>JBBGZY010001470.1:660000-1322500 GCA_037952925.1 Lithobates clamitans
AAGGGCAGTGCATTAGTGTATAGACAAGTTATGCAGAAAACCATCAAAATGATTAAATCAATATTCCCACCATCACATGCATTCCTGGAGTAGGCTAAGGAATAGTGGGTGTAACAGCCATCTGGAGGCTGGAAACTTCACAGATCAATGTACATATCTGCCAGCACACCAAAAGGAGTGTAGGAAAATATTTATATTGGTCTGCAAAATTATTTTTTGAGGCGTTTCCAGTGAAAGGTACTGCAACAGCATTGACATTTTAGACAATTGTGCAGTTTCAACCTTCTGCCAATAGTTTGGGGAAGGTCCTTTTCTATTCAAGCACAACTGTGCAGAAAGCACAGACCTGACCTCAAGCCTAACAAATATCCTTCAGATAATTTGACACACCAATAGCAAGCCAGGTCTTGTTTAACATCATTACTGTACATGACCTTACATATATTCTTTAGGCTGAATGGGCATAAATTCCCCCAGACACATTCCAAAGTCTTGTAAAAAGCCTTCTCTAGAGGCAGTCGCAGACACAAAAAAAAGAGGAAGCCACTGCCCAGTGTTCTGGGTAAACCGTTAGACACCTTTAACACTGAAGGCGCTTTACAGGCATTTTAGCGCTAAAAATAGCACCTGTAAACTGCCTCCCCTGTCTCCCCAGTGTGAAAGCCCGAGTGCTTTCACACTGGGGCGGTGTGCTTGCAGTCCTGCAAGCAGTGTCTTTGGGGTAATGCGGGAGCGGTGTATAAACCGTTTCCTAAACCACCCAATGGGCAGCGCCTGCAAAAGCTCTGGAAAAAGCCAATACAGCTGAATCTATGCTAGAATCAAATCACCACTAGATGAGCCTAAACTACCAAGTCCCCTTTTCACACTGGGGCAGTTTTCAGGCGCTTTAGCACTGGAAATAGCCTCTGCTAAGTGCTTGAAAACTGCCTCCCATTCTTTCCAGTGCGACTTCACACTGGGGCGGTGTACTTCCGGGAGGTTCCGAAAAGTAGTGCAAGCAGCATCTTTGGGGCGGGTTGTGAGCGCTGTATTTAGCACTTCCAAAACGCCCTGCCGCTGGAGTGAATGGGCAACGCTTTGAAAGCACCGCAAAACAGGAGTTTTTAACCCTTTTTTGGGCGTTAAGAGTGCACCGCTAAAATGAATGTTGCTTTACCGCGAACGGACCAGCGGCTCAGTGTGAAAGGGGTCTTACTCCTATTATATGCATTAAAAAACACAAGTTTAAACGTATAAATGTAGAAAATCCAAAAATCGGTGGTGGGGTTTTTTTTTTTTTTTTTTTTAAACATTTGGATTTAAGACTGATGTGCATTTACATTAGGCAGTCAAGTTTAACTTTCTTTGTAGCATTAGATTACTAGGAGTTATTTCAAATTATTTAGGAAATGCAACTTGTGTATGTCAATCACAATGCATAAAATAAATCAAGATTGAATGCATCAGTAAGTAGCCAGGCACAGGAACAATTATAGGTATCAAGGTCCAGCACTGCCCAGGGCCCATGGTACAGGCTTACCTTCAGGATCACTTTTCCAAATGGCCAAATAAAGAAGCCTGCAAGCCTCCAACAAAGCACACCTGCAAATGAAGCAAAATGTATGGTCAAACACTGCAAAACCACGAAATGCTTTGCATTTCCGCATGAAAACTTGCTTTACTGTAATAGTGTACTGCCAGAACCAAAATAAAACATCTAGTAGGCAGTGTGGTGTAATGTTCTTTCTTGAATTACATATTCTGCCCCTAGCGCTTACTGGGTACGATTTTTTTTTTTTTTTTTTTTTTAAAGCTCTTCCATTAGATGGGATTTGTCTCACACCCCTTTCTTAAATAGGAGGATACAATTTTTAAGTTCTTGTAATTGTAACTCGGAACTTGCATGGATCTCCTGTGACACGATGCCTTACCACAACTGCAGGGCCGATCCTAGGGTCACAGACGCCTGGGTGCAGAAATATTTCTGGCGCCCCCACATGGGCATGGCCATCTTACAAAATCCTCCCCTTTACACGTTTCTATGGCAACGACTCAAACACAGAGATGCTCCCCCAAGTCGCGTTCGTTACCCTGGGATCCTCCCATGATCTTTTAACAATAAAGAAAATACAGGAAGAGCGAACACTAATAAGACCTGGAGGGGAGTCTCTCTGATGCACACAGAGAGGCTTCTGTTAGAGAGTCTGTTAGAAAGAGCCCCCAGACATAGCACAGGAGATGGTCAGAGACTGCAGACATAGCACAGGAGACGGTCAGAGACTGCAGACATAGCACAGGAGACGGTCAGAGACTGCAGACATAGCACAGGAGACGGTCAGAGACTGCAGACATAGCACAGGAGATAATGACTGATCGCCCCCCTCACCTGACCCAGCAACAACGGTTCCTCTGTTCAGTAGTTAGCGCACTCTGAATTGCCCGTGGCGACACCGCTGGGTAGAGCCCAGATCTGTATTCTGGCAATGACTCCATTCCTTTCTCCGCCAGGGATGGCGCTAGATTGTGTGGCTTTCCCTCTGGTGGCGCAGGGCAGCGGAGTTCTCTCCGATTGTGTTCCCTCAGCACTGTCCTCTCCCTCTGGAGTCCTGGGTGCACTTCCCTGAAAGCTTTCTTGGGCTCCAGGCTCTCTCTTCCCCCATTTAGCTAGGCATGCTGTGGGGGCTGCAGTTTCCGTGTTACAGGGGGGCTGCAGTGTCCGTGTTACAGTGGGGCTGCCAATCCTTGGGACAACATGTCCCACAATCCTCTTCTCTGCTAATTTTTTTATTCTATTTCTTCCCTGGCTGATCTGAAGGCAGGGGAAGAAACATAGTGGGCGGCTGTGCTGGCAAGCGCTGCTCACTAGTACAGCAGCGCAGGGAGAGGGAGGGGAGAAAGAACAGCCTGCGGCTGCAGTGGCATCACTAGGGTAGGTGTCACCCCCCCTCAACCAACTATTGTCGCCCATCAGTACAGACCCCCTCCACCAAGTATAGACCCACCTCCGTCAGTGCAGATCCCCCCCACCAAGTATAAACTCCTCCCTCAGTACAGACCCCCCTCCACCAAGTATAGACCCCCCCCTCCGTCAGTGCAGATCACCCCCACCAAGTATAAACCCCTCCCTCAGTACAGACCCCCCTCCACTAAGTATAGACCCCCCTCCGTCAGTCCAGATCCCCCACCAAGTATAAACCCCTCCGTCAGTACAGACACCCCCCCCCCCCCCAAGACAAACCACTCCCCCTCCATTAGTACAGATCCACCTTAGGACAAACCTCCACCCTCCATTAGTACAGACCCCCCATAACCCCCCCCCCATTAGTACAGACCCCCCCTCAGGACAAACCACCTCCATTAGTAGAGACCCCCTTTCATTAGTAAAGACCCCCCCGGACAAACCACCCCCCTCCATTAGTACAGACCCCCCACAAACCACCCCCTCTATTAGTACAGACCCCCCCCACAAGCCACCCCCCTCCATCAGTACAGATCCCCCCTCAGGACAAACACCACCCGGGCAGCAGCTGGAGAGAACAGTGTGCAGCCGCGCTGCCCGATTGGAGAAGAACAAATGACAGGCACGGCACGGAACATCCCGCCCCCCAATGACGTCACTACGCAGGGCTCTCCTCGAACAGAGACAACCGCTCCGATCTCCTCTGACGAGAAGAGGAAGAAGAGAAGAGAGCACTCTGGCGCTTGAGCGCCCCCATCTGTGTGGCGCCTGGGTGAACTGCACCCCGCGCACCCGCCTAGGATCGGCCCTGCGCAACTGCCGTCTCTAAGACTGTGAAACTGTATACACAATCTTAGCTCTTCCTAGGTTTCAATAAAATACTTCATGTTGAAATCTAAGATATGACCACAAATCTCTCTACACATTTATAGAATAATAAAAACCCAATCATACATTTTTAGAAATACCTTCATTTTGAGGACCCACAGTATAATCTACAGCTAATCTTTAACAAAATGACATACAGGCAGTCCCCGGGTTACAAACAAGGCAGGGTCTGTAGGTTTGTTCTTAAGCTGAATTTGTATGCAAGTCGATACAAGTACATTTTTTAATGCCAAAAAAATAAACAAATAAAAAAAAACACAATTACAGTAAAACTTTGGATTGCAAGCATAATTCGTTCTGGAATCATGCTTGTAATACAAAGCACAAGTATATCAAAGCGAATTTATACATAAGAATGTAAACTCAAATGATTCGTTTCACAACCATTTATTCATAAGTCCTTCAGTTTATAGTCCATATAAAAAGATTATAGCAATGTGATGGACATTTTACTATCCACAAATTGAAGCCTCCACAAGGGGATTAGAAGCAAAATCCAGCAGGAGCTAGAGAGTATAAAAGAAAAGAGGTGCCAATAAGTGCAGCAATACATTTAACCAGTTGCCGACCACCGCACGCCGATGTACGTCGGCACAATGGCACGGGCAGGCATAAGGGCTGACGAATGACAGGCTTCCTCTGCTGCAATGAAAACTGCGGCAGAGGAAGTGATGTCATCGCTCTTCGGGAAGCCTCTTCGTTCCGGCTCCCGAGGAGAGAAGATATCCAAGTAAGTGCACCAAACACAAAACACTTACAGTAGAACACTCTAGGCACACATTTCACCCCCCCCCCCCCCCCCATCACCCCCCAATCACCCCCTGTCACAGTGACACCAATAGCAGTTTTTTTTTTTTCTGATTATTGCATTGGTGTCATTTGTGACAGTTATAAGTGGTAGGGCAGTTATTGTTAGGCCCCTTTAGGTCTAGGGTACCCCCTAATCCCCCCCTAATAAAGTTTTAACCCCGTGATCACCCAGTCGCCAGTGTCACCAAGCGATTGTTTTTCTGATCGCTGTATTAGTGTCACAGGTGACGCTAGTTAGGCAGGCAAGTATTTAGGTTAGCTGCCAGCTTTTTATAGCATCAGGGACCCCCATATACTACCTAGTAAAGGTTTTAACCCCCTGATTGCCCTCTAGTTAACCCTTTCACCAGTGATCACCGTATAACGGGTGACACTGGTTAGTTTATTATAGTTTCAGAGCACCCGCCGTTTATTACCAAATAAAGGTTTAACCCCCTAATCGCCCGGCGGTGATATAAGTTAGGTTTTAGGGGCAGATAGGGTCTGCGTCGCCCCAGGCAGCGTCAGGTTAGTGCCAGTACCGCTAACACCCACGCACGCACCATACGCCTCCCTTAGTGGTATAGTATCTGAATGGATCAATATCTGATCCAATCAGATCTATACTAGTGTCCCCAGCAGTTTAGGGTTCCCAAAAACGCAGTGTTAGCGGGATCAGCCCAGATACCTGCTAGCACCTGCGTTTTGCCCCTCCACCCAGCCCACCCAAGTGCAGTATCGATCGATCACTGTCAGTTACAAAACACTAAAAACATAACTGCAGCGTTAACAGAGTCAAGCCTGATCCCTGCGATCACTAACAGTTTTTTGGTAGCGTTTTGAAAAGGTCGCCAACACTCAGGAGCTTTTTTGCCTGAGAGAGTCTCACTAGTGTACCACTAAATTTAGTACCCAAAATGGCAAATCGAAGGTACACTAGTGAAGAGGCCTACATGTTTCTGAGCATGACAGATAGTGAAGAGGAAGTCACTCATCTGTCAGATTCAGGTTAAGAATACAAACCTGTAGAAAGCAGCGGCTCCATGACAGATAGCTCTGACGATGGAGTTGTGGTCCCTGCCAAGGTCAGGTGTACCAGACCCCAATCTTCTTCTGCTGTTGAGGTGCAAGAACCGCAGGGCTCTTGTATGAAGCAGAGCAGTACTAGCGCCACTATTTCTTCTGGTGAACTGGCAAGCACCAGCGGCCTAGTACACCCTGGTCGTACATCCAGCACTGCAGTAACACCGCTGCCAACAAGACGAGGAACACAGGCCCGTCGTGCCCATAGTGCCCTTCCTGCTGCATTCGCCAATCCTAATTAGGAACCCACCACTTCTGCAGCACCTGTACTTCCCCCATTCACTGGCCAACCCGGCATTCAGGTGGAAACAGTAAATAAAAATCAAGTGGTGTAAAATCAACTGTTTTTCACCGAAGATCTCTATAGATCTATTGCGGACCAAAGCAATTTGTACGCTGGTCAACACATCTCCACTATTCCCCAGTCCTCCCTTGCCAGAGATTGGAGGCCAATTACGGTTTCCGAATTTAAGCTCTCTTTCTGGGCCTTTCCCTCAACATGGGCATAACTAAAAAGAGCGAGTTGCGGTCATATTGGTCCACTGACCCAATTCACCATATGCCCGTGTTCTCTGCCCCCATGACCAGGGCACGATACGAGCAGATCTTGCGGTTCATGCACTTCAACAACAATGAACTCTGTCATCCTCGTGGAGACCATGGATACGATCGGCTATACAAAATTCGGCCCCTCGTAAAGCACTTCAACCAACGTTTTGCAGACTTGTTTACTCCCCATCAAGTTGTCTGCGTTGATGAGTCCCTGATTAAGTTTTCTAGCCGCTTGTCATTCAAACAGTACCTTCCCAGCAAGCGTGCCAGATACGGGGTCAAGATGTATAAGCTCTGTGACAGGGCCACAGGCTATACATGTAGGTTTTATAATTTACGAGGGAAAAGATAGCCACGTAGAGCCGACAAACTGCCCTGACTACATAGGAAGAGCTGGCAAGATAAAGGGTGACATCAAGTCCCACACATTTGGAAAGGGGTACAACATATATGGACAATTATTACACAAGCGTGCCACTTTTTAGTCACCTTTTTGATCAGATTGGAGCATGTGGCACCGTGTGACCTAATCACCGGGGCTTTCCCCAGCGGCTTGTAGATTCCCGTCTTAGGCTGGGGGAGAGAGCCTGCTTGCAGTGTAATAATTTCCTCGCTATGAAGTGGAGGGATAAGAAGAATGTTTTCGTTCTTACCTCCATTCATGCAGACACGACGGTCCAAATTACTACGGCGACTGGTGTTGTGGAGAAACCCCTCTGTGTCCACGAATATAATCTTAATATGGGAGGGGTGGACCTCAACGACCAGTTGTTGGCGCCGTACCTAGTTGCCCGTAAGGCCAGACGCTGGTACAAAAACGTGTCTGTATACTTATTTCAATTGGCTTTGCTGAACGCTCATGTGCTATACAGAGCTTCAGGATGGACTGGATCCTTCCTTAAATTCCAGGAAGAGATCATCAGAGCCCTTCTGTTTCCAGACGGTGCTCCACCTCACCTTCCCAATCCAAATGCAGTAAGCCGGCTGCATGAGAGGCATTTTACTTATGTCCTCCCGTGTACCCCTACCCAACGAGCTCCCCCCAAAGAAAATGTGTCTGCAGAAAGCGCGGATATAGGCGTGACACCCGCTATTATTGTCCCTCATGTCCTGACAATCCTGGTCTTTGCATTGGTGAATGTTTTGAGCGCTACCATACACTAGTTGAGTTTTGGCATAGGGTACAGCATTGCACAGACTAGGCACACTTTCACAGGGTCTCCCAAGATGCCATCGCATTTTGAGACCAAAACCTGGAACCGGTTACAGTTACAAAAAAGTTAGTTATAAAAAAAAAAAAAAAAAAAAAAAAAACACAAAAAAAATTGTTTTATTGTTCTCGCTCTCTATTGTTCTGCTTTTTACTGTATTCTATTCTGCAATGTTTTATTGTTATGTTTTATCACGTTTGCTTTTCAGGTACGTAATTTTTTTATACTTTACTGTTTACTGTGTGTATTATTGTTAGCCATTTTTTTGTTTTCAAGTACACCATTCAGCTGCAGCGCGGATTTATTTATCTTGACAGCAACAGCGTTTGCTCCCACGATACATAAAGCCGTGACTCCAGCGCTGTCGGAGGTGATTTCACCACCACAGTTAAAATAAAAGAGCATATAAGCCGAAGCATGGGGGCAGCAGGGGCGGAGGAGCGATTTGCTCCTAACTTTTGGGGCGGATGCCCCAATGCTTCGGCATATATAAATGATGCATGTATGCCCATCATTAGAAGTGGGTGGATGAAGGGAGGTATTCTAATGGTGGGCATACCCACCGATCAATCTCCTTTTCGTTCAGCCCACAGGCTGCATGAAAAAAAAAAAAAAAAATCAAGTTAGACTTACCGGTAACTTGTTTTCCAGGAGTCTTTCAGGACAGCACCTTGAGAGCGTGGCTCCACCCACTTGACAGGAAACACACCTCCACCAAACTTTAAAAGGAGGCTCCTTCCCACTTATCAGTAGTAGTAGAGAACCTCCGGCCCAAGCTGGAACACATAATCAGAATATGGTTAGTCACAGCATAGTAATTTAATACAATAAGGGCGGGTTGCTGCTGTCCTGAAAGACTCCTGGAAAACAAGTTACCGGTAAGTCTAACTTGATTTTTCCCTTAACGTCTTTCAGGACAGCACCTTGAGAGGATAACAGAGACTTACCCACTTAGGGAGGGACCACAGCCTGCAAGACCTTTCTGCCAAAAGCCTGTTCACTGGCTGACAGAAGATCCAGCCTGTAATGACGGACAAACGTAAGGTAACTTGACCACGTAGCCGCCCTACAAATCTGATCTGGGGTGGCACCAGCCATTTCTGCCCATGTAGTGGCCTGAGCCCTGGTAGAATGTGCTTTAATTCCCAGCGGGGGAGAGAGCCCCGACTGAGAGTAGGCTGCTAGAATAGCTGATTTAAGCCATCTAGCTATAGACCCCTTAGAAGCTTGTTGGCCCTTCTTTTTACCCGAAAAAAGTATAAATAGAGAATCCGAGGATATAAAGTTACTTGTTACCTCCAGATACTGTAATAAAGTCCTTCTTACATCCAAATTGTGGAATTTGCCTTCTTTTTCCCCCGAAGGGTTAGAGCAAAAGGTTGGCAGGATGATCTCCTGCGACCTATTGTGTGCTGACGCTACCTTTGGCAAAAAACCCGGATCGGTTTTTTTTTTTTAGTTGGGAAATCCGACTTTATTAGGCTTTGATTGACAGATACATAATAAGCATTAACCGTGTATATATATTAGAAAGTAGGTATAAATCTTGCACATTGAAATTATTACAATCAGTTTTCTTAATAGCTATACAGTTTGAGAGAGAACTATTACTAAGCATGGTACCACATTCCTGGACCGCACTTAATTAAATTTCTTTTCTTTTATTTCGCGGCCCTTACCTCTCCCTTCCCACCATCAATTCTTATACGCTGTTTTATGTAACTGTGTAGCGTTGGGCCTTTAAGTACAGGTCTCTCCGTCTTTCAGCCATCTATCCCATACCTTTGAATATTTTTGTTGGCATCCTCTATGTATGTATATCAGCTTTTTGTATGGTAGTACATTGTTTACATCTCTTTTCCAGGACGACACTGTAGGGGGCAGAGACTGCATCCAGGTTTTAGCTATGGCTTTCCTGGCTGTAAATAGGGTTTCATATATAAAAGGTAGCCTGAAACTTATCTATATCTGTATCAGGTAGCAGCCCCAGTATACACAGTTTTGGGTCTGATACCACTGGGGAACCCATTGTATCATGTAGGAATTTTATCACTTGTTCCCAATAATCCTGTACACATGGACATTCCCATATCAAATGGTAAAAAGTTCCCGGTCCATGTGTACACATAAGGCATGCCGAGTTCTGTGATGGTTGGAATTTAGCTATCCTTTTGGGTGTCAAGTATGCTTGGTGAACCATGTAGAGTTGTGTCAATCTGTCTGATAGTTTTGGCGATGACTGTTTAACGTTCTCTAAAATTTCGTCCCAGTCCGTGTCACTGATGTCCCCCACATTCTTTTCCCAACCTGATTTGGCCTTTTGGATTACTGCTGCTATTCTGGGGAGTCGGATAGTGTAATACAGATTTGAAATCAGCTTTTGAGGTTCAGTACCCATGATTGTCTCCAGGACCTGCGGGTGAGCAATAATATTAGCAGTGTCTCTAAGTTGGAAGCGCAGGGCATGGCGAAGTTGCAAGTATTTGAATAATAGGTGGTGCGGTATTGAGTATTCGTTTTTGAGGGATTGGAACGTCTTGAGCCGTGTGTCATTCATAACCTGGTGAAGATATATTATTCCATACCTAGCCCATATATGTGGATCTGGGAGATTTTTGAGTTCTGGCAAATGGTTGTTGAGCCAAAGGGGGGTGTGAGAGTGGATATGCCCTATTTTAAGCCTCTTTAAGGTTATTCCCCATATTTTCCGGTGGTGTGTTAGCATGCCCTCATTATATCTGGTGGGTCGTATGTTCGTTAGTCCCCCTCGGAAAATAGTTTGCAGCGGGGATGACAGTGGGCTTCTAGGGTCATTGCATATCAACATTTGGTATCGCTGCATTTCTTCCTTGTTAAAGTAATACATGTGTGAAAGTTGGGCGGCTATGTAATATTCCTGTAAATCTGGTAGTGCCATCCCCCCCATGGAGGTGGGGTTTTTAAGGATGTGCCATGCTAATTTGTGTCTTCCGTGTCCCCATACAAACGAGTTAAGAATAGCCTCTATCTTTTTAAAGAACTTGGGGGGAATGTATAGTGGTGCGTGCCAGACCATGTATAGAATTTTAGGGAGTAGGATCATTTTGATGATGTTTATTCTGCCTGTTACCCCTAGGGGCAATCTGGACCAGGCCTGGGTTTTGGTTTTTATCAGTTGAAACAGTGGCTCTACATTATTGGTGATGTAGTCTCCCAAATCCCGAGTAACCACTACCCCTAAATATTTGATAGTGTCCACTCTGGCTAAGGGTAATTCTGGGTATGTGACCGGCGGAGGGAAATGGTCTATGGGGAGAATTTGGGATTTATCCCAATTTATGCGTAGTCCCGAGAAACTGCCCATTTGTTCTATTATCCTTAATGCTGCCTGCAGCGATGGACCTTGATCTGCCAAGTATAAAATGGTGTCATCCGCGTATAATCCTATTTTTTCCGTGTAGTTGTCGACGCGTAGGCCCACTATTTCAGTTTCCGCTCGAATAGCAATTGCCAATGGCTCAGCCGCCAGGGCATATAGAAGAGGGGAGAGGGGGCACCCCTGCCGAGTACCCCTCTCTAAGGGGAATTGTTTCGATAGACAGCCGTTTACGAATACTCTCGCTTTTGGTGTTTGGTACAGAATCTGCACCCATTTAATAAAGTTTTGTCCGAAACCGAATTCCCTCAAACATTCCCATAAAAAGCGCCACTCTACTGAGTCGAAGGCCTTGGCGGTATCCAAGGCTACTACTACTCTAGTTCCGTGATTGTCATGTCTTGCTTGGATATTCATGAATAGCCTCCTAACATTCATGGCCGTATTTTTCCCTGGCATAAAGCCAGTTTGGTCAGGGTGTATTAGTGACAAAATAGCCTTGTTAAGGCGCGATGCAAGTATCTTGGCTAATATTTTAATATCCACTTGCAGTAGGGATATGGGTCGGTACGATTCTGGGTACCGGGGGTCTTTTCCTGCTTTGGGTAGTACTATTATTTGAGCTTCCTGCATAGATGAGGGGAGTGTCCCTTTATCAAAGATATTCTGATATAGCTGTTTAAGTTTTGGAATAATTATCTCTGAGAAGGTGTCATAGAATTCTAGGGGCAGACCATCCAGTCCTGGTGCTTTTGATTTGGACATTTGGGATATAGCTTCTGCGATGTCATCTTGTGTAATTGGGGCTTCAAGCATCTCGATTTGTTCTAGATTAAGTTTGGGGAACTGTATTGTATGTAGATAGTTTTTAATTTCTTGTTGGGAGTATGTGCTCTGTGATTTGTACAATTCACTATAGAATGCCTGAAATCTGGCCGCTATCTGTGGGGGGTCAGTGACTATGTCTCCCTGAGGTGTAGTCAGGGAGACCACCACCGGAGGTTTGTCATTCAAATGCGCTAAGTACGCTAGCATTTTCCCTGCCTGTTCGCCATGTTCAAACACTCGCTGTTTGCAGAAGAATACGTGCTGTTTGGCTTTCTCTATGTGTATCTGGTTTACCACCCTGGCTTGTAGGTTTACTTTTTGGAGATTGTCAGGGTTGGGGTCTGAGGCATATACATTTTCTAGTTCTGTAAGTGTGTCGGTCGTCATCTTTAGTAAGGTTTTGGACGATAGTTTAAATCTGTTTATGCTGGATGTTAGCACCCTACGTGCCTGAACTTTAAATGCGTCCCATTCCATACCCGGTGTATCTACTTTGCACGTGTTGCGCATTATGTACTGCAGTTCTTTCGTTAAGGCCTCAAGGTCTGGTATAACCGTGAGCCAGAATGGATTAAGTCGCCATATAGGAGAGGAAGCTGCCTTTAACATGGAAACTGTTATCCAGCATGGCGAGTGATCCGATAGGGCTCTGGGTGCTATACCTGCTCCAGTGACTCTAGGGAGTAGGGTATTTGTCACCAATACATAGTCTATCCTCGACATTGTACGGTGGCTAGCAGAGTGGCATGTGTATGCTCTCGTGGACGGATTCTGCCGCCTCCATACATCCGTTAGGGCAAACTCCGTCAACAAGCGGCTCAGTCTGGTGTGTTGTGTTGAGCCACTGGGGGGTCCATCCTGATCTGGTTTATCAAGTGCTGGGTTCATGGTCATGTTGAAGTCCCCCATCCAGACAGCCGGTATCGTCGGGTACTTGGCTAAATATGCCAACCCCTTCAAAATCACCTCTGTCGTGAATGGGGGAGGAACATAGCTTGCCACGACCAGAACCGGATTTCCCCCTATCAGGGCATTCAGAAACAGAAATCTTCCCTGCTGGTCCGACTCCAACTCTATTAACTCAAATGGGACGTTTTTAGCTATAATAAGGGATACTCCCCTGGATTGGTTTGTGTGCGTACTATGATAAATCCATCCCACCCACGGTTTTTTTAAAGCCGCCTGTAGGTGGCCGGTGACATGCGTCTCCTGTAAAGCTATAATGTCAGCTTTCTGTGATTTTAGGAACGCGAGTGCTGCGGTTCGCTTAACCTTGTCCCTCAGGCCCCTCACGTTCCATGTTAGGAATTTAATGTTTGTCATCTTTGTCTAGTGAATATTTCGCCTTTGCGGACCAGCAGAACAAGACCAAGCCATCATATTTACTGACACAATTCCTAATCCTGTTTCTGTGCAATGTGACCCATTTACCTACATTTACAATAAACATATCTGTACATTTATATGCTATAACACAGCCATTTTCCCCGAAACTTTGGAACCAGTGGTTAACCCATCCCTTCCCTCCCAGCTGCACACCTCCCCAACATGGTGTGAGCATGTAATCCCGAACAATCAACATGAGAGTAAACATCCAGCTTGTCTGGCTAGCTGGAGGCACTAAACTTAGCATGAATGGTAGCTGTATAGCATGTTGAGTAACCATTTCTTTGGGGGCGAAAAATTCACTGTCAATCGTGGAGCAAAACGTGAAAAATAGGAACGATACTGACACAGATCTCCCTAAATGGGAGCTCCCTTAAAGGTCATATTTGAGTTTATGACAAGATATGTTCAAGTCTCCAATCTGTGTGTTCCTGTGTGAGCCTCTCCATGTCAGTGATTATAGAACTGTTATAGTTACCAGTCAGGATGCAGCTTAGGGACAACTCCAAAAGTATTGTGCTTAACCCTTAGTGGTATTCATGACAAAAGTCACGTAGCTTTGTCTGCGTTCTAGCAGTGAGGGACGAGGGGAGCCAGTAGTCCAACTATGCAAAAAAACCAAGTAACCAGGCTACCCCTCTCTAACCCTCGTCAAGGTGGCAGAGTACATGGTTTAAATCAGAGCATCTTGGGTCAAACTGTGACGCTAACAACTTTAAGTAAAACAGATGAGTTTGTGTCACTGCGGGACATGGAGTGTACTCACTGAGGTAGGCTTTTGTGCGGGGTTGCTACGCTGGACGTCCTCTTTGATCCAGCCATGCTGCAGCTGCCGTCGGATCCTCAAAGAAATTAGCACGGCCATCTTCCTCCACCCGCAGCCTGGCAGGGAATAGCATGGCATATTTTAAATGCTGTGCTCTCAGTCGGCGCTTCACCTCCTGGAAGTGAGCTCTCTTCTTCTGTACCTCGTTGGAGAAATCTGGAAACACCGCTATGTGGCCGTTCCCCCGCTGAATATTCCCTTTCTCTCTGGTGAGGCGCAGCACTTTGTCGCGGTCACGAAAATTTAGAAATTTTGCGATGAAGGTACGTGGGGGTGCACCAGACGGGGGGGGTCTCCCTGGGATGCGGTGCGCTCTCTCCACCGCAAACATCACTGAGAATGCTTCTCTGCCGAAGCTCTGAATAAGGAGATTTTCTAGGAATGTTGCAGGATCTGTGCCCTCTTCTCTCTCAGGAATTCCTATAAATCTGAGGTTGCACCTCCTCAAGCGGTTTTCCATCTCATCCTGGTGGGAGTGCAGCTGTTGAATCTGTCTCTGCATCTCTTCCGAAGCATGTCTCAGGGGGTGGAGGGTGTCTTCCACCTCCCCTATTCGATTTTCTGCCTCTGTGACTCTATCTCTCACCTTAGAGAGGTCCTGTCTCAGCAAGGAAATGTCTGTTTTAACTTCATCGATTTTCGCGGTAAGCGTGCCTTGCAGAGCCGCTATAGCGTCCAGCACCTTAGCTGTACCAGTCTCCTGGGGGTCCGACTCCGGACACATGTCGGCGCCATCTTGAGGCTGTGCGTCCTTCTCATGCCGGCGGTACTGTGCCAGCTTATCCGCTGCCCCTGTCGTTTTTTTCGGTGGAGACATGTTCTTTTGGAGCCTGGTATGATGTGGACCAGACCTGGAACTTCCTTTCATCGGATTCTCAGACAGGATGCCTTGCAGGAGTATTAAGACCGGGAGCTCGTTCTACCCACGTCTTACTCCATGGCTTGCCAGGCCACGCCCCCAACCCGGATCGGTTTTAAGTACAATCCTATCTGTGTAGATAGTTAAAAAGGGTCTCTTAACAGATAGGGCTTGCAGCTCACCAATTCTCCTTGCTGACGTTATTGCAACTAAGAACAAGGTCTTAAGAGTAAGATTCCTTAGAGAGATTCCTTGTAGTGGTTCAAAAGGTTCCTTTGTAAGGGCTTGCAGGACCACTGATAGATCCCAATTGGGAAAGTGCTTAGCCGGAGCTGGTCTAGATCTGGTAAGTGCCTTGAAAAATCTTATAACCAAGGGCTCAGAAGAGATTGGTCTTTCTAGAAATACTCCCAAAGCAGCTACTTGAACTTTAAGGGTGCTGACTGACAATCCCTTGTCTGCCCCCTCTTGAAGAAATTCCAAAATTGACACTAAATTTTTTACTTTTCTCTTAGTCAAATGACAAAAAGAGTTGAAGACCTTCCAATATTTAGCATAGATTTTTCTGGTCACTATCTTCCTACTGGAAAGTAAGGTAGTTACCAAGGGTTGTGACAGACCTTTGTTTCTTAACAACTGCTCCTCAGAAACCAGGCCGTGAGGCTTAGACTGGCCACTCCCGGATGCTGTATTGGACCCTGTAGGAGCAGGTCCTGCCGGAGAGGCAGCCGCCAAAATGGTTTGACTGCCATCTGTAGAATGGTGGAAAACCATGCCCTCTTTGGCCAAAATGGAGTAATTAGGATTACTGCCACCTTCTCCCTCTGTATCTTCCTTAACACCAACGGGATAAGTTGGAAAGGAGGAAATGCGTAACCCAGATGGAAGTTCCAGGGCTGGATTAACGCATCTGTCCCCTGGGCCTTGTCGTTTCTGTGAATAGAGAAAAATACTGGGAGTTGTGTATTTTCCTGTGACGCAAATAGGTCTATTTGCGGTTGACCCCAGGCCCTGGTAATCATTGCAAAGATTTCCGGATTCAGGCTCCATTCTGACTCCTGAATCCGCCTTCTGCTTAGATAATCTGCCACTACATTTAAGGTGCCTTTGAGGTGGACTGCTGATAAGGACCGAACATGCTTTTCTGCCCAAACCAGGATCTTTGAAGCTAGCAACTGAAGTGTTTTGCTTCTTGTACCCCCCTGTTTGTTTAGGTAGGCTATGGTAGTGGCGTTGTCCGAGAGGACCCGGACATGAGAACCTTGAAGGATAGGAGAGAAGGCATCTAAAGCTAAGGCGACTGCCTTTAGTTCCCTCCAATTTGAGGACCTCTTTGCCTCTGTCCGAGACCACATTCCTTGCGCGAAGTCTTGGTCTAAGTGAGCTCCCCAACCCCATACACTGGCATCTGTCGTTACCACTTTTTCTATTGGAAATGACCAGAGCAGGCCTTCTGACAGATTCTCCTGTCTTCTCCACCACCAAAGTGATCTCTTGACTTTGGTGGGTATCTTTACCTTTGCTTCCAGAGATTCTGACCTGTGATTCCATATTCTCAGGAGAAAGCTCTGGAGAGGCCTGAAATGTAACCTTGCCCATTGAATGGCTGGTATGGTTGCGGTTAGGGTTCCTAGGGATGACATCACTTGTCGGACTGATAATTGCTGGCTTGCCTGCAAGGACGCTACCACCTTCAGGACTTTCCCCTTCTCTTCTGGGAGAAAAATCTTTTGTTCCCTTGAACAGATCTGATACCCCAGGAATAGTATTTTCTGGGCTGGAACGAAATTTGACTTCTGCATATTTATGATCCAACCCAGGGTTTCTAGATGACCTCGGGTCTTTCCGAGGTTGTCTAGCAGTCTTTCCCTGGAGGGGGCAAAAAAGGAGTAGGTCGTCCAAGTACGGAATTACCGCAATCCCCTGCATGCGAAGAGGTGCAAGCGCTTCTGCCATTATTTTTGTATTCGTGGGGCAGAAGACAGGCCAAAGGGGAGGGCCCTGAATTGCAAGTGCAGAACCTCTTTTCCCAAATTTATCGCCAATCTTAGGAATCTTTGGGACTGCGGGGCTATAGGGATATGCAGATAGGCATCTCGAAGGTCTATTGATGCCATAAAGTATTCCCTCGTCAATAGATTCTTGACCGTGAAGATGGAGTCCATACGAAACCTTTTGTATTGGACTGATCTGTTCAGCGGTTTCAGGTTTAGGATTAACCGAAAATCTCCGGATGGTTTCTTTATCAGGAATATACGGGAATAAAATCCCTGATAAAGCTCCCCCTGTGGGACGTAAGTCATAACCCCTGATCTATCAGAACCTTTAATAGGCTCTTCATTGCCAGGGATTTTGTTACATCTCTTGGAAGATTTGTCACCAAGTACCTTTCTAGGGGGAGATCTGAAAATTCTATATTGTAACCCTGGGCTAGCATATTCAGAATGTACTGGTTTTCTGTTATGCTTGCCCAATAGGGGAGAAAGTTTTGTAGTCTTCCCCCTACCTGTAACCGACTGTCATTGCGTCTTGCTGGCTGACGCAGGAGGATGGAAAAGGACATTTCCTCTGCCCTTACCCCTCTGCCCTGACCAGCTTTTCTTTTTCTCTTGAGACTTGTTCTGTTCCTGAACCCTTTGAGGACGAAAAAACCGTTTGACTGGTTGTTTCTTCTTTTTGACAGGAAAAGATTTCTTTTTATCTGCAGTCCTGTCCAGAACTGAATCCAAATCAGGGCCAAACAGTAAGTCTCCTAGAAAAGGGACCCCGCATAATTTGTTTTTAGATGCTGTGTCCCCTTGCCAAGTCTTTAGCCATAAAGCCCGTCTAACCGAATTAGCAAGGGCTGCCGCCTTAGCTGTCATCCTGATAGACTCTGCTGAGGCATCAGAGACATAGGCTACGGCTGCTGAGAGGGTAGAAAAGGAGTCAAGGATTTCTTGCTTAGGGGAATCTGCTATTATATGAGCTTTAAGCTGATTTACCCAATACTCCAAGTTCCTGGAGATGCAAGTAGTTGCCATTGCTGGCTTAAGGTTGCCCATAATGGATTGCCAAGTCCGCTTGAGCTGTTGATCCATTTTTTTATCCATGGGGTCTTTTAAGATCCCCATGTCCTCAAATGCTAGATCAGTAGATCTTGACACCTGAGAAAAGGCTGCATCAAGTTTTGGAACCTTATTCCAAAGAGCTGCTGGGTCTTCATCAAAAGGGAACCTTCTCTTATGAGCCCTAGAGAAAAATGGTTTCCTATCAGGGTCAGCCCATTCTTTTCTGATTGTTTCAGAAATCACTGCATGGACTGGAAAGGTACGGGACTTAGACTCACTAAGCCCTGCATACATCTTGTCATGTAAAGACATCTCCTTATGCTCTTCCTCAAGGCCTAGAGTAGCATAAATAGCCTTTAAAAGGCCATCCACCTGATCCAAAGACAATTTATACTTGGAAGACATTTTCCAGCTCATCACTATCCTCATTCGATTCATTAGAATGGGATGGGGAAAGCCCTTCCCGGTTCAGAGGACCCATTTCCGCCTCTACTGCCGGGACTAACAGTGAGCCTTGAGAGGACTGTGAGGTAGTGGGCTGACTTGCAGATGGATAGGTGAGTGAGGATCTGAAGGATTGAATGGTAGCATCCAATTCCTTTTTGGCAGATGCGATTAGATCACTGCATGCGGAAGTGGTTTCTTCCCTCACCAAGGAGTCAATACATGCTTGACATAAGGCCTTTTTCCAGCCTTCATTTAACTTAATTTTGCATGAAGGACATTTCTTTCTAATCCCAGGGTCAGAGCTCTTGGCCTGCCATGATAAAGGGAAAAAAAGAGAGAAAAAAAGACAAACCATCTTTTAGAGTCAGCCTGATTACTCAAGGTTGCTCACCACAGGTGCACAGTGAGAAAAGCTATCAGACTCATGTGCCCTGACAGGCCCCTCCGCCACCAGGGGGAAAAAATACCCTCAAACTTCACTAACATTTAGAGAGAAGAGGGCTAGAGAGAGACCCCACAGTAAAGCTGAGCAGAAACTACAGTCTGCTCCTTACCTGGGCCTTGCTGGTGCCTGTGCCTGTTCCACTCGCTGCGGTTCCTGAATCCATGCTGAGGCAGCAGCGTGATGCCTGTGGCGAAAACGCCGGTTCCGGACTCCAATAGCACCTGTGCGCCGGACCGGAACCGGCAATAAATAGGCACCAGACCTATTCCTCCCTCCTCCCCCTGCGCTTCCGGCGGAAATGACGCCTGGCGCCTGCTCCATGGATGCCGCCCCACTTCCGGCTACCTCACATCCGGCGGATGCAGTCCTCTGACTGCCCTTCCCAAGATGGCGGCGGCGTCAGGGAAAAAACATGTGCAGGCAAGAAAAAAAACAAACAGAAATGCCTGACATGCCTGACGCCTCTGCCTGGGAGCAGCAATACCCAGAGCAGTCCTGGCTCTCCCCGAGCACTGACGAGGGAGAAGGAGCCCATCCACCCGGCACCCGTAAGCCTGTGGAAAATGGGAGGAATCGGCTCTCCTGAGGTAGGTAAAAATAGTGGAGTAGGGAGCCTGTTCTCTCAGGACAGAACCTTGAGAGCTCCAAACCCCCACATGTGTTCCCGCCGGAGGAAACACATAAACTGATAAGTGGGAAGGAGCCTCCTTTTAAAGTTTGGTGGAGGTGTGTTTCCTGTCAAGTGGGTGGAGCCACGCTCTCAAGGTGCTGTCCTGAAAGACGTTAAGGGAAAAAATAGATTACAATATATGCCCAACAAGGACCAGCAACGTACTGGTATGTTGCTGAACTTTGAGTGGTTATACCAGAATGATGCCTGCAGGTTTAGGTATCATCTTGGTATCATTCTTTTCAGCCACTGGACAGCTTTCATGTAAAAGCAATCCTAGCAGCTAATTAGCCTCTAGACTGTTTTTACAAGCAGTGGGAGGGAATGTCCCGTCCCCCCCTCCCGTCGTCTTCCATGGTTTTCTCTGGCTCTCCTGTCTCAACAGGGAACCTAAGAATGCAGCCGGTGATTCGGCCAGCGGACCATAGAGCTGATCAGAGACCAGAATGGCTCCAATCATCTCTATGGCCTAAGAAACCAGAAGCTACGAGCATTTCATTACTTAGATTTCGCTGGATGTAAACAGCGCCATTGGGAAATTGGGAAAGCATTTGATCACACCGATCTTGGTGTGGTCAGATGCTTTGAGGGCAGAGGAGAGACCCCAATTTAAAATTAAAAAAAAAAAAAAAAAAAAA
Organism: Lithobates clamitans; assembly: GCA_037952925.1. Classification (NCBI taxonomy): domain Eukaryota; kingdom Metazoa; phylum Chordata; class Amphibia; order Anura; family Ranidae; genus Lithobates; species Lithobates clamitans. The sequence goes on from JBBGZY010001470.1 coordinate 679,969, forward strand.
AAAAAAAAAAAAAGGGAAGGAGTACCTGTCACTACCTATTGCTATCATAGGGGATATTTACATTCACCATGCATGTAAGGTATCAACGCGAAGGTCAGATCGAGGGAAGTAATTTCAGCAGTAGACCTCCTCTGTAAATCTAAAGTGGTAACCTGTAAAGCAGGGATATGCAATTAGCGGACCTCCAGCTGTTGCAGAACTACAAGTCCCATGAGGCATAGCAAGACTCGGACAGCCACAAGCATGATACCCAGAGGCAGAGGCATGACGGGACTTGTAGTTTTGCAACAGCTGGAGGTCCGCTAATTGCTTATCCCTGCTGTAAAGGCTTTTAAAAGGCTTTTAAAAATGTATGTAGTTAGTTGCCACTGCACGTTTGTGCGCAATTTGAAAGCATGTCGTTGTTTGGTATCCATGTACTCGGCCTAAGATCATCTTTTTTATTTCATCAAACATTTGAGCAATATAGTGTGTTTTAGTGCATTAAAATTTTTTTTAAAAAGTGTGTTTTTTCTCAAAAAAATGTGTTTGAAAAAAAAAAAAAAAAAAAAAAAAAAAAAAAATCGCTGCGCAAATACTGTGGAAAAAAAAAAAAAGAAACGCCCACCATTTTAACCACTTAAAGACCAGCCTCGTTTTGGATTTTAGGCGTTTACATGTTTAAAACAGGTTTTTTTGCTAGAAAATTACTTAGAAAAAAAAAAAATATAATGTTTGGGGGTTCTAACACCCTAGAGAATAAAATGGCGGTCATTGCAATACTTTTTTTGCACCATATTTGCGCAGCGGTCTTAAAAGCGCACTTTTTTTGGAAAAAATTTACTTTTTTGAATAAAAAAAAAAAAAAAACACAACAGTAAAGTTAGCCCGATTTTTTTTTTATATTGTGAAATATAATGTTACGCCAAGTAAATTGATACCCAACATGTCACGCTTCAAAATTGCGCCCGCTTGTGGAATGGCGTCAAACTTTTACCCTTAAAAATCTCCATAGGCGACGTTTAAAAAATTCTACAGGTTGCATGTTTTGCGTTACAGAGGAGGTCTAGGGCTGGAATTATTGCTCTTGCTCTACCAGTCGCGGCGACACCTCACATGTGTGGTTTGACCACCGTTTTCATATGCGGGCGCTACTCACGTATGCGTTCGCTTCTGCGCGCGAGCTTGTCGGGACAGGGTGCTTTAATAAAAAATTCTCTTATTTATTTTTTCACGGTTTTTTTTAAAAAAAAATTTTTGATCACTTTTATTCCTATTACAAGGAATGTAAACATCCCTTGTAATAGAAAAAAGCATGACAGATCCTCTTAAATATGAGATCTGGGGTCAAGAAGTCCTCAGATCGCATAGACTTTAATGCAAAAAAAAAAAATAAATAAATTGTGCCTTTAAGACAAGTGGGCGGAGCTGACGTAATGACGTCGCTTCAGCCATCCTATGGTATGGAGACGAGTGAGGGCCATCTTAGCCTCACTCGTCTCCATACCGAGGAAGTGAAAGGACCCGATCGCCTCTGCCGCTACCGGCGGCTCCGGTAAGTGGCGGAGGGCGCGGGAGAGCGGCACCTCTCCCGCCGCCGATAACGATGAACCCGCCGCAGAGACCACCATTATCATGTACAGAACCGCCGGCCCTAAAGATGGATACCTCGGTTGTGGCAGCTGCTGCTGCCGCCGTTACCGAGATATCCATCTTCAAAGTAATGATGTATATATACAGTGGCCGGTCGGTAAGTGGTTAATCTGTAGGGCCTTTGCTTTAAAAAAAAAAAAAAAAATATATATATAATGTTTGGGGGTTCAAAGTAATTTTCTTGCAAAAAAAATATTTTTTCATGTAAACAAAAAGTGTCAAAAAAGGGCTTTGTCTTCAAGTGGTTAGAAGAGTGGGTGATGTGTGACATAAGCTTCTAAAATGTTGTGCAGAAAAAATGCCAGGACAGTTCAAACCCCCCCAAATGACCCCATTTTGGAAAGTAGACACCCCAAGCCATTTGCTGAGAGGTATAGTGAGTATTTTGCAGACCTCGCTTTTTGTCAAAGTTTTGAAAATTGAAAAAATAAAAATAAAATTTCTTGCCTTTCTTCATTTTCAAAAACAAATGAGAGCTGCAAAATACTCACCATGCCTCTCAGCAAATAGCTTGGGGTGTCTACTTTCCAAAATGGGGTCATTTGGGGGGGGTTTGTGCCATCTTATTTTATGGCCTTCAAAACTGTGATAGGTAGTGAGAAGTGAAATCAAAAATTTACGCCCTTAGAAATCCTGAAGGCGGTGATTGGTTTTCAGGGTCCTGTACACGGCTAGGCTCCTAAAAAGTCCCACACATGTGGTATCCCCATACTCAGGAGAGGCAGCACAATGTATTTTGGGGTGCAATTCCACATATAACCATGTCATGTGTGAGCAATAGATCATTTAGTGAACTTTTTGTAAAATATTTTTTTGTCATTATTCAATCACTTGGGACAAAAAAAATTAAAGATTCAATGGGCTCAACATGCCTCTCAGCAATTTCCTTGGTGTGTCTACTTTCCAAAATGGGGTCATTGAGGCGGGGGGGGGGGGGGGTTGTACTGCCCTGCCATTTTAGCACCTCAAGAAATGAGATAGGCAGTCAAACTAAAAGCTGCGTAAATTCCAGAAAATGTACCCTAGTTTGTAGACGATATACCTTTTGCGCAAACCAATAAATATACGCTTATTGCCTTTTTTTTTTATACCAAAGACATGTGGCCGAATACATGTCAGCCTAAATGTATGACTAAAATTGAGTTTATTGGATTTTTTTTTTTTTTTATAACAAAAAGTTGAAAATATGCATTTTTTTTCAAAATTTTCTGACTTTTTCCGTTTATAGTGCAAAAAATAAAAACTGCAGAGGTGATCAAATACCATCAAAAGAAAGCTCTATTTGTGGGAAGAAAAGGACGCAAATTTCGTTTGGGTACAACATTGCATGACCGCGCAATTTGCAGTTAAAGCGACGCAGTGCCAAATTGTAAAAAGTGCTCTGGTCAGGAAGGGAGTAAAACCTTCTGGGGCTGAAGTGGTTGAAGAAACATTTAGCAACTCACATGGTTGATGATTTAAAGAGACACATCCAAGTATGCAGGCATGCGGGGTAAAGCTGTCCACAGACCGTCCTCCGCACCGCCGGATCTCACCGCTGTCGATCTGCAATTGTGCGGGAAGACTACCCTGCAGTAGAACGATCTGAAAGCGAGGCTCGAACTGCTCGTGGAGTGCAGGGTGGAAGGGACAACGTCGTTGATGGTCTATGTGGACAGCTTTACCCTGGATGCCTGGATAGTTAGATGTGCCTCTTAATCCTCAACCATACAAGTTTTCTAAAATGTTGTACCTTCATTAAATGTAACCATATTGCTACACTTAGAGGCACCTCTCCTCTCTTTTATACTCAGTTGTGACATGACACTACTCTTATATCACGACATCGCTTGTAGATCAAGTCAAAATGTATTAAAACATTTTGATCTTCTTGCAAAACGCTCTCAAACCAAGGTTTTACTTTTTTTTTTGGATAGCATAGGGAAGTGTTAATACCCCTGTAACATTTGTTTTGCCATCTGTGCCACTGCTCGGATTTCACCTCCCTCTCTTTCCCTATGACAATTGGATTTTGAAAATTTTGGGTTGTTGTGGAAACAAGGATTGATGATAAAGCTTCAGTGGAGACACTTTTCTTCCCCATGATAAATTTTACAGGAGTGAATTTCCCTTCCTAGGGGTAGATTTCTTCTCACTTACTGTTGTCTCCCTCTGCAAGAAGGAGTCGGATATTTGTAACCCGGGGACCACCTGTATTTTAATTTTAAGCATCTTAGAATTAGGGGAGGCAGCCACATTTAAAAAAAATTTTGACAAATTGTAACAAAATTAAACCTACCATACGAGCATCCTAGTATGGAGAGAAACATAAGGACAGATACCAGGAAATAAAACAGAGCGATCCACCATCCAAAGAGAAGTACATAAAGTATGTTGCCAGGGCTTACTTGTGAGGCTGTTGGGGGAAAAAAAAAAAGCCAAAAAACACAAACACAACCTGTTAAGGGAACAGAAAAATGTAATTTTTTCCAATTATTGAATAAAGCTTTTTCATTGCCCAAGCATGCAAACAGTCTTAGGGCCCTTTCACACGTGCGGACCAGTAACATCTGCCCGTAATTTCTACAGCTCTATGGAGCGACGGATGTCAGCGGTGACATGTCCACTGACATCCGATCAGCCACGATCTGCTCCGCTAAATCCAGATGGATGGAAACCCTATTTTCCATATGTCTGGGGGATCGGATGAAAATGGACAGGCGGTCTGTTTTCATCTGATCCTCCCATAGAGGAATGCGGAGATCTGACAGGTCCATTTCTGCACAGTGTGCGGAGACGGACCTGCCATCCGCCGGCTCAGTGGGGATCAACGCAGGGATTCCTGCCGAGCAAGCAGATGGCTGAACACGGATCCGCACATGTGAAAGGGGCCATAAATCATTATCAACAGTAAAAAAAATAAATAAATAAAAAAAAAGTACTAGTTACTTACCGGTAACTGTCTTTCTAGGAAATCTTCCAGGACGGCACACCTGAGAAATGAGAGGCTCCTCCCGACAGGAAACACAATCAATCAACAGCTGTTTTAAGTCCACACCCTTCCCCTTGATCCTCAGTTTGTAGAGAAGTAACTCCTGAACCTGTTTCACAAGGGAAATCATTCCTCATAGGTACTCACCTTCTAGTGTTCTAAAATTTTACCTCTTCCAACGGGTGGGAAGTAGGCCTGCCGTCCTGGAAGATTTCCTAGAAAGACAGTTACCGGTAAGTAACTAGTACTTTTCTCAAGTCATCTTCCAGGACGGCACACCTGAGAGGATAATCAAGTAGCTCAGGCCTACCTTTAGGGTGGGACCACTGCAAGACCCTCTTGGCGAACCTCGGTTCTGCAGTGAGCTTTACCTTCACTCCATATGCTTGATGAAGGTATTATAGCTGGATCATGCGGCTGATCTGCCGGTCTACTCCACCGGTGTCCCTGCCTTCTCTGCTTCGGATGCAGGCTCTAGGTGGAGTGGGCTCTTAAAGATGGAATCAGAAAACATGTTAAACTTGTAGGTTATCAATGTTGCCTGTCACACATCTAACAACAATGGCCTATTCTGCCTATAGGTGCTGCTTAGAACCACTAAAAAGATTAATCGGAGAGCTGTGTTGTAAGACAAGGACACTACATTGATCAATAAGGGAGCCTGTCTTAACACAACCCTGTCCAGGGAAATAAAACTGCCAAAAAAGGGGGGCCCCTGACAGACAACCTTTTTTGTTCATTTTTATCTTTACATCAGCAAAGACTGAAGGGAAACCTACTTAAGGGAAATAGATTAACAAAAACTTAACCCCTGGGTTTAAGGCATGCCCAATCTATAGTTTTACTTATGCCTGAGAGCCTACTCAGGAGATTAACATCCGTAGCAGGAGGAGAACACTCATACTGCTACATCTAGTTTTGCTTGAAGGGCAAAATGAAGGCCATGCACCGAGCTGTAACCTATTTGGTCGGGTATACATCTTTATACTTCATCTTCAGGCCATAAAACTCCTCTGAACCGAACTTCCTAAGTTCTAATTACAGGGCGACTCATTATCGCCTTCCTCCAGTGACCCATAACTCTACCGGGCTTCAACCCTAGGAAATGGCTCTGGCATCCCTGAAAGTAAGGGTTCGAGGTTTTCTGACATGTGACATTTGCAGCCAGAACTCCTGGCCCTTCCACGGAAGAGAAGGCTGAAATACAAAAGGTGATACATGTATTTATTAATATCACAAATAAAAAGAAAAAAAATCATAGATTGTGGACATAGCACAATAGATTTAAACAGAAAGGACACAAACATAGACAAAAATGTTGTGTATCTGAGTGTGACTAGCTAAACTAACATATCAAACATGGGAAGAGACCCAAATCTGAACCTCACAGTCTGGTTTTCTGATGTGCGGCCAATATGTAAACATTAAGACACAAACACATCTTAAATGCTGCGCATTTCTGAAGTGCAGCTAGCTAGGTCATAACTGGTAAATACAGAAAGGATGGGAACCCCCTTTTACAATGGTGTTTTACTGATGTACAGCAAAACAAGGCCTTAAAGAGAAGACAGAAAGACCCAAACTTCTATGTTGCGTATTTATGACGAACCACCAAGTACAGTTATAAGACAATCCTTTCTGTTATGCAGTTCTGTAGTGCAGTTACATAGAACCAACACAGAAAGAACACAAGCAACCTACAGCATTGGGTTTTTCTGAAGTGCCATAAGGTAAGGCAATATAAAACAGAAAGCACCAACAAGCTTCAATGCTGAGTATTTCTGCTGTGCAGCAACATAAAAACAAAGAAACAACAGACAGCCTTTACAGCTGCGATCTTTCTGGTCTACTGCAAAATAAGGCAATAACTCCACAATGAGTATCCCTGCTGCGTAGCAAAACCTCAACAGGAGGGACAGATAAGCTTAGGGTTCCCACACCTGTGCAACCCAACCTGCCACTTGGGACTGCAAGACGCCTAAGAAGTCATATACTATGGCTTCCAAAGGGTACTATTCGTGACTGTGCGACTCCAGGTCGCAGCATCTCCAGCAGTCGCTTACGGAACCACAGACCTCAAGATTACACAGGTCGCAGGAAAAGCAGTTTTCAGGTCGAACAAACAAGGGGTCCCCATGCTGTGGCTCCCTGGAGGAGTGCAGCCAACAACCCCCTACTGTGTATACCTAAGAAACAGCAAGGAAGATCAATGAGAAACACCACTTACTGCTGTGCCTTTCTGATATACAGACGATAAGGCAGTAAATATAGGACATACAGGACACAAACAATGTTCAATCTTTGTGTATGTCTGATGTGTAGCATATACCAATACTGAGCAGAGATGCCATCACGCTCAATGTGTCTCCCTGCTGAGCAGCAAAAACAAAATCAGAAAAAGACAAACAACCTTCACTGTTGTGTCCTTTCTGATATGCAGCCAATAAGGCAGTAAATGTAAGACATAAAGGACAGACAACCTTCAATCTTGTATGTGTCTGATGTGCAACAACAATTTTGAATAGAGATAGCACATCCATATTCAAGTGATTTGGCATGCGACTCAACATGTCAAATTGCATGCCTAAAATCGGCAGCCATTGCCGTTAATAGCACTGTCTGAATCAGTACGGGCCACTTTGTGGTGCTGCACTGATTACCAATGGCAGTATGTGTACTACCCCAGGCACAGGTTCAATTTTGTATTTTCCAACAAAATCAGGACCATCCATCTTCACTGCTGCCTTTCTGATAAGCAACCAATAAGGCAGTAATACAGGACCCACAGACAGACCTCAGTCGTGTATATCTCTAATGTGCAACAATCTAACAATTCTGAATAGAGATAGCACATCCATCTTCAAGCGATTTGGCATGCGACTCAACATGTCAAATCGCATGCCTAAAATCGGTAGCCATTGCCGTTAATAGCACTGTCTGAATCAGCACGACGCCACTTTGTGGTGCTGTACCGATTACCAAAGGCAGTATATGTACTACCCCTGGCCCAGGTTCAATTTGTACTTCTGTTATGGAGCCCGACAAATCAGGACCATCAATCTTTCCTGCTGCCTTTCTGATAAGCAACCAATAAGGCAGTAATACAGGACACAAAACCCCCACAGACAGACCTCAAACTTGTGTAGGTCTGATGTGCAGCAATATAACACTTATGAGCAGAGATGTCTTTACCAGACTCAATGATGTGCGTTTCTGCCGTGCGGCACAAAACCAGAAAGTACAGACCACCTTCCCTGTTGTATTTTTCTGATCTGTAGCCAAACAAAGCAGTACCTTTAGGACATAAAGGACACCCAACAAGCTTCAGTGCAGTGCATTTCTGATGTACAGCAATATACCCCTTATGAGCAGAGATGTCACAAATCTCAATGTGTATTTCTGCTGTGCCACCAAACACCCCAGCAAGGACAAACCTTCACTACTGAGGTCTACTGGTGAGCAGCCAAGGAGTCATGGTGTATCCCTTTATGAAATAACCAAACAGGGGCAATTTATTTCATATGCCTAGCCTGGGCTGTAGATACTAATCCTTCACCACCAGTGAAGGAACCAATCCTAAAATGGTTGGACACCTTACTATAGTAGCTGTTGTCCTACCTTACCTCCGTAGATTGAGCAAACGCTAGCCAGCTCATACACGGGTGGGGCTGATTAGTAACTAAAGTCTCAATGAGCCCAGCCCTAGAGACCAATTTAAGACCCCTAGAAAGAGTGGTTACCAGTTTAGCCTGGAGGAAAATAGCCACCTGCAGGCCTTAAACAAGCAATCATATAGCCATCTAGCTCTTGCATATGTTTGCACAGAAAATCCTTATTCAAAGGATATAGGAAAACGATTTATGGTAAATCGCTTTTAGATCTGTCACTGAGTGGACTGTAGCCCAAACCAACAAAAAGGTTTTTCTTACCCCCTGCATTAAAATATAACCACAATGTAAGAGTGGAGTGGGAGGTTGGAGCTTATGAAAAGTTACCCATAGCAAGCAACCCCCAAAAGGAGGATCTGTCACAAGGGAACCCCTACTGTGCCACACAGAAGCTTGGTCCCTGCCACATTGTTGAAGGTTAGGTCAGCTTTTAAGCATCTTGGAGCAACTTCAGATTCCTAGCAGCTGGGATAATAGGACCATATAACCTAGTGCACCTGCTGAGCAAGGGAGCTTACTCCTGAATCCTTCAACCATTGCACCATTAATAATTTGTTCAGTGGTATACCTGGCCAGTAAGGAACTCTTTGTTCTACCAGGTCACCCCCTTTGCTATAGTCACCCCTACTAATGTACCACAACCGGGTATGTAGGGAGAGGTTGGCAACCTACTATTGTGATAACCACAGTGTCTCTGCTATAAGAGGGAGCTGTGGCTGGTGGTTTTTAGCAGTAGCTTCTGGACTGTTTTGTTATGCAGACCCCAGGCCCTGCACCACTCAGTAAATATAGGTGGAAGGGGAAAAAATGCCTTACCTACCTCTTTCCCATCTGAGGTGGTTTAGGCACATTCGCTCCTCTGCACCACTTGTCCACCATACAGCATCATTGATGTAAGAGGGAGCTGTGGCTTGTGTTCTTAGTAAAAGCTTCTGGGCTATTTGAATCCAGACCCCAGGGGAGATGATCTCAAATGTCCAGAAACCATCTGGCTGGGATTGGGGATTTTTGACTCACCGTTGTCGTCTTCCCCCTTTTGCCACAGCCACCGGGCTTGCTTTTCCATCCTTATGGTCCACACGCAAGGAGGATAGCCGCCAAAGTGCCCCCCCCCCTCCAACTGCTGTCCCTTTAGGGAGCTGCAAGGTTAGGCTGTGTCCTGCACTGTACCAGTCAGTATATACACATGGGGGGGGGGGGGGGCGCCCAATGCCATACGTTCCTCATTCCCATCTGAGGTGGTTTAGGCAGACAATTACCATAGTGAATTGGTGCCTCCTCGAAAGGAGGATGTGGGCGCCTGCTCCTGCTGACTCTCAGCCTTCCCTTCTGGGTAAGAACGCGGGTCGTTCAGGCGGCGCCCTCCCCAGCAGCCCACGCGAGCTACCAGGGGCCCAGAAGTCAGGGGATACGATCCCCCTGGAAAGAACCGACGGCCAGCACCCCCGTCTGAACGGACGCCCGGACAGGTAAGGGGGGAGACAGGATAAGGGCCCCTGAAGTTCTGGGTACACCACTGTACCCAGGGGCCTTCAGCTATCAGGGGGGTTTTCCCAGTTTTTGCTGCCCCCCCTGAAGAAAGGATAGGGGAACCCCCCGGGAAGGATAAATATATCCTGCCAGACCCAGAGGCTTCCCAGGCATTTGGTCCGGCTCCCAGGGGCAGACCACCAGCCCCAGGCTTCGGTCATTTGGAAAAAAAACAAACAGTTTCGCTGTGTAGGGAGAAACACAATCAAAAACTGAGGATCAAGGGGAAGGGTGTGGACTTAAAACAGCTGTTGATTGATTGTGTTTCCTGTCGGGAGGAGCCTCTCATCTCTCAGGTGTGCCGTCCTGGAAGATGACTTGAGAAAAACACCTCCTTTCCTCAAAAATGTACTGTTGCGGACTAAACATGCCTTTTTTTTTTTTTACAAGCAGTGACTGACCTAACCTTTGGCATGTGCCCTATGGTAAAATAACTGGGTCTTGGGGGCACACTGGAGCTTTTTTTGCATATATTCTACACCAGAGAGCATTTTATAGGCCAAATATTTTATATGGCATCAATGCCCATACAAAAGGGTTGCTTTAAATAGCACTTGGGATGAACTTCAATCCACTCCGTTGTAAAGCTCTATGAGCCAGGCACCAATTTAAGTTAAGTTACAGACCACAGAATATAATTATAAAGCAGGAATAGGAGAAGGATTCTGTACCCAACAGTTGTTTGGAAAAGAGTTAATGAAAGAATGAAAAAAGTCAATGCCAACGAGGAGGCAGAGGCCCCAGAGAAAAGCTGCTCTCTTGCACAATTGCTGGATTTAGATGGGGCTCAGGTAAGTATTAGGGGGGCTGCTGCACACCAAAGGTTTTTTTACCTTCATGCAATGAATGCATGAGCAGAAAAAGCCTTGAGTCTTTAAAAACGACAAAAAAAAAAAAAAAAGGGAAATTCCCACATCACGAACACTAAAAACAAAGCAGAGCTCCACTTGTTTGCATCCTCCCCCTTCCACATTTGGCACTTCCGGGTCAGATCGCCACGGCGATCTATGAGTATGTCCAACCTCCCCCCACAGCCTTCCGGGACACATGTCCCAGAAGAATGCAGGACCATTCACAAAGCGCAGTGCGACTGGCGCATGCGCAGTAGGAAGCAGGCAGTGAAGCCATAAGGCTTCACTGACGGTTTTCCTTACACAAGATGCCGGCGCCCAAAGCCGTTTGAAGAATCGGCTCAGGTGTCGACATCGCTGGACAGGCAAGTGTCCTATTAAAAGTCAGCAGCTACAGTATGTCGGACTTGGGCTCCTCTTTAAGAGGTTCTAACCCAGGGGTCTCCAAAATGTGGTCCTCCAGTTGTTCAGGAACCTAGTCATGTCTTTGAATGTAAGTTTTACAATGCCTCGTGGTACGTGTAGTTTTGCAACAGCTGGGGGGGGGTCGTAATTTGGAGATCCCTGGTCTAACCCCTCTCCATGCTTTTCAAAAACAGCAAATACATTTTCTTTTGACTCCAGTTCCAATTAAATGACATTAACTGCATATGAGTTTGCAAGGTAGTAGCAATTGCTTATCATATAACTTTGTTAATCACCACTGAATCTGGGAGCTACCAGTATCCTAAACTAGGGGGTCGCCAAACTTTCTAAATAAAGGGCCAGTTTACGGTTCCTTCAGACTTTAGGGGGCCGGACTGTGGCCAATGGGAGTAGAAATTGTACTGAACTGGCTGGACTGTGGCCAGTGGGAGTACATAGTGCATCTTTGGCATTAGAGGGAGGAATAGTGGCCCATCATTGGTGTCAGTGGAAGGAATAGTGCCCCGTTGATGCCATAACAGGAATTATGCCCCTTTGTGTCAGTGGCAGGAAGAGTGCCCTAAGGGCCAGATAAAAACAAGCAAAGCCCCTGGGCTGCAGTGGAGACCACTGCCCTAAATCATAGTAAACTGCTGCAATGTAATCGCTTACTTTTGCTTCACTCCTCCTTTTCTGACATACAAGGCATTACCCAACTAAAGAAAAAAGTACTAGACCAACTTACTGACTGTAGTTTTCACCACGTTCAGGTCAGAGTAGAGTTCTTTTACTATTTCAGATCGATCTTCCCAAGGGCGTGCTGTTATGTGGCTTTTCCATTTTTTAAAGCCAAACTGATTCATTTGATAAAAGTAGAAAAAAAAAAAAAAAAAAAAAAAAATCATGTTAAAACTATTTTCAAAAACAATTCAGGAGGAAACCTGCTTTTTTTTTTTTGTTTGACAAGGACATTTTTGAAAGCCTAGATATAAGAAACAATAGGAGAAGGGATGAGTTTACCCCTCTTGGCTAAGAGAAGTTTTTTTTTTTGTTTTTTTTTTAATTAATTAATTTCTTGAGGAGTGATCTGATATATGGGTTTTTTTTTTTTTTCCTCGTGTTAATTTTTTTTTTTTCCCCAGGGATACGTGTGACTACTTAATAAAAATGACATCACTAGAGATTCACTAGAGAATTGTGGGGAGGGTTTTTATTTTTGACACACATCAAAGAATGATGGGTAGGGGGGTATACCAAGTTTAATTTATATCTTATCAACTGTACACTCAGGTAGTGGGTAGAGGGGGGGTGGATATCCTTGTTTTTTGTCATGGAGGTGCTCTTTTTTTTTTTTGGGTGGGCATTGTACACAGACACAGTAACCTGCCTCTGTTTTTTTTTCTTTCTTTCTGAGGGATTGATATAGAAAGATACATGAGACACATAAAGACAAGATACTGTATGTAAAAATCTTTCTTTTTTTGGGGAAAGGAGGAGAGAATGGAAGAGAGGGAACTCAGACTACATCTTAGAAGAAAAAGGGAAAAGAGAGAGGGAGGAAAGGGGAGGGGGAATAGAAATAATTTTCTCTAAAACAGAATTTGTGTATATGGGTATTATGTACCTCAACAATAGAAGAGCTATAATGAGTGGGAAAAGAGGGGGAAAGGAAAATAAATCGAAGTGGCCCTCGATAAGTGGATGGTACAAAGAAGAGCAGAGGAAGAGGGCATCATCTAAAAACACTTATAAATATATTAATGGAGGTGAGAGGTGAACCGTATCAACAGGGCTGGATCAGACTTTCTTTTTTTTCCCCTTCTTTTCTGTCGTACAGTCGATTTATGACAGAAGAGAGAGACACAAAGGGATTGAGAGTATAATATACAATGTATGTGATTGGGAAATGGGGATCCGAGAGTGGGTCGAATCGTAATAATAATTTCCATGTCGTAGGAAAATAAAAAAAAAAAAAAAAAAAAAAAAAAGGAAAAGTGCGGATTTGGTAGACATCAGAGATTGCGTTATTAGGTGGGCACTGTTTAAGATCTCAGCGCATAGACTCTTGCCTGTTTGACAACACCCCCCCCCCCCCCATAATAAACACCTCTCCTCCGGGTGGAGGAAAAGTCGGAGGCGTTGGGGTTTTTTATTTATCTATTTTTTAAACGGACGAGGATGGACGTCTCCTTAAAGTGAAAAGAACCCTGGGCCATCAAAAAGTTACACTGGTGAACGTATATCTACCAAACAAAGATCAAGTAAACTTTTTGGAGATATATCTGCAAATGGTGCAACACCACAGGGAGGAAATCCTGCTGTTAGGTGGCGATCTTAACATGGCTTTAGATCCAATAAGGGACTCATCGAAAGGTTCCTCCCATCATACGTCAAACTGAGAAAAGCGAAAAAAACTTACAGGATTTGCAACAGATAGATAGTTGGAGGGCTGTTCACGCACAGGATAGGGATTACACATTTTTCTCGGCAAAACACAAGACATATACCAGAATTGACTATGCCTTGGTAGCCCAAAATATAATTACATCCCTTATAGAATCCTCCATTGGATCGTTCACCCTTTCAGATCATGCCCCAATAAGTTGCACGCTAGAAATGGGGGAGGCAGAACCCAGAGAATGGCACTGGAAGATTAATGAAATTCTCCTTAAAGAGGCCGAATGAGGGAAAACTAAGGCAGGAACTGGACTTTTTACAATAAAAATGACACAGGGGAAACAACGACCTTCTGTATATGGGAAACACATAAGTGCGTCATGAGGGGTATGTATGGCAGTAATTCCGCGCTTAGGAAGAGAAGGGACTGCTGCCCCCCTACAAATGAATATCACCTAGGTGATATCCAAAAAATGGGTAATGATCTAGACAAGGGGTGTTGGCGCTGTCCGGCTATATGCACATAAAGGTATATAAAACTACTCAGATAAATAAAGCAGAAATACTTATAAGAAAAGAAGGTGATACGTGTAAATAATACGTAGCAGGGCTAGGATGTATTAAATGCAAAGAATACCCTAGGCAGATAATAATATTAATAAAGTGCTGCGTGCTCTTTGAAAGTGAAAAAAGTGCCTTGGTTCCAATTAATCGAATATCCATATGTGTGTAAAGAAATATACCACTAATACAAAGTGTGTAAAATGCAAACAGTCTCCCTGGCATAAAAATGCAAACAGTCTCCCTGGCATAAAAATGCAGTAAAGTGCAAAGTGCTCCTGAACAAATGTGTCTTAACCTCAATGCATCAAATTAAAAGTGTACCCGCAGGTGAATAAGCAATAGTGGCAATCAAAACAGTAATATTACAAACCAGGCACACAATTTGTGGCATAAAATGAAAAAAATTATATATTAATTTAGAAAATGTCCCCAACAGGCGTGCATAAAAATACATAGCAAGGTATATGAAAGTCCAAAGTTCAAAATCCCCAAAAAATGTGTCCTTATAGTGAAAAAGCAGTGATCTCAGCTTTAACTGATGTAGTCCCCGTCCTCCACCGCACCCCCACTCGTGCTTGCACTCACCGGACTACCTCACCCCTGCAGGGGTAAAGGCATATGTGGAAAAATCCCACGATGGCGAATCCAGGGGGGGGGGGGGGGGGGTTCCTCCGTTGAAGGGTGTTGTGTCCTTAGTAATATCCCCAGTAACAAACATCTATAAGGCTCTACATGGCTTGGCACCCCATTATCTTTCTGAACTTTTATCAACTTACTTCCCCTCTCATAACCTCCACTCCTCAAATTTTTTTAAATGTTTTTAAAAGCCATTTTACAACATAGAGGCTTGGGAGAAGGGATGTTGTGCTTGTTTTCCAATTTATACTAAACACCAAGCGCCAGGGTAAAGATAGGCGATAGAATCTCGAAGCCTTTTTTCATTCAAAAAGGAATGAAGGAATGCGACAGGGATGCCCACTTTCGCCCCTTATTTTTATTTTGACAATAGAACCTTTAAGAAAAATACGGGCAAATTTGAATATTAAGGGGGTATTAATAAAAAGGAGAACAAAAACTTGCGGCATATTTTTTATAACCTCCCCAGTTATATCCCTTCCGTCCCTGCTGTCGGAGCTACGCTAATATGGGGAAATATTTTAAAGTAAACTACGGGAAATCGGAGGCGATGGGGATAGCATTAAATACGTCCCTATTACATTTGATAACTACACAGTTTGATTTTAGATGGACCGATTCTCATATAAGCCATTTAGGGACTAAAATTTAGAAGAATTTAAAATAAGCTATTTGAGCTTAACTATTTACCAATGGCGAGACAGATCAAACTAGACCTCCTGAGATGGGATAAAGAAACCTTTACATGGTTCGGGAGAACAAATATTATAAAGATAAACGTGATGCCAAGACTTTTGTATTTAATACAGACCCAGACAATTAAGATCCCCTCAAGTTTTCCAAGAGATCTTAGATCAAGATTTCTGAGATTTATTTGGGCCGGGAAGCCAGCAAGAGTACGTAGAACTATACTATCACAAAGGGAAAAGGAGGGATAGGTTTTCCGGACCCAATAAGATATCAGGAAGCTTCACATTTAGTGGTGGAGTGGTGCAGGCTTAAAGGAAGAAACCCTGGATACAAAATGGAACAGGCGACGATAGATGTTCCATTGGAAGGTCTAGTATGGATACCAGAAGCTGATGTGCCATTGGAAGTAAGGAAACATCCAACGATAGGCGCCACCCTGCGAACGACAAAAAAAAAAAAAAAAAAAAATCGCCCCTCTCAATACATCCTAGCCCGTTGACCCAGATTTTAGGCACGCCAGAATTTCAGCCGGGTCTAACAGACCCTAGATTCGGAGCAATACGTCGTAGAGGTATCAGCAGGCTCATCAATTTCTCATTGGATAACTTGATGACAAAAAGAGATTGAACGAGATAGCACCTGAATTAGATATTTTTAGGATGATGCAACTAGATACCTTTATTCTAGTGATGCACCGAATGGGTTTTTTGGTGCCCAAACCGATACCGAAAATAAATCTTCCTTGATCCTGAAAACCAACACCGATACAGCACCGATACCGAAAGTGACTGTTTTTAAAAAATATTTTTATACAGGAGATGGTCAGAGACTGCAGACATACTACAGGAGATGGTCAGAGACTGCAGACATGGTACAGAAGATCAATGCAGCCTCACAAGTGCCCATCATATGCAGCCTGCCTGTGCCCAGCAACCTACCAGTGCCCTTTATTTGCTGCCTGCCTGTACCTCACCAGTGCCTAGCAGCCTACCAGTGCCCGTCCTGCAGCCTGCCTGTGCCTCACCAGTGCATATAAAGTAACATACACATACACAAACATAGATAGACCGCCTTTTTAAAAATTGGCAGCTGCAGCTCTGTACCTTCAATCTCCATGCCGGGTACTGCACTGTAGGGGGAAGCAGAGAGCACAGCACACACTGCTAGACACCTCTGCCTTACTTTCACTTTCAGAGTAAACAGCGTGACCGAGCTCCTGCACAGCCGATTTACACATCGGCTGAGGATCCATATACAGCCACTGCTCGGGGAGAGAGGGACATTACAGAGACCCCACAGGCCGCCTACAGTATGGACGAGGAGGGAGGGGAGAAGGAGAGAGTAAGGACAGGCGCTCCAGAATGACACCCCCGTGATGGGCGGCACCAGGGGCCCCGCCCCATTTTCGGCATCATTATCGGCAAGAATTCTCTTTCGGCTTTTTGCCAAAAGGGCATTGACAGGGTTTGAGGAGACATGCCTGAAGGGAGAGTCAATGAGACACTCGCTGTCATATTTTTATGCCCCATTAACTGGACTAGAAGCACCGCAAGAACTTTCTTTCCTCCTGGAGTGGGAGAGCGATTTAGATATGTCATTTTCCCAAGAGCAGAGGTACAGGATCTTGCTGTTTAATCAAAAGGCATCAAATGTCTACTGGACGTGTCATGAAGCAGAGGGTACTATACTGCACATTTTTTGGGAATGTGCAAAAATTAAGGAGTTCTGGGGAAAGGTTGCTGAAACCATTAAAACGATAACAGGAGTATCCCTAGGAGATAGACCGGCAGCTTTTTTATTACTTGACATCAGTGGTAAAATAAAAAAACTTTTTTTTTTTTTCTTAATAATTTATTTATATTAGAAAACCGGTTCACCGGGACATACATCAACATTGTGACTGAAATCAACAACAATACACACATAGGTATGGGAGCAATGTATGCCGTACTCTGGCATAAAATGGAAAACATGACATCTCTTTCCTATAATTTTTGGAGGCATAGAAAGATATTACAGTGGCGATGGTCTACAGATCTTACTACAACAAAGTTTCTGATCTATTTCCCATTTAATGTCATGAAATTATGAAACCATCTATCGCGTGCTTTCTGCTAGTCCTCCGTTTGTCAGTGTGTCTTGTATGTGGTTCCAGTACTGTAGTGAAACTTAATCCCGGATTGAGCGGCTCCCCATTTATTTTATTATTTCAAGAGAAAAAAAAGAGAGCATCTAATGAAATGAAGAACAGATTAGTAAGGTGGAGTGGGAATAGATAGAGTTAGAAAGGAAAGGGGGGAGGGGTGTACACATGGGGGTGGGGGGAGGGGAGGGGGGTAGGGAATTCGAATAGTGATTCACCAGTATGTGTATTTGCCTGCATCTATCTGCGATTGCTCCTAGGAACAGAGTGTATTATAACCTCATCTGCCTCGGAGTGCCTGACCTTCTTCTGAGTACTTGAACATATTCCATAACTGCCAAGTTTTGGTGTACATTTCCTGTCTGTTTTGGCTTGTGAGGATCAAGTCCTCCATCTGATTTATTTCCTCCACTTTTTGGAGCCAGAGGGCTATGGTTGGTGATTGGGTGGATTTCCAAAGGATTGGGATGCACGTTTTTGCCGCATCTAGCAAGTGACGTACCACTGATTTCTTGTAGACCTTTGCGGGGGTGTCATTGGCATGTAAGAGGAAGTACGCCGGGTCTTCGGGTACATCCCGGTCTGTGAATTTTTGCGTTAACTGGCGAACTTCTCTCCAGAAGTCCTGGACCTTAGAATAGGACCAGAAAATATGGAGGAATGTGCCTTTTCCTCTTGACATCTCCAGCAGACATCTGATGCCGAGGGGTATATTGTGTTAAGCAATGCTGGGGTTCTGTACCAATGAGTAAGGATTTTATAGTTCGTTTCTTGGATCTTGGTGCATAGGGAGGATTTGTGGGTGAACTGCAGGATGTGTTTTTTGTTGGTGGAAAACTGACATTTTAGTTCTTTCTCCCATTTGGAGAGGCCCCGTAATTTATAATCTTCTGTTGGAGTGATTAGCATACTATAGGTTAGACAGAGTGAGTGTAGCAAGGGCCCCGTACCCGAGCATAGATCTTCCATAGGTGTGAGGGTTTGATCAGTATCATTGGGTGGTGGCATACTACTGAGGAAATAATGGAGCTGTAATGATCTCCAAAAATCCAGACGGAACTGTCCTTCTGGATCGGACAACTCTATGATAGTCTTCCACCTACTTCCAACACTGAAATGCGAGGCTTGGTATAGTCCCACTTCCCTCAGTTCCCGAAACCCCCCATCGCTCATTCCTGGTTCAAATAAAGGGTTTCCTAGTATGGGCTTGAGTGGTGAATTACGGGAAAAGAGGGAGGACGAGTCAATCAGATGTGCGCAGATACGTGCCGTGTTACCTATTAACGGGTGGAGTTTAAGGTCTGTTGGGAGTGCAGTGTAACACCATGGGATCCTGTGTATAGGGGTTGCGCTTGTTCGAGTTGCGTCCATAGTTTGGTGGTTGTATGTCGGCACCAGTCAATGAGCCTTCCTAGATGTGTTGCTCTATAGTAGGTCTGGAGTTCAGGCATTGCCAGTCCTCCGTAAAGGGTCTTCCTGTGTAGTCGTGGTTTTTTCCCTGCCCAGAGGAATTTGATGAATATTGATCGTATTTGGTTGAAATAGTCTACTGGTATATGTATTGGGATGGTCTGTAGAAGGTATAGGAATTTGGGTAGGATTGTCATCTTGAGGATATTGCAAACCAGGAGTGAAGCCCCCCCATTCCATTTATCTAGCATTTGTTGATTAATAGGGGAGGGAAGTTAAGCTTAAACAATTGGGAGAATATCGGGGGTATGTGTGTACCGAGGTATTTCAAAGCTGTAGTGGTCCATTTCAGGTGGAAACTATTTTGGAGTTGTGCGAGTTGTGGTTGTGGAATTCCCAGTCCCATCGCTTCGGACTTACTAAAGTTAATTTTCAGATTGGCTAGTTGGCCATAGATGTGAAATTCTTTCATAAGGTTGGGGAGAGAGATGGTTGGGTTCGTGAGATAGCACATCAAGTCATCAGCATATGCAGAGACTTTAAATTTTTTTTTTATTTACTTCTACTCCTGTAATGTCTGGATTCAATCTAATGTGGCATAGGAAAGGTTCTAGGGACAACGCGAAAAGCAGCGGTGATAAGGGGCAGCCTTGACGGGTCCCATTAGCAATTGGGAAAGCTTCCGAGATTACTCCGTTCGCTCTTACTCTTGCCGTTGGGTCTGAATAAACTGCGGAGATCCAGTGTATCATTTTATCACCTAGTCCTATGTTTCAGCGTTGCAAACATGAACCTCCAGCTGACCCGATCGAACGCTTTTTCGGCGTCTGTGCCTAGCAGAATGCATGGAGATTTAGAACTGTTAGCTATATGAAGTAGGTTAAGGACCTTAATCGTATTGTCCCTAGCTTCCCTGGTTGGAACAAAGCCTACTTGATCTAGGTAAATTAGTGAGGTGAGGTGTTGTTGCAATCTGGTGGCGATGATCTTTGTGAAAAGTTTTAGGTCCGTATTTAAAAGAGAGATCGGGCGATAGGAGCCGCATTGGCCTGGGTCTTTGCCCTCTTTAAGTATAACAGAAATTTGTGCCTGTAGCGTGGATTTATGAAACTTTTCCCCTGAGCCTAGATTGTTATAAAGTCTAACCATGTGTTGACCGAGGGAGGGGAGAAGGGTCTTATAATAAGGTATTGTGAGCCCATCCGGGCCTGGCGCTTTACCCGATTTAGAATTTTTTAAAGCGGTTTGCAGTTCGATCAGCTAATGGGGTCTTCTAGTAATGGATTTTGCTTCATCAGGGAGGGTCGACATAAGGGAGGATGTTATGTATTCTGTCGTTTTTTCAAGGGTAGTTTGTGTCTGTCTCTTTTAGATTGTATAGAGACGAATAGAAGGAACTAAATTCCTGCACAATGTGCTGTGGCAGAGAGGCTTTCTGGCCCTTAGGGGACATAATGTGGGGTATATATGAAGCCATTTTCTGTTCTCTTAATGATTGGGCTAACAGTTTCCCGCATTTGTTACCCGATTCGTAATGTTTTCTTTTGCTAACTTGTATTGCCGCTTTATAACGTAGGTCGGTGATCTGTGTACGGACCGTATCGAACTATTTCCAATTGCTTGGTGGGTGTCTGTTTATGGCGTACTTCTAGTGTGTCTAATTTTTGTAGCAAAGTGTTCAATTGTGCAATTCTTTGCTGTTTAAGTCGTGAGCCGTGTTTGATGAGAATCCCCCCAATAACGGTTTTGTGCGCCTCCCACACTAGTCCTGTGTCACAGTCAGGGGTGGAATTAGTGGTGGAATAGTGTCCTATTTCTTTAGTTACTTCAGCTAGAACTTCAGGGTCTTTCAGTAGTCCCTCATTTAGTCTCCATGGTGGTTTCTGTGTCGACCACAAGTCTGGGAGAATGTATCGTAGTGTAATCGGGGCATGGTCCGACCATGTAATTGAACCTATAGTGGTCTCTTTAATCGCTTGTAAGTCCCTGTGGGGATCAGGAAATAATCGATCCTGGAGTATGTCTGGTGTGGTTTAGAGAAGAAAGTGTAGTCTTTTTCCCCCGTGTGGAAAAGGCGCCAGGCGTCAATCAGTTGTGAATTGTGTAACGTCGTACCGATAAGTTTACGTAAATCTCATGAGGTCGAGGAGGTTCCAGTGGAAGTATCCTCCGTAGGGGTGAGGGGAACATTAAGGTCTCCTCCCAGCATCAAGTGTCCGTCTGAGAATTGCGATAGTAGGTCTAGGTGTCGTTTGAGGAATCTGTCCTGTTGTGTGTTGGGAACGTACAGGTTAGCTAAAGTTACTTTTGAGTCTCCTATCTTCCCCTTTACGAAGAGGTATCTGCCTTCCCTATCATACTTTACTTCCGTAAGTGACCATGGGATTTTAGATGAGATTAGAATGGAGACCTCTCTAGATTTAGCTTCCGTGTACCTTGAGTGGTATACCACCGGAAAAAATCTATTCTGAAGTGTCGGTAGAGAACCTTCCCTGAAGTGGGTTTCCTGCAAAAAAACAATATCAGCCCCCATGCGTCTCATATCATTATTTAGCATGCGTCTTTTCTCAGGCGTGTTTAGTCCCTTAACATTAAGAGAGATTATGTTTATGGAGGTCATGATCGTGGGTAGTGGGTTTGTTGATGTTCAAGGTCACAAGGAAGGGGTGGGGGGAGAGAGCAAGGGGTGAGTAAAGAGGGTGAAGAGCAGATTAGGTAAGAAGAAAAAAAAAAAAAAAAAGAGTGAACTCAAGAAAGAGTGAAGGAGAAATTTGAAAGGCTGTCACTAGATAGTGCAGCTTAGTGCAAATACTAAATTAGCTTAGTGCAAATACTAAATTAGCCAATCAGGCTATTACGCTCCCCAGATAATATACTGGGACTGGAGCGCTGTCCTATGTGGGACGGTGGATAGACAGGGCCGGGGAGTGAGCTCCCGGACCTCCCCCTCCACCCCCGGCTATCTATGGTTTTTATATGTGTGTGCATAGTGCCATTAGCAGCTACATAACAGGCTAATAAGTTGTAACATTGCAGGCGGACTAGGATTCTAAACATAACCTTTATAAGAGGCACGGTATAACACAAAAAAGGGAAAATTGAAGTGTGATAAAGTGGAGCTCTCATATCTAGAGCCCAAAAAACCCAGTAAAATAAACATAGTAACTCAGCAAGTGCAATACAGTAAGACATATTTCCTTCCCCATCCAGCGGCATACAAAATAGTTGAACCAAATGGAATGTACTGTATGGTAAGGCGCTTTGCCAGCCTGAGCTCAGCCACTCCATGTACAGGACAAGACATCAGGTTTGTGAGTGTTCAGTCCCGCACAGGGCCATGACATAGTGGTCAAGCTTTCTCATGGCCAATAACCTTCAACTGGTTAACATATGGGGGATCCCCCCCTCCCCTCAAAACATCAGATCTTAAAATACCGGCTTGTACACTAGCGGTATGATAAAAACCAGAGACTGCCAATTGAAACCGGGTCCTCCCACTGTGCATGGCTCCTGTCACCTTAGTAGTTCCATGGTATGCCTTCCCTCAAGTGCAAGGCATGAAGTGGTGAGTGTCGGTGGGGTCTCATCCCCTGAGGTTCCCATGTCACACAGCTTCCTGCGTCCACATAGTTTGCATGGTGTCCAACACTTATAAGGGAAATTGGCTCTGAGTGTCTTAGATAAGCCTGTTCAGGTTGGCGGGATAGGACCAGTTTCAGTGGACAGGAGAGGACAGGTTCCGTGCCCCAAGTCTTGCAAGTTCTGCTGTGACTTATGTCCAGGGGTGGGGCGATGCCGTTCGATACTAGTCCTTTATTTTCCCCCTCTGGTATTTCCGGGGATCTTCCAGCTCTTAGCCCTGGCCCCTCTCAGGCCCGGTATGCTCATTGAGGCTGGAGGGAGGAAAGTAAAGGTAAAGTTTGTCTGATTCTCTCCCCCTCTAACAGATAAAAGTGCCCAAGTTACAATTCCCTGTGTGCGGGGACTAAATTCCTCTCGATCTGTCCTGAGTTAGTAAAGCTGGATAGGGAAGGGGTGGCCACAGGCCTACTCACGCGGTTCTCCCTCTGATGCCGTCCTGCGTCTCCTTCTGTTCCTTTGGTGTCGAGGAGGAAGGGGTCCATGCTGCCTGAGGGGGCCCGATCGGCCTAGTGGACGTGGTAGGAACTGGAACCAGTCGGGTACTTGTATTGGTTCTGCTTCCATGAACCTGAAGAGCGCCGGGAGGTCCGCGGTTCTTTGCAAGGAGAACGAGCCTGTGTCATTGCGGAACGTTACTGACAACGGATATCCCCATCTGTATGTCAAGCCTTTTTGCTTAGCAAGATCCATGAGAGGACGGAGGAGGGCTCTGCGTCCCAATGTGGCCCTCGATAAGTCTGGCAGTATTCTTGCCTGCTTGCCTCCCACCTCCACCTCACCATATTCCCAGGCTCGGCGGAGGATAGTCTCCTTTTGAGTGTAGCAGTGCAGTCTGCATACTACGTCTCGCGGTCTGCTCGGGTCTTCAGATCTGGGGCCAAGAGCTCTATGCACTCTGTCCAGCTCGATGTTGAGTTCAGGGTCATCCAGCACAGTGCGGAATATGTCCTTGACCGTCTCTCCTAGGTTCTCCGCCGTTGTGTCTTCCGGGATCCCCCGGAGCCGCAGATTGTTCCTGCGGCTCCGGTCCTCGATGTC
This sequence comes from Lithobates clamitans, assembly GCA_037952925.1. NCBI lineage: Eukaryota > Metazoa > Chordata > Amphibia > Anura > Ranidae > Lithobates > Lithobates clamitans. The sequence goes on from JBBGZY010001470.1 coordinate 703,546, forward strand.
CTCCAGGTGCAGCTGTAAGGCAACGGTGGAGTCACGGTGTAGATCTCTCTCTTGCTCGAGCGCTGCTACTCTTCCCTCTAAAGAGGACAACGAGGCTTCGCCTGTGGACATTCGATCCGCCAGCGTAGCCACCTCAGCTCGTACTTCTTGCATATCTCGTCAGTGGGTCTCTTCCAGCTTGAGGATGAGCGCCTCAATGTCGGAGCGGGTAGGGAGGGCCTGAAGCAGAGCCCGAATGTCCTGGTCAAGCATAATGGGTTCAGCAGGTTGTGGGGATGCCATCGTGCCCCTCGTAGGACCTCCGCCAATATCCGGGGAGATGTTAATAGCGTCCCGGGAGTAGGATGAGACTGGATGTCCGCTCTGTCTAGAGGCCTTCTGCTTCCCACCACGTGTTAGGCCTCGCGGCGCGGCTACAGTGGCTCCCGGAGATGTGCCTTGTAATTGTTGAAAATAGTGGCGGATTTCTCCTGGGCTCCGTTCAACGGGTGTACCCCGGGTAGATGCTCTTGTCCTGTGACGTTTAGCTGGAACTCAGATACAGTTGGCAACGATGTAGATGATAAGACTATCAGGAGCTCTTGGGACGCTGTTTGACTCTGCCATTAGGAAGTCTGTGTGACAGTGAGCGGGGAGCCGGTCAGCTATACTCAGAGGGACCTCTGCAGACAGCATCACTTTTTCCCTGCAGCAGACCAGAGGGTGTTCCAGGTCATCCAGAGATGGCTGCAATTCAGATTCCAGTGGGCTGCAGTGTGGCGCGGCGGGTGCCATTTCCCTGAGCCAGGATACAGAGAGAGTTCCTGATAGAGTCTTATCTACATCGTTGCCAACTGTATCTGAGTTCCAGATTGTACAGAGTCCACATATCCTGCTGGACGGGACTGCTCTTTTTTCCTATGGACGGATTTTTACCAACAGGCTGCTCACGCTGGGACATCACTATCTGAGGATTATCTGTGCTCTACTTGCCTTTTATCACATGTAAGTGGACATATTCGATTTGTATAATAAACATATCTAACTGATCCTGATCTGGAGGAGCTTTTTTTCTGCTTATTCTTTTTCATGTACTTGGAGCCTGCTTCATGCTTCCCTAAAGGCTTGCCCTGGATTACGGACTGTTAGCCCATATACAAAGGTTTTTTTTGTCCATTTACTTTTTATTCCATACTGTGTCATTTACTCATGACCCTATTCCTAGTGGACATGTATATTATATCAATCTCGAACTAGCAACAGCGCTACCAATCATTGTTTTCATTCAGGAAATGAAAATCATTCTCTGAATGGTGCACCTACAAAATGGCAGACCTCCTGTGATCAGAATGGAGCACACCAGCCGCTAAGCCTGGCATCTGGAAACAAGTAGCTATCACTGGGATTAGTGGTGTCTACCTTGGTGATTTCCAGCCTCCAGGGGCATCAGGCAGATATAGTAAATGCAGTTACACTGGTCTGAGCTGGACCAATGCAACGCTGTAAAAAAATATCCATACCTGGAATTCCTTGTTAAGACCTAAATGCGAGTACAGAATGATATAGAATAAAGTAATAAGACATTCTCTTTTGTAGTTTACTGTATATTGGGTACACCAGCAGACAATGAAAGGTCTAGGATGCCGAACCTAGGCTGCGCACAAAAAGTCCAATATATCAAAACCTCATTATATACAAACCAGGATAGGCACCTTAAAGTGGATGTAAACCCAATGTCATCCTTTCTAAACTACTGCCATAGGGGTTATCTATAAGGATATACATGCCTCCTGCATGTATCTTTACCTGTCAAATGTCTCCCCTCTGTCTGTTATTAGACCTGAAAAACTGCATATTCTGTGGGTGGGTCTGTTGTCTGGAGCTCGGTGGGTGGAGTCGTGATGTCAGTAAACTCCCCGCCCACCTCTACACTCCTTGTCAATATGCATTTTCTCCTGTGTATTTCTTAAACTGAACTTCTGCTATGATCTCTAACATCCAGTGAAAAGACAGGAAAGTAACCACATGACTTCAGCATGCCAAATCATGCTGAGGTGTGGAACAGCCAATCCTTGCAGAGCAGCAGAAGAAAAGAGTGGGAGGGAATTAAAAAATAATGCATGTCTCTTAGGCTAGTGCAGGAGATGTAAACCACCTGTCACTCACAGCAAGGGGGAGGATTTGACAAAGTTTTTCTCAGTTTGTCAAGATTTATCTCACTGAACAATAAAAGAGGATTGCTCAGAGATGGATTAACTGTCTGGCAAGACTGGGCTCAAATGATAGGAAATCATATACTCTACAGTATATAAAAAACAAAACAAAAAAAACACCCACGCTAGAATGTAGAAAAATGGGAATATCACCATGGAGGGGCTTGAGGGCAAAGGCTGAGTGTGCAGGATACAATATCCACCAGGGACAAAAACCAAGTAATTTTTCTTTAAAATTACCAGCCAATTACATCCCCCCCCCCAAATCACCCCATTTTTAAGCAGTCCGGTTACACAGACCCAAAAATAACGAAAGACAAGAGCATCATGTCTTGTGGTCCATTGACACAGGGCGCTTTACTGTGGGCCCCATTCAGGGGTCTGTTTTCCTAGTATTGGGATGCACAGTTGTTGCGTGCATCCCCGTGCCAACGTCCCATTTATTTATATTGGGACACGCTGCCCGCACGGACACAACCGTTGCGTATCAAGGAACATGAGGTTGAGTGTGGGTAACCGAACGCGTGTATGGTGCCGTTCAGGGACATACATTCACCCATGTCATATTAGGACTTCTGGCCTTGCAGCTGTGTGTCAAAATAGAAATTAATGGGATGCCGTCACAGGGAACATGCAACAGTGAATCCCCATGGCAGAAAAAAAAAAAAACGGACCTGCACGGGTCACGCAGTAAAGCGCCCCGTGTGAATAGACCCTTATGCAGAAATAACTTGGAGAGGTACAGTATATCGAAAAGGCTCACCTTATAGTTATTAGACAATTTAAGGGCTTCCACCTCATTCTCGGCAGTTATTGTGGTTTTAACAAGACAGACGTCACAAGGCAGAACCTCCCCTATATGATGAGGACAAGGGGATTGGGTGGAGGATCCTACAGGAATACGGATTATAGAAGGATTATATTTGATTAGATACCATTAACCAATTAAACTCTGCTTTTAACTTTTCCATGCAGTAATAATAATTATAGAAATATTAGCCCTGCAACCTTGACCAATAAAACCTGTGTCCAATTAGTTAGTACAGAAGCTGGTGGTTTATCCCTTTACATAAGGGCAGTCTTATTAAAAGGCTAGCTGCTTTGCCTATACTAGCCCAATACTTCCACTAACTTGAAACATGTAGATAAGAAAAGGTCAGAGAAAAGTCAGCTTATCTGCGTGTCTGTTCAGAGCATACAGAAGTAAAACCATCACTAATAGCCAGGCACAAAACATTTCCTAGAAGCAGAGGTCAGACTAGTGTGCACGTTTTCCTTATGAATCTTTTTCTCTTTAAAAAAAGGAAACTCACGAGAATCTTTGTATATGCCAGCAGTGGTGTACTAAGTGGAGACTCACTTTTTTTGTAATGCACTGTGAGGGAATATGGACAGGACTATCTTTAATATTGATTGTACCCCGGGCAAACCTTTTCTTGGGCCCTCCCAAATCCACCTAACTATTTGCAGGCAGTGTGGGCTCAAGGGGCAGGCCCAAACAACAATGACTGGGCCTGGGGCAGCTACCCCTTTTCCCCTGTGTTAAAGACGGCCCTGAATATAGAGGGTGTACTGAGATGGTCCCTATGTGGTCAGGGGTTTGTGTTGGGTGGGGTCCGTCTGTACTGAGGGGTATTGGCTTGGGACGGAAAGAGGTTTGCTGGAAAGATTGTGATATGTTCCATGCCCAAGGCATGCAAATATATTCACACAAAAAAAAAAAAAAAAAAAAAACCCCACACACACCCCATCAACTGCATGAAATTCATCATCGGTGATATCATTTATTCAATCAGAGCAGCAAGGCAGCTTAGTGATTAGCACTTCTGCTTTACAACACTAAGGTGCTCAGTTCAAACCCTGGTCAGAACACTATTTGCATAGAGCTGCATATTATCCTGTGCTTGCATTGGTTTCTTCCTATTTCCTTCCACAAGAAATGCTGGTAGGTTAATTGGCTACCATCTAAAAGGGGAATTGATTTGCGCAGCCTATTGCATTAGGGTGTGCACCCCAGAGCACAAAACACATGCGTGGTTTATCAGCAGAGCAGAGATTGTTGGCAGTAGGCGGTGTCATTTTTTTTTTTTTTTTTAAAGGAGCCCCATTGTTGGGCTTTGGTGAAAAATCAAGGGTCTAAACAGAGAAAGGGTCTGAGGACAGATTCCCCAGTCCCTTTATCTGCAGCCTTAGCTGCACTGGACAGTGGACAAATGGGAAATGCTCTGTGCTTCCTGTTCATTCACAAACTGAAGCATAGTAAATAGTTTACCATGCTTCCGTTAAAAATAAACACAAGAGTGATCGGTACAGATCACTCACTGTGTTCATTCATTCATCCATCCTGAAACATCCTCAGCTAGCGGGAGAGAAGGGAAGCTGGCAGCACCGCAAGAGGGAGACAGGGGGCACCAGGAAGCTGGGGGATTTTGCACTGCAAAGTGCGATTAGGGTGTGCCTAGGCCCGTGATGGCGAACCTTGGCACCCCAGATGTTTTGAAACTACATTTCCCATGATGCTCATGCACTCTGCAGTGTAGTTGAGCATCATGGGAAATGAAGTCCCAAAACATCTGGGGTGCCAAGGTTCGCCATCACGGGCCTAGACACACCCAGCACATGCCTATGGGCCTTTGTATGAGATTATACTGTGTGCGTCCAAGACAGCTGTCTCATCTGACCATTCAATGAACAGGCACTATAGAAAAAGTAAATTGCTGTAAAAAATGCAATTGTTTTTATTTTAAAAGACCCAAGAGCAGAAAAAAAAAGTTATTGTAATCAATGGTGGGCTGAAAAATTTGACTCCCTTTGCACTGTGCCATTAAGAAACAAAAAACTGGGAACTGCATTTTTCCTATACACAGAGCACACTAAAATGTGCACTACAATGCAGTCAATCACCATTTACTGTACAGTGCATGCCATTCTAAATTCATGCCACAGCAACACACTGCACACAGTGTAGTGCAATATCACATAGGTGAAGTCATTATAAAAGTATAAACATTATTCTAGATTTCTTCTTAAAACTACTAGTAGTAGGATAGGAATGTTAGAAGCTGAAAGGATGTCAAACAGCTTACCAGGCAACAGTCTTGGTGTAAGCAGACTATGCTGATGAGAACCAGAATGGGTCTCCATCAAATCATGCTGAATATTCACAGTGCAATGTCTGTCACAGAGGGATCCCCGTCTGTGGTGTCCTTCAGCACGATGATCAAATTCCCGAGGGAAGTCTGCAGAAGAAGATATGTAAAAGTAACATTACCAGCAATCTGAGATTTTAAAAAGAAAAGAACAAAATCCCACTTTTACATTTTAGCTAGACCTTTCACAGCCCACACAGCCACGTTATTCATAGGAATCTACCACCGCGACTAATTGCTTGTAGTTCTCGAACTGCAAGGGCCCCATAGTCCATTCACACTTCCTCCAGCTTTTAACCACTTCAGCCCCAGAAGATTTTACCCCCTTCCTGACCAGAGCACTTTTTACAATTTGACACTGCTTTAACTGGTAATTGCGCGGTCATGCAATGCTGTACCCAAACAAAATTTGCATCCTTTTTTCCCCCACAAATAGAGCTTTCTTTTGGTGGTATTTGATCAGCTCTGCGGTGTGTATAGAATATCTCTCTCTCTCTCTCTCTGTGGACTAATCCCAAAGTCCACCTCTGTCGTCAATACTGAGGAAAAGGACAAAACTGGAACCTTTTCCAGGAACAAAGATGGCCGCCGGCCAGTCAGGCAACGGCGCATGCGCCCGCACAGTAGCCATCAGCGCCAAGGGTTCTACACAGATCCCTCACCAGCCAGCAATCGTGTACCCTGCCCTGGACCACACATGCGTCAATATGGCGGTGAGGACGCTGACCAGGTAAGGGGAGCGCGCCCGCAGCCCCCTGCTGTGAATAGAACCTGTGAGCGTACGCACAGGGTGAACACCTGATCTTTAAAAAAAAAAAAAAAGGTACAGGCATCAAAAAGCAAAAATGTCAAGGGAAAAAAAAAAAAAAAAAAAAAAGAGAAATATAACCACTAGCCTGGGAAACCTGAGCTGATCCTTCTGCGACTCTGCTGTATTCATCATGATATGCGATGGCAGACTGCGTTCCTGTGAGGAAACTCTGCGAGAAGACCCCAACAAATCCACAGAGGGGTTCCCAGTCTTATTAGCGCTGTAAGCGGCCCAAGAACAGGGACTGCGCACAGGAAAGGCTAAACCCGGTGGACGCTGCCAAAGGTAGGAGGTATGGACGTACTGCTACTCTTCACCAGCACAAGAGGTATAAGGAAAAAAAGGAGAATGTTGGGGGAGGGACTATGCCTTTAAATTTATGCTATTCACTAGTCCTGAGGGAGGAGTCGAGGCGGAGCTCTATCACTGGTATGCTGCCATGGAGGCACCAGGAAAATCAACTGTTTCGATCAGAATTCCGGGTTGGTCAGTGAATGGGAGAAGTTAATACGGGTGCTGCAGAAGTGGTGGGCTACCAATTCGGATTGGCATATTCTGCAGGAAGGGCACTATGGGCTCAACGGGCCTGTCCTCGTCTTTTTGGTGACTACGGGACACTACTTGTGCTAGCCACTGCACCAGCTTGAACTGCACTTATGGGACTCGCCACGTCACCATGTGATACTGCAGTGCTGGATGTACGACCAGGGTGTACTAGGCCTCTGGCTCCTTGTTCCATACGAGAGCCCTGCAGTTCTTGCACCTCAACAACAGAAGAACGGGGTTAAGTACCCCTGACCTTAGCAGGGACCTAGACTACCCTGTCGTCAGAGCTATCTGTCACGGTGCCGCTGCGGTCTACTGTTTTGTATACGGAGTCTGAATCTGACAGCGAGGTGGCTTCCCCTTTGCTCTCATCTGTCATGCTCAGCAACGTGTGGGCCTCTTCGCTAGTGTACCTCTGTCTGGACATTTGGACCTCTAAATTTAGAGGTAGAACTAGTGCGAATCACAGGCAAAAAGAGCACCCGATTGTCAGCGACTGCTTCAATCGCTGCAAAAAAAAAAAAAAAAAAAAAAACTTAGCGTTCGCAGGGATCAGGCCTGACAGAACGCTGCAGTTGCTTTTGTAAGCAACAGTGATCGATTGATACCGCACTTGGGTGGGCTGAGCAGAGAGCGTAAACGCAGGTGCTAGCAGGTGTCTGGGCTAATCCCGCTAACGCTGCATTTTTTGGGAACCCTAAACTACTGGGGACGCTAGTATAGATCTGATCAAAGATATTGATCCGTTCAGACACTATACTAGCAAGGGAGGTGTATGATGGGTGTTATCGCTTCTGGCGCTGCGGGGGACTGACGCTGACCCTAAAACCTAACTTATGTCACCCGCCGGGTGATCAGGGGGTTAAACCTTTATTAGCAATATATGGTGGGTACCCCGATGCTATAAAAGAGAAAAAAAAACAAAAAACCTCTAAATAACCAGCATCACTCTTGATACTAATATGGTGATCACTGGTCACAGGGGTGAAATGGTTAACTGGGGGACAATCAGGGGGTTAAAACCTTTATTAGGCAATATATGGGGGTACCCTGATGCTATAAAAACCCGACGGTGAAACTAACCAACTGGCTAACTAGCGTCATCTGTGACACTAATACAGCGATCAGAAAATAGATCTACTAGTGACACTGGTAACAGGCGGTGAAAGGGTCAACGGAGGCGAATAAGGTGTTAAACCCTTATTATTAGGGGGTTTATGGGGGTATCCTAAAGCTACCTGGGCCTACTACTAGTAGGTGCTCCAACGCTGATTAATGTCACAAGTGACACCAATGCAGTGATCAGTGAAAAATCTGAAAACTGCAATTGGTGACAGGGAGTGAAAGGGTTAACTGGGGGGGGGGCGATATGTGTGCCTACATGTACGATGTCAGTACAGCGTTTGTGCAACTCACTTTTAGATGTCCTCCCTCTGGAAACGAAAAGGATTCCAGGAGGGGAGGTGACATCACTTCTTCCGCCTGTGTTTACAATTCACAGGCAGAGGAGGCATTTCATTGGTCAGAACCGATCAGCAGGTCCAGGCCAGAAATCATTGGCCTGGACCTGAAGACTGATTGGTTCTGCAATGAATCTGATTGCTGCGGGTCGAGCGGGGGTGCACCTGCGGGGGGGGGGGTAGTGACGTACAGGTGCGCAGCTGTGCCATTCTGCCGAAATATCAGCGCAAGTCGGCCGGCAAGTGGTTAAACTGACAGCCCATTGTGGGTGGGATGCTCAGCAGGCTCCTCTGAAAAATAAATGCATTTTTTCCAGAAAAAATATGTTCATCTTTTTGAAATAACACCATCATCAACTTGGCCTTTAAAATGCTTAAGACTGCCTACCCCTCCCAGTCTCTTCTCCAAGTCACATGTACTCTGACAAAGTACAATGTAGGGCCTTTAGCCCTGCATTGTACGCAAGGACGCAGAGGGCCCAAACACATCCCATCAGGGAGAAGAAAAAAAACCCCTGGCTGCTGGGGGAGTGAGAGAGAACTTGGGTAAATGTATTTTTCCTGGTACCCCAAGCATAAATGAGTATTTTTTTTCTCTGCCAGACGTCAGCATTTGAAAGTAACAAATTAAATATGACCTCAAGAAAAAGAAAAAAAAAATTGTTTAATGTTTTAGATAGAATAAGTAAAGGTTAGAGTTCTAGGTTTATTGCCAACTGTTCCCACTGGCGAGACTACCTCTTACTTTCTACCCTTGTTGGAAAATGGTCACGGAGACAGGAATTTAGGGAAATCTCCCACGGTGGAAATAGAGATTTTCGTGCTTTCCTGCTCTATCCAAAGCAAACACAAAAAGGATAAGTGCACTTATCTGGTCTAACCACCTAAACCCAGCCTTCCCAGATGAAGACCTGCCTGCATGCCATGGCTGCAGCCTGCCACAATCTTGATCACCTAGGGCCACTAATCCTCTGTTGGTCATGCAGTAAGTCCCTAAAGTCAACTGAATAAAATAAAATAGGATTTTTATAACAGCTTACCTGTAAAATCCTTTTCTTTGAAGTACATCACGGGACACAGAGCCAAAGTAATTACTATGTGTGTTAAAGGCCACCTTAAAGTGGTTGTAAAGGGCTACACCACTTTAAACTATGGAAGCCTATAACTAGGCTTGCCTGTAGCTGCACTTGGATAGCTCCTAAACCTGCATGGTTTAGGAGATATCCCTGTATTTGCATGTGCCGACGTCATGCAGCACACGCGCACTTAACCACTTAAGGACCGCCTCACGCCGATGTACGTCGGCAAGGCGGCACGGGCAGGCAAAATCACGTACATGTACGTGATTTGCCTCCCGCGGGTGGGGGGTCCGATCGGACCCCCCCCCGCCGCCCGAGGCGGTCCGGTTTTGTCCCCCGGCGATCGGAGACGAGGGGGAGGCCATCCGATCGTGGCCCCCCCCTCGCGATCGCCGCCGGCCAATAGGAACACTCCTTTGCTGCTGTATGCTAAACAGCAGCAAAGGAAGTGATGTCATCTCCCCTCGGGTCGGTATTTTCCGTTCCGGCCCGAGGAGAGACGACATGTGAGTGAGTGCACCAACACTACACACACAGTAGAACATGCCAGGCACACTAAACACCCCGATCCCCCCCCCGATCGCCCCCCCCCCCCCCCTGTCACAAACTGACACCAGCCGTTTTTTTTTTTTTTTTTTCTGATTACTGCTGCTGTCAGTTTGTGACAGTTACTGTGTTAGCACAGTTACTGTTACCCCCCTGTAGGTCTAGGGTACCCCCCTAACCCCCCCTAATAAAGTTTTAACCCCTTGATCACCCCCTGTCACCAGTGTCGCTAAGCGATCATTTTTCTGATCGCTGTATTAGTGTCGCTGGTGACGCTAGTTAGTGAGGTAAATATTTAGGTTCGCCGTCAGCGTTTTATAGCGTCAGGGACCCCCATATACTATCTAATAAATGTTTTAACCCCTTGATTGCCCCCTAGTTAACCCTTTCACCACTGATCACCGTATAACCGATATGGTTGACGCTGGTTAGTTTGTTTATTTTTTATAGTGTCAGGGCACCCGCCGTTTATTACCGAATAAAGGTTTAGCCCCCCGATCGCCCGGCGGTGATATGCGTCGCCCCAGGCAGCGTCAGATTAGCGCCAGTACCGCTAACACCCACGCACGCAGCATACACCTCCCTTAGTGGTATAGTATCTGATCGGATCAATATCTGATCCGATCAAATCTATACTAGCGTCCCCAGCAGTTTAGGGTTCCCAAAAACGCAGTGTTAGCGGGATCAGCCCAGATACCTGCTAGCACCTGCGTTTTGCGCCTCCGCCCAGCCCACCCAAGTGCAGTATCGATCGATCACTGACACTTACAAAACACTAAACGCATAACTGCAGCGTTCGCAGAGTCAGGCCTGATCCCTGCGATTGCTAACAGTTTTTTTGGTAGCATTTTGGTGAACTGGCAAGCACCAGCCCCAGGCAGTGTCAGGTTAGCGCCAGTACCGCTAACATCCACGCACGCACCGTACACCTCCCTTAGTGGTATAGTATCTGAACGGATCAATATCTGATCCGATCAGATCTATACTAGCGTCACCAGCAGTTTAGGGTTCCCAAAAAACGCAGTGTTAGCGGGATCAGCCCAGATACCTGCTAGCACCTGCGTTTTGCCCCTCCGCCCGGCCCAGCCCAGCCCATCTAAGTGCAGTATCGATCGATCACTGTCACTTACAGAACACTAAACGCATAACTGCAGCGTTCGCAGAGTCAGGCCTGATCCCTGTGATCGCTAACAGTTTTTTTGGTAGCGTTTTGGTGAACTGGCAAGCACCAGCCCCAGGCAGCGTCAGGTTAGCGCCAGTATCGCTAACACCCACGCACGCACCGTACACCTCCCTTAGTGGTATAGTATCTGAACGGATCAATATCTGATCTGATCAGATCTATACTAGTGTCACCAGCAGTTTAGGGTTCCCAAAAACGCAGTGTTAGCGGGATCAGCCCAGATACCTGCTAGCACCTGCGTTTTGCCCCTCCGCCCGGCCCAGCCCACCCAAGTGCAGTATCGATCGATCACTGTCACTTACAAAAGACTAAACGCATAACTGCAGCGTTCGCAGAGTCAGGCCTGATCCCTGCGATCGCTAACAGTTTTTTTGGTAGCGTTTTGGGGAACTGGCAAGCACCAGCGGCGTAGTACACCCCGGTCGTAGTCAAACCAGCACTGCAGTAACACGTGGTGACGTGGCGAGTCCCATAAGTGCAGTTCAAGCTGGTGAGGTGGCAAGCACAAGTAGTGTCCCGCTGCCACCAAGAAGACAAACACAGGCCCGTCGTGCCCATAGTGCCCTTCCTGCTGCATTCGCCAATCCTAATTGGGAACCCACCACTTCTGCAGCGCCCGTACTTCCCCCATTCACATCCCCAACCAAATGCAGTCGGCTGCATGAGAGGCATTTATATGTCCTCCCGAGTACCCCTACCCAACGAACCCCCCCAAAAAAAGATGTCGTGTCTGCAGCAAGCGCGGATATAGGCGTGACACCCGCTATTATTGTCCCTCCTGTCCTGATAATCCTGGCCTTTGCATTGGTGAATGTTTTGAACGCTACTATGCACTAGTTGAGTATTAGCGTAGGGTACAGCATTGCACAGACTAGGCGCACTTTCACAGGGTCTCCCAAGATGCCATCGCATTTTGAGAGACCCGAACCTGGAACCGGTTACCGTTATAAAAGTTAGTTACAAAAAAAGTGTAAAAAAAAAAAAATATATAAAATAAAAAAAAATAGTTGTCGTTTTATTGTTCTCTCTCTCTCTATTGTTCTGCTCTTTTTTTACTGTATTCTATTCTGCAATGTTTTATTGTTATTGTTATTATGTTTTATCATGTTTGTTTTTCAGGTGTGTAATTATTTATACTTTACTGTTTACTGTGCTTTATTGTTAACCATTGTTAACCATTTTTTTGTCTTCAGGTACGCCATTCACGACTTTGAGTGGTTATACCAGAATGATGCCTGCAGGTTTAGGTATCATCTTGGTATCATTCTTTTCAGCCAGCGGTCGGCTTTCATGTAAAAGCAATCCTAGCGGCTAATTAGCCTCTAGACTGCTTTTACAAGCCGTGGGAGGGAATGCCCCCCCCCCCCCACCGTCTTTCGTGTTTTTCTCTGGCTCTCCTGTCTCAACAGGGAACCTGAGAATGCAGCCGGTGATTCAGCCAGCTGACCATAGAGCTGATCAGAGACCAGAGTGGCTCCAAACATCTCTATGGCCTAAGAAACCGGAAGCTACGAGCATTTCATGACTTAGATTTCGCCGGATGTAAATAGCGCCATTGGGAAATTGGGGAAGCATTTTATCACACCGATCTTGGTGTGGTCAGATGCTTTGAGGGCAGAGGAGAGATCTAGGGTCTAATAGACCCCAATTTTTTCAAAAAAGAGTACCTGTCACTACCTATTGCTATCATAGGGGATATTTACATTCCCCGAGATAACAATAAAAATGATTAAAAAAAAAAAAATATGAAAGGAACAGTTTAAAAGTAAGATTAAAAAAGCAAAAAAATAATAAAGAAAAAAAAAAAAAAAAAAAAAAGCACCCGTCGCCCCCTGCTCTCGCGCTAAGGCGAGCGCAAGCGGCGGTCTGTCGTCAAACGTAAACAGCAATTGCACCATGCATGTGAGGTATCACCGCGAAGGCCAGATCGAGTGCAGTAATTTTTCCAGTAGACCTCCTCTGTAAATCTAAAGTGGTAACCTGTAAAGGCTTTTAAACATGTATTTATTTTGTTGCCACTGCACGTTTGTGCGCAATTTTAAAGCATGTCATGTTTGGTATCCATGTACTCGGCCTAAGATCATCTTTTTTATTTCATCAAACATTTGGGCAATATAGCGTGTTTTAGTGCATTAAAATGAAAAAAAGTGTGTTTTTTCCCCTAAAAAATGCGTTTGAAAAATCGCTGCGCAATTACTGTGTGAAAAAAAAAAATGAAACACCCACCATTTTAATCTGTAGGGCATTTGCTTTAAAAAAATATATAATGTTTGGGGGTTCAAAGTAATTTTTTTGCAAAAAAAAATAACTTTTTCATGTAAACAATAAGTGTCAGAAAGGGCTTTGTCTTCAAGTGGTTAGAAGAGTGGGTGATGTGTGACATAAGCTTCTAAATGTTGTGCATAAAATGCCAGGACAGTTCAAAACCCCCCCAAATGACCCCATTTTGGAAAGTAGACACCCCAAGCTATTTGCTGAGAGGCATGTCGAGTCCATGGAATATTTTATATTGCAACACAAGTTGCGGGAAAGAGACAAATTTTTTTTTTTTTTTTTTTTTGCACAAAGTTGTCACTAAATGATATATTGCTCAAACATGCCATGGAAATATGTGAAATTACACCCCAAAATACATTCTGCTGCTTCTCCTGAGTACGGGGATACCACATGTGTGAGACTTTTTGGGAGCCTAGCCGCGTACGGGACCCCGAAAACCAATCACCGCCTTCAGGCTTTCTAAGGGCGTGAATTTTTGATTTCACTCTTCACTGCCTATCACAGTTTCGGAGGCCATGGAATGCCCAGGTGGCACAAAACCCCCCCCAAATGACCCCATTTTGGAAAGTAGACACCCCAAGCTATTTGCTGAGAGGTATAGTGAGTATTTTGCAGACCTCACTTTTTGTCACAAAGTTTTGAAAATTGAAAAAAGAAAAAAAAAAATGTTTTTTCTTGTCTTTCTTCATTTTCAAAAACAAATGAGAGCTGCAAAATACTCACCATGCCTCTCAGCAAATAGCTTGGGGTGTCTACTTTCCAAAATGGGGTCATTTGGGGGGGGGTTTGTGCCACCTGGGCATTCCATGGCCTCCGAAACTGTGATAGGCAGTAAAGAGTGAAATCAAAAATTTTCACCCTTAGAAATCCTGAAGGCGGTGATTGGTTTTCGGGGTCCCGTACGCGGCTAGGCTCCCAAAAAGTCCCACACATGTGGTATCCCCATACTCAGGAGAAGCAGCTAAATGTATTTTGGGGTGCAATTCCACATAGGCCCATGGCCTGTGTGAGCAATATATCATTTAGTGACAACTTTATGAAAAAAAAAAAAAAAAAAAAAAAAAAGTGTCACTTTCCCGCAACTTGTGTCAAAATATAAAATATTCCATGGACTCAATATGCCTCTCAGCAAATAGCTTGGGGTGTCTACTTTCCAAAATGGGGTCATTTTGGGGGGTTTTGTGCCACCTGGGCATTCCATGGCCTCCGAAACTGTGATAGGCAGTAAAGAGTGAAATCAAAAATTTACACCCTTAGAAATCCTGAAGGCGGTGATTGGTTTTCGGGGCCCCGTACGCGGCTAGGCTCCCAAAAAGTCCCACACATGTGGTATCCCCATACTCAGGAGAAGCAGCTGAATGTATTTTGGGGTGCAATTCCACATAGGCCCATGGCCTGTGTGAGCAATATATCATTTAGTGACAACTTTTTGTAAATATTTTTTTTTTTTTTTGTCATTTTTTAATCACTTGGGACAAAAAAAATAAATATTCAATGGGTTCAACATGCCTCTCAGCAATTTCCTTGGGGTGTCTACTTTCCAAAATGGGGTCATTTGGGGGGGTTTTGTACTGCCCTGCCATTTTAGCACCTCAAGAAATGACATAGGCAGTCATAAACTAAAAGCTGTGTAAATTACAGAAAATGTACCCTAGTTTGTAGACGCTATAACTTTTGCGCAAACCAATAAATATACGCTTATTGACATTTTTTTTACCAAAGACATGTGGCCGAATACATTTTGGCCTAAATGTATGACTAAAATTTAGTTTATTGGATTTTTTTTATAACAAAAAGTAGAAAATATCATTTTTTTTCAAAATTTTCGGTCTTTTTCCGTTTATAGCGCAAAAAATAAAAACCGCAGAGGTGATCAAATACCATCAAAAGAAAGCTCTATTTGTGGGAAGAAAAGGACGCAAATTTCGTTTGGGTACAGCATTGCATGACCGCGCAATTAGCAGTTAAAGCGACGCAGTGCCAAATTGGAAAAAGACCTCTGGTCCTTAGGCAGCATAATGGTCCGGGGCTCAAGTGGTTAAGCCAAATGAAGCAATGGCACATACGTGCCATTGCTTCAGTTGTACTGTGCCATTCGTGGCGGCTCCCACACGCAAGTGACATCATCGCGGCTCCAGCCAATCACAGCGCCGGAGCCGTGATATCCAGGAGAAAGGTCCGGGCGACGTGTCGGTGGACTGAGGGGGAGACGAGGACAGCGGTGGGGGCTTCGTTCTCGGGTAAGCAATTCATAATGAGCTAGTATGCTATGCCTTTATCTTGCAGGGTGTGTTTTTAGTTTTTTTTTTGCAGGAGGGTTTACTTCCTCTTTCAGGTGATGGACACTGGAAGATATCGGGGTGAAGGGAACATTACTCCCGGGAACAACGGTTGGTGACTCAAGTAGTCCGCCTGCCAATTTTCTATTCCTGGAATGAAAACTGCCGATAAGCAAGGTACATTTGTTTTCTGCCAAAGTTAAGATATAATTCACCTCTCTCTAGGCCACACGACTTGCCGTGCCCCCTTGGTGATTGACTGATGTGGTATTGTCGGATTGGATCCGGACAGGACAATTCCGTAACCTGAACATCCAGGCCCTCAGGGCCAAGCGCACTGCCCAGATCTCCGGCCTCAGACAACGTCTATGACGAAATGCGTAAGACGGAGCCACGCACCCACATCACTTTTGGGACGCTATCAGGGAGCCTGGAACGCAGTTGGAGTGCACACTGCATACCGGCCCCGATTAGTTGCGTTTACCATAGACTGTAGTCTTGTTTGGGAGGTTTAATTTAAAATTTGTTTTTTTTTAATAAAATAACCTTTGATACTATACTATGGGAGCCCATATCTCTTCCTTATGAGGATTTATCACTGGAACTCCATTGAAGTATTTTTTTGGAACCGCTCTGGACCTGGGAATTGTTGGAAATATAGGAGGAAAGCCTAAAAGGTATCCTGACCTGGTGAACAGCCCGGAGAAGCCATCAAGAGACGAGACGTTTGATTATTCCTATATGCCAACTACCCCTGTAGGGGTAATAGGAGCTGGTGAGTGGGGACCCGTGAGGGGGAGCACAAGTCACCTGATGATTTGAGCACTTGTTACTTTGGAATTTTTCTGCCTTTGCCACAGCAATACCGCATTTTTGTGATTGGACTATTTACTTTTTGAAGTGTACACATGAACTTTTATATACACTTATGGTCATGATTGCTTTGTGATTTATCTGTCATGCCCATATCAAATATTGTGGTATGCTTTCATTGCCCTGTTAGTGTCGGAGCTGCCCCTGTCCGGTTTGCTTGCGGATGTAATAGTGTCCTTTTACATCTGGCTGACCCCGCTCTGTCTCGCCCGGCGCAGGGGGGCCCCCCTGGGACTTTGTTCCCACAGGGGGGCCTCCGTTTGTGGCGGTCTGGTGGGCATTTTTGTTGCTGGTTCAGCGGCTTTTTGCTCACCTGGCAGCCTTCCTGCGTCGGTGGGCCGCCGTTGCATGACCCCTCCAGGGTTCTCCTGTGGGGTGGGCCGTGCAGCGATGGCTCGGGGTCCTTCCCTCCTCCTTTGTGGGCCTCGGCAACGATCGCTCAGCTATGGATGGATGTGGGGATTCTTATTCTTTTGATTTCCCTCCTTAGGATATCCATTTTTTTTGCTAATCCTGTTTAGGCAACTATAGGTCTATAGGTCTAGCCCCAGTGTCAAATCACACTTTTCAGCTACAATTTTATTCCTTCGCCTTACCAATGCTGTGTTCCACAGCGTCTGTTTATCCATCACTAGGCAACCATCAGTGCCGCCCAGCCGCCCTATACGTTTTATTGGGCGGAACCACCTGACAGACCCACACTGTCTTCCGCCCTGGATGACAGAGTGGGCGTGACGCCAGCATACGGCCGCTCGCCCTGGATAATGCCTCACGTGCTAACTGATGTGATGACACCGCATAGGTAATGCGGCGCCACGTCTGACTCCGCCCCCTTAGGCTTTTTATAACCCAGCGCTGATCGGAGTATTTCCGTCATCATCTCATTCGGAGATGGACGGTCCGAATAGCGATGTATGATATACTCGCATCCTGTCAAGAAGCAGTGTCCCACCTATATGCAAGTGCTCTTCTGCTCTGGTTTATGTTTAGGTGTACCCCTCTTTTTAAACTTTTTGGTACTGAATGGCTGCCTGCATGACGCTGCCTTCTGTGTTTTTTTACAGACACTGATGATATGAGGATCCATTCACTCAAATACCTGTGTTCCAGGTTACACAGTGATGGTCTTTTCCTCTTTCTTCTGGCTCCTATCCAGACCTTTAGACTGACCTTGTGGACACCTTGGTATGAATTTAGTTTTTTTTAAATTAATTTTCCTTTTGTATTATGACCTCAAAATCACATAGTTGATATGGGCATCATTAAACTTATATCCTACACACTCTATTACCCTTTAGATATCCATCCGGTTGTAGTGTTGCGATTCAGTTTGCTGAGTGTCCCCTCCTTTGTGGGTTAGGATCAGTGTGGATAGAGTGGGGCCAACCGTACACCCCGGTCCCTCCTTTTCTTTGGACCTGTGGTGGTTGACATTGTCGCCGCTGCAACCTTGGCGTGGATGCTCTGATACTATATGCTTGGGTAGGTTGTGTCCCCTTGTTTTGTGTTTACACTAACCTAATGCTGTACATGTGGTACTTGCAAATGTCATTCTTATGTTGTTTTTGTGTATTTATTTTTTGTTCTTTCATATTCTATCATACAATAGGATTGTGTCTTACGATCTGTCTCTGATGAAGGGACACTCTGTCTAGTCCCAAAACGCGTAAGACTTCATGGCAAGATTATTGAATATAGCCTCTAATCCTGCATATCAATACAGCCTGTATAGCCTTATACTTGTTTTTATGGTATCCTTATTGTTCTTGTCGGTGTTTTTTCAATGTTTTTCATTGTTTTCTACTTAATAAATTAAAATTTTATAATAATATGTGGTTGCCGTTAAAGTCCCATTAATCCCTTGGGGGTAATTATTTATTTATTCTGACTTAGGGATGTTGGCAACAGTTATCATTTAGTTGGATAGCACTCTCCTTTCCTCTTTTGATCTGCAACGGTAGTTAGATCCTAAGCGCGGAGCCTTCATTATTTTTCTAGAAAAAAAACAAAAAAACTTATGGCTGAAAAAAACACTGGCAATGGATCCAGGGGTCCAGCTCTCTAAAAAGAGAAGCATTACGGGCTAAACCTCGTTTCTTCCGCCACAAGGCCCTGGTACCATTCAATTCAGCCTAAAAAGACACTTTGAATGGATCCAGCTGCATGGCTAGCCCCAGCAAGGATTGCTCCAGTGGAGCACAGCACATCTTTACTCGTGACCAACACCTTAGACACAAAACAAAATGAGGTACTCCCAGTAGTGGGAGGGGTTATATACAGGGAGTGAACTTCCTGTTTAGGGTGTGCCAGTGTCCAGCACCTGAAGGTGGCCTATAGCCCACATAGTAATTACTATGGCTCTGTGTCCCGTGATATACGATCAAGAAATAAACAGTTTACCTATTTCTGAAAAAGCTAGTTGCCAGGCTATCAGTTTGTAAGATTTATACATACAGAAATCTTTCTTCACAGTAAGAGCTGTGAAAATGAGGAACAGATTCCCTCAGGAACTAGTCCTGTCCAGCTATGTTGGATGCATTCCTAAATGCACAAAAGATAACTGGATAACATTTATAGGAAGGATATAGAAAACACAATTAAAATCTTTCCTTACATTACAGATACAAGCCACAATATAATTTGAAAAGATGGTTTGCAATGAGTTGAATTTAACTGTACCTCTAAATTAAGAAATTTTGACTTTATCCATGAAAAGAAAGGCAATAGGGGTAATTAACCAAGATTCCTGCACTAAACTGACATACGCCACATTAACTAATGCAGGCCATACATGGGTCGAACTCCGAATGATTTGTCGATTGAAAATCTCATGCCTTTTGCAATCCGACGGTGCCACCATGGATTCGAAAATTTGACCAACCAAGCCTTAAATTTCGCCTCATTTTGCTACGGAAAAGAAAAAATAGTGGCCGGGAAACTTCTTTTCCTTCCAGGTCACAGCTTATGCGCATTTCTTTCTCAATTATATTTCTCACACGGTTCTCCCATCATTGATTAGAAATGTGTTTTTCAAAACATTTCCAACATGCCCAATCACTCAAATTAGATGCCCGCATGGAAAAAAAATAAAAATAAAAATCGGTCATTGCTGCGGCCTCACTAATGGTTGAAAATCGAATGATTATTGAAAAGTGCAATTTTCAAATGAACAGTGGTTTGGAATCTGACACGTATATGGCTGGCATAAGCAGATAGACCCATTTCAGGTCTATCTGCACTACCTGCATCAGTTTCATTTTCAGAGGGAGATGATGTAATGGAGCAGTTTTCAGTACATAATACTGCCTGCATATCCTCTCCAGGTCAGACCTGATGTATGGGATGTGAGCTTTGTGCAGACAGCTTACATACGAGCAGAGCCTGCAGAATTACCAGCACTCAGCTGAGTGGAGGGGGTGAGGACAGGCAGAGGGATAGGAGCATACAGCTCCAAGTTGAACTGCTCTGTGCTATGTCTGTGAAAGACACAGCATAGAACAGATCACATCCAATTAAACCGTATCTACTTTGTTTTCTACAGCTGGCAATATATGGGATAGAAAATCGTTAAAAAAAACAAAAACTGTTGCGATTATCGATCGTTAAATATAGGACTGCAACTAACGATTATTTTCATAATCGATTAGTTGGCCGATTATTGTTTCGATTAATCGATTGTTCAGTTAATAACCTTAAAAAAAAGTGTGGTGTACAATTTAGTTAATGCGTACAGTTTTAAAAAAAAGGTAATTTATTCTTAAATATATCTCTATGCAGTGGTAAATATAAATAACCAACTATATGGTTAGGGAGCAAAATATTGAATCCACTCTGAGCACAGACAGAAGAGATATACTGTATATACTATTAGAGGATATATACTATTAAAAGGGTGAATCTGGTAAATATCATCAGACTCAGTGATCAAATTTTTGTTAAAAACAATGTCTTCCTTCAAAAAAAATGTAATTTTAAGAACGTTCGTTCTTTCATTCAGTGAATGTACAAAGATTTTTCGTCTGAATATTCTCGTCTGAAAATTGATCCATGTGGCCAGCATAAGGCTCAGTACACACCTATGCAGTTTGCTTTTCATCTGTTTCTGCAGTGCGTTTTGATTTTTGTGCACGCGATTTTGCTGCGAATTGCGTTTTTGCATTTTTTTGGCCAATTTGTTGTTGGGCAGATTAAAAAAAAAAACACATATTGCTGCAAAAACGCAATACATGCTTTTCTGCAGCTTCTCTATTGAAGTATATCGAACCAAAAAAAGCACGGTTTTGCGTGAATGTGTCTCATAGGAAACCATGTGAATGAACTGTAGTGCGTTTCTGCAAAAAGCACCAAAAAACAGATAGAAGTGAACCAGGTCTAAGACGTTTAGTAACATAATGGGGTGAAAAAAACTAAAATTAGCCCTTTATACTACAAAAAAAAAAAAAAAAAAAAAAAAAAAAGCAGATAATCACTACTGTAAGGGGTTAATTTTTTTTAGTGTAGAACTGTGAAAGTAATATTTGCAGTAGCGATTATTTGCTCTTTTTGTACTATAAAGGGCTCATTTTAGGTTTTTTTTAACCCCATTATGTTACAGGCCGATTAATCGATTATGAAAATAGTAATCGATTAATTTCATAAACGATTAGTTGTTTCAGCCCTAGTTAAATAACATAAATGGCAAGTTGTCAATCAACGCAAATGCGCTGTAAAATTTTTTTAACTATTGATATGATCGATTTCCCTACTAAGGTTTAGAAAATTGTTCAATTATGCATAAAAAATTCAAACATAATGGATCTTTCTTTTGGCATAACATTTTGCATTTTGAGAATCAAAAGGCACCCATTAAGGTTTCTAAAGTCAAACGATCAGGCTTAGCGAATGCTTTTTTGAACGATTGTCTATCCATATGTGGCCAGCTTTAGTGTAGAAGGGAGGCGGGGGGGGGGGGGGGGGGGAGACCACACACCACACTAGACATCCCTAGAAGCAGCTGAAAAAACATCCAGTGTGTATGAGGCCTAAAAAGGCCCAACTTTTGCAAGCGACTCAACTTGGTCCCATTGTTTGGTTTTTCTCTTTGGGCCACAAATGGCCAGCCTGAGGCTGAGTTCACATATGAGCACGCTTCGGCTCACAGCAGCAGTCCAGTGCGTCTTTGTTCACAGCTTCAGGTCCGTTTTCAGCCCAAATTTTTGGCTGAATTTGGACCTGAAACGAAACCTAAAGACGCACATGGCTCCTGTGCAAATCGCACTGGAGCCGCTGCAGAGATATGTGAACTGGCTCCATAGAGAGCTGGTCACAATCTCCTGCTGTGCGAATTGGATGCAGGGAAACGCGCATCCAATTTGCACTAGTGTGCACCCAGCCTGAGGCTCCATTCACACTTGGCATTTTGGGATCTCAAAATCCACTACAATTGCAAAACGCAGGTTCAGGTGCCATGATGTTCAATAGCACCTAAAAAGCGGTGTGGTTTTGCCGTGATTGTCAAACAATAATTTGCAGGGCAATCGCAGCTAATCACATCGCGGGAAGCTTGTTGCCCAAAAAGGGGCGTCTTTTGGAAGACAAGTAGGGCTGCAACGATTATTTTCATAATCGATTAGTTGGCCGATTGTTTCGATCAATCGGATAATAACCTTAAAACAAAAAAACAAAAAAAAAAAAATGTATAATTTAAAATGTAAAGTTTAAAAAAAAGGCAATTTATTCTTAAAAATCTATATGCGGTGGCAAATATAAATAACCAACTATACGGTTAGGGAGCAAAATCTCTAATGCACTCTAATCTAATCCAACAGACAGAAGAGATATACTCTATATACTATTAGAGGTTGAATCGGGTAAATATCATCAGACTCAGAGATCACATTTTTTATTTAGACCCCTTTCACACTGAGGCACATGTAATGTGCCCTGCTCCCCATGTAATGTGCCCTGTTCCCATGTGCCCTGCCCTCATGTAATGTGCCCTGCTCCCCACGTAATGTGCCCTGCCCTAATGTAATGTGCCCTGCTCCCCATGTAATGTGCCCTGTTCCCATGTGCCCTGCCCTCATGTAATGTGCCCTGCTCCCCACGTAATGTGCCCTGTTCCCATGTGCCCTGCCCTCATGTAATGTGCCCTGTTGCCATGTGCCCTGCCCTCATGTAATGTGCCCTGTTCCCATGTGCCCTGCCCTCATGTAAAAGTTTACCAATTCTTCTCTTCTGCGGTCCCCCACCGATGCTTCTGACCCCTCCTGCCTTCAGAGTGCCCCAAACAAGCTGCAAATGATAATATAGCGCGACCCTATAGCAAGGTAAAAACCTCTGCCTTTAGACCCACTCACTTCCTGCCCAGAACTACATGTCCCATGAGGCATTGCTTCTCACACATTCACAAGTTCTCAGGCACTTACTGACATGTATGGACGGTGTACTGAGCTGTATGTGTGCTGCACTGTATTTCCTGATATATAAACAAATAATGCATTCTGCATGCAGGCCAACTAATCGGCTAGCTGATTAATCAATTATGAAAATAGTTGACAACTATTTTCTTAATCGATTAGTTTCAGCCCTAAAGACAAGCTTCAGGTGATGCAATGTGGCATGATAAATCGTGCTGCAAAACCACACCACTTTTTAGTTGCCACTGAAAACATTGGCCCCTGAACCTGCGTTTTGCGATCACGGACAGAATAGTATCCCAAAACACAAAATGTGAATGGAACCTTAGTGCCGGTTCACACAGGGGCGACCTGTCAGGTGGCTCAGCCGCCTGACAAGTCGAGCTCCATGCATTGCATCGGGAACTTCTCTAATAGGAGCGACTCAAGTCGCTCCAACTCAAAAAAAGGCTCCTGTACTACTTTGGGGCGACTTGCATTGACTTCTATACTGAAGTCGTTTTGCAAGTCGCGCTGTACGGGGCGGCTTCAGAGTTGGACGACTTTGAAGCCACCCCTGTGTGAACCGGCTCTTAGATTTCCAAGTTCAACACACACAATTTTGTTTTGTAAACAAAAAGTAGCAGAACAGGTAGAGATGGAATCAGCTGAAGCACAGAACACACCAACAACGAACAAAAAAAAAAAAAGGAAGAGCACATTATTAATATCCTTTCCCGTTCTATCCCATTAATTCAAGTCTTGAGTGGAGTTAGTTTTTAGAAATATAAATTGTAACAAATCATTCTATAACAATCTGCTTAACATTTTCAGTGAGGCTCCGTTAACATCTAGGCGTTTTTCTGCTCTAAGCCTCAGCGCTAAACAAGACAAATCCCAATTATTTCAATGGCCCATTCACGTGTGAGTGTTCTGTTGCCTAAAGCAAAACGGCCGTCGCTCAAAAAAGTACAGGAGCTTCTTTTTTGGCAGATTACAGGCTTTTTTTCTGCTTTTGCATTGGTGACTTGTCAACGCCAAACGCCTGTACAAAAACGCCTGAAAAAACACCCAAAAAATAGCAACGTCTAGATGTGAAGAAAGCCTTACCCATTTGTTCAGATTTGCTTGTGCCAACAAAATAATGGCAAAATTTGTGCACGTGTGTGCATAAAATGTGCCTAAATGCATATGTACATACAGTCATTCAATTTAACAAAACAATTGTATGTCTAAATGCGAGTACTTTAGGGTCCTTTCACACTATAAATTTAATAACTAATAATTTAATCTATTTTTTTTTTTTTATTGGAAAATTGATCAGTGTGAAAGGACCCGAACACGTACCAAAAATGCAGCAAGCAGGACCTTTGAATAAAAACTACTGACCAGTGTTAGGAGTTCCGTAGGATTTAAAGGGATGCATTTTTCGTCCTCTTTAATGGAAAACTGATCAGTGTGAAAGGGTCCTTAGATAGATGTGCATACTATGCAGGATCTTCTGCTACAAAGAACCTTATTCCATGCAGAAAAAGATAAGAATATGCCTGTGTGAATGAGCCCCAAGACGCTGCATTGTATTGATCACCCCAGTTACCAGAGGAGCACATCACTACAAAGGTGTACCAGACACAAAAAATAAAAAGAAATCTGTAATACATTGACACTATAACAATATGAGAAGCACACCCGATTCACAATAATAAATCAGTAGTACTAAAACTATTATTATAGTGTCTGAGTGCTCCTCATTTATTATTGATCGTTTGTCAGGTGTACTTCTAATTTTATTATTGGGTTGTTGTTGATCTCATTTATTATAATCTTGTCTGTGTACAGGTGTGATTCTAATTTTATTATTATAATAAACCCAATGTACACTGATCCACAATAATAAAATCAGTGTACATTGGATTAATAATAATAAAATAAATCCAATGTACACTAATATTATTATTATTATTAATAATAAAAAAATTAGAAGCACGCCTGTACACTGTTCTATATTAGAAGTACACAGACAAGACAATAAATAAGAACAAGTAAGTACACCTAACTTAATATAGCGTGTCTGTACATCTGATAATAATAATTATTATTTATTATTGTGTGTCTGTACATCTGATATTAAATAATAATTATTAAATATCAGATGTACAGACACACAATAATAAATTAGAAGTACACCTGACACACCAGAATAGTAATAGACCAGAAGAGAAGCTGATGCGGAGTACACAGTGTTGGGTCCACCTGCTGTGATCACATAGAAGGTGTAGGTAGGTAGGTCCTCCGGTGAGTGTGCTCTGCACCCCGCTACCACTACTATACGAGACAAGCCTCTATAGAAATAATGAAGTGCTCTTACCGAACGTGTCATGGGTATTCCTCCTCCGCCGGGTGTACTCTCCATCGGTAGACATAACACGGTTCTCCGTCCAGCAGCACACTATCCACACACGCCGCTGCTCTGCTGCACTAATTGGCTGTAGTGCGCATGCGCATGTATTTGTAGCCGCGATGGGTGGTGGGATTAGCAGGTAAGGCTGTGCGGTGGATCAGTCATAGGAGAGCCGATCAGGATGGAGGAAGATATCGGTATGTCTATACTTACCGGCCATGAAAGATGCCCTAGCTATGTGAAGTCTAACATCCCATGTGAATGTGTGCATCCAGGACGAAGCCCTCTCTCATTCTACAGTCATATGACTTCAATGTCATTTTTTCTAACCAGAGTTTAGGGTCACTTTATGCAAAAAGGAAAAAAATGTCTATGGTCCTTATACAATAAACTCCTGTTCAGCTGCACAGGTCCAACCACGGGCGGATTTATAAGGGGGAGCCCTGGGTCCTCCTGACACAAAGGGCCCCCCTATACAATAATGATATAAAATAATAAACATAAATAATATATCAAATAATACAAAAAGAAATATTTTTTTCTTAAATAAATGTATCTTGGGAAGTAATATTTTGTTGATTCTGTAAAACTTTGGACTGGTATGTTGTATAATTTTTCAAAAATGAATTTTGTGGGCTCAAGCAAACCACATGCGGAGTACTATGACATATGCATTTCATTCCGAATTGAAATTCAGACACAATTTTCATTATTCGGATGTATCCAAATTCCACATCACAAGAGTAACGAATGTAAACAAATCCTACGTAATAACAAAACAAAATTGCAATTCTTAGATGTGAAAAATTTGGCAGCCACATTTGAATTCAATTTTTTTTTAAATTCTGAATTAGATCGAATTGAATTAAATTCAGTCAAATTTTGAAAATTCAAAACGAATTTGAAAACAAATAAACAAACAAAACTAAGTGAATTCCAAAAACGTATTTAACTAAACAAAATTAGTTAATTAACAAATCGAAACCAAACAAATTTTTATAATTCTGCAGGACTGGATCTAGCCTGTCTGATGTGGGGGAGCAGTAAAAAATGTCAGAGGGGCAGAGGATGTGAGGTCAGTAGTGCAGTGTACAGAGGGGGGGGGGGGGGGTCAGCAGGGCAGAGGATAGGGTCAGCAGTTGGTAGGGCAGTCTACAAAGGCCATTAGTTTGTAGGACAGTGTACAGTGGGTTATTAGAGCAGGAGACAATGAACAGGGGGTCAGTAGGGGAGTGTACAAGAGTCAGAAGGGCAGTGTACAGGGGGTCAGCAGAACAGAGGACAAGACTCAGAAGACCAGGGGGTCAGAAGAGCAGAGGACAAGGCTCAGAAGAGCAGAGAACAGGGGGGGCAGCAGTTCAGAGAACAGGGGGTCAGCAGGGCAGTGTAAATGGGTCAGCATGGCAGAAGATAGTGGTCAGTCAAGAAGAGCACAGGGTCACTGACGGGAGAGCACTCAGCAGATCTCCTCCTCCCATCGCCACACTGCACACAACTTGGATACACCCCACACAGCACATAGCTGAGATCGCAGACACAGACACAGCATCCATCTGCACAGTGCGTAGCTGGCTGCTGCACTGCCAATCTGGTTGGAGAATTTCGTAGGTCAGAAATGCAATAACACCACTACCTACACACTGTAGCACCCCTCTTGGCACATATCTAAGAGATAGAAGGATCCCCACTTCATCTCCCTTCCATTCACTGGGTCTTGGGGAGTGAGTCCAGAGAAGGCCACCATGGGAGAGGGAAGCAGGAGAAGAAGTGTCGGATTCATGAAGCCAGGTTTTATTAATGGCTAGGTAGAACATCTATTTGTACGCAAAGGTTTTTAAATGATTACTTTCATTGGGAATATTTATGTACTTTT
The DNA here is from genome assembly GCA_037952925.1 of Lithobates clamitans. Lineage (NCBI taxonomy): Eukaryota > Metazoa > Chordata > Amphibia > Anura > Ranidae > Lithobates > Lithobates clamitans. Next base: position 730,592 of record JBBGZY010001470.1, read on the forward strand.
ATACTTGTGTGAGTTCAATAAGCAGAAGAGAAGCTCTACAGTTAGAACAATAGGTAAGGAAGATGACAGCAGATATGCTGTGCCTTTTTCCCAACTGACACCAAAAAATCATCTCACGCCTCATAGGATAAAATACCGGCTCCAACATTGGACTACATAGGACTCAGTCTGTATTAAGGTCTTTCTATTGCTCTCAGTCTCCTCCAAATTCCTTTATTCCTGCCTCTAAATGCCCCTGCATGTTAGCCTATGTGTCCATGCACACATTGGAGTTTAGAGGCAGCAGCATTTAGAGGCAGAAAAAAGACCCCACAATGCGTCCAGGAGCAGAAGAGTTGTGGCATAAAAAAAAGATCAACGTACCCAAATGCGCGTGAACACGTCTAAATGCAACTAAGTGCTAGCGCAGTTAGCACTTGAGTGTTAATTCATTTCAATGGGCAAAATAAATAATTCTGCCCAATGAATTCACACCCAAGCACTTGACGCGCCTAAACACATAACGTGAGTTTAAAAACGCCAAGCGTTTTTTATGCCAAAACTCAGCTGTCAGGAGGAAAGGAGTCTAGGAGAGTTAGCAAAACATCCAGTGTGCATGAGGCCTTATTGTCTTGCAACAGTTTTTTGGGTTTTTTTGCAATCCGTAAGCCTGGTGCACACGATGAGATTATCGGACAAATGATTTTCCTTTTTTTTTTTTGCATGCTAATCTCCATATCGAAAATGACGACGTTACTAAAGTTCTGAAAATTCTGATAAGACAGAATAAAAATTCGGAACTGATGTAATGTATTTTATTGTATTTGTATTGTATTAGCTCTCGAAAGCTGTGTACTAATGATTCGATTATCGTATGATCGTTTCGAAAGCGGTATTTTTTGTACGATTTTATGAACATGTGTACTAGGCTTTAGACGTTTAAACATAACAAAACACACTTTTTCTTTTTTTGACCAGTGTTAGTTGATCACGGTAAAGGGCCCTTCACAGTGGCCCTTTATCATGTGATCAGCTGTGTCCAATCACAGCTGATCACATATAAACAAACTTGCGGTTATTGGCATACCTTCCCCCACGCGCTGTCACAGCATGAGGAGAGGAGAGTCGGTAACCAGCAAGTGTAACAAGGGACATGTACACAGATAATGAGGGCACTGATCATCAGTGCCGCCTATCAGTCCCCATCAGTGCTGCCTATCAGTTTCATTAGTGCCGCCTAATAGTGCCCATCAGTGTCACATATCAGTGCAGCCTCATCAGTGCCGCCTATTAGTGCTGCATATCAGTGCAGCCTCATCAGCACCGCCTCATCAGTGCCCATCAGTACAGCCTCATCAGCACACATCAGTGAAGGAGAAAAATTACTTATTTGCAAAACTTTATAATAGAAACTACATTTTTTTAAATTTTATTTTTACATTTTTGGCCAAAAATTTTTTTGTTTAGCAAAAAATGATAAAAATGTCATATGGGTACAGTGTTGCATGATCACGCAATTGTCATTTAAAAAGCGACATCGCTCAAAGCTGAAATTTGGCCTGGGCAGGAAGGGGCGGCGCTACCGTTGCGGTTTTACACAGTGGGAGTGGATCAGCGGGTACCGCGGACCCAATCTCCACCGGCACCTGCTGATCGTTCGGGACACTGACGGAATGCCAGTCTGCCTATGTAAACAAGGCAGACTATCATTCTGTCAGCACAGAAGACATGGATCCTGTGTTTCTGCTAAGCAGAAACACCAAGCCATGTTTTCCACTAGTAAAAGCACCCCCCCCCACTACACTGAAACATTAGCTAGGCACACAGCTAGCCCTTTAGTTGCCCCTGATGTTAACCCCTTCCCTGCCAGTGTCATTAGTATAGTGACAGTGCATATTTTTAGCACTGATCACTGTAATAATGTCACTGGTCCCCAAAAAAAGTGTCAGTTAGGTGTCCAATTTGTCAGCCGCAATATCGCAGTCCCACTATAAGTCGCTGATCGCCGCCATTTCTAGTAAGAAAAATCTAATAAAAAATCTAATAAAAATATCCCATAGTTTGTAGACTTTTGCGCAAACCAATCAATATACGCTTATTGGGAATTTTTACCAAAAATTTAGCAGAATACATATTGTACTAAATTGATGAAGAAATGTGATTTTTTTACATTTTATATTGGATGTGTTTTAGGCTTGATCTATGGATGTTGCTTTTGAGTGTTTCTGCAGTGCTTTTTACTGTGCTTTCTGCGTTTTTTAAACTACGTTTTAACAGCGTTTTTACGGCGATTTGTGTTTTGCAATTTTTGTCTTTTTTCTTTTTTTACATTCACTGTATATAGCTGGTTGTTAAGGAATGGGTCAGGAAGCCGGCCGAAATGGATGAGTCATTGGCTGTCAGCTGAATGTAAAAATAATAAAAATTGTCGGCTAAAAAAATTAACAAAAAAAAACTGTGTGTGTGTGTGGCCCTTTGGTCTGGTATGGATTTGGAGGGGACACCCCCACGCCAAAATGTATAAAAAAAAAAATGGCGTGGGGTCCCAAAATCCATACCAGACCCTTATCAGAGCATGCAGCCTGGTAGGTCAGGAAAGGGAAGGGACGAGGGAGACCCCCTGAACCATACCAGACCGCATGCCTTCAAAATGGGGGGGTGGGTGCTTTGGGACGGGGGGGCTCTGTGCCCCCACCCCAAAGCACCTTGCCCCTTGGGGACAAGGGCCTCTTCCCGACAACCCTGGCCAGTGGTTGTCGAGGGTCTGTGGGCAGGGGGCTTATCGCAATCTGGAAGCCCCCTTTAACAAGAGGGCCCCCAGATCCCACCCCCCTATGTGAATGGGTATCAGGTGCACCGTACCCCTACCCATTCACCAAAAAAAAAGCAGGGGGGCGGGCTCTTCGGACAAGGTCATTGAGTGGGCACGCCCCATGGCTACATAAGAGATGTCAGACAGTGGGGGAAGTCATAACGGAGGATGACAGCATCAGGAAATGAGCGGCCTTTTTGTTTTTAGCAGGTAGCCGGTGGCAAGGAAGAAGACAGCAGCGCGAGAGAAGACAGCTCCGGGACAAGATGGCGGTAGGAGAGAGGCTGGCGGGAGAAGATGGCTCGGGGAGAAGACAGCACCGGGAGAGACGGCGGCAGGAGAAGATGGCGGTGGCAGAAGATGGCACCTGGAGAGATGGTTGTGGGGGAAGATGGCTCAGGGAGAAGACAGCTCTGAGCTTTTTTTAAAATAAAGGACTTGTCAAAAACCAGCTCTTGTTTTGTTTACATTTCACTGCTTTTTTGGTGAATGGGTAGGGGTACGATGTACCCAATACCCATTTACATAGGGGGGTAGAATTTGGGTGCCCCCATGGCTACATAAGAGATGTCAGACAGCGGGGAGAAGTCATAATGGAGGAAGACAGCATCAGGACATGAACAGCCTTTTTTGTTTTTAGCGGGTAGCTGGTGGCGAGGAAGCAGCTGCGAGGAGAGAAGACAGCACCGGGAAAGACAGCGGCGGGAGAAGATGGCACCATGAGAGATGGCGGCGGGAAAAGACGGCTGAGGGAGACTTGTCAAAAACCGGCTCTTGTTTTTTTTTTACATTTCACTGCTTTTTTGGTGAATGGGTAGGGGTACGATGTACCCAATACCCATTCACATGGGGGGGGTGGGATCTGGGGGCCCCCTTGCTAAAGGGGGCTTCCAGATTCCGATAAGCACCCCACACGCAGACCCTGACAACCACCGGCAAGGGTTGTCGGGAAGAGGCCCTTGTCCCCATCAACAACAAAGCACCCCCCCCCCATGTTGAGGGCATGCGGTCTGGTGTGGTACAGGGGAGGGGGGGCGCTCGCTAGTTCCCTCTCTTTGCTGACTTGCTGGGCTGCATGCCCGGATAAGGGTCTGGTATGGATATTGGGGGGCACACGCCATTTTAAAAAAAAAATTTGCATCCCCTCCAAATCCATACCAGGGCCTCGTATGGACTGGGGGGGATCCCATGCCGTTTTTTTGGTGAATTCTTTTAGCCGAACATATTTTTGTTTACATTCATCTGTCAGCCGGGAAGCCTGCTGACAGCTGATGACTCATGCGTTGCTAAGGACGCAGCGGCTGGCTTCCCGACCCACTCCTTAGCAACCAGCTATATACAGTGAAAGTTAAAAAAAAAAGGCACAAATTGCAAAACACAAATTGCGATAAAAACATAGTACTTGCGTTTTGAATTAGGGTCTATTGCATGCAAAACGCTGCATTTTGCGGGAAAAAAGTCCCTGACCCTTTCCAAAAACACAGAGGCACAAAGATGCATTGATGTGAATGTGTTCCATAGGAACCCATGGTAAAAAATTCCCTGCATTTCTGAAAAATGCAAAAAGCATCAAAAAACGCATTAGTGTGAATGGAGCCTGAGAGCAGAAAGTAAAAAATATTGTTTTTTTTTTCCCTCAAAATTGTCAGTTGTTTTTTGTTTCTAGCTCAAAAAAAAACGCAGAGGTGATCGAATACCACCAAAAGAAATTGGTGGGAAATTGGTCTCTATTTGTGAAGGGGAAAAAAAAGTGTACAGTGTCGCACGACCGCTTAATTGTCAGTTAAAGTAATGCAGTGCCGTATCACAAAAAATGGCCTGGTCAGGAAGGGGGGTAAACCTTCCGGAGGTGAAGTGGGTAAACAGAGAAACAATTTATTTTTCACTTGTCATGTTGCTTTAACTCACATCATCTGCAGATTGAAGTTTATCCCTTTGATCTGCAAATGAATAAACAGAATGATACAAAAGTAACAATATGTAACATTGTATCTTTCTGTATCTTTTTCTAAATTATTTATCAACACTGACTGCTTTTTTTGACAGCTGAAGCTGCCCACCTTCTCTCACCTTGATTATCAGTGCCAAACAATGCCCATCAGTGCTGCCTATTAGTGTCGCCTATCAGTGCCCATCAGTGATGTCTATCAGTGCAGCCTCATCAGTGCCACCTGTCAGTGCTGCATATCAGTGCAGCCTCATCAGTGTCTATTAGTGCAGCCTCATCAGTGCTTCCTCATCAGTGCCCATCATCTGCAGCTCGAAGTTTATCCCTTTGATCTGCAAATGATGATATTTATAAACACTGTCTGACTGCTTTTTTTGACACCTTCTCCGTGTACACAGCAATGCCGGCTTTGGTTAATTAGAGCCAAAGGAGAGGGAAGCAGGGCAGAAGAACTGGACGTGCTACACATGTCCTGTGTACGATGACCTTTTTTTGGGCATGTGTAGCAGTTTGGAACTATTTAAAGCGCATCCAAATTCCAAAACAAAATTGTAATATATTGCAGTTTACCAGTCCTGGAGGTCGGAGTATCACGTGATCGCTATGCGATCACAATGTAAAAACAACTGTTATTAATGGGTTTCATTCATAACAGCTGTGCTTAGTTGTTTTGATGCTATTATTGGCCCACAGCTATCTCATGGTACCTGGGCCAGTCACAGCTTCCCTGTACTATGTGAAAGCTATGTTCAAACACAGCACACAATAGTAATCACAGCTGTTATGAACGAAACCCATTCATGACAATTCAAAACATTGCTGTGATCATTAATGTATCAGCAATCAAAGAGTATAAAAAAAAAAATCACTCCCCCAGAGTAGTACACTGTCACTATGGTGACACTCAACTACTGTGATGAATGTATGTACAGAAAAAAAGAAAAAATGTTTAAAAAAGAAAAAGTAAAAAAAAAAATTGGATAAAAAATTATTTATTTATTTTAATATACTTCCACCAGTCAGTATCCCTGATCTTCCAGCATACTTCCACCAGGCATAAGATGACACTGTACTAAACTAGTGACAATAAGTAAAACAAAAATTGTGAAATAAAAATGATTTAATTTCTTAATTTTCCAAAAAGTTGTGACAAAAATGTACAACTTAAAAAAACTCACCATGCCTCCTACTAAATACCCCAGACTGCCCACTTTCTAAAAAGGGCTCATTTGGGGGAGATTTGTTCTGTCCTGGCATTTTAAGGGCCTCAAAAAATTACATAGGCCATCAGTACATCAGGATTGATTCATTTTCAAGTATATACTGTATACCATAGACGCTATAACTTTCACACAAACCAATTAATATACATGTATTGGGAAAGACATGTAGCAGAATATATTTTGACCTAAATTTATTAAGACATTTGATTTTATTGGATATGATTTATAACAGAAAATAAAAAATATTGTTTTTGTTTTTTTTTACATTTTCGTTCTTTTTTGTTTATATAGCAAAAAATAAAAAAACCCAATGATGACCAAATACCACCAAAAGAAAGCTCTATTTGTGTGAAAAAATTATATAAATTTAACGTGTGTAGTGTTGTATGATTGTGTAATTAAAGTAGCACAGTGCTGAATAGCAAAAAAATGACCTGGTCATGAAGAGGGTAAAACCTTCCGGGGGTCAAGTGGTTAAAGCGTCTCTATCTTTTTAACAACAACAAAATGAATAGTGACAGGTATAAAGTGTAAGCATCTGGAGGAGCCTGCAGATATCTGCAGTTGTCAGTGTCCAAATGTCTTGAAATGTGAGGCTGTTCTGATTAGCAAAGCATAGGCATTTCCTAATAGCATAAAGAAGTGTTGCCCACCCCTACTGCTTACCACATGTTGATGTTGGCCAATGATGTAGCCCACCCTTGTGATGAGCCAATAGGAATGTATGGAGAGCTGGAGGGAGTAAGTAAACTTAGGTCGGCCATAGACGAGTAAAAAACGGAACGTTCTGTCAATGGAAAAATGAAAATGGTGCATACGATTGTGCCATCATTTGTTTCATTTTTCTAGAAAAAAATCCAGCATGCTGATTCAGGCACTTTCAATTGCGGCACAAAAATCGCATCTCGCAGCTGGCACACTAATGATGTGAAAACCAAACGACATGACGATCGACAAGAATTTTTGTTTGATTTTCGACTCATCTATGGCCTGCTTAAAGTGATTGTAAAGTCTTGGGGGTTTTTTTAGGTGAAAATAACAAACATGTTATACTTACCTGCCCTGTGTAATGGTTTTGCACAAAGCTGCCCAAATCCTCCTCTTCTCAGGTCCTTCTTCGGTGCTCCTGGCCCCTCCCTCCTGTTGAGTGCCCCCAGCAGCTTGCTATGGGGGCACCCGAGCCGTGCCACAGCTCCCTGTGTCCATTCAGACACGGAGCTGTGCCCCAGCCCCACCCGGCTTCTCTTCTCATTGGCTGACTGACTTTAAATGTCAACAGCAGGAACCAATGGCGCCATGCTGCTGTCTCAGTCAAGAAGGAGGGGAGTTCTGGGTAGCCGAAACACTGCTGCAACATCGCTGGATCTAGAGGGACCTCAGGTAAGTATTAGGGGGGCTGCTGCATTAAGATAAAAAACCTTCTACCTTTACAGTCACTTTAAGACATTACCAGAAAGTGACTGAGCTTTGGCTGATCAGATTAACCCGGCTTTCAGACAGAGTGAGGGCACTGAAAACTGACTGGTCTGATCAGGCAAAGCTTCATCACTTTCTGGTAATGTCTAAGCTTGCCTACTCCCTCCACCCCCCAAACATTCCTTAGTCTTGGATGTCATAATTTTGAAACCATTGCCTTACTATTCCATCAGAGTCTTGATGGTCTTCTTGATTGCCACAAATTTGGCAATGACAGTGTCAGAGCAGATTGCTCCCTTATTTGAACTTGAGAATTCAGGGTCTTCTTGGACAATCCATTTGTCATTCAGAAAAGTCCTAGGAGACAGACAGCTTCTTCCAAGACCCTTTGATCTTGGATTGTCAGGCCCAGAATTATACAAGTCTATAAGCGCCGTGAATGTTCTATTCCTGCTGAAGTTAGAGACCATTCTACCAGAGGCATGGAAGCGTTTTGGGCTTCTCTGGTGAAAGTCTTGGCAGACCTGGTTTACGGAGCTGCCAGGCGATACTCTCTTATTACCTTTTTCAATAAGTACAAGCTTGATGTGGCATCTAGTTCCACAACCAAGTTTGGTTTAAGCATTCTGTCTTCTGCTGTTTTTGTTCAGCTCCACCTAAAAGAAAAAAAAAACTTTTTCTCCATTAAGAAAATAATAAACAAAAAAGGTCCCAAAGCACTATTTACTCTCTCCATGCTCAAGAACTTTACTCTGCATTATCTGCTGGTCCCAGACTCTGCCCCTTTTCTGGGTTTATTGACACTGGGCGACTTGGCAACTGGTGTTCCCAGGGCATTAAGGGCACACCTCCAGGGGACAAAACATCAAGCTCCCCTGGGGAGAATTACTGTATGCAGAGAAGAGCGGACACATCATTGCATGGCACCCACTGAGAACTGCCCATGCCCCTGCAGGAGGAAGATGACTCCAGGATGTCAGAACAGACCAAAGACAGTTCCAAAAATAGTACATATACCAAAAATATATATATATTTTTTTAAGAAAATTAATAAACTGTTTTTTTTTTGGTGCATTTAAAGTTTTTTATTATAATCATGCTTAAGGTATCACATTAATATTACAATAGTTTTTTAAGGTAAAAAGGGGCATAGCTGAAGCAGTACATAGACAAGCTAGTTTGTTATAAGGGTCTAAAGAATGTGAGAGAAAGAATAGAAGAAGAAAGAATAGGGTGATTGTGTGCAGAATATAGAGTGTGCAAAACATAAGCAAGCATACACAATAGAGTACAGTTTTGTACAAAATGTAAAATTTAAAGTGGTTGTATACCCACTTTTTACCTACAGGTACAGTAGGGACGGAAAGTATTCAGACCCCCTTAAATTTTTCACTCTTTGTTATATTGCAGCCATTTGCTAAAATCATTTAAGTTCATTTTTTTCCTCATTAATGTACACACAGCACCCCATACTGACAGAAAAACACAGAATTGTTGACATTTTTGCAGATTTATTAAAAAAGAAAAACTGAAATATCACATGGTCCTAAGTATTCAGACCCTTTGCTCGGTATTTAGTAGAAGCACCCTTTTGATCTAATACAGCCATGAGTCTTTTTGGGAAAGATGCAACAAGTTTTTCACACCTGGGTTTGGGGATCCTCAGCCATTCCTCCTTGCAGATCTTCTCCAGTTCTGTCAGGTTGGATGGTAAACGTTGGTGGACAGCCATTTTTAGGTCTCTCCAGAGATGCTCAATTGGGTTTAAGTCAGGGCTCTGGCTGGGCCATTCAAGAACAGTCAGGGAGTTGTTGTGAAGCCACTCCTTCGTTATTTTAGCTGTGTGCTTAGGGTCATTGTCTTGTTGGAAGGCAAACCTTCGGCCCAGTCTGAGGTCCTAAGCACTCTGGAGAAGGTTTTCGTCCAGAATATCTCTGTACTTGGCCGCATTCATCTTTCCTTTGATTGCAACCAGTCCTCCTGTCCCCGCAGCTGAAAAACACCCCCACAGCATGATGCTGCCACCACCATGCTTCACTGTTGGGACTGTATTGGACAGGTGATGAGCAGTGCCTGGTTTTCTCCACACATACTATTTAGAATTAAGGCCAAAAAGTTCTATCTTGGTCTCATCAGACCAGATAATCTTATTTCTCACCATCTTGGAGTCCTTCAGGTGTTTTTTAGCAGACTCCATGCAGGCTTTCATGTGTCTTGCACTGAGGAGAGGCTTCCGTCGGGCCACTCTGCCATAATGCCCCGACTGGTGGAGGGCTGCAGTGATGGTTGACTTTCTACAACTTGCTCCTATCTCCCAACTACATCTCTGGAGCTCAGCCACAGTGATCTTTGGGTTCTTCTTTACCTCTCTCACCAAGGCTCTTCTCCCCCGTTAGCCCAGTTTGGCCGGACGGCTAGCTCTAGGAAGGGTTCTGGTCATCCCAAACATCTTCCATTTAAGGTTTATGGAGGCCACTGTGCTCTTAGGAACCTTAAGTGCAGCAGAAATTTTTTTGGAACCTTGGCCAGATCTGTGCCTTGCCACAATTTTGTCTCTGAGCTCTTCAGGCAGTTCCTTTGACCTCATGATTCTCATTTGCTCTGACATGCACTGTGAGTGGTAAGGTCTTATATAGACAGGTGTGTGGCTTTCCTAATCAAGTCCAATCAGTATAATCAAACACAGCTGGACTCAAATGAAGGTGTTGAACCATCTCAAGGATGATCAGAAGAAATGGACAGCACCTGAGTTAAATATATGAGTGTCACAGCAAAGGGTCTGAATACTTAGGACCATGTGATATTTCAGTTTTTCTTTTTTAATAAATCTGCAAAAATGTCAACAATTCTGTGTTTTTCTGTCAATATGAGATGCTGTGTGTACATTAATGAGGAAAAAATGAACTTAAATGATTTTAGCAAATGGCTGCAATATAACAAAGAATGAAAAATGTAAGGGGGTCTGAATACTTTACATCCCCACTGTATAACAAGCATGCTATGCTGCATATACAGACAGATTTTACTGTTGTGGGTTAAGTAACACTTTAATTCACAATATGATTTATTACAGGTACTTATACAGTGCCATCAATTTACGCAGCGCTTTACATATACAGTGCTGTAAAAAAGTATCTGCCCCCTTCCTGATTTTTTTCTTCTTTTTGAATATTTGTCACACTTAAATTATTCAGATCAAACAAATTTTAATCTTACACAAAGCTAACCCAAGTAAATAAAAAAAGGCAGTTTTTAAATGAGTTCATTTATTAAGGGAAAAAAGCTGTCCAAACCTGCCTGGCCCTATGTGAAAAAGTAATTGCCTTGCCTTGCTAAATCATGAACGAACTGTGATTACCACATTTTTTGGAAACTTGAGTTAAATTACACTTGCCACACCCAGGCCTGATTACTGCCAGACCTGTTGAATCAATAAATCACTTAAATAGAAGTTGTCTGACAAAGTGAAGCATGCTAAAAGAGCTCTAAAAGCAACACATCATGCCACAATCTAAAGAAATTCAAGAACAGGTGACAAATAAAGAAATTGACATGTATCAGTCTGGAAAGGGTTACAACACTTTCTAATGCTTCGGGACTCCAGCAAACCACTGTGAGAACCATTATCCACAAATGGAGAAAACTTGAAACAGTGGTGAACCTTCCCAGGAGTGTCCGTCTACCAAAATCACTCCAGGAGCACAATGACGACTTATCCAGGAGGTGAAAGAAGAACCCAGAACAACACCTAAAGAACTCCAGGCGCTTGCCTCAGTTAAAAGAGTTGTAAAAGCAGAAGGTTTTTTATCTTAATGCATTCTGTGCATTAAGATAAAAAAACCTTCTGTGTGTAGCAGCCTTCCCAGCACTCCCCATTTACCTACCTGACCTCCTTCTCTCTCCAGCAATCCCCTCAGCCATCCAGTACACTCCTCCTGATTGGCTGAGACAAAGCAGCGGCGTTATGGGCTCCCGCGGCTGTCAAAGTCAGTCAGATACACTTAGACTCGGCTTAGAAATAGCTTTGAAACCCTTCCTAGACTGATACATGTACATTACTTTGTTTCTATTCTGTTCTTGAATTTTTTTTAGATTGTGGCATGATTTGTGGCTTTTTGTGATCTGTTAGTGTGCTTCACTTTGTCAGACAGCTTCTATTTATGTGATTTCTTGATTTAACAGGTCTGGCAGTAATCAGGCCTGGGTGTGGCAAGTGAAATTTAACTCAGCTTCCAAAAAATTGTGGTTAATCACATTTCATTCATGATTCAGCATGGGAGGGGGCAATTACTTTTTCACATAGGACCAGGCAGGTTTGAACAGCTTTGTTCCCTTAATAAATGAAATAATAATTTAAAAACTGCATCTTGGATTTACTCGGGTTATCTTTGTGTAATATTTAAATTTGTTTAATGATCTGAATCATTTAAAAAAATCAGGAAGGGGGCAAATACTTTTTCACACGACTGTATATGTAATAACACCAGGAAAAATCTGATCACCTTTGGGCAGGGTTCCTCAAACTGCGTCCCGCGTGCCAAACACGGCCCACCAAGGTCATTTACCCAGCACGCAGGGGGGGGGGGGGGGGGTGTCCGGATGTGAGCCACGGCAGATGCTTTGGAAAGGAGCTCTGAACATCCTGCACCATCCATGCCTCTGATAGCCGGGTGAACCTTCCTTTTTGCTCAGCCTGTCTCCCTCTATCTCCTGCTTTGATCTCAGTCAATATTTCTCGGCCCAGTTCGCTCATCTGCGGTGTTATTTCGGCCACATACTCGCAGCCTGCCGCCATCTTGGCCATCTCTTGGGCTCTCCAAGCTGCATCCATCCCCTGGCTCACACTCATCAGCTTGGCGCTCCTTCATCCTGTCCCGAGGCTGTCTGGGGCTGGTCGGCTGGCCTGCCCCACGGATTTAGCGGATTTTCCCCGTCCTTGTGGCTGGCTGCCATGTTTGGTGCATCCTGTGTTCCTCTGCTGCACCCATCCCTCTGCTCCCACTCACTGGCTGAGTGACCTCATATGCTCCTCCACCCTCCGCTGCTATTGTGGGCTGGTTGGCTGCTTGCTCCACAGATTGCATTGATGTGCGCTGGTGAGGCTGCATCGATGGGCACTGGTGAGGCTGCGCTGATGGAGACTTGTGAGACTGCGCTGATGGGCACTGGTAAAGCTGCATTGATGTGCACTGGTGAGGCTGCATTGATGGGCACTGGTGATGCTACATTGATGGGCACTGGTGATGCTGCATTGATGGGCACTGGTGATGCTGCATTAATGGGCACTGGTCAAGCTGCATTGATGGGCACTGGTGAGGCTACATTGGTGGGCACTGGTAAGGCTGCATTGATGGGCACTGGTGAGGCTACATTGATGGGCACTGATCAGGCTGCATTGATGTGCACTATTTATTTTCAAAACTATAGTACGGCCCCCCAACTGTTGGGGGGCCTTAGGGTATCGTGAGAGAATTTCCCCAACTCTGTAGCAAATTGGACCATGCTTTAGAGGGTTTTTCTTTTTGCCTTCCTCTGGATCAACTGTGGTTATATTGTTCTGTATATGGAGGTTTTCTATCCTCTTTTGTTTATTAATTTTCTCTATTGATTGCACTAGATGTTAGTTTTTTTTCAACCAGACTACTTATGTAACCTCTCTCCAATGTAAAACAGCAAATAAACCTGACAGAAGTTCTAACCCTTTCCTACCATGTCCAAAAGTAAAAAATATATTTCCCTTGTGTACTTTTCACTTTAGGTTAAAGCAAAAGTAAACATCAAGGTAAATGCTAGGGTTAGAGCACTTGCGTCAATTAGTCTCTATTCACTATGCATTGGCGCTTTCACATTGCCCCATTGCACTGCGAGTGCAAGGCAGTGTACTCAGAGTTTTGGTGCAGGTTAACCATGCTTTGCCATACATTTCCATTATGTTTTGGGGCTCTTTCAGAAAATGCACCAAAACTGCGGGACATAATAGAAGTCTATAGGAAAGCACAGCTAACCCACACCAATGCTACGGTTACACTGCACTGCAGCCAAAGTGCAGTGGATCAGTGTGAAGCCACCTTAAAGCATGTATGTTATCGCATATTGGCATCATACATGGTAGCGCACAATATGCAGTTCCATGACACCCATTTTTAACACCCTATTGCACCTAGGCAGCACACTGTAATGCATAGATGTGAACCATCTGTGTTGTGGCACACTGCATTGAGAAACAATGCTACAGGCCTGAGTTGTGGTGCATTGGAAGCCGACGAATAGGTTTTCTTACTGCATTTGGCTTATTTGCATTAGGTACAGTTTTTGCTGTATTGTGGTGCTTTGGCAGCCCTTTCAAAATTAATGGGCTGCCTTGACATATTGCATTCTACCACACGTAATGAGACCCTAAGGCAGGAGTAAGCAACCCCCCGGCACACGAAGCCCCTTTTGCCGATACTCAACTCCCTCCCCATCAGCAGAGCAGTGCAGGGAAGTGTCAGTGAGACACTAATGCATTCCAATCCCAGAATTACCCATACCACACCTGCACTGGGGGGGCACTGTGCCCCCACACATTGTAAACGATGGGAAACATTATTTGGTTATCAAACTGTTTTAGCTGCAATCATCAGCTTTTGTGATGGGGAACAGATTGGGTCCAGTTCTGCTAAGGGGGGCGGTCCCTGTTTCCTGGAAGAGGAATGTGATTGGCCACTGCCAAAGGCAATCACAGTCCTGCTAGCCTCGCCCCCCATCTGGAGGAAGATGACTCGCTTGGTTGTCACTACCAATTTCAGAAAGAAGGAATTTCACTGTGACTGAGAAAACCACAATCAGGTGACAGTTTGTGGAATTACTGTTGAGCTTCTAGGAACTTTGTTGAAATAAATAAATATATATATATATATATATATATATATATATATATATATATATATATATAAATACATTTATGTGTATGTGTCACTTACTACTGACTTCTCACTTTTGCATCATCTACTACAACCAACCTCTACATCACCTACTCCCAACCTCTGAACACTGCGTCACTTACCACTGAACCCCTGCACTCTGTGTCCCTTTAGGCTCGATTCACACCTATGTATGTTGCTTTTGAGCGTTTTTGGAGGTTATTTTTGTCATGCTTGCCACGTTTTTGAGCGTTTTTGCGGCATTTTTTTTTGTTTTTACATTTAAAAAAAAATAAAATAAAAAAAAAAAAAACGGCAAAAACGCATCAAAAACGCTGCAAAAACGGTGCACTTGTGTTTTTGATGCTTGTCCATTGAATTCCATTACATGCAAAACGCCGCATTTTCCCTGACCCTTTCCAAAAATGCAGAGATACAAAAAGGCATTGATGTGAACATGTTCCATAGGAACCCATGTTAAAAAATTCCCATGCATTTCTGCAAAATGCATCAAAAAACGCGCTAGTGTGAATGGAGCCTAAAGCCACAGCCAGTATTCAGCACAATGAAAATCACACCCAACTTTGAGCCGCACTTTTTCTCAACTGCGGGGGCTCGATCTTGCACCCAGGCCCACAGCTTTCAGAAAATGCCCCTGACCTGAGCTCATCATTGCGTAGCCATTCCAGATGCTTGTATGTGACATCACATACAAGCATGTGGGCTGGATGTGAGAGGTGGATCAGCAGGGATGAGTGTGTCAGGACAGGTAGATGTGTCTCATCTCTGCTTCCTTGCACCACTCTGCATATCACGCATATCATATGGGAAAGAAGAGAAGAAGGGTATGATGGTGGGGCAGATGTTGAAACCCAACAATTCCTGTCTCTGAATTG
Source organism: Lithobates clamitans (assembly GCA_037952925.1). NCBI lineage: Eukaryota > Metazoa > Chordata > Amphibia > Anura > Ranidae > Lithobates > Lithobates clamitans. The sequence continues at coordinate 745,768 of JBBGZY010001470.1, forward strand.
ATTGTGAACTGAACAGGTTTTTTGAACATTTGGTCAGCTTTTGAATAAATTCATTTGAAGTGATGCAAACCAAAAGCCAGAAAATGTGCACCACAACTCATATACATAACACAAAGTATGTGTATCCCACTTGATATGCATAAGGCTGGTTGTGGGCTGTAGAAATTGATACATTTAGGATACATGGGAGAAAAACACATGTGAACGATTTAACCACTCGCTGACCGCAATACATGTATATACCTTGTGGTTTACTGGGATTATGGCTGAACATATCAGACAGCCACAACCCCGGTATCGTTTAACAGCCGGCGGCCGGCTTTCTCATGAAAGCGTTCCAAGCGGCTGCAACATTTTCAGAAGCTGCTTGCCGGTGTTTCTCAGGCTTACCATTTCTGCCAATTCGACTGAGAAACAATCAGACGGTGCCGCTGTCTGGTCACACAGGCGATCAAAGAGTAGATCCTCTTTGATTGCCTATATGGCCTTGGAGGACAGGAGCCATGTTATGAAGTCATTTCTGGTCCAGGCTGTAAGTTTAAATAAAAAAAAAAAACAGAAAACAAAAGATCAACATTTTTTTTCTTTTGCTATTAAAAGGTAAATGAAAGATTTGGGTCTGTTTGACCCCAGATCTCTCCATAAAGGAGGGCTGGTCATCCTTGTTGCTATTACAAGGAATGTTTACATGCTTTGTAAAAGAAATAAACATGATCAAAAAAAAAAAATTAAAGGGATGGTGTAAAAATAAAATAAATAAACTTTAAAGCGCCTCTATCCCTCCATGCTAGCGCGCAGAAGCGAACGCATACGCAAGTCTTTGCACTCATATGTAAATGGTATTCGCACCACACATGTGAGCCATTGCCACGAAGAGCGAGAGCAATAATTCTAGCCTAGAACTCCTCCAACTCTAAACAGGTAACTGTAAAGGTGTTTAAAGCGTCACCTATGGAGATTTTTAAGTACCATAGTTTGTGGACCATTCCACGAGCATGCGCAGTTTTTATAGCGTGACATGTTAGGTATCTATTTACACAGCGTAACATCATCTTTCACATGTTACCAAAAAAAAATTTGGGGTAAATACTGTGTTTGCAAAACCGCTGTGCAAATACAGTGTGACATAAAAAATTGCAACGATCGCCGTTTTATTCCCTAGGGTCTCTGCTAAAAAAAATGTATAATGCTTGGGAGTTAAAAGTAATTTTCTTGCAAAAAATACTGATTTAAGCCTGTAAACTAAAAGTGCCAAAAAAAAAAAGCCTGGTCTTCAAGTGGTTAGACACATATTATGTATCCTTGTAATTTGTTAAATATAATTGGTTATGCCAACATTATGTCTCATTTAGTTTGAAAGGAAAAGCAGGTTGGTCAGCTGAGTAAAAAACTGGAGACTGGACTGGTATGACAGGAAACCACAAACCATAGCTGTACCAATCTCCATAAAATGCTGTATTTAGCCATTACTGACCTCCGTTGTTTCCCTATTCACAGAACCAAGTGTGTTTTATTTAAGAGCTGTCACAAATTAATTATATTTAACCTAAGATGCTTGTGTGATAGCCAGCGTATTACAAGTAAATACCCCTTATGATCTAGTCACAGGACACGGCCAAACAAAGATTTCAGTTTTGTAATATCACATTGTGATGACTACAAACATCCAAGATTACATTGGAAGTATACTAGCTGCAAAAGCCTGATTACCTAAAGTGGATCTATATGAATCAATATTGTACACATCATCATTGTATCAATTATTTCTAGTACAAAAGCACCAAGACTACTGCTTCTTAAGTTTTTCAATATGACCTAAAGCCTAAGCAAAGATCATGGACTTTTACTGCAAGGTGCATTACAGGTAAGCCTGCACCCTATATATTATTTAGCAATATTATAGCGCCTGCAGCATTGCCAGAACCGGTTGCCAGTATTAAATGGCACGGGGACAAATAGCCACTATCCCAGTGCCTTTTTCACATGGCACTAAGGACAGAACTGCAAGTAAAATGTAAGCCTAATGCCGCATACACACGAGCGGACTTTACGGCAGACTTTGCCCGGCGGATGGGATTTCGTCGGACAATTCGATCGTGTGTGGGCTCCAGCGGACTTTGTGTTCTCAAAAGTTGGACGGACTTAGATTTGAAACATGTTTTCAATCCGTCGAAATCGAGTCCGGTCGAAAAGTCCGCTCATCTGTATGCTAGTTCGACGGACAAAAAGCCACGCTAGGGCAGCTACTGGCTATGAACTTCCTTGTTTTAGTCCGGTGTACGTCATCACGTACGAATTCAACGGACTTTGGTGGATTGTGTGTAGGCAAGTCCGTTCATTCACAAAGTCCGTCGTAAAGTCCGTCGAAAAGTCCGCCGGGCAAAGTCTGCCATAAAGTCCGACCGTGTGTACGCGGCATAAAATTAGATTTGTCAGGTTGGGTTGTGACTTTATCAGTGTGCTGTTGCTCTTTTACTGAGTCAAAAGGCTGGTGGGGGAGAGAGGACAACTCTAAATTCCAGTATGACAGTCTTAACAAGTATTAAATCTAATTTCTACGTGATGCACCAATCACATAAAGTTACCAAAAATGTCCTTTACTTTCCCTGACTGAGCCAAATATTATTTATTTGTCTCACATGCTCCCCTCCTAGACCCTGCAGCTCACAGCAGGGGGGTTTCAGCAATAAAGCAGTGCTGTTACTCCAGAAAGTGGTGGTCAGGATTAGGTGTGACAAGGTGCTTATTGACACATCACCTGCAACATTTTTCATTGCACTTGACGGTCTCCCCACTGAATGGTACCAGGTGTATGCTGATTTTCTGGCCCCTGCGTTACTTAAGAATTATACTGGAGCAATGGATGTAGGTAGTCTTCCACCCTCTATGATGGAGGTGCTTATAGTAGTGCTGCCAAAACCTGGGAAAGAAATTGTGCGGTTCTTACTGACCTGTGACGTTAGAATTTTGGCCAAATTGCTTTCACTTAGACCCCTTTCACACTGGAACGCTTTGCAGGCGCTACAGCACTAAAAATAGCGCCTGCAAAGGGCCCCGAAAGAGCCGCTGCTGTCTCTCCAATGTGAAAGCCCCAAGGGCTTTCACACTGGATCGGTGGCGCTGGCAGGACGCTAAAAAAAAGTCCTGCTAGCAGCATCTTTGGAGCGGGGGGGGGGGAGTAAAAGCATCCCGCCAGCGGCCGAATAGCGCCGCAAAATTGATGGTAAAGCGCCGCTATTTTACTACCGACGCACCCACTGCCCCAGTGTGAGAGGTGCCTTAGGTTACGTAGTTATTTTTTTCAATTGTTTGTCCTGATCAATCAGGCTTAATGCCAGGTAGAAGCACATTTGACAATATCAGATGACTATATCTTTATACGGGGCTGTACATCAGAAACAGAGTGGGCTGTTGTTAGCCCTAGGTATGTATATATATATATATATATATATATATATATATATATATATATATAAATAAAGGAATTTGACGCTGTTAAATGGTCATTTTTGTAGGAAACACTGTCCAGATTTGGCTTAGGTCCCCAGTTTATCACATTGGTCCAACGCCTTTATACTAATCCATGTGCCAGGGTATGCACAAATCAAGACATATCCCTGATTTTCTCTCTCCAGTGCAGTACTTGGCAGGGCTGCCCCCTCTCACCTCGTCTATGTGCCTTGGTCATTGAAATGTTGGCTGATTGTATTTGACAGACCCCTGAGGTTGGTGGCATCTGCTGAAGCTCGCTGGAGGAGAAAATCTCACTTTACATAAATGATGCCTAGGAGTGTTTAAATGGTACCATATCTTCCTTCTGGGGGCTCATGCAGGTAGTGGAGGGTTTTGGAGTGGCAGAGGGTCTTAACGTGGGCTGGGACAAATCTGTAACATTCCCAATAGACCCTTCCCTATGAGTATTTATAAACCTCTGAGTTACAAGTAGCTCTAACGCTAGGATAACCAGACATCCCCGGTTTCCGGGGACAGTCCCCGGATTGAGGACACTGTCCCCGGAGCCGTCTGTCTCCGTATTGCAGGGGTGGCTCCATGTGCAGACCAATCCTGGGCGGTTGCTGAGGCAGAGGGGGTGGTCTGCCCTGGGTGCAACACACTGGGGTGTGTGTCAGGCCCAGCGTCTCCCGCTGTGTCAGCTTTTTTTAAATCGCCGCCATCAGGCAAGTCTCGCCTCCTGCTTTTTTCCTTTGATAGACAGAACACTTGTCTAATGCCGGGACATGTGCTGCCCAGGTGGTGGGATTTGTGTGACAGTGGTGCCCAGTGATTCAAATTAAAGCTGCCACAGAGGGAGACACCGGCCTGACACACCCCCCAGGGCGGACTGGCCCCCTCTGCCTCAGCACCTGCCAAGGATCTGTGTGATGATCTGGACGGCTCTCCTTTCTGATCCCCTGCACTGGTGAGGTTGCATTGCTGGGCACTGGTGAGGCTGCCTTCCTGGGCACTGGTGAGGCTGCATAGATGGACACTGGTGAACCCTGCATTCTTTATGTAGCGCACTGCTGAGCCCTGTGTTCTTAATGTAGCGCACTACTGAGCCCTGCATTCTTTATGTAGCGCACTGCTGAGCCCTGCATTCTTTATGTAGCGCACTGCTGAGCCCTGCGTTCTTTATGTAGCGCACTGCTGAGCCCTGCGTTCTTAATGTAGCGCACTGCTGAGCCCTGCGTTCTTAATGTAGCGCACTGCTGAGCCCTGCGTTCTTTATGTAGCGCACTGCATAGCCCTGCGTTCTTTATGTAGCACACTGCTGAGCCCTGCATTCTTTATGTAGCATGCCCCTGAGAGCGTTTGCCGGCAAAATAGAATACAAAGAAACACCCGCAATCCTGGGGTCACGTGGGGCGTAATGACGTCAGCGCGTAGCTGGCAAACGTTCTTTTGCCCTGTACTGTGTGAGTACATTTCTTAGTTTTACAATAAATGCATTTTAAGCGTTATTGCACTATTGGAGCCTCTTTTTCTTATGCTCTGCGACATCTGACCTAGGTTTTTGGATGCTACTTAGATATCATGAATGCCGGGCCGTGAGTTCCGGACACGAGGCCAATCTTCTGACCCCGCAGTGAACTATATCTGCTGGCATCTATGACCTCGCTACAATAGGAGATCTACACCTTCTGGTAAGAGTTTTAAATCAGAGTGAGCAGTATATGGAAAACCCCTTTACCTTGGTGGCGGCTGAATAGCTTTGGATCATTCCATTCAGCTGGAGCTTTTTTCACCACTTAAAAACTCGTGGATTTATTATTACACGTTTAATTTACCAGAGACAGTATTCGCCTATCAATTCACTATTATTATTTTTCATGTCACTGTTTCATATTCACCTGTATTGTTCCAATCGCTGGATTAATATTTTGTTTTTTCATTTGGATTAGCGCAACTTTTTGTATATATACATTTGTTCACTATGATGATATCTCATGGTTTTGTTGCTGCTGTTGATTTCGGTCTATTTCCGACAACAAGGTCCTATCACACATTTTCCATCGGAAAATCCTATCGTGTGTACAGGGCATAGGAATCATTTTCAAACTTCATGATTTAGCAGACAAAGCCTTTGTCTGCCAGCACAGTAGGACAGTATATCGCTTTGCAGAACATATTGACTTCCTTATATCCTCATTTTTTAAAAAATAATTTCTACCCAAGGTTTGCTAGGGGAGCTCCAAGCACCCCTGTGTGGGGTGGCCTGATGTCCTAATTTTTACAATTCTCATTTAGCCTCCCAGGCTAAAAAGTAATTGTAAAAAAGTTTGTAATATGTAAACTTATTTATGGCTGTCGGCAGTCAGTGAAGAAAACCTAAAACAGTTTTATTCATTGAGCAACACTTTTCACCCATCAAACTAAAAATGGATTATTCTAACACACGTCAACTTCCTAGACACTATAGTATACAGCAGGGATGAAAAGCTTCACACTTCGATATACGTGAAATCTACTGACCGATGCAACTATCTTCATAGTTCCAGTTTTCACCCCAACACAATAAACGAGCCATCATTAACCACTTCAGCCCCGGAGGATTTGGCTGCTCAATGACCAGACCATTTTTTGCGATACGGCACTGCGACGCTTTAACTGACAATTATGCAGTCGTGCGACGCTGTACCCAAGCAAAATTGACATCCTTTTTTCCCACAAATAGAGCTTTCTTTTGGTGGTATTTGATCACCTCTGCGGTTTTTATTTTTTGCGCTATAAGCAAGAGGGACAATTTTGAAAAAAAGAAAATCTTTTTGCTATAATAAATATCCCACTTTTTTTTTTTTTTTTTTTTTTTTTAGTTTAGGCCGATATGTAGTCTTCTTGCAGCTTTCACATGCATTTGCAAATGTGTGCTAACTAAACCCCTGTTTTTAACAGATGGTTAGACAGGTTAATTTGGTTGGTCAGCAGACTGGTTGGTGAGTTGAGCTATGGAATTGTTTTTGTCTTACACTAGCAGACTCCTTCAATAAGAAAGATTACAAGACAAAACCATCAACACCAGCAAAAACCCGAAGAGAAAATCTCCTCCAATACAAAAGAGAAAAAAACAAAACAAATGACCGTGTACTTCTGGTAACCACATACAATCCAGCACTAGAAGGAATAAGAAAGATAATCAAATATTTACAACCCTTTATAACAAAGGATGAAACTCTGAAAGAAATATTCCAACAACCCCCAATACTGGCTTTCAGACAAACACCCAATCTCAGAAAAACTAATCAGCATAAAATTTTATTCTGAAGTCACAAATAATGGAAGCAAACCCTTCAATAAAAAAAATGCTGCAAACTGTGCAACTAAATCAATGTAAAAGTGTCATTCACACACACACAAGAGGGACCTTCAGTATCACAGGGTCATACAACTGCACCTCCAATGCAAAAGATGTAGCAAATGATCTTACGTGGGCGAAACAGGACAGATGTTGCGAACAAGGATGAATTTGCACACATTCCATCAAGGAGCATAAAGAAGATTCTGCACACCTGTGTGACACCATTTCTCACAACCAGACCACACTATGGAAGATCTCAATGTCTTTAGGCGGAGTTTCACTCAAAAGTGGAACTTCCATTCATTAGTCACCTCTACCCCTCCGGTGCCACAATTGGCACCTTTTTTTTTTGGGGGGGGGGGGGGTCAGGATACCTCACTTTCAGGAGTCCATGCTGCAGCCCATGACGTCGCCAGGCCAGTATGAGAGAGCAGCTGGGCCTTGCACATGCACATTAGGGTTCCGGGCGTGAAGCCGTAAGGCTACACTGCTGTGTTCCCTTACCCGCATCCAGGACAAGCAAGTGTCCTATTATTAAAAGCCAACAGCTGCAGTATGTGTAGCTGCTGGCTTTTAATTTTTTTTTTTTTTTGGGCAGACCTCTGCTTTGACCACTTAAAGTGTAAGTTCACCTTTGCAGATAATCTGTAATGTGAACTTACACTGGTCCTCCTCCCCATCGCACCTGGTCTTGCAGTACCTGAGGCCGGCAATCTCCCTCACTGACACATCGTACAGCCGCTTTACCGGTCCGGGAATTCGAAATCCCCGTAGCCTTCTCTCCTCCAGCGCTGACAGGACGGGCTATGCGGGAGTGGGCGTCGACCAATTAGAATGCGTCCTATATGTACCTTTATGAGGTATGTTTAGGAGATTAAGCCGCAGGGGATTTCTGATCCCCGGACCATTAAAGCGGCTTTACGATGTGTCAGTGCGGGAGATCAGCGGCTTCCGGTACAGCGGGATCGGGTGCGATGGGGAGGGGGTCCAGTGTAAGTTCACAGCACAGATTTTTCTGTAAAGGTGAACTTACCCTTTAAAGTACCAGGCCTAAGGCCTATTTCTGACATCTGTTGTTTACAAGTTAAAATCAGTATATTTTGCTAGATAGATTATATATATATATATATATATATATATATATATATATATATATATATATATATATATATATCTAGCAATATTTGCAATATTTTATGTCACATTTTTGAATACTGGGGATTTTTTTTTAATCAGCACCGTTGGCAGCCGACTAAACCGGAAGTGACGTTGTGGCATCGCTTCTGGGTTACTATGATGGAGACCCGATCGAAGCTGATTCCGGCTTTTTACGGGACTCCGGCCAGCCGGTGGATGTGCCGGCTGGCTGCTCGGGTCTCCTGGTGGGACGGGAGACCGACCCGGGCGGAGTAGCGGAGGAGGGTCATCCCCTCCTACTCCTTGTGATAACGGCTGAGTTGCTGCAACGGTTGTCATCACCTGAAAGCTGACAGACAGCTCCAAAAAACGGTATCGGGTAGAAGCCTGCAGCTGCAGGTATCATCCCGGTACCACCACTTCCTCAAAATGACGCACAGGTACGTCGTTTTGCTGGAAGTGGTTAAAAGGAAAGTCAAAACTATTCAGGGGAAAAAATATCCAACAGTTTTATAACCCCCTCTGTGACTGTCACACGCCCCCAGTCTGCAGCTTTCACTGTCTTATTTCACCATTTCACCAACTATGCTTGTTTTACCATTACAATGTACATTTGTGTGCGTTTACTTTTCCTTTCCCTCAGAGATGTTTTTTTTTAAACATTTTGCCAAAACCTTTGTGAATCAGTTGAACTAGTACTGCTTGGACCTAGGAGACATACCCTTAAAGCTTGTCCTGAAAAATTGTATGTTAGCTCAAATAAAAAAAATGTATATCACGGACAGCATTCAATTGTTTCTGTCGCAAGTGTACTAATATAGCTGCAATCACCTTAGCCTACCAGTTAACTTATATTTAAAACTGGTTTCATTGGGATGCTCCTGACCCCTCTACCACTCTATTGTTAGCTTTTAAGGATACCTCTAGGGAGTTCAAGGATGAGGTTCCCCTTATAGAGGTTTGCTTCTTAGCCTGGTCCGCAGCAGGAAAGCTTCTCTCTGGGGGCGAGGACCTTCTTACTCTGAACGTGCCATTGTGATGGAATCCTAACTTCACGGAGCTCTACAATCACCCAGATATGTCCTGGTGGATAGCTAAGTGGACTATCAGGTTTATGTGGAAAGTACCTTCATCTCCTTTAATGTTCTTAAGGAACGGGCTGGTGTGTCTAATAAATTATTTTTTAAATACCTCTTTCTGCCGTGCATGCCCAGTTACGGTTGCTGGGGGTAGACCGGTCTACTTCCCCTTTGGAACATCTCACGCCAGACCCCGATATTGCTAAATTAGTAATGTTGGAAGGCAACATGGTTTAATATCATATTTCTGGAGTTTCTCTTTCTGGTTGATACCAGGTGACTGGAATGTAACAAGTTGCACACCAAAGCTTTGTAGAACAAAAGTTTGGCTCCTGCCAAACTGGTGTGATGGAAATCCTTGATTAGATCTCCAAGCGAGCTTCAAAAGACCATGGCTGACAAAATGATTGATGAATGTTCTGCTACAGAAGATCAAAGGGCAAGTAAGAACTGCCCATGGAGGCCAATACAGCAGGATGGACAGAAATACAATATATTAAAAAGGACTACCTCTTAGCAATATTTCATTGGACAGGAGGGTAGTGGGGTGTGGTTACGAGTGGGTCTGAATGAATGTGTAAAAAAGTGCACACAGAAGGAATTTGTCCCTTTTTTCGCTCTTGCCTGGTGGTTCTCTGAGCCTTATGGCTCTCTCTGACCATTTTGAGCCCAGCTCACCAGACAATATCTAGGGGACAGCCTTGCGATAAGTATATTTGATATTTTATTCTTATATGCATTATATTTTCCTTTAGTGTTTTCATGTTAACATTTTCCTATTTTCTTGGGAAATAAATAAGACGTTGTTTTACTAAGCAGTGTGTTTGTTTTCATAGCTAACCTTATATCATTGTGCTTATCAACAGTAACATTACCAGAGTTTTAATAGACTAGCTAACTATAGGAGTAGAAAAGTTAATACATATATGCAATAGAGGGAATCCGTAACCACCCTTGGATAATAATATTTAATTTTAGTATTTATTTCAAGTACCGTATATACTCGAGTATAAGTCGAATTTTTCAGTACATTTTTTTGTGCTGAAAGTGCCCCCTCGACTTATACTTGAGTCAAGCACTTTTCTGCAGCAAAAAATTTCATTTTCCGAACCGAATTTGGGGCTCCGTATCTCAGGGCCACTTGGTGCTAGGAACCCCAAATTTGGTGTGCAAACCCAGTGGAACGGGTACCATAATATATCTAAAGCTGGGGTTCCTAACACCAAGTGTCCCTGAGATACGGGGCCCCAAAACCAGTTCAGAAAATGTCATTCTCTGCTGCAGAAAAGTGCTTGACGTTTTCTGAACTGATTTTTGGGGCCCTGTATCTCGGGGCCACTTGGTGCTAGAAACCCCAGCTTTGGAAACTTTATGGTGCTAGTTCCACTGGGTTTGCACAACAAATTTGGGGTTCTTAGCACTAAGTGGCCCCGAGATATGGGGCCCCAAATTTGGTCAACTGTGTCTATCTGCAGCAATGTCATTTCGGGACCCTTTGGGTTCAGAGACCCCAAATTTTGGCTGCAGCTAGGGGGCATCTAGGAACCCTTAACTACCGAGTTTGAAGTTCAGGGGACCTATGGCTGCAAATGGACACAGTGAGGCATGCAAATGGGCATTGTTGACCCTCTTTTTCACTTACAGTAGCTGTGCATTTCTCACCCTCGTCTTATACTCGGGTCAATAAGTTTTTCCCATTTTTTTGTGGTAAATTAGGGCCTCGACTTATACTCGGAACAACTTATACGAGTATATACGGTAACTAGCTTTTATAATGCATTGCAATTTGCAGGTTCACATCCTTTGTTTCCTCCTATGGGAAATGGCATGCTTAACTTCTTGAGGATGATGACTCTGAGGAGGTTACTGAAACTTTCTTACAGGATGATATCAGTACGGCTGACAAGTTTATACATTTCAAATGTATTCACCAATTGCATTATACTCCTAAGCTGAAGCACATAGGGGTGACAGAACAAGCCTGCTGTCCTCAATGTGGGCAAGTTTCTGCTAATGTTTTAGTCTTGTCCAAGATTATCCTCTTGTTGGGCTGAATTGTTTGACATGCCAACTCATCTTAGTCTACAAGCTCTGAAGACTCCAAAAGTTTGCATACTTGGTGTACTTGATAACTATGTCCCACTTACTTGTAATCATATTTTATTTCGTTTGATACTTTTCTATGCCAAAAAAGCGCTTTTGCAGCATTGGAAGGATCCGGCTCCATCCACATTGCCATACTTTAAAAACCAGACGTTGCCATTGTAGGTTCAATTTGGATTATCCTGCTATTTACTGTTGTTGGGCTCTGCATAGCTGACATTAGTGCCAGCGCCCTGGTTCAGATTGCAATCGTTTTGCATGTTACAGAAAAAAACTTGAACAAACACCTTTAAAAGTTTGGGTACATATAAGAATAGGTAAAAGTGATTTTAAACCCCTATTTTTAAGCAGTGAGCAGTTGTTTTATTTACTTATTGAGTATTCAGCTTGTTTATCTTTTAACCCATGCCTATGTTCCTCTTTAAGCTTGTGCCATGTCCACTGCCCTAGGTTTTCTGTTTTAGGGTGGCTTCTTCTTTCTCATGCAACATCCTATGGAGCCACCCTTGTGAACAGACTGGCACAAGATTGTCTGTTAACAGTGGATAGAATAATGTGAAGATGTTCAGTGGCAAAGAGGACAGGAGCAGCAGTATTGAAAGTTGTAAACCGCAGGTGCTGAGGTAAGAATTTCAACAAATAATTTGCTGGGGAAACACTACTTTACATTATTAAATGTCTTACATTTATTTCTTTCTTACATCCCCCAAGACCACCCAAAAATCTACTTCCCTGACAGCAGGCAGAAGAGGATTGTTGATTTCTGTGTGAAAGTAGTGGTCTGGCTCTAGCAGTCCATCTTCTGGGTTTAAGGCTACAAGGAGGGTGTTTGCTATCAACAGATACGAACAGGTCTATTTTTCAAATGTAAAACATTTAGTTGCACGGGTTGATAATCTTTGACTGTCGGTGCAGAAAATAAAGTTATCAACAACAACCAAAAAAAAAAAACATTGGAGACCACCAATAGGTGTTATTCTGCTGCAAAGAATAGACTGGCACCATGATGAACTGACAGATGCACTTATTGGTTTTTGAGGAATTGGTTTATTCTAGGGAAATCCATCTACACCTGTTAGATTTAGTTGTTGCGCTATACCCCTGTATACTAAATAGAGGCTGAATATCATTAGAAACGGCCCTAGTAGCTGACCTGTGTGAAATATAAGGCGCATCTTGAGGCACTGAATTCTAAGCCTACATGGGGTTACCCTACCCATCTCCTCCCCCTCCTAGGTTAGCCATTCCTGCCCGTCTTTGGTCCACCTTTGTGTGTTTGTGCACAATATGGTTCCTGACACACACACACACACACACACACACACACACACACACACACACACGAGAGACTTTGGACACAGTCATTATACTGTCTTAGAAGCATAGGATTCCACCACCATCTTGTCCTGAAGAAGTAGTATATTCCACAAAACACATTGCCGTAACAATACAAGGAGGAGACCCATGATAGACATTCCTCACATAAGTAATTGTAAAAGCATAAAACTTATAATTTGTAGGTACATGACTCAGATTTTGGGTGGTGCTGATTACAAGAACTGTCATTTTAAATCATTTTGTACAATTATTTTAAAGATGATTAATAAAAGTGTATGATTTTTTTTTGCTGTGGAACACCACCTATTGGTGGCCTCCACTTTTTTTTATTTTTGATATACACAAGAGGTGGTATAGTGGGAGTACAACTAACCTATTGACTGTTTGTTTTGGGTTGTGAGAATGATTCTCTAGAATGGCATCGGCAGTGTTAAGCCTTAAAGGAAAGCGCTCAGATGTACTGTTACATATGCAAATAGGACAGCTGTACAAGAGAAACACATTGCATTAAAAAGAAATGGCCACTCCAGACAATTTGGTTTCAGGAAAGAAAACATGGCACATGAGACACTTGTTGACCCAACAAAGACATTTTTGTCCCACTTCATATAAAACTCAGACTGATGTCAAATTTTGTGAAAGATGAACAAGGAAGATGAAAGTTATCGTTAGGGGTTTCCAAGAATAACTGATGCCAAGACTAGGAAAGGCTTTTGTTGGTCCACAGAGCAGCTACATCAAGAAGCAGCTTGAAGATCTGTTAGAGAAAATGGCCTAGAAAGCATTTCAAGGACATCATTGAGAATTTTCTTGGCAACTACAGGGCACCAAACTACATTCAGTTGGTTAACAAATTTCTCACAACATACAAGACTAGGCAGGGCGATATGAAGCTCCAATTTCAGGATTTACACTTTGGACTTCTTTCTCAAAAATCTAGGAGCAGTCCATGACAAACATGGTGAAAGGTTTCAGCAGGACATTAGCACAATTAAAAAAAAAAAAAAAGTATTAAAAAGCAGCTCTTATTTTTTTTATCAATAATGACTATTGTTGGACACTGCAGCGAGATGCACCTGCAAAAATCAGCAAGAAAACACTTCAGTCCTGTTGAACTCATGCAGTGGGTTAGAAACAAGATTAAATACAATATAGTCACTAAAGTTCATTTCAAATTTCTCAAGATTCTAGTATAATACATTTATTCTGCAGTTGTGATGAGGTCTGTCATAATCAGAAAGCAAAACCTTTGGAAAATGGTTGTCCAGTGTAACCCATTGTGTAGGAATACTCTGCCTGTTTCCTGTACAAATAAGATAGCCATGCCCTCATCTGAAGGTGGCAGCTTATAACCCATGATCAATATTTAAATAGGTCTGTCTCTTGTACAGTGCAATTAGGAAAACAAGATATCTCCGCTATTTTTCCAAACTTCAGTCAACAAGCTTTGCCAATTTAGCCTCCTTTTCAGTTCTTGAATACTGGTATGGTCTTTGGTTGTAGTCCCTCCAAGTTCTAGCGGATCTGAATTTAGAGATGTTGTCCACTTCACTTGCTGCCCAGACTGTCTATTTGCCTTAACTGCAGGTATACCCTAAGCGTAGGCTACTTAACATCTGAAAATACGTGCCATTACAGTACCCACAGAAATCATTTGAAAATAAATAGTAATTTGGTGTCAAATTTAACAAGGTTAAAAAGCACAAATACATTAAAGAGGAAAAACCAACACACAAAAATAAGGAAAGTAGTCCCAGTTTATTAGAGACAGGCACACCTTATTCACAAAAACAAGTTATTCTCATAAATCAGAGAATGAGTCTGATAAAAGTCACTATAAAAATGAGAAGGACTTCAGCTTCCAAAATATATACAGTATATATCCAAATCTGAGCTACACAAACATACTTTTCAGACTCAAAGCACCTCTGCAATAAAAATATACCAAAATACAACAATCATTTCATTCATAAACCAAAACACATTCTGGCATAGATACTGAACAATGCAAGCATGATTAATGGTAAACATACTAAGAAATCTTACTTGCATAATGACCACCATTCTTCAATCGCAGTTATGCAAAAAAAAAAAAAACCTGCAAGTTTTATTTCCTAGAACATTCAGATGAGAAGTATTGTTGCAGTGCAAAAAAACCCATTACAAAACAAAAATGTCCTTGCTAGATATAAAAAGGCAAATATGAAGTCATCCAACTCAAGTGCTAGTCTAGAAGTTATTAAACTAGGTGTTTTCTCAAAAAAAAAAAAAAAAAAAAAAAAAGGCTGATTTTGTAGTAAAGGATTAGAACCCATCAGGTGTTACTTCTATCCAGAACCTATATATCCTTACTATTCTGGAGACCACAATTTAGGGCTGGATTCACACTTATGCATTTTGAGTGCATTTTGCACTACAGAACGTGTTCCATAGGAAACGGCATAGGTGTGAATCCAGCCAGGAATTAGAGAATATATTTCAAGAGCAGCAGAGGCAACATTTTATTTTCCCAGCAGAAAGCTTGCACTTCTGTCAGAAATTATTAGCTACGGGTCCCTGTTGCAGATTTTCATATTTTCTGTTTAGTAACTGCTGTCACTGTGAAAGTGAAGGGGAATCTCTCCAGTGAATGCCCAGATAGCAATAAAAACCCTGACAGGGGTCCTAATCCTTAAGGTTTTGGCTTGAAATATACTTTAAAAACTCAGGGTAAACTTGACATTTTCCATGTATCGCATTTAAGATTAGTATAACTATTAAAATAGGGCATTGGTGGCTAGATCATAGCTGCCATTGTTTCAATACAAATACTTTGAAAGTTACAGACTTTAAATTACAGCACCTTGAGATACAGTGTATTAAAATATAACTATAGGCAACCCCCCCTATTTTGGAAAGAGCAAGGGAGGGTTATAACCCCCAGTCAGATTTTTTTTTTGCCATCCGAGTCCCATTGCAAAAATTTCCCTTCACTTCCTATCCCATAGCCAAACAGGAAGGGGCAAATTAAGGGAATTTGTTGGGGACCCCCAGGTCACCAGAACTAGTTTCCCCTTTATTACTTTTCTGGGGACACCCAAAAATTTGGGATTTTCTTTACTTTCACTTTTAATAATGGTAAACAGGAAAAATAGAGGGTGAATTTCCTAAAAAAGGCACAGACAGCAATAGAAATTGACAAGCAATCTAATCCGGCTCCACTCTATCCAAAACTAAAAAAAAAAAAAAAAAAATAAAAAAGGAAAAGGTTTTGCCTTTAGGTATACTTTAACAAAACAAATTTACAAAAACAGGTAAATTCATTCATAGAATGTAAAACATTTTACATGTTTAAAAACAGCATCCCAGTCATGAAATAAGCATAGTTTACATCACATGTGTGTTCCACAAATCACATATTTATTCATACTGCAAGATGGCTAAAGAGTTCTGCTTCATGGCAATGGCAGCGAAATAGAGAATATGCATTATTCATTATAATCATGTGATGATAAGGATATGCATCATTCATTACAATCATGTGACGATAACATATTGTAAAGTGCCAAACTCATGCAGACCCGGTTTTAACCGATTACATAAAAGATGAACCATCCACAAGTTCAAACTTCAAAAAGGAAATCTCAAAATACACAAAGCAGCAAAAAAGGAGGGTCACATAATGGGTAGGGGGTCTCCTAGCAGGGCCAAAAAAAAAAAAAAAATCTTAATAGCCAATGGATTTCCCTGTGCAGCCAGCACCTGCCCCCACAATGTTTTTTTCACTTTCTGGAAAACATTGTGGGAAGCAGGTACTCATTGCACAGGGGAATCCATTGGCTGTAAAGGGAAAGCCATCAGCTATTAGGATCTTTGATGGCCCTGCTAGAAGACCCGCTACCCATTATCACACAAGCCTCCTTTGTTTTTTCTGTGTATTTTGAGATTTCTTTTGGGGAACTTTTGGATAATTTCTATGCCTATAAATGTGTTAGAAGTCTAGATCAGTTTGATGCTTTACAATAGGTTATCAGTACATGAAAGAATATGCATATCAGCAAAAACACTGACCATCTTGCAGTGTGAATGCATAATTTGTGGAAAATATATGGTATACAAGATGTACACCATACTTATTTCACAACTTTAAAAAAGGGTTTTACATTACAGAAGTACATTTTGCAATTTTATAGTTTGCTCTAATATTCAATACATGAAAAAGAGGATATCCCCAGGATAAACTGCAAACTGGAACCAGAAGAGTTTAGAGTTTGCGAATATATCGTTTTAGAAATTACTTGCCAAGGCACCAACATGAAGTTCACCTGGTGAACACAACTCCTCAGGGAAAGCATGTCCACCAAATGCTCACGCTTAATTGAAAGCTTTGGCACTATGAACTACTGGGCCTCACTAACACCAACCACAATAGACAGTAGAGAAAACTGCCATATTCCTATACACCACCAGTCATTTGTTATAACCCTTTTACCCTTTTGAAGAAGTTGTCAGTGAATGAATTTGAAGGTCTCTGTTGTAATCCTGTAGAGGATTCTGAACATGGATTATATAAATATGCTTCATAAATAAAATAGCATTATTAGTGGTTGCCAAAAATCCACAATATATTCACTCCAGATAAACCAAGGTTGACTCTCCTAGAGATTGGGGGGAAAAAATGAAAACTGTAAAAAAACACAAATTCAACCACTGCATGATACTTCTAAAACAAAAAAGGAAACAACTTTAAATACAAATTATAGAACACATTTAAATACAAAATGTTACCATGTACACAAAATAGATCTATATATTTCGCAAGCATTGAGGTCCAGTATGCACTTGTCAATCTGGCTTATCACAGAAAGTGGACACAGTCATGGCAGTGTCCAGAGTGTTGTGCTTAATGCTGCAGAAAACACCATCTCAAGAGTATAGATCACGAGACGGGTCTCTCTTGCCAGCACTTTTTTACACATGTAAATGAATGGCACTTAAAATGGATGTAAACCCTCACATATACCCAGTGAAGTGAACAGCCTCAGATAATACACAGAGATAAAACAAATCTCCCTACATAAGTTTTACATGTATATTTACAGTCTTCAGCTTTATATACCGTTTAGAAAGTGCATGCCCCTTTAGAATTTTCTCTTCCCGATTCACCTATGGGTGTGGATTCTTGCCACACACTGAGACAACTGATTGGAGGAAAGGCACACCCCCACTCCGCATAGGCAAAAACTTGCAGAGCTGTGCTGTGAATAGACCAGCGCTCTGCTAATTTATAGCACCCACCCTGACACAAAAAATTCAGGCTGGTTTTATCACAGTTGGAGAACTTGTCAGAAGTTATGCTGATAACAAAAGAAAGCCATGGACTTAGGGCTTTGAAGAGAGATAAGAAAACATTGCAGATATATAGTTGTGCTCATAAGTTTACATACCCTGACAATTTGATTTCTTGGACATTTTTCAGAGAATATGAACGATTACACAAAAACTTTTCCTTTACTCATGATTAATAAATGGCTTCATCCAAACACTAACCAACTGTTTACTCTTTTTAAATCACAATGACAACAGAAACTAGCCAAATTACCCTGATCAAAAAAAGTTTACATACTCCAGTTCTTAATACCGTGTATTGCCCCCCTTTAACATCAATGGCAGCTATTTGACAGATATTGGAATGTCCAAGTACATCCCATACGCAGCTTCCTGGCTGACTAATGCAAAAATGTTCCTCCAGTATTTTTGGATAACATACTGCATTCATCTTGCCATCAATTTTTATCAAATTTCCTGTGCCTTTGTAGCTCACACATTCCCAAAACATCAGCAATCCACCTCCGTGTTTCACAGTAGGAATGGTGTACCTTTCATCATAGGCCTTGTTGACTCCTCTCCAAATGTAGCGTTTATGGTTGTGGCCAAAAAGCTCAATTTTGGTCTCGTCACTTCAAATAATTTTGTACCAGAAGGTTTGAGGCTGGTCTCTGAGGTTTGGCGTATTGTAAGCGGGATACTTTGTGGCATTTGTGTGGTAATGGCTTTCTTCTGGTGACTCGACCATGCAGCCCATCTTTCTTCAAGTGCCTCCTTATTGTGCACCTTGAAACAGCCACACCACGTTTTCAGAGAGTCCTGTATTTCATTAGTTATTTGTGTGTTTTTATTTGCACCTCGAACAATATTCCTGGCAGTTGTGACTGAAATTTTAGTTGGTCTACCTGACTGGTTTGGTTTAAACAGTCCCCTCATTTTCTACTTCTTGATTAGAGTTTGAACACTGCTGATTGGCATTCTCAATTTCTTGGATATCTTTATATCCCTTTCCTGTTTTATACAGTTCAACTACCTTTTCCCGCAGTGCCTTTGACACTTCTTTTGCTTTCCCCATGACTCAGAATCTAGAAACATCAGTGCAGCACTGGATGAAAGATGCAAGGGTCTGTCAGGAGTCTAGAAACTCATTGACCTGTTATACACGCACACTAATTACAAGCAAACAGATCACAGGTGAGGATGGTTACCTTTACTAGCCATTCAAACCCCTTTGGGTCAACTTGTGTGCATGTTATCAGGCCACAATCACCAGGGTATGTAAACTTTTGATCAGGGTCATTTTGGTAGTTTCTGTTGTCATTATGAGTAAACACAGTTGAATGATAATAAATGGCTTCAGCCAAACACTAACTACGAGTGAGAGAAATGTTTGTTTTATCAATCATAAATTCTGCCAGGGTATGTAAACTTATGAGCACAACTGTATGTGACCAGCTTGAATTTCATGAATTAGGTTTACATCCACTTAAAGATATGGTATTTACAGGCAAGTCAAATTCCTCACCTGAATAGTACAGTACAGGACACAGGCAATGTACAGTGCCTTGAAAAAGTATTCACACCCCTTGAGATTTTCCACATTTTGTCATGTTACAATCAAAAACCTAAAAGTATTTTTAAATAAAAAATTGCGCTGCGCTTGATTATATACCATAAAGGGTAATACCCAAAATCACTTGAACAATGAAAAATAAAACATCCAAAACATATTTATATGCACTCCTTCTCACGTGCAATGTGCATACAATATACATATATATGAACAATTTTAAGTGCAATGTGCATACAATATACATATGTGCATACATGTAACTATAACAGTGTTAAAATATATATACTTGTGCATATACTGACTATCTTAATCCAGTGACAAACTGAAAACATGCAATAACTCATATAAAGTGCAACATGCAAGTATCTGTTTAAATCAAATTATATATTAGTGCACAGTGCGTCTTAAAAACACAACTGATGAAGACACGTGACTCCCTGTGTCGAACACGCGTAGGAGAGGGGCCAGGACGGAGTGAGCAGCATACAGCTGGGCTGGGAGAAGCGTATACCCTGCGGCAGACCGATCGGCGTTTTCATACAGCTTTTTATTGTTTGGTGCACAGCAGCACCAAGAAATTGTGAGTACCCCTTTGTGGGGAGTGGTCTTTTTTGAATAAATATCATTTAATAGTATTACACTATATAGTCTCTCTTCATTTTCATGATTGGATGTCTATGGAGCCACATTAACCTAGAGTGGAGATCGTATCTAGCTTACCAAGCAGAGCCCAGGGGGTGGCTACACAGCGTGATTTGACACAAGTTAATCACTGTGTCACACGCTCTAAGGTGAGCGCAATCACTTTGGGGGGGCACTGAGGCACATCACGGTTGTTTGTGACACTGGAATTCAGCACATTGGAGGATTTGGACATTTATTGGTTTCTACGGATACGGATGCACATTTAATTTGGATATTTTGGATACTACTATAAGGATTTCACCAATAGAGATCTCATCAATTGTGTTTTTAAGACGCACTGTGCACTTACATATAATTTGATTTAAACAGATACTTGCATGTTGCACTTTATATGAGTTATTGCATGTTTTCAGTTTGTCACTGGATTAAGATAGTCAGTATATGCACAAGTATATATATTTTAACACTGTTATAGTTACATGTATGCACATTGCACTTAAAATTGTTCATATGTATGTATATTGTATGCACATTGCACGTGAGAAGGAGTGCGTATAAATATGTTTTGGATGTTTTATTTTTCATTGTTCAAGTGATTTTGGGTATTACCCTTTATGGTATATAATCAAGCGCAGCGCAATTTTTTATTTATATTCTTTGCACGGTTATGAATACGTGAACTGCGTTTGCTGCTAGATATTTATCTCTACTATTATTTTTTAACTGTTTGTACACTGAGCATTGGATTATTGTGGCTCGCAAGATTTCTACCTTTTGTAAATGTATTTTTATTGGAATTTTGTATGATAGACCAACACAAAGTGGTACATAAAATGTGAAGTGGAAGGAAAATAATAAATAGTTTTCAATTTTTTTTTACAAATAAATATCTGAAAAGTGTGGCGTGCATTTGTATTCAACCTCTCGAGTCAATACTTTGTAGAACCACCTTTAGCTGCAATTCTTTTTGGGTATGTCTTTGCACATCTAGAGTGAAATTTTTGCCCATTTTTCCTAGCAAAATAGCTCAAGCTCTGTCAGGTTGGATGGAGAGTGTCTGAACAGCAATTTTCAAGTCTTGCCACAAATTCTCAATTGGATTTAGGTTTAGACTTTAACAGGGCCATTCTAACACATGAATATGCTTTGATCGAAACCATTTCTATTGTAACTCTGGCTGTTTAGGGTCGTTGTCCTGCTGGAAGGTGAATCTCCACCCCAGTCTCAAGTCTTTTGCAGACCCTAAGACCCCTTTCACACTGGGGCGGTTTGCAGGCGTTATTGCGCTAAAAATACTGTCTGCAAACCGCCCCTAAACAGCCTCCGCTGTTTGTTCAGTGTGAAAGCCCGAGGGCTTTCACACTGAAGTGGTGCGCTGGCAGGACGGTAAAAAAAGTCCTGCTAGCCGCATCTTTGGAGCGGTGTATTCACCGCTCCTGCCCATTGAAATCAGTGGGACAGCGCGGCTATACCGTGGTAATACCGCGGCTATAGCCGCGCTGTACGAGCGGGTTTAACCCTTTTTCGGCCGCCAGCGGGGGTTAAAACCCCACCGCTAGCGGCCGAATACAGCCGCAAAAACGACGGTAAAACAGCGCTGTTTTACCGCCGATGCCCCCACCGCCCCAGTGTGAAAGGGGCCTTATAGGTTTTCTTCTAAGATTGCCCTGTATTTGGCTCCATCCATCTTCCCATCAATTCTGACCAGCTTCCCTGTCCCTGCTGAAGAAAAGCATCCCCACAACATGATGCCGCCACCACTACATTTCACGGTGGGGATGGTGTGTTCAGGGTTATGTGCAGTGTTATTTTTTCACCACACATAGCGTTTTGCTTTTAGGCCAAAAAGTTCAATTTTTGTCTCATCTGAGCACAGCACCTTCTTTCACATGTTTGATAGGCTATCCTGCAACAAATCCTCAAGCCAAAAGCCTGGAAGGAAGCTCCTGAGTACTTTATAAGGGTTCTACGCAGAAGTGTGTTAAAGTGTGCAATTAGTGGTGTGTTGTAACACCTGAGGCTCTGAGGAAGAAGGTAACCCTTCAAAACGCGTCAGCCAGCAGTGGTTCACACGTCCTCTATTCAGGATCTGGAGACTATCAGACGGATTGTCACAAGCCAAAGATTGTTACAGTGTGGTTTTCTTTCCATCTTTGTGAGTAATTTGATATATTAGAAGAAGAAAAAATATTAAAAAGGATAATGCACAAGGCTGGTGCTCCCTCTCTTTTGACTGCTAGGACATCCCTATCCTGGAGGGCAGCAAGGCCTAAAGATACTATCCATTCTGAACTTTGGATTGCCTGGTTAACACATTCATGCACTCCAGTATTTGTTTTGCTACACCTGATCATCCACCTGAGACAGAAGCACTGAACATGGTGGTAGCAACACAGCATCAAGGCCAACATGCCAAAAAAAATAAATAAAAATATATGATAACGTAGAACCCCACTACAAAGCTGCCTGCTAGACCTTTTACCCAAAACTGGCATCCACAAAAAAGGTGTGAATATCAGCTTAATAGAACTTAGTAAACGTGTGAGGAAAAGACCAGGCAGCAACTTTACAAACATTAACTGCAGAAGCTTGATGTTGAATAACTCAGGAAGCACTGACACTACTGGTGGAATGGGGCTTGACTGGCAGGCCTGTATGGGAGAGTGGTAATATGGAAGCCGTTCCTCAGTAAAAAGGCACAAGACAGCGTGCCTGGAGTTTGCCAAAAGGCACCTGAAGGACTCTCAGACCATGAGAAACAAAATTCTCTGGTCTGATGAAACAAAGATTGAACTCTTTGGCCTGACTGGCAAGTGTCACGTCTGGTGGAAACCAGGCACTGCTCATCTCCTGGCCAATGCTATCCCTACAGTGAAGCATGGTGGTGGCAGCATCATGCTGTGGGGGGGGATCAGTGGCAGGAACTGGGAGACTAGTCAGGATCGAGGGAAAGATGAATGCAGCATTGTACAGAGACAACCTTGATGAAAACCTGCTACAGAATGTTCTGGACCTCAGACTGTCAATGATTTCATCTTCCAACAGGACGATGCCCCTAAGCACACAGCCAAGGTAACAAAAGGAGTGGCTACGAGACAACTCTGAACATCCTTGAGTGGCCCCTGCCAGAACTCAGACTTGAACCCAATTAAACATCTCTAGTGATCTGAAAATGGCTGTGCACCGTCGCTCCCAATCCAACCAGATGGAGATTGAGGAGGTCCTGCAAAGCAGAATGAGAGAAACTGTCCAAAAATAGGTGTGCCAAGCTTGTGGCATCATACTCAAAAAGACTTGAGGCTGTAATTCGTGTCAAAGATGCTTCAACAAAGTATTGAGCAAAGACTGAATACTTCTAAGTACATTTTTTTTTTAAATTAAATTTGCAAAGATTTCAAACAAACTTCTTTCACGTTTTCATAATGGGATATTGTTTGCAGAATTAAGGAAAATTATTTGAATCCATTTTGGAATAAGGCTGCAACATAACAAAATGTGGAAAAAGTGAAGTGCCGTGAATACTTTCCAGATGCACTGTAAAATGTGGTACGAATCATCTGCCTTTACTCAAGATGGCTGTGACTAGAAATGTGAGGGGGGTGCTTTTCTAAGTAGTTTCTCAGCAACATAAAGCAAGGAGACATGGATGGATGGACGAGATTGCTTTGAATATTATATATATAAAAAAAAAAAAAATAGTATTTTCAGTTTTTGGTGCTCAGATACAGTTTAGTTCAACAAGAGAAGCTGGAATTCAATTCAAACCATAAAAGACTGAGGACATCTTGTGGTCAAAAAGGAGGTACTGTGGGGCACAGCTCCGGATTAAAATGGAACTTCATTGGGAAAAAGTAAAAGCAACAGCCGCAAGTACTGTAGTGGGGGGTTGTTGCAGACCAAGTAAACATTATCCTTGACTTTTGGGAAATGAGGAAGTGGGAAAATATAGAAATAGTACTTGCTAAGAAAAATACTGTCCAAATGTGCAGAAGGGAGCGAGGAGGTTTAGGATTATGCAGTCTCAAAAAGCAGACTGGTGGTCCAAATAAAAAGCAATTTATAGAGCTGGAACATTTCCCCCTCCTTTGTTTTACAGCACCTGGGGGGGGGGGGTAAAAAAAAAAAAAGTTGGGCTTTAATATATATATATATATATATATATATATATATATATAAAAAAAAAAAAAAGGGTAGTAGAAGCTGGGCAATGGGATTAAATACGAAAATATGAATTCTTAAATGCCAGTTAGCTGTTACTTACCTAATTGCTACGTGTATAACAAAGGTTGAGCTTTTGGTTATAGCACACAGATACTTTTACCCACCCCTCTGAATTAAATAAGGATTTAGTATAATAGAAAAGTACCACAAATTCCATTGAAATGCCTATAAGGCCTCATTCACAGAACCACATTGGCCATTGAATGTCAAGTACCTTGCAGTAAACTATAGTAGGGATCCCAGGTGTGTTCAGACAGCCACAGCTGGGCAGGCCATACCAAGCAACATCAGTTTGTCTGCCAGTGTCCAGAAGTAATCGTACTGGGAGTGATTAGCTGCACTTCAGAGATAAAGAAGCTCTGTTGAAATAAGCCGTTTACATCCAGGGGTGATATGTCCCTAACCGCAGGTATTCACTCTCTCTGCAATTACTTCTGAACATCGGTGGACAGCTGCAGCCAGCTTGTCATTGCTTTATAAAGGCTTTGATTGCAGCTGTCCACATACGCCTGGGCTCCTAGCTGCAGCAGTTTTCCATAAGATGCTTGACGCAGCTTAGAGGTCGACCGATATTTGGCTTTTTTTACTTAATCGGCATCAGCCGATTGTGCTGATAAAAAAAGCCGATTATAACTTCAGCGGGACTTGCAAATGACTTCTGTAATAGTAGTCAATGCAAGTTTCCTGACATTATCTGTGGAGAGGATTCTCTCCTCCCTGGGCAGCCTGCCAAGTCTGATAAGATACATTGTATCTCTTCAGGTTATTTTATCAATAGACTGAACTCTGTGTGGAGGAGTTCTCAGTTTAACCATTTAAAGACTAAATCTTTTCTGACACTTGTTGCTTAAAAGTAAAAATCCTGTATTTTCTGCTAGAAAATCACTTAGAACCCCCAAACATTATATATATATATATTTTTTAGCAGAGACCCTAGGGAATAAAAAATAGCGGTTGTTGCAATATTTTATGTCACACGGTATTTGCGCAGCGGTCTTTCAAACACAATTTTAAAAAAAAAATTAATAATAAAAAATTTTTTAAAAAATAAGCAGTAAAGTTAGCCCATTTTTTTTGTCCAAAAGTTTTGATTACCTGTTTTTGTGTATTTAATATTTAAGATATAGTTATTTATTTTTTTTAATCTAAATTATACATACAAGCGAACTGATTGGAGGTTTGTTTTGTTTAATAAATTTTTAAATGTAAAAAATTTTCTGTATTACTTAAGGTTGCTTACACACTGGAGCGGGCATGCGTTGACGGTAAAACGCTGTTAGTTTTAGCGGCGCTTTACCGTCATTCTAGCGGCGCTATTCGGCTGCTAGTGGGGCGCTTATAACCCAGCTAGCGGCCGAGGAAGGGGTTAAATGCGCCCATGAAGCGCTGCTGCCGAAACACTTGTGCGCATTCATTTCAATGGGCAGGAGTGGTGGAGGAGCTGTATACACCGCTCCAAAGATGCTGCTTGCAGGACTTTTTTTTAACATCCTGCCAGCGCATCGCCTCAGTGTGAAAGCACTCGGGCTTTCACACTGAGACTGCAGGGGAGCCGTTTTACAGGCGCTATTTTTAGCCCAAAAGCGCCTGAAAAACGCCCCAGTGTGAAAGGGGTCTAACTGTTAGATTTTATGAGATGAAGGAAAAAAAAAAAAAAAAAATTCGGCCTAATATATCGGCCCCCCCAAAAAAAAAAATCGGCATCATATATTGGCCATCGGGATTTCTAAATATTGGCATTGGCCAGAGAAAAACCCATATCGGTCGACCTCTAATGTGAATGAAGCCTAAAAAGTTCTCTTTAAATGTACAGCAGGGTTTTCATGGATGCAAAGAGCATAGCAGCACAGCAACAGATGGGTATTCATCATAGTCAGCTGGAAACTGCTCATCTTCAAAACAATCTCCAATTAGGCCCTTTTCACATGAGTGATCTCTGTTTTTCAGGCGGACCTGATCAGAAGGTCCATGCATTCCTATGGACAGTTGAGTGTAAAAACTGACTTGTGTCAGTTTACATCCACTTACCTCTGGATATTATGCAGTCCACTATTAAAGGAAAAAAAAAAAAAAAGTGAACGGGATCCGCCCTGTTTAGGCAGATTGGAGGATAGTCAGGTGTAAATGGACAGCGGAGACCGTTTACTCCCAACTGACTCTGAAGCGGGGCCGGCCTCAGTCCATGTCCGCTTTGGAGAAACTGAGCAGACACAAATGAGCGAGCAGATTCCTCCTGATTGGAACAGAATCTGCCCCATGTGAAAGGGGCCTAGGAGCTGCATAGTTCTACAAATATATGCAAGACTGCAGTGTGGCTGCACTTACCCAAGCATCCCCGATTCTTTGGTCTTTATTATATACAGGAACATTAGTAACGTATGATATAAATTGTTCCTTCCCTTAAAATACAAAAAGAAAAAGCCTTTAGGTAATGCAACCATAGTCGACCATTTCATAAGCTTTCATAAGATACAGTGCAAAATGTGGACTTGCAGTTAATACATTGGCACCCACATGAAGATCACAAGGGCAGTGCATTCAAACGTGGTGTGGGAAATGTGAACAGAACGCTCCTTTCCTGCACTTCGTTTTGGTGTGAACTGGCCCTTGCAAAAGATGCGAGAGAGTACAAGTCCAAACTGTTGAATGTTCAACTAAGAAAGGGTTTCCAAATTACTGGACTGTTTAACCTCAGCTTAACTTTAGCTCTGGAAGGTTTTTTAGCATTTTTTGCTATTCTGCACTGCACTACTTTAACTAGCAATTATGCGGTCATAATACTGTTTTTTCTTACAACACAAAATAGAGCTTTCTTTTGGTGGTATTTGATCACCACTGGGCTTTTTATTTTTTGCAATATAGATGTAAAGACCAAAAATTAAAAAATAAAAATTAAGTGTATATTTCTTGGTTTGTGTGAATGTTATTTGAAAATTGATCAATACTGATGTACTGATGGCCAATCTCATTTCTTGAGGCCCTTAAAATGGCAGGATAGTACGAGTACAAATTTAGTAAGGAGCATGGAGAGATTTTTTGAAGTTGAAATTTTTTTTTTTTAACGAAGAAATTAATTTTTTTTTTTTAACATACTGTCACCAGCGCAGTACAGCATCATTATAGGACTGGTGTGGTGGTGATCAGGTACACTGACTGGTGACAGTATTTGGGGGGGTGAGTGAATAAAATATATTAAAAAAAAAAAAATTGTAACTTCCATTTTTTTTTTTTACATACTGAATCACTTTCAAGTCATCTAGATTTTTTTTTTTTTTTTTTTTTTAATATATTTACACTTTGCCGTTACAATGATAATCATTGTACCAACGTTTTCAACTGCCATGAATGGGTTACATTCATGACAGCTGCGATTACTAATGATCTGTAATTGGCTACAGCTAACGACATAGTACAGGGAGCTGTGTGTGGCCCAGGTACCATGTAATAGCTGTGGGTCAAAGTATAGGGGAAACAGCTGTTATGAATGAATTCATTACTTCATAACAGCTTAGCGATGACATGATCACCGGGCCGCAGGTACCGGGATTCACAAACCGCTGTGTCCTGTGGTAAAAGTACTGTGAGTGGTCAGCAAGTGGTTAAGAGGAGTGCGGGATTTAAAAAAAATAAATAAACAAACATTTAATACTCACCGATGAGGATGCACCGAGCTGTGGAGGGAGCGGAAGCGTCTGGCTCAGGCTCTCAACGGCACACTGAGAGGCCGACTCAGCTGCCAGTCAGGCATGTGGGCAGATCCTGATATTGTTGAGACCCCTACAAAGACTTACCGGGCTCTGCCATCGGCCGATAGTGGGCTTTAGCACGCTGTTGGGGCTGAATCTATGTCACAGGAGTGCAGAACTAAGTGCACTCTTGTGACCTACAGAAGTATGGTGAAAAGGAACGTTGGCCATATTTATCTTTTAAATATTTAATACTGGTTCTATTAAGTACTATACGTGGTGTTTGACAAGACTCGGGTTACACAAATATGCAATACCACCTTTTGCCTATACCTAGAGCTGGCAATAAAGGCAGCATGTTAAAGTGGGAGTAAACTCCCTTGGTTGCTTTTTACCCATTAGGTAAGCCTATAATAAGGTACAGTAAATATCTCCTAAACGTGCACCATTTAGGAGATATCCACTTGCGAAGTCGCCAGCAACGTCTCCGGCGCATGTGTTCTGAAGGAACAGCATACCCATGGCATTCCTTCAGAGTCCTGTGCCGTGAATTGCGGCACCCCCGCGCATGTGGGAGTGGTATCATCGCGGCTCAACCAAAGAACTGGAGCCCGCCAACCTGGAAGGAAGATCGGGTGAAGATATAAGCCCTGTCAGCGGGTTAAGGCAAGATTCACATAATGTGCTAGTTCGCAATGCATTTAGATTATAACTTTGCCTTGCAGATTATTAAAAAAAAAAAAAAAAGCCAATGGTTTACTACCACTTTAAAATGGAAGGATTTTTTTTTAATCTTTGGAGATAGTGGGGGGGGAAAAGGTTTTTGTCCTTTGTGAGTAAACACAAAAAACAGTCCCACCAGACAAATGGTGGTTTTATTGGTATCAGTGTCCTCATGGATAGGTTCCTCTTGCTTCCTTTCCCAATCAGAATTTTGGATAGAGTTCCACATTAACAAGCATCTGCCACTGTGGTTACTACTTTTAGTCTAGGTGGGCAGACAGGTAGACTATTAATGGTAGAGGCGGTACATGACTGGACTTTGCATTTACTCATCGTTTTTTCCTGAACCATTGTCAAAACACAGTTTAAGATTGGAATCCAATAAAAAAAAAAAAAAGAAGAAGAAGAAGTACCTTTGGCAGGTTATAAATGTGCTTCTGGTAGACCAACTCAAAATGAGGAGGATTGATGCTGCTTTGATGGATGCAAAACACATTTTCATTTGAGGTATCTGATGAGGAACAATAGAATAAAAGTGAATTATTATAAATGGCCAACACAGTTTGAGATAAAATAGATCAGACATTTTGTACAAGTGCATATTTTGTTTAAAGTGGCTAAAAATGAATAGATATATACACACACACAAAAAAAAAAAATAATATATATATATATATATATATATATATATATATATATAATAATATTAGTATATATATATATAAAATATTAGAATATATATATATGATATTAGAAAATATATATATATATATATATATATATGATATTAGAAAATATATATATATATATATATATATATGATATTAGACTATATATATATATGATATTAGAATATATATATATATGATATTAGAATATATATATATATATATATATATATATATATATATATATATATATGATATTAGAATATATATATATATATGATATTAGAATATATATATATATATATATATATGATATTAGAATATATATATATGATATTAGAATATATATATATGATATTAGAATATATATATATGATATTAGATTATATATATATGATATTAGATTATATATATATATTAGATTATATATATATGATATTAGATTATATATATATATATATATATATATATATATATATATATATATATATATATATATATATATGAAATTAGATATTAGAATATATATATATTTCAGAATATATATATATATATATATATATATATATATATATATATATATATATATATATATATATATATATATATAATAATAATAATAATAATAATAATAATAATATTAGAATGTATATATATAATAATAATAATAATATTAGAATATATATATAATAATAATATTAGAATATATATATAATAATAATAATATTAGAATATATATATATAATAATATTAGAATATATATATATATAAAATATTAGAATATATATATATAATAATATTAGAATATATATATATATATAAAATATTAGAATATATATATATATATATAAAATATTAGAATATATATATATAAAATATTAGAATATATATATATATAAAATATTAGAATATATATAATATATATATATATATATATATATATATATATATATATATATATATATATATATATATATATATATATATATATATATATATATATATATATATATATATATATATAATATTAGAATATATATATATATAATATTAGAATATATATATATATAATATTAGAATATATATATAATATTAGAATATATATAATATATAATATAATATATATATATCCCCCACCAGTAGCAGTTTTGTAGCCTACTGCAAATAGTATAATAATGAGTCATGGTTTAGTAAACATAAGGTATGTTGTCCCCCCCCCCCCCCATTCACAGCAGTGCGATTTGAGTGTTCCAAATTGCATGAAAAGTCACACCTCATTGCCAGCAATAGAACCGTTCGAATTGCCAGGACTCATGTTGCAGCGACTTTGAACGGTTTCTACACTACTTTTTGCCAATTTAATTTTGACTTGCATAGACTTTTATAAAGTCGCAAGCTGCAATGAGAGCGGTACTGCAAATCGCACTGAAGTAGAAGCATTTCAAAGCTGCATTGTTGTGAACGGGGGCTTAGGCAGTAACCAACTTAGGCTAGCCAAAAACAGTCTCATCCTAGAAATTTGGGCCCTTTTATAGCACAGGAAGGTTCTCCAACTTGCTGGGAAATATTTGTGCGACTTGATATGAAGGAACTGCAAAACACTGCTGCCATAGACGGACAAATATCTCAGAAATTGTTGCAAAGTAGAAGGTGTAGAAAAAAAAAAGACATTTTTTATGCAAACTCACAGAAGCACTAAACTATTAATAGGATTTGCTTTGAATCAGAAGTAGATAAAGGTGATGTTTTAAAGTGTGTATCAACCAAAAAACAAAAATGTAATATATTGCACCTAGCAGCTCATGGAGGCGTCTACATTGTTTTTTTTCCCCTTTCAAGCCATTTACACTTTGCAATCTTGTAAATAAGATGCTTCTGTTACCTGAATGGCTATACCAACTCTTAAGCCCCTTTCACACGACAAGATCCGCTTGAACAGACGGATGGCGATACGTTCACCAACCATCTGGCGGATCAGATGTGATCTGAAGAAAAATGGACATGCCGTCTGTTTTCGTCCGATCTTCCCATAGAGATCAGCAGGTCTCCGACAGGTCCCTCCCTGCACATTGAGCAGAGACGGAACAGTCATCTGCTGACTCAGCAGGGATCAATGGCTCGATCTCCTTCAGAGCTAGTGGACTCCGCTGAACGGATCCACCCCATGTGAAAGGGGCCTAACGCTGCATGGTTACCAGCCAGATTGGATTTGCACATGTCTACTCTCATTCAAGAAAGAGAACTTTGTTCTTTCAAAGTGATCTCACAGGAAGCACTAATGATGCTGTATTTCTGCAGAGATCAAAATGTTCTTAGACTGAAAACTAATGCAGACACCAGGTGCCTGACAGGATCCAAGGCTGGAAACAGCACTGGGGGAGACATCAGGCTGATCCTGTTTTTAGGGTAGTACACACCACATCAATGAGGGTCAAAATATTCTCCTTTAACCTAAGAGTAATAGCAGTAGACTTCGACTCTGCAGGGGTAACATCTAAAAAAAAAAAAAAAAAAAAAAAAAAAAAAAAAACACACATGACCGACTCATCTACAGTAACGGCATCTGACAGGGACTTAAGCGACTCAGAGGCTCTAGGGCAGTGGTTCTCAACTCCGGTCCTCAGGACCCACTAACAGGCCAGAATTTAAGTATTACCTTGGGGAGATGCAAACTAGAATACTGCAATCACTGAGCAGCAAATGATATCACCTGTGATGTATTTCAGTTATCTTGCAAACCTGGCCTGTTAGTGGGTCCCGAGGACCGGAGTTGAGAACCACTGCTCTAGGGCCACAGGTTTTAAAGCCTCTACTGCACCAGGTAAATCAGATACAGAATTTGCTGGGGAGGACACGGAGGCATGCTTATGTCTTTGCAAATTAGAAGTCTGCAAATAAAAAGATAATATGAGTGAAAGTCCTGCATAAATGTAGTAAAAACCTCTGCCAAGAGGACAAAAAAGACCTAGCTACACCTGACAGAACCAAGGAAAAATTTGAAAGCAAAAAGACTAAAAACTTAACTGTTTAGTCTGTCCCCATCTCTAGCATCAGACATGTTGTTGCAGCAAAGTGTTTAAGCAACATACAGGTTAGGGTAAGAGGCAAGGCAGTAGAAATGGATCGAGGTACCATGTGACTTTGTGCAACAGGAAAAGGATTCCTCAACACAATGGTGGAAAAAAGCACAGAAATCATTTGGCAGTACCCCCCTTCCACAACAAAGTCCGCAAGAAACTGGGAATAATGGTGTCCAGCGACCAGTGAAAAACTAGGGCACTCCCAATGCTCAGCGTGACTGATCTACTCACTAAACAAGTCTTCAGAGACAGAGCAAGGGCAGAGGCAATGTTTGCAGCTCTGAATGTAGAAAGCTCTCTGCAGCCAATCAGAACTAAGTCTGGAAACCACCCACGCAGAACCCAGTGCCTGAAGGTCAGCTGCAGACTGGAGGTTGAAACGCCAGGGAACGACTGCAACATTGTAAACATGTTATACCCTAAAAACAGGTGGAACATGCAACATGTTCCCAAAAGCAGAACTTCTCCTTTAAATAAATAGAGAAAAAAAAAAACCACATTAGTCTTTAAAGCAGAGCTAATCTCTATCAAAACAACTATACTCCCCTACATGGTTGCAGCTGTCCCCCGCTAGCTATAAGACTAAGAACTATCAATCGCATTACCACCAAGTTCACGGTCCACTCTGAGCAGAGAGCAGTGACTGTCAGCCACCCCTCCGCTCTGCCCCTCCAGCGCTCACTGGAGGACTCACTCCCAAATCGAGTTATGCATTTCCATAGAGGGACAATTTGGCTTGGTCCTGCCTCCTCCTAACAGGATTTAATTGACAGCAGTAGGAGCCAATGGTTACCAGTGGCACCTGTTTATGAGGAGGGGAACAGAGACCAGCGCCGATCAAGATATGGCAAGTATATAAAGCAGGGATCCTCAAACTACAACCCTCCAGCTGTTGCGGAACTACGCATCCCATGAGGCATTGTAAAACTCCGACATTCAGACATAGCTAGGCATGATGGGAATTGTAGTTCTTGAACAACTGGAGGGCCATAGTTTGAAGACCCTTGATATAAAGGGTGAGGGGGCGATAAAGCTACTGGGACATATTTTACCTTAATGCAAGGAATGCGTTAAGGTAAAAAAATGTTCTGCCTTTAGAACAACTTTAAATGCACACGCAATATCCTCTTATTTTAAACACACGACTACACTTTATGAGTAGATTTTGGCAAAATGACATACTCTTACCTGGTTTATCAGGCGTCTGCACAAAGTGCTGTGAGGTAAACGTTTTTCCATTTGGATACTTCGGATGGGCAGGTAGGCGAGAGTCAAAATATGTGCAGAAGACATGAATGAGTATCTGAAAATGAAGATTAGAAGCAGGATTTCAATAAAGATATTTTGTAAATATGTAAACATATGAGAAGCACAAAAAAAAACAAAAAAACAAAAACAAAAAAAAACACTTCACGAGCACAGAATATGAAATATTTAAACCATATTTATAGACATTATAAAAGTTGACAATTTGTCTCACTGAGAGATGGTATGCACAGCTACTACTGTCAAAAATATAAAGTCTCAGGCATAAAAAGACCATCATAGTAGCTTTTGATATTTTTAAATTTTTTTACACCTGCAAAATCAACATTTTAAATAACATTTAAATAAACTACACAACATACTGCCGAGTCCGTGGGAAGGTCAGTATCCCATTTGCGACCTTTAAACTCTCCTCCACCATTCCATCGGAATGAGCTCATGCACCCTCCTTGAGAAAGGTCTGAAATACAAAAGATCCGCTTATAAAAATATATCTTGACATACTTTATATTTTTCAAAAGAAAGAGGTATGTAAAAAAAACAAAAACAAATGGATTTTTGATTTACCTGTAAAGTCCTTTTCCTGGGGTACCTCAAGGGACAAAGAGCATATTCATGGACAATAAGGTTATGCAGCCATCTTCAGGTGATTGTACGCTGGCAAAAAAACAGGGCATCCCCTTCAGCAAGGCTTCAGTTTTTGTAGCAAGCCATGTCTCGTGATGTACTTCCATGAAATGGATTTTATAGGTAAACCAAAAATCCCTTTTTCTTTATTGTACCTCAAGGGACAACTGGCCCGAAACAACTAAACCAAAACTGGTTAGAACCTCAAACAGTAGCCTGCAAAACACGCCAACTAAAAAGGTAGCATCCTCAGCAGCTCTAACATCCATAAAATGTTGGCAAGTATGACCCAAAATCAGGGAGTAGCTACGAAAATTTTAATAACAGTCTGATGTCCAATAGTCCTGGAAGCACCAACACTTCTAGCAGAATTAGCGGTCACTGAAAACATATGAACTTTGCCATTTAGAACGCAAGCATGAGAAAAGCTCACAGTTCCAAATCGAGAAATGGTAGACTTGGAAGCTGTATGACCCTTCCTTTGATCATCAGGAAGCACAAGCAGGGAATCCGACTAACAAATTGCAGCAGTCGACTTCAGGTAACACCTGATAGTACAAACCACATCCAAAGTGTGAAGAGCCTTGTCCCCCATAGTCTGTGGCTTAGGACAGAAAGACCAATTGAGGTAGAAAAAATACATAAATAAATAAGAAAACCACCTAGGGTAAAATGTATGGCTGAGGAAGTAGAACCATCTTCACCATGGTGGAGCACCAGGAATGTTTCCATACAGGAAAAAGCAGCCAAAATAATAGCAACCATAAAAATAACCTTCTGAGTAATAAGGACTAAAGGAACATCACAGATGGGTTAAAAACTGGGATTTCTGCAATACAAAAATGTACCAAATCGAGGTCCCACAGAGTCCTGACCAGTGGCACAATAGGTGTGACGCCTTGCACAAGGTACCCACCAAGAAATGTAAAAAAAAAAAATCAGTGTGAAAAAAAAATAAATAAAAACAAACAAGACCAAAATCTGACCCATGATTGTACACATGGCCAGTCCCAGATCCTCGCAATTATGTTGTAGTTGATGGAATTCCCTAAGGTTTCCAAGTTTTGTGGTGAATCTTCCTTGAAGTTGTCTTCTGAGCTTTCAGTGGGGTAGGAATGGTTAAATCAGAAGGCTTCCATCTCTTAAGACCCTGGCTTCAACAGATACAGCTGTGCTCATAAGTTTACATACCCTGGCAGAATGTAGGATTTCTTGGCCATTTTTCAGAGAATATGAATGATAAACACAAAAACTTTTTTCACTCATGGTTAGTATTTGGCTGAAGCCATTTATCAATTAACTGTGTTTACTCTTTTTAAAATCATAATGACAACAGAAACTACCCAAATGACCCTCAAACGTTTACATACCCCAGTTCTTAATACCCTGTATTGCCCCCTTTAACATGAATGACACCTTGAAGTCTTTTGTGGTATTTATGGATGAGGCTCTTTATCTTCTCATATGGTAAAGCTGCCCATTCCGCTTGGAAAAAAGCCTCCAGTTCCTGTAAATTCTTGGGCTGTCTTGCATGAATGTTTGAGATCTCCCCAGAGTGGCTCAATGATATTGAGGTCAGGAGACTGAGATGGCCACTCCACCTTCACTTTATTCTGCTTTAGCCAATGACAGGTCAACTTGGTCTTGTGTTTTGGATCACTGTCATGTTGGAATGTCCAAGTACATCCCATGCGCAGCCTTCTGGCTGATGAATGCAAATGTTCCTCCAGTATTTTTTGATAACATACTATATTCATCTTGCCATCAATTTTGACTAGATTTCCTATGCCTTTGTAGCTCACACACCCCCAAAACATCAGCGATCCACCTCAGTGTTTCACAGGAGGAATGGTGTACCTTTCATCATAGGCCCTGTTGACTCCTCTCAAAATGTAGCATTTATGGTTGTGGCTAAAAAGCTCAATTTTGGTCTCATCACTCCAAATGACTTTGTGCCAGAAGGTTTGAGGCTTGTCTCTGTGCTGTTTGGCATACTGTAAGCGGGAAACTTTGTGGCATTTGCGTAGTAATGGCTTTCTTCTGGCGACTCGGCCATGCAACCTATCTTTCTTCAAGTGCCTCCTTATTGTGCATCTTGAAAACAGCAACACCACGTTTTCAGAGAGTCCTGTATTTCACCTGAAGTTATTTGTTGGTTTTTATTTGCACCCCGAACAATTTTCCTGGTAGTGGTGGCTGAAATTTTAGTTGGTCGGTTTCAACAGAACCCCTCATTTTCCACTTCTTGATTAGAGTTTGAACACTGCCGATTGGCATTCTCAATTACTTTGAGATCTTTTTATCCCTTTCCTGTTTTATACAGTTCAACTACCTTTTCCCGCAGATCCTTTGACAATTCTTTTGCTTTCCCCATGACTCAGAATCCAGAAACGTCAGTGCAGCACTGGATGAAAGATGCAGGGGTCTGTCAGGAGTCCAGAAACTCATTGACCTTTTATACACACACCAATTACAAGCAAACAGATCACAGGTGAGGATGGTTACCTTTACTAGCCATTAAAACCCCTGTGTGTCAACTTGTGTGCATGTTATCAGGCCAAAATCACCAGGGTATGTGAACTTTTGATCAGGGTCATTTGGGTAGTTTCTGTGGCCATTATGATTTAAAAAGAGTAAACACAATTGAATGATAATAAATGGCTTCAGCAAAACACTAACCATGAGTGAAAAAAGTTTGTGTGTTATTCATATTCTCTGAAAAATGGCCAAGAAATCATATATTATACCAGGGTATGTAAACTTATGAGCACAACTGTATTTCATTAAAGCCAACGACTAAGGAAGGATTGAAGACATGGAGTTCCCCCTCAAGATAGGATGAGGTCCATTTCCTACTGGGCAGCCCCACTTCTGGTGTCTCTATAACAGGGGTCTCAAACTGGCGGCCCTCCAGCTGTTGCGAAACTACAAGTCCCATGAGGCATGGCAAGGCTGACAGTTACAAGCATGACTTCCACAGGCAGAGGCATGTTGGGACTTGTAGTTTCACAACAGCTGGAGGGCCGCCAATTTGAGACCCCTGCTCTATAATGATGTACCCACCGATGTGGAATTGTCCAACTGGACCCTTACATGAGTGGTCTTCAGCTACACCAACAAATGCAGTAGGGTAAGCCAAACTGTCCTCATCTCCAAGATGTTGATGGGCGACGACTTCTACTGCGGTGACCAATTTTCCTGGGCAGAGAGAGGTCTACAACTATACCACTGCCTATCAGGCTAGAGTACGCTGTCAGGACCCACCAAGATAAAAAGGAAGGCATGATGTCCCCATCTCCAGGATCCATGAGGAGACTCACCAGTCCAGAGGCAGTCTCGTGATGGGGTTTATCAACTTTGGGGAATCCAAAACGAGTCCTCCTGTTCCATGCCACTAAAATATTCCGTTAAGGGGACCTGGAATGAAACTGGGCAAAGGCACCGTCTTAAGAGATGCTACCAACTTTCCCAGAACCCTCATTCAAAAAATGAATTAAAGGGGTTTGTCAGTCTTAAGCAAGTCCACCTCAGCCTCAAGCAGCCCTCAGAGAAAACAGCAACCCTTCATCAGAGAAAAGCATTCATCCAGAGGGAAGATTACTCTCACCTGGACGGTATCAAGGGTCGGGCCGAAATAGTCCAACCTCTGGGTTGGGACAAAGGCTGATGTAAATTCAGAACCCATCCAAACCTCCCCAGTGTGCACTGCGAGATACATGGTTTCCAGCAGGGAAGTTGATTGTTCCCTCAAAAAGTAAATCGTCCAAGTATCCTATAACAGAGACACCCTGGGTACGCAGGAGCCCCAGAAGCATGGCCCAAACCCTTGGTGAATAATCTTGGAACTGCGAACAGGCCAAAAAACGGCAGGGCCACAAACTAAAAGTAGCGAAAACCTTTTGTCCTCTGGAATTGGAATGGTCCCTCCTTGAGATAGACTATCCAGAGCCTGCAGAAGAGAAACTTTTTTTTTGTAGATTTAAACATTTGAAAAGCATAAAAAATGCGGAGGAAGTAAGCTCGTTAATTCCAGCTTGTAGCCACAAGCCAATATACTAGTGACTAATGGGTCCACAATCATCCCCTACCAAACTTCAGTGAAGACCTGCAAAATGTCCTCCCACCAAAGCAAGTGGGGGCACCCCTTCATCGTGAAGAGGACTTATTCACCAGCTTACTTCATGAAAGAGCGGCACTTAATCCTTTTTAAGCAGTGACAGAGTACTCTTACCCACAGTCACCTTCTGGATGTAATCATCCACAGCACAACCAAGCAAAAGATTTCTCTGACCAATACTTCAAGCTGTATTAACCCCCCCTCAGCCCCCTTCCCAAAAGTGGAGGAAAGTGCTCTGAAGTAGTGGAGAAACCAGATGTGTGGGAGTCAGAGCAGCAAGGAACAAACTGACCCCCCCAGGGGATACATTGCATGGGGGGGGTTTACTGGTTACCCTAAGAGATTTCCCCTTAAATCTGCCAATGCTTACTACTCTCACAAGGTGGCGTGATGTGGCCCCCCCAATGCTTGCTGCTACCTGCAGTCTCACAAGGAATGCTCTGCTGCAACCTCAAATCCCACAAGGGAAGCACTGCTGCAACCTGTATTCCCACAAGTAAAGCACTGCTGTAACCCTTGGAGCTGAGAACCACCTGTCTGTGACCTGTAGTTCCACTAGGCACAACTTCAGTGACTGAATTTAGCCAGGCAGTCCAGTGTTCTTTATGACTGCACATGTGTGGAAAGATGGCCGCTGCCCCACTCAGGACGTCACTGCCCTACTGTGCATGTGTCCACAGTCCAGCAATTTATCCAAGTGAATAGTGGGGAGAAAAAAAAAACAAACAAAAAAAACAAAACAAAATAAAACACACACCCCCCACACAAAACACTCTGCCTCCTGCAGCCTTCTGGTCCGCTACATTGGGGCACCTGTGAAAGCTACAGTACAAATAAGGCAGAAGTCAATAAAAAGGCAAAAAAAGTACACCAGGGACCCACTTTCCTGTTCGTCCCTAAATGGGTAGGGTAACCAGCAGAAGGCATAAGCATGGACTACCCCAGGGCAACAGTCCATGCCAATCTTCTCCACATCTTTATCCATCACTGCATGCTGTGTCTAAGGGCCTTCAGGGAGTCCCAAGCTGGGGATCGTTGTCCTGAAGTTGTATAGCACCCTACCAGTCCACAAGGCAATATATATCATTACAGGATCCTGTGTTAACCAGCAATATTACAGCACATCCTTGCATGTCCAGTGAGGGTTCTGGGTACTATTTCTCTGAACGTTGAAGCTGTAGGTTATGGATCAAGAAAAAAAGCCAATCTCCTAATCCCAGGTGGAACTATTGAGAAGCTAGCTATACTTTCATGCATAAACTGCACAGACATGACCACCACCTAAGACAATGGCAAAAAAAACCTGAAGCTTTGCCTAATAGGGAGGCGTTCCAGTCTTTATCCTATTTATAATCAAGGTGGCAGCATAACCCTATCATGATGGATATGAAGATGCTTTGTGTCCTGTGTTGTACAATAAAGAAAGGTTTGTTTTGAACGATGGTTAAAACCATTATTTATTTTTGCCCTTTTGGAGAGAAGACCTCTTTTTGTACATTTTTCTTTAGAACTACCAAAACCATATAACACTTTAAAATTTTATATAAAATCGGCAGGACCTTCCACTACATAGGGGGGGGGTACACAGACACCAAAGCAAGCAGATTAATAAGCTCAACTGCCTTACTAGAAATAAATGCCTCTTACAAGCTACAAAAAATTGGTTGGTGAAGGTAAACGGTGTTCATTTTAGTCCACATTTATAATAATGCTACAATAGTTTTACCTTTAATTCGCTCAAAGAGATATTCCTGATTTGGGGTGATGTCCAAATACTGCACAATGGAATTTAGCGTTGGGATAAGAGAGGCTTTTACCAGAGCTGCTTGTTTTAAACTGGTAATGCTGGATTCTGAAAAATATAAAAAAAACTAAATTTGTGCATGCATTAAACAGGTTTACACCTGAGACCAACCCCAATAAATGCACCTTTTGCTCTGGTTCACACTGAATGAGACTTTGAAATCATGCTACAAATTTCACACCTGCGGCTTTGAAATCATGTGACTTTCAGGTGTGACTTGCCCGATATCTGTGAGTCTTCATGCACAGATGTCTCTGCAAGTCACAACTGAAATGTGTGTGTGTATATATATATATATATATATATATATATATATATATATATATATATAAATGAATGAGAGAGAGAGATTGCAGGGACCCTTTTTCAAATTGGTGCGGCATTGCAAGGCCAGAGTCGCACCGGTTTGAATGGTTCCATTGCCATCACTAGGGCAAGACTTGCCATGCGATTTGGAACTGTCACACCAGTGTCAGTTGGGGCTTAGAACTAAGATCAGCCCTAAACCGGCAATTATTATTCTAGCTCAGGTTAGATAAATATAGCAAACCAACGCCCATTTGTCTCCTCTTGATCATCATGATGATGTTACTGCACTGAAAACACTTTTCACTTCTGTAGCTGTCCAGTCTCTTTTTGATTGCTTTAGTGACACCCAGCAGAATGATTGGACGCTTTTTAGGAGGCCCCTTGCTAAGCCACAGGCACCTGCAGAGAGCACAGCTTTCCCACCAGAGTAGTGTCTTCAGTGCAGGAGGTGCGGCAGCCAATGGCAGAGGATGTCACTGAAAAAGGCATTTCTGCATTAACTGCAAAATCCTTTTTTTAATTTAGTTTGAGTCCATTGAAGGACAAAGCACCAGGACTAAATTAAATGTACAATCACTATGGCTTGTGTTCAAGGAACTTCAAGAAAGTGTTTTAAATAGAGTACAAAAATACAGTTTTCTCTTGTTGGTTGAGGGTCACAAGAAGCAATTAAAGTGGGGTTCCAGCCAAAAAAAACAAATACCTGAAAAATTCTAAAAAAACAAAAAAAAAAAAAACAAAAAAAAAAAAAAATTTTTTTTTTTTTTTTTTTTTCTTACTTACCTCTAAATGCCTGTTGCTAGGTGGTCCCTCGTAGTCTGCCTCTTCCTTTGCCTAGGCTGGTGACATCACTTCCCCCTCGGCACAGGAAGGGCTCGGCTCTGCTCCCTCCCTCCTGTCAATCATCTGGGACCCATTACAGGTCCCAGGTGATTGAGCGGCCAATCACGGCGCGTGGCACTGCTCGCGCATGCGCAGTGGGTGCCAGGCTGTGAAGCCACAGCCCGGCGCCCACAGTTGAAATGCCGGCGCCGACGAGCGGAGGGGGGGGGGGGGGGGGACGAGCGGGGCTTTGATCCCCCACATCGCTGGACCCAGGGACAGGTAAGTGTCCAATTCAAAGTCAGCAGCTGTAGTATATGTAGCTGCTGACTTTTAAATTTTTTTTTTTAATGGACCCCCTGGGTGGAACTCCTCTTTAACTATCAGGACATCCAAAAGCAGTACACCTGAACAAGAAAGCACTGGCTGGGCCACTAAACAAAAAACTGAGCACTCCCTGCAGCTCAAAAAGCCACCTGAAGGACTTTAGCCCTGAGGCCAACATCAGATGAGGCCTGAACCTCCACCTGGTAAAACTTAGAACATTTGAACAGAAGACCAGGTGGTAGCCAAGCAAAACTGGGAAACAGTGGTCTGACGCCGAAGACCCCAAGAGGCACTCACAGAACTAGTAGTGTGTGCGCCTTGACAGGAAAGGGCTAAACGTGATTCTTGAGATCATAATCTTAGATAATTATCTGTCTAATGCAGAGTATACACGCTGAGTAGTTTTTCGTTCAACCTGCTAAACTCACAGACCCCTGCATCCATACAAGCGATGTGGATGCAAGGATCTTTCCCGCTGTGTCATTGTATTCTGACAGCGCAGGAAAAGGGAAAAAAAAAAAGAAGGGGTAGATCAGGGTGTATCAACCCCACTGAGCCTCCACGATTTCTGCTAAATGATCCCTCTACCTGGATGCAAACCTGTCCAGTTTGTTATTGTACCTGGAGGCCAGAGATCCACTCTCAGTATCATCCACCTGTGATAAAGATCCTGTAACACATAATCCCCCGGGTGCAGGCACTGCCAGCTGAGGAAGTCTGCCCGTTAATTGTTCACATTTCCTCATGCAGGAGGTAGAGTCAGGTGACTCCTGGACTACCAGGACTAGAGTCCAGAGTCTGGGAGCAGAGAGTTTGAAACTTCTGAGCAAGGTGGATATAAATCAACGAGTAATAAACAAAACAAAACAAAACAAAAAAAAAAAAAAAAGTTTGGATTTTTTTGATTTTTTTTCTTAACAAAGGTTTTTATTTATACCAAGTGGCATACAATTATTACAGGTTGTACATACACTTACATTTTCTCATTACACAGTGACAGCATAGTAAATAAAGGTGCAAATATATTATTAATTCTTTTTCTAATTGTTTTGGCACATAGTATAAAATAAAGATAACACTTTTACTGATGATGAACATACGTCTGGTGCAAAAGACATATTCATCGATCAGGAGCAAGTTTCCGAGTCCTGTAACCAGCGATCCCATATTTTATTAAATTTATCCGGGCAACCCCTGTTTATGTATATAAACCTTTTGTAAGGGAGAGTCCCATTTATATCTGATCTTCACTCCTTAATCTCAGGGGGTGATGGACGCATCCATTTCCTAGCTATTATCTTCCTACATGAAAATAGAGTTTCCTGTAGAAATATTTTGGTGTATTTTTCTGGAGGGTCCGGGAATATGCCAAGCAAACATTGTTTTGGGTCTAGTGCTACCGGGGAGACCATGTTATCATGCAGAAAATTTACAATTTGCTTCCAAAGACCTTGTATTTGTGGACAGGACCAAAGCAGGGGAAAAAATGTACCACTTGCGGACTTACATATTGGGCACGAAACCGAGTGATTTTGCTTGTATCTAGCCACTCTAAGTGGGGTTAGGTATGTTCGGTGTAATATATATATTTGTGTTAATCTGTCCGACAGTTTAGGTAAGACCTCTTTACAGGTTTCCAATGCTTCTTCCCACTCCTCATCTTCCATTGGTCCTATATCTTTTTCCCAACGGGGCTTGAGGCTGTATGCTATTTTGGTGGATACCGGTGTGTTAAGCATGTTATAGAAACATGAAATTAATTTTTTTGGGTCCGTGTCTTTTATGATTGCTATTATAGGATAAAGTATTGATTGTGGTGGAGACTGCGAAAACTGTCTGTGTTGCGTGTCTCAACTGAAGAAATCTGAACATATGGTTGTGTAGAGTAAATTCTTTTTTAAGGGTGTTGAAATTCTTAAGGGACCCATTTGACCATATGTGGTGCAGGTAGAATATGCCCCGTTCAATCCAAAGCTCTGGATTTCGGATTTGTTGAAGCTCTGGCAAATTTCTGTTATACCAAAGGGGAGTGTGGTCATTATGTATAGGTATATTGAGTTTATTATTGGCAAGTTCCCAAATGCGTCTATAATTATATAACAAGGATTTCCTGTCTCCACTTCCTTCAGGGGTCTTTGTGCCCATGGTGATAGCATATAGTGGATCTGTGGTTCGTTGTGCCCACTGTGGGCATAATAGTAGTCGAAATCTTTCGCAACCTTGTCTATATGAAACAGCTGGGACAATTGGGGTGCAATGTAGTAATGGTTGAGGTCTGGAAGTGCTGTGCCCCCCATGTCCGTCGGGTTTTTGAGAGCCTGCCATGATAATTTATGTCTGCTTTCCCTCCATACAAAGGGTTTAAGAAGGGCCTCGAGTGATTTGAAGTGTTTTAAGGGT
Organism: Lithobates clamitans; assembly: GCA_037952925.1. NCBI lineage: Eukaryota > Metazoa > Chordata > Amphibia > Anura > Ranidae > Lithobates > Lithobates clamitans. Next base: position 789,796 of record JBBGZY010001470.1, read on the forward strand.
ATATAGGTCGGGGTGTGCCAGAGGATATATAGTAATACCATCTTAATAAGGGTAATGTGACCCCATACCCCTAAGGGTAGTCGGGTCCACATTTGAATTTTAGTTTTGATCAGGGAGAAAAGTGGTTTATTGTTAAGTGTTATGTAATCTGCTGGATTTCTGGAAGTAGATATCCCTAGGTATTTGATTGTGTCTACTCTCTGGAGTGGCAAATTGGCTTGGAACTCTGAGTGGAAAGGTGTCGATTGGTAAGACTTGGGATTTCCCCTAGTTTATCTTGAGGCCTGAAAATTTCCCGAATCGTTCAATTGTTTGAAGGGCTTGGTGGAGTGAAAGGCCTGGGTCAGCTAGATATAGTAATGTATCAGCATACATGCTGATTTTTTTCAGTGAGGGGTCCGACTTTTAATCCTATGATCTCAGGGTTTGCCCGGATAGAAATAGCTAGTGGTTCCACAGCCAAAGCATAAAGTAGTGGGGATAGCGGACAGCCTTGCCTCGTGCCCCTATGGAGGTCAAATTTCTGAGACATCAATCCATTCGCCACCACTCTGGCTGTAGGGTTTTGATATAATAATTGGACCCATTTAATAAAGTTTGGACCAAAGCCATATCTTTCAAGGCAGCCCCAAAGATATCTCCACTCCACCGAATCAAATGCTTTGGCCGTATCAAGGGTCACCACTACTCGTGTGCCAATATTTTCGTGTGTAGCTTGAAAATTAATAAATAGTTTCCGGAGGTTGAATGAAGTGTTGCGCCCAGGCCTGATCAGCATGTATAAGGGTAAGTATTACTTGATTTAGGCGTATAGCGAGTATCTTGGCTAGGATTTGTATATCAACCTTTAATAATGAAATAGGGCGATAAGATTCTGGGTAGCCCGGGTCTTTGCCCAGTTTAACTATAAGAACTATTGTGGCTTCGCTCATAGAGGGCGGCAGAGTGAATGATTTGAACATGTCATTGTAAAGGGCCAGTAATTTGGGAGTGGTTATCTCACTATATTGAGAGTAAAACTATTGGTAATCCGTCCGACCCAGGGGATTTGGATCTGGCAAAGCTCGTTATTGCGACATCTATTTCCTCTCTGGTGAGAGGGGCTTCAAGTAGGCATATTTGCTCATCTGTAAGTTGAGGGAACGTGACCTCTTCCAAAAAAGAATCCATACCATCGGTTTCCTCTTGGACCGTGGGGATGTATATAAGCGTTAGAGAAAATGGGTTCAGGCGCCATGAACTCGGTGGTTTGTCTATGGGGAAGTTGAGTGTGATCTGAAAGCAACCTGGGATCGAATTCTGTCTCTAGGAGACGTGATGATAACTTGAGATATGAAGAGAAAATCAATCCGCGACATGGTGTTGTTGAAAAACAGGAGTAAGTGCGTGTGTGGAAATTTATGTCTCCAGGTGTCTATTAGATGAAAAGGGGAGAGAAGTCTAGAAAGTCTGGTGTCCCTGGCAGTGGCTGTGATGAGTGATACTGGTCTTAATCTGTCGCGGTCTTCATTAAGTGTGGTATTAAAGTCTCCCATCCATACTATTTGGGCTGCGGGGTATCGAGCTATAAAGGAGATTCCTTCTAGTATTATAGGGGTGGAGAATGGAGGAAGGACATAAACGGCCATAATCAAAAAAATTCTGTGTAGCTTAGAGGATATGAATACATATCGACCTTGTGGATCCATTTGTAATTCACATAATTCAAAATGTACAGATTTTGCAATGAGTACAGACACCCCTCTGGAGTGGGGTGTGTAAACTGAATGGAACAACCATCCCACCCACGAACGACGAAGTGCCATCTGAAGCCTGCCCTCTATATGCATCTCAACTAATGCCACCACGTCTGCTCTTTGCTTCTTAAGAAATGTGAGGGCAGCCGCGCGCTTAATCTTGTCACGCAGCCCCCTCACATTCCAGGTAAGGAATTTCAATGACACTCGTGACATTGTTGTCTGTAACTACATGACCTGAGCTTATTATAATATTTATTCCCACGAAAGCGGGGTGGTGGAATCTGTCTAAGCAAAGAAATTAGGTGAGATAATATACTGTAAGTATCTAGAAAATACCATTTTGAGATGAAATATACTTGCACTGTATATACGAAAACCAAAGCATGCACTTTTATATTCAACTTTATATTTTCCCCTTCCCCCTCCCCGCATCTTTCCCAACTGATGCGAGCATAATCCCTTAACAAAACTTTTGTTGCAGTCCCGGACATGACGGCATTTTTAAGGGGGAAACAATAAAACAATAGTTGGAGTAAGAGGGGCCACTGCACTGTGTAGTTATGACCTGTTATCCTTAAAAAGGAGGAAGAAAAAACAGGCTTCTTGATATTGAAGTGTTCAACGTTTGTCTGCTCAATGGTGAGCTTGGCATTGCAGTGTCTCTTGAGCCGCCGTCTCCAGTAGTGCAAGGGGGCAAGTCACGCTGCATTCTACTTGTGGCTAGTAGGACTCCAACCTTCCAAGGCTCCTGCTACTGTTGTAGCTTGGTAGATTTAGGTTGATCCCATTATGGGTAATAAAAATCCCAGGAGATTTACAATATAATGTATTGGTGTTATCTGCAATTCTTGAACTAATTTTGTGTCAGTAGTAGGGGAACATATGCAACCGACTAGTCAGCCTCTGAAGCCTGTGTCAGCTTAATCCACAACGGCAACAACTGGTGGATGATAAAGTAAAGTGAATGCGTATCCAATAACGTGGGTTGACTACAGAGCACGGCTGCATTTATTCCAGGATCTTGCATACATATATATATATCCTTGTTGGCCTTCCAGACATACTAATGGCCTGTAGCTGCACTAAGCTGGGATAGAGAGATAATTTTATATATATATATATCAGGTGGGTTACCCTCTTGTCTTGATATCTTTGTTGAATCAAAGCACCGTCAGGGTGGACTCCCAAACTTCCACCATAAATAATAGAAAAACTCATGGAACGATGCTTGATGCCAAAAGGAGTGTCCTTTACTGAAAAGTTAATCCACACAGCCTGAAAAGCCTGACGAAGAGCGAGTTGCGCTCGGAACTGTACAGTGGCTTGCTTGTATTTTGCAATATTCTATGGATTAACTTTTCAGTAAAGGACACTTCTTTTGGCATCAAGCATCGTTCCATGAGTATATATATATATATATATATATATATATATATATATATATATATATATATATATATATATATATATATATATATATATATATATATATATATATATTTAGTGTAAGATTACATACTCACATTCACATTAGTCCGCCTTATCTTCAAAAAAAGATGCGCGGCCGTCATGTTCTACTCTGAGGCGTGGTGGGAATAACATGGCGTACTTCATATTTAGGTTTCTAAGTTTGCGCTTGGCTTCCATGAAGTTTTGCCTGCACCGCTGGACCTCCGCAGAGAAGTCGGGGAATATTGCTATTTTAACATTTATAAAAAGGGATGTTGCCTCTCTCCCTTGCTAATCATAAAGCCGCATGCCTATCTTTGTAGTTCAACATTTTGGCAATAAAGGTGCGTGGTGGGGCTCCCTGTGGCGGCGGTCTGGCCGACATACGATGCGCTCTCTCAACTGCCAGCATGGGGGAGAAAGCCTCTCTGCCATATGTTTTTGTGAGCAACTGCTCTAGGAATAGAGTAGGGTCTTTACCTTCTGCTCCCTCTGGAAAGCCGATGAGGCGGAGGTTACATCTCCTGCTCCTGTTCTCCATGTCTTCTTGTTTGGAGAATAATTGTTGAATTTGCTGCTTCATGTGGTCTACCTCCGTTCGCATCGGGGAATGGTGTCTTCCATATTGCTGATACGGGTCTCAGTTTCCTTGACCCGGTCACAGAGTTTGTGAAAGTCCTGTCTAATCAGGGATATATCCACCTTGACTTCTGTGAGGTGAGCGATGTTCGGCAATAGGTTATTGCTTCTAGTAGTTTATCTGTGTCTCCCGCCGTGCGCTCCTCGTTGTGTGCAGTGCCGCCATTTTCCGCCTGGTCTTTTCTCTTGTCGGCGGTATTGATCCAACTTGGCCGTGGCAGACTTCTGAGATTTTGGTGGAGACATGATGTCCAGGATCTGGAGTATTCAAGTGGGCGATTATGGTGAAGGGATATCACCTAAGGGTTGTAGGATGCCGAGGATTAATGTTCGGAGCTGCTCGGAACACGTCCTACTCCATGTAGCGTCGGGCCACGCCCCCCGTTTTTTTTTTTTTTTTAATCAAATTTATTTTAATAAAAAGCTTTTGAAGTAAAAGTCTAAAACATTTTTTTTATTTAAGATGCATTAATCATTTAGTTTATTCAGCATGAAATGGAGCTTATGTGGCATGAGGCTGTATATTCTGCAATATTTACATTTTTGGTAAACTAATTTTAATGAATCCAAGCTCCGCAAACTGACATAACATGCACTGCATTGATGCATTCACACAATTTCACGGTAATCATGAGATAAAACAAAGTTCAGGAATAATCCTTTATCCCATTGTTTTGCAAATCTATGTACACTACAAACTGTATGATTGAATCGGTTCTGATACTGCTGTTTTGCTAACCTGACAGCTTTTAATTCTAAATAGGAAACCTTTATTTTGTTTGCAAATATTAAAGATTCGAACTACCAGCAAGAAAGTGTCCTTACATTTAAAGAGCACCTGTCATTTCAGATCCATCAAGACAGCAAATGTTAGCGGGCATCCACTCACCTGCTGCCGCCATGTCCCTCACCTTGTTGTGTCACTGGCGCATCACCAGCTTTCCTAATAAAGCGAATGGGACTTTCGGTGATTCAACAGCGGGTCAGAGGCGGAGCCGCTGTGGGACAGAGATAACAGTTGCTATTTAAAAACTATGGATTTGAATTGAGTTGATTTAAATGAAGCCTTTTTACTAGTGATTTAAATCGACTTGATTTAAAATCAAATCCACCCTGCTCCTGAGGAAGGGAAACTCTGGCCTAAAAAGGTATTTCAAGTAAATCTGTTCCAATGCGGACTTCTGAAGGTTCGGGACCCAGCCCAACCTATGCAAGTTCTGGATGGTTGTGGCCACCTTGCCCACCACTACCATTCCAAACAGACTGCAGTATACAAACGGTCACATCAAACTTAAATGAACTTGAGCAGTTCTGCACAGAAGAGTTGGCAAATATAGCAAAACCGAGATGTGCAAAGTTAGAGACATATCCCAACAGACTAAAGGCTGTGATTAAAGCAAAATGCAGTCCAACAAAATATTGATATAAGAGGGGTGACCCTTTTTCCAACTCAGTGATTCAATTTTTTCTGACATGTTGGTATAATATATATATATATATATATATATATATATATATATATATATATATATATATATATATATATATATATATATATATATATATATATATATATATATATACATATACATATACATATACATATATATATATATATATATACATATATATATATACATATATATATATATATATATATATATATTTATATATTCTCTCCACACACACTTGCTGGTTTATTAAATAGATAAATGCCGCCACCGCACACAAGAATTTGTTCTCTGCAATTAAATGTTTGCTTTTGGGTTTAATACCACTTTAAGCTCTTGCCAGCTGAGAACTGCAAAGCTGCCCCCCACCAGAGAAAATGAGGCTTTTTATAAGGCCTCCGCATGTTTGTCCAAGGCACCTTTAAATACTGCTGGATCTATTGAAGGCATAGTTGAATCCATAGGGTATTGCTGAGCGAAGAGCTTATTATGGTGTGCTCAGACCATGTACAAAACATCCTTTTAATGAGAATGTACAGAAAAGGCTTGAGGTTGTAGTGGCTGCCACAATCCAAATCCTGTGACCTCTAGAGTAGAGGACTTGGGAAGTGATAAGTGGTAACTTCAAAATTAGTCCAGACCACTTCTGTGAGAAAACTCACAAAGGCCTTTTTGATCTAAGATTAACCCGGACTCTGGGGTTCCTCCCTAAGGCCCCTTTCACACTTATACGACTTCAAAGTCGCACGATTTTACCGCGATTTGGGAGCAGTACTACTTAAACATACAGTAGTTGGTATGAATCATAAGGGGGAACTCCATGCCAAGTTTTAAATAAAAAAACTGGCGTGGGTTCCCCCCAGGGGCATACCAGGCCCTTAGGTCTAGTATGGATTGTAAGGGGAACCCCCTACGCCGAAAAATCGGCGTGGGGGTCCCCCCAAAGTCCATACCAGACCCTTATCCGAGCACGCAGCGCGGCCGTTCAGGAAAGGGGGTGGGGACGAGCTAGCGCCCCCCCCCCCCGGACCGTACCAGGCCGCATGCCCTCAACATGGGGGGTGGGTGTTTTGGGGCATGGGGGGGCGCAGTGCGGCCCCCCCACCCCAAAGCACCTTGTCCCCATGTTGATGAGGACAAGGGCCTCTTCCCGACAACCCTGGCCGTTAGTTGTCGGGGTCTGCGGGCAGGGGGCTTATCGGAATCTGGGAGCCCCCTTTAATAAAGGGGGCCCCCAGATCCCGGCCCCCCCACCCTATGTGAATAAGTATGGGGTACATGGTACCCCTACTCATTCACCTAGGGAAAAAAGCGTCAATAAAAAACAAACACAGTACACAGGTTTTTAAAATAATTTATTAGGCAGCTCCGGGGTCTTCTTCCGACTTCGGGGGTCCTCTTCTGACTCCGGGGGTCTCTCCGCCGTCTCCTCCCGGTGTCCGCATCTTCTGCCGGCTCCTCCGCTATCTTCTGCAGCTCAATTGCTAGCGGTGGTCCGGACTTCTGCCTTCTTCTTTTCTTCCAGAGATGTTGACACGATGCTCTCTCCAGCCAGAATGGTCTCTGTGCGCTCTGCAAGGGACTTATATAGGCGGTGACCCCGCCCCCTTATGCCGTCACAGTCCCTGGGCATGCTGGGTCTGTGACGTTTTAGGAGGCGTGGTCACCGGGTGATGACCACGCCCCCTTATGACGGCACAGTCCCAGCATGCCCCGGGACAGTGACCTCATAAGGGGGCGGGGCCACCGCCTATATAAGTCCCTTGCGGAGCGCACAGAGACCATTCTGGCTGGAGAGAGCGTCGTGTCAACATCTCTGGAGGAAAAGAAGAAGGCAGAAGTCCGGACCACCGCTAGCAATTGAGCTGCAGAAGATAGCGGAGAAGCCGGCAGAAGATGCGGACACCGGGAGGAGACGGCGGAGAGACCCCCGAAGTCGGAAGAAGACCCCGGAGCTGCCTAATAAATTATTTTAAAAACCTGTGTACTGTGTTTTTTATTGACGCTTTTTTCCCTAGGTGAATGGGTAGGGGTACCATGTACCCCATACTTATTCACATAGGGTGGGGGGCCGGGATCTGGGGGCCCCCTTATTAAAGGGGGCTCCCAGATTCCGATAAGCCCCCCGCCCGCAGACCCCGACCAGGGGTCGGGGTCTGCGGGCAGGGCCAGGGTTGTCGGGAAGAGGCCCTTGTCCTCATCAACATGGGGACAAGGTGCTTTGGGGTGGGGGGGGCCGCACTGCGCCCCCCATGCCCCAAAGCACCCACCCCCCCATGTTGAGGGCATGCGGCCTGGTACGGTCCAGGAGGGGGGCGCTCGCTCGTCCCCACCCCCATTCCTGACCGGCCGGGCTGCGTGCTCGGATAAGGGTCTGGTATGGATTTTGGGGGGGAACCCAGGCCGGTTTTTTCATTTAAAACTTGGCGCGGGGCCCCCCCCTGGATTCATACCAGACAGCTGTCAGCACTGCCTGTCGCTCATCGGGAAAGGAAAGAAAAGTTTTCCTTTCCCGAATAGTGAGGCCAGGCTTGTGCTTACAAAGTCGTGCTGAAGTTGTGTCTATATTATTCAGGCACGACTTGCATGCTACTTCAGGGTTTAACATTGAGGTCTATGGAGTACAACTCGCATAGAAGTTGGACCAAAGTAGTGCAGGGACTACTTTCAAGTCGGCACGACTTAAAGTCGTGCCAATATGAATGGTAGTCATTGAAAATCATGGAGAATGACTTGTCATACGATTTTGCAGTACAAAATCGTGGGACAAGTCGTATAAGTGTGAAAGGGGCCTAAGTAGATTCCTCAGATGTTGATTCTCCTGCATCCCCTTCTACGGGAACAGACTCATCTTCCCCTTCCTCACTCTCCACTGGTTCCTCCTTTATTAATAGGGAGGCGGCAGGAGAGGGAAACCGATTCCACTTGTGACCAAGGCGGTCCAAGCTGGCAAGTATTCTGGAAAGCTACTGCTGTAGTGCAGCAACAGAACTGGAGGAAGGTGACCCAGATATAGCAGAGATATCATTACAGTGAAGGCAGTCAGAGCCGCATGAAACATACTGGCCCCCAAGATACATTGTACAGGGGGGGACTGCATCTAAATTGCTCCCTACCTGTAGTAGGTGTTGCTTAAGTAGGGGTCCAAGATTAATTACCTTGTGACATCACTGGGCACACACATATGACCCAAGTCAGTCTTGAGTGAATGCAGCGGGCAGAGAAACATCTGTATTTGGCATTCAGAGCCTCACAGATCACCCAAAGCGACGTTACTGGTAAGTAACTACACACAAAATTTTTTTGCCACAAAAGTCCTTTATGACCCATGGTGGGAGGGGGATTCACCAGGAGGATACCAGAAGGACCTACTCTAGGGCACCCACTAGTCCCCTAGGGGGACCAATGTTTATCCATCATGGCGGTAACGCCACAAGCGCTTTCAGGTTCAACTCCTCAACTGAGGATCACTGCCCTGGATCTGTACAGCACCCAACCGTTCAGCACAGCAATGTATATCATTGCGCATGGTCTCTTTCTGCAGGGTCTAGTGCTGACCAGCAATGTTACAGGCTGTCCCTGCAGGTCCACAGCAGGATATGCGTACTATTCCTCCAAGCGTAGATATGCCAAAAAAAAAAAAAAATGATCTAGAAAAAGCCAGCCTCCTAATCCCAGATGGAATTGTTCAGAAGTTTGCAACTTTTTTCATGCAGAAGCTGCACAGACATCACCTAAGACACCAGCAAAAAAACTGATGCTTTGCCTAGCTCGAGGGGGTGATGCCTAGGAGAGTACTTCCTGTTTTTTTTTTTTGCCACCTGAAGGTGGCAGCATCTTCCTATTGGCATGGATATGAAGATGCACGATAAAAAAAAAACAGAGGCAATCTAGGAGTAGGAGGGAGAGTTATCCTGTTTAATGCTGTAGGCAGCAGTGTAACCAGACAATTAATGAGTTCCTGCATCACTCAATAGAAAGCAAAAACGTTTCCAACTTTTCACCATTCCACTCCACAAGCTACATGCTTCTCTCAATACACCTTTACAGCCATGTTTGTTCATTTTATAGACGCTAGGGTCTGGTAGAGAGAGTTTTGTGGTTCAAGCATTAGCCGTTGATACTATTGAATTTATAATTAGACAACTATATGATTAAAAATTTTCTATATCCCATGCTGCCAACCCACAAACCACTACCCACAGGAACCTTCGCAACCTCAAACCTTCCCTTCTTCACTCTGCTACTGATGGCCTTTATGACAAAATCGCACCCCTGTCCTGCCCAGACCTAACCACTTCCATCTACAACACCACGTTGTCATCCTCCCTTGACGTACTTGCTCCTCTTTCTACACGCAGAACCAGGCCCCATCTGCCACAACCCTGGCAAACAGACGACACCAGAAGTCTCAAGAGACGCAGCCGTGCTCTTGAGCGAGCATGGCGTAAATCTAAATCCCTGCAAGACTTTACCCTCTACAAATCTGTCCTTCTCAAATACAACTCCTGCCTCCACACTGCTAAACAAACCTATTACAACACTCTCATCAAAACCCTCTCATCCAAACCTCGTCAACTCTTTTCTACCCTTAATTCCTTACTTCACCCCCCACTGCCCCCTCCCACCAACTTGCTTACCGCTCAACATATTGCCAACCACTTCAATAGCAAAATCAACACAATTCGCAAGGAGATATCTAGCATTAAAATTCCTCCCCTACCCAACATATCAGGTCCAACACCACACTCAATACTCTCCTCCTTTTGCCCAGTTACCACAAAAGAAGTTGATAAACTCCTCTCCATGGCCCACCTCACTACATGTCCCCTGGACCCTGTCCCCTCTCAATTACTGCGACCACCTTCCCACTCTATCCTCAACTCCCTAACCCACATCTTCAACCTCTCCCTCTCCTCCGGCACCTTTCCTTCCCCGCTCAAACATGCACTGGTTACCCCCATACTCAAAAAACCTTCACTAGACCCCACCTGTTTGAATAACTTAAGACCTATCTCCCTTCTCCCGTTTGCCTCCAAGCTCATCGAACGCCTTGTTCATGACCAAATGAGTCGCTACCTCACGGACAACAACCTTCTCGACCCCCTACAGTCTGGCTTCCGCCTACAACATTCGACTGAAACTGCCCTACTAAAAATCACCAATGACCTAATAACTGCCAAAACCAATGGCCACTACTCCATACTCATACTTTTAGACCTCTCTGCTGCCTTTGACACAGTTGACCACCTGCTGCTCCTCAGCAAATTACACTCCCTTGGCCTCCGTGATTCTGCATTATCCTGGTTCTCCTCCTACCTATCTCAGCGCACTTTCAGCGTCACTTACAACTCCATCTCCTCCGCTCCCCTTCCTCTTTCTGTTGGGGTACCCCAAGGCTCTGTCCTTGGGCCTCTCCTTTTCTCACTCTATACCTCTTCCCTGGGCCAGTTGATCACCTCCCATGGCTTCCAATACCATCTCTATGCTGATGACACACAGATCTATCTCTCCACTCCCCAACTCACCCCCACTATCTCCTCACGGATCTCAAACTTGCTGATCGACATATCGGTATGGATGTCACACCACTTCCTCAAACTTAATCTTTCTAAAACTGAGCTTGTTATATTTCCTCCTTCACGGTCCCCCTCCTGTGACTTCACCATTAATATCAACAACACAACCATTGGTCCCTCCACACATGCCAGAGTCCTGGGTGTTATCCTTGACTCTGACCTCTCCTTCAGCCCCCATATCCAATCACCGGCTAAATCCTGCCGCCTTAACCTCCGCAACATCTCCAAAATTCGACCCTTCCTGACTAATGACACTACAAAACAACTTATTCACTCCTTGATTATTTCCCGGCTCGACTATTGCAACTCTCTCCTTAATGGCCTACCCTTAAGCAGGCTATCCCCCCTTCAGTCTATTATGAATGCTGCTGTTAGACTAATACACCTCACTAATCGATCCGTGACTGCTGCTCCTCTCTGCCAATCCCTTCACTGGCTTCCCCTACCCCACCGTGTAAAATTCAAAATGCTAACCATAACATACAAGGCCATTCACAACATCGCCCCCATCTACATCACCAACCTCATCTGCAGATATCGCCCAAATCGCCCCCTTCGCTCCTCCCAGGACCTCCTGCTCTCTAGCTCCCTTGTTACCTCCTCCCATGCTCGCCTTCAGGACTTCTCCAGAGCCTCTCCCATCCTCTGGAATTCCCTGCCCCAGTATGTCCGATCAGCCCCTACCCTGTCCACCTTTAGGAGATCCTTGAAAACTCATTTATTCAGGGAAGCCTATCCCACACCCACATAACTGTCCGTAAGCCACCCCCATCAAATCATTCTTTGCAGCTATTACCTTTTGTACCACCACCCCCTCCCTTTAGAATGTAAGCTCTACGAGCAGGGCCCTCCTGTACCTTTTGTATTGAACTGTACTGTAATTGTGTTGTCCCTCTTATACATTGTAAAGCGCTGAGTAAACTGTTGGCGCTATATAAATCTCGTATAATAATATAATAATAATAATAAAAATTTTCCATGCATTTTTTTTATTTCAAGTTTCTTTTAATATTGCCAGTGTAACTACTTGAGCTCCCCATTTAAATTTACTTCCCATAAATCGCATGATACTAGAATTCTGCAGGAGCGAGAACACTGAGCTAAACAGGTTCTACATGATTCAGGCCCGGGGACTGGCCACAAATCTCTTTAACCACCGTGCCCAATTTTGACACTTGTTTACAAGTTAAAAATTTGTATTTTTTGCTAGAAAATAACTTCGAACCCCCAAACATTATATAATCTCTAAAAATCTTTTAGCAAAAACTTTGAAAAATAAAATGGTGGTCATTGCAAAATTTTATGACACGCGTTTTTTGCGCAGCGCTTTCAATCGCAATTTTTTGGGAAAATACACCTTTTTTAAATAATAAAAAGAAAAACAGTAAAGTTAGCCCAATTTTTTTGGTATATGGTGAAAGAGGAGGTTACACCGAGTAAACAGATACCAAACATGTTACGGTTAAAAATTGCGCACACTCGTGGAATGGCGACAAACTACGGTAATTAAAAGTCTCCATAGGGGACGCATTCAAATTTACCAGGTTATGGTTACAGAGAAGATCTAGTTCTAGAATTATTGCCCACATGCTGACGATCGCAGCGATACCTCACATGTGTGATTTGAACACAGTTTACATTTGCGGGCGCAACTTACGGATGCATTTTCATTGCTGCATGAGCACAGGGGCACTGTAACTTTTTTAAAAATTTTTTTTTAACAGTCCCTGATCACTTTTATTGCTGTTACAAGGAATGTAAACATCCCTTGTGACAGTAATAGGCGGTGACAGGTACTTTATGGGGGGGGGGGAAATCAGGGGTCCAAATCCCTCCTTTGCACGTCAAAGTATTCAGATAGACAAAATCGGCGTTTCTGAACAGTGTCATCTTTTTAAAACTCGGCGCCATTGGCAGTTGTGACGTCACTTCTGGAATTTTACTACATAGACACGATCGAAGCCGAATGCGGCTTCGTTTGGGTCACAGCTTAGCCGGGACAACATCCCCTCCCGTTGCCTGGGGTAACGGCAGAATGGCTGCCGTGCCGGATCGGCTGTCATCACCACCCGCTCTAAAAGGGGTGCCAGGGTATAGCTTGCAGGTGCAGGCTATACTCCGATACATCCACTTCCTCCTACCGACATACTGGTATGGGTGAAGTGATTAAAGCAGGGTTACAGTCACCATTGGAAAAAAAAGTCAGCAGCTACAATTTTACAGCCACTCACCTATCCCATGATTCAGCGGTGTGCTTACCCCAGTCAGTCTCACCCGCTGTCTTCGGTTCCCGGCATCTTCACTATGGGCACCTGGCTGAGTTCGCTTGCGGCATCACAGCCGGGTGCCCACTGGCGGTGGGAACGGAAGTGGGTACCTGTCAAAATCAGTTACCTGCCCCCTGCTCCTCAAAAGTCCCAACTGTTTAAGAGAAGCGGGAAACGAGTCCTTAAAGCGGAACTTCCCCTTGTGGGTGGAGTTCCACTTTTAAAGGTAGGGCACAAGGGTGACCTCATAAGGCGAGTAAGGTGGTGAAAAAAGCACCACCAGAATGGTAGGCTTTGAATCTGGTTGCCATCGTCAATTACAGCAGGGTTGAATAAAATGAAAACATTTTCAAAAATATAAAAAAGTTCACATGTGCTTATGTATACTTAGCAATATTATCATTTATCTTATCTATGATCAGCCATCACATGCTTACCTCCGATTTGTAATTCAGGACACCCAAGTCTTCTCATCTGCAGGTTGACCAACTCCATCTCACGGACCAAAGGTACCAGAATAGTTTCACTAGTCCACTAAAATAGAAACACATGGAAACAGAGCTAAACATTTAATATCCCATAATGGTGTTAAAATAAAATGCACTCAACAGGCTGATGAGGAGTCAACATACATTACGGAATTTCTCTGTCCATGAATCCATATGTTCCAGCAGCTGGCGATTCATTGTAACTCTTGCCCAGATCTAAAAAGATTAAAAAAAAAAAAAAAAAAGGAGTAGGAGGAGGAGTGAGCGTATGTTTATGTTTCTATGATGTACAATTTGTCTGCATATACCAACACTTTAAATTAGAAACAAAATTAGACAGGACCTCTTTTCTGACATGTAGAGCAAGTATAGTGGATTTTATTTATTTTTTTTGCAAGTCGTAAACTCTGAATTGCCCCTGACATTTTTTTCTGTTCAAATGTAATAAAACTACCATATAAGATTATATCTTCTTTCTCTGGCTCCTGTGTTGACAAGTTACTGTAATAAATCTTTAAACACATTTCACTATAAAAGATGTGCTATAGATTTACTTCAGAATTTACCTCTTCTGCTGCCTGCTTGGAACCAAGATCTGCTTCATCCTTATGTGCAGAAGGAGCTTGAGATCGGCATGCCAACTGGTATTGGTACTTCCTCAGTGTGTGCGCATAATCACCCATAGAGCGGCTATAATTCCAAAATGTTGGGCTGTTCGAAGGACTATTTGATTCTGGGCTGCCTGTACTCATGTAACAATTTTATAATAAAAGAGAAAATGTATGCAAAGTGTCATTCATAAGCATAGGAAAGTGACAAAACAAAATGTCTGATATTTTTGCAAAATAAGGAAGTCTACCAATTATTAAATGTGGTGGTTACATTCCTTTTCTTTTTTACGCCTGTTTCTCCTCTTTCACTTGATGTTCTGGGCAGTAACACACCAATTTGTATTGGAGTGCCTAAACTGACAAATTGAAGCCAAACTCTAGCCAATATTTCATAAGCAGTTACCGCAAACAAGTTTTTCTTTTTGGGATAAAGATTTTACATAAATAAAAGCTGATAATAGTAAGCACCCTTAGCAATGCCATTGGTTTGTTTCAACCCTCGTACTGCTACAGGACAGCTTGCTCTGTTGGAAAAACAAGAGATTACTGTCTGGATCACCAGGTGAAAATATAAGGAAAGAAAGCTAATGCAGCCATCACATAAGAATTTGCAATTTAATAAATGTTTGCTTTGGAGTTCAATATCGCTTTAAGTGCCAGGTTCTCTACTTTTGACTACTTGATAATGGTAGAATGAATTTAGTAAGTTCACGCATGTATATCTACCCCAGAGAACTGATGAAAACTGCAGGAATCAAAAAAACTTCTTGTTCAATAAATACATACAACACATTGTTTAGAATTGCTAAAAACATGTGTAATACAAAAAAAAAAAAAAAAAACCAAACAAAAAAAACACAACTACAGGTTTTTAAAGTGGGCTGAGTGTCACCAAAAACGGCCAGTCTAAAGTGGTATACTTAACCACTTGCTCGCCCCCTTCATGACTAGGCCATTTTTTGTGATACAGCACTGCGTTACTTTAACTGGCAATTGCGTAGTCCTGTGACACTGTACCCAAATAAAATTCATGTCATTTTCCCCCCCTACAAATAGGAAAGAAAGAAAAAGGAAAAAGAAAAAGAAAAAGAAAGAAAGCATTTCTTTATCAATTTAGGCCAATATGTATTCAGCTACATATATTTCTGGTATAAAAAAAAAAAAAAAAAAATCCTAATAAGCGTATGTTGATTGGCTTGCACAAAAAAGGTATAGCGTCTACAAACTATGGGATATTTTTATGGAATTTTTAAAATTTTGATAGTAATGGCGGCGATGAGCGACTTATAGCAGGACTGCGATACTGCGGCAGACAAAGCAACACTTTTTTGGGGACCAGTGATACCAATACAGTGATCAGTACTAAAATATGTACTGACACTGGCAGGGAAGGGGTTAACATCAGGGGTGATCAAAAGGTTAAATGCGTCCCTAGTGAGTGCTTGCACTATGGGAAGGCAAAGATCCATTTTCCTGCTTAGCAGAAACACAGGATCACTACCTTCCCTTTTCACAGAATGGTGATCTGCCTTGTTTACATTGGCAGACCACCATTAAACTTCTCTCAGGAACGATCGGTGGTTTCCCAGCGGATCACAGAGTGTGCCAGACCCGCCAACTGGCTCCCGCTGTGTCCAATCACACCAGAAACAGGTCCCTGGCGGCACGCATGCGTGCCCCAGACCCAGAAGTGCAAGGTCATGTACAGGTACGTGATTTTCCACAGGAGAGCCGACTTGCCACCGTATATATACTGTATACAGTCAGCAAGCAATTAAAGTGGTTGTAAACCTCAGACATGAAATATGAACAAAGCATATCACTCTATAGCAGGGGTCTCAAACTGGCAGCCCTCCAGCTGTTGCAAAACTGCAAGTCCCATTGTTGTAAAACTGCAAGTCACATGAGGCATTGCAAGGCTGACAGTTTCAAGCATGACTTCTACAGGCAGTGGCATGATGGGACTTGCAGTTTTGCAACAGCTGGAGGGCCGCCAGTTTGAGACCTCTACTCCATAGTGCGTACATGTCTCAATCCAGAGCACCAAGTATCATTTCTGTCTGCTGCTTCATTCCTCTATCAGCATGAATCACTTCTGACAGGTTTTCCTGACACCAATTGAAAAAAGGTGACAGGGGAGCGAGCGAGCAGCAGCAGATTAATGGACTCATCTCTATTGCTGTATGAAGGGTGTGTGTCCCATCCCTCCAATTAGCTCTCAGAGCTCTCTTCCGTGAGCTCTGCAGTGTGGCATCTCAGCTTTCTGTCCCCCCCCCCCCCTTTTTTTTTTTTTTTTTTGAACATTCAGACAAGCTTTAAAAAAACTCTGGATTTTGGATGTAGAAAAGAAGACTGCAGAAAAACAGGTAAAACATATGTAGGAGGATTTGTTTCATCTCTGTGTATCACCTGAGGCCAGTCACTTTACTCGGTAATATTAGGGGTTTACAACCACTTTAAGCCATGGCTCAGAACACATTCCAGTAAATGCTGAGTGCAGTGTTTTTTACTCGAATAGCAATGACTACACAGGTGACACGAAGCCCAATACTCTTCTGCTTCCAGGAACTGTACAGTCTCTGCCACAATGGCTCAAAAATGATATGTTCCTGAAAAATGTATACAGAAAAAAAAAAAAAAAAAAAAGTGGATAAAAGCACCTGGACCAGATTGCATGCACTCCTAAAGAAATTGAGCTCTGACATTTCAAAGGCATTGTTTCAAATTTTTAGAGAATCATTAATGACTGGAATAGTACCACTGGATTGGCGTTTTTTTGTTCCAGAAAAGACCAGACCCGTAGGGCCAACATGAGAAAGAAAAAATACAGAAAACTTAGTGTTTGCTGACATACAGTACAATCATGTCATAACAGTAAACATGTCTGCATGGGTGGAGAGATAAGAGGAGTACAAACAAGTATAACCCCAGAGATCTCCCCTCGGCAGAACTGTCCTGGTTTCAACTTCCATGAGGCTTAGCACAACACTTGTTCCACCTTCCCATGGGAGTCCAGCCCTCTACACAACTATAGAGTAAGGCTTTAACCACGGGCTTCGCCTCTCCATACACACATGCATCTAGTCAACAAGCACAAAAAGATAGTCGGATGATAAAGCTTTTTACCTAGCTGGGAACGCTGCTGCTTTTGCTCTTCACTGCGTAGAAAAGCATCCAGTACTTTGGGTTCCGTTATGTAGTCTTCTGTGTCTGTTAGAGAGCTGTAGGATGATGGTGAAGACCTGTAGCGAGATCTTAAGCCGCTGCTTTCCACCGGCCCAAGAGTACCAAGATACTGTGGTGATGCCAAGGGAGGACTATAACTCTGCATCTGGATACAAAATTAAAAGTGGTTTACTAAATTCCATTTTCTTCACTTTCAGCATGTGAAGGCATACCACCAGCCTTAAAAAGGTTCATTAATTACTACCCAAGGAAGTATATTCATATTTAAATCCAATCAAAAATGAGCAGGGCCCTCTGATTCCTCCTGTATTGAATTGTTTTGTAACTGTTTGCCCTCATATTGTTAAGTGCTGTGCAAACTGTTGGCGCTATACAAGTCCTGTATAATAATAATAAAAAAATTCTATTGCCTGTTTTGCAGTCCCTCACCAGTTTAAGCCCTGGTTCACATTGGTGCGATTTGACATGTCAAAATCGGCGGCAATTGCCGGAAATGGCACCTTCCTAACCAGCTCCGCACCGATTTCAAAAAGTTGTTTCTGTACTACTTTTTGCGATTTCGGGGTGCGATTTCCATTGACATCTGTGCAGAAACCCGCACAGAGGTCTATGAAATCACAGCTGAAATCAGGGCTGACAAGCGGGAGTGAAATTGTGCGAGTTCAGCTGAACTCGCATGGCTTCATTCCCGCAGCTCAGTGTGAACATGGGGGCTAAAGCCCATTTCCAGGTAAATGGGGGCCTGTAAGCTATACAACACCCCCCACTGCCGACAATTATTATTGCAGCTCTGTATGAAGATTGCCTTTGCCAACATCAATAACCTGCAATGTGTTCACAGATTGTACTATGCCTTTCATCTCGTAGCACTTAAAAGAGGAGGTCCGCCCACCACTGCAAAAATTAAAAGCCCGCAGCTACACATACTGCATCTGCTTACTTTTAATTATAGGACACTTACCTTTCCTGGAGTTCAGCGATTTTGGCACCACAGCTGATGTTTTCATCAGCTGTAGGGTGCTGCTGCCGCCATTGCTGGTAAGGGAACCATTACGGCTTCACGCCAGGGTCCCTACTGCGCATTTGGGAGGCACCGCTGCGCTCTCCTACGGGCCCAGCGGCAGCGACAGGTGGGGGAAGGGGGAAGAGCCGAGCTGCAATTTAATTTGCCGCGGCACGGAATCCCGGAAGTGGGGACCGAATACAGGTATCCGTCCCCCGAAGCAGAAGTTTCACTTTTGGATGGAACTCCGCTTTAAACGGACAGGCAATGGATGAGTGCTGGTAGTGGGTACTAGATCTAGCTGGATACCACTCCTTATAGTACCCTCCGGTCGCGATGAAGGGTCATTAATCTGCAAAAGAATAACTGGTGAAAGTCAGAGTTCACCATTTTATGCTCCACTCCACATCAGCACTGTCTGGATGGTTACGTTTAGTTAGGGAGGGCACACGGAAGAAGCTCACATACCAGGATGACAGAAAATACAGAATGAAAAACATACAGTGGTCCACCAACTTGTAAAAAGAATAGTTACATCAACTGATTTGAGGTATTCCCCAACAAAATCTGAGATTTGAAAAGTTAAAATACATCAGAGCACAAATTTACCACCACACCTGCAGGATTAAGTTCTTGACAAGACTTAAGAGGCATTTTAAAAAAACAGATAAACACTTTTTCTGAAACAATCTATATACACTTAATAAGCAATTAGGAACACGATACAAATATTTTATAGGACTTTCCCTTTGTGGCATGATTTCACTTTACAAATTCCCCTAAATGTTCTGGATCATGCAGACATGAATGTATTAAAGCGGAAGGTTACTCATAACAACTTGATAAAAAAAATAATGTTCTTTACCAAGGAGCATACATTCCACATAATATTTATGCTACAAAAATGAGTGTGTGCTGTAAACTGCCTCCAGCATTGCTCCCATTTCTTCTTGCTGGAGGATGCCATTTTGCTTAAGCCCAGACCCCCTGAGCAGAGGTAAATCAAAGTGGAACTAAACCCACCAATTTTAAAAAAAAAGTTACATTCTTGGAAAGCTGGGATTGCTAACTGTCACATTTGATTGTGTCCTCAACCAAACTGTCAAATTATCAAATGGCTGGTGTCATAACTGACCACATGTGCAGGACCATGGCAGTCACAGATCAAACAGAAGCAGCTTTCTTGGCTGTAAAGGATAGGAGAGTTTAATTCCACTTTAAGGCTGTCAGCAGATCAGCCTCTACAAACTCGACTGTGCTTAAAAATGAAGAGCAACTGAGCATGCACAGAGCAGGGTGAGAGTGTATTACTGGATTTTAAACAGCATAGGCAAGTATTTTTTATGCTTTACATAGCTATTCCTGGAAAAGGGGCCTGAAGTGATCTAGCATGACTTATTTTCTCACTAAATTTCAACTTTAAAGCAATTTATGAAGATTCATCCTGTGAATCTATTGTCCTACTCCAACCTAGCAGGGTTCTATTGGATTCAAATTCAGTAACTGGAAAGGCCATGTTCAATGCTACGTTCATAAAACAAATTTAGGATGACTTTTGCTTTGTCTTTACCAGTGTCTAGTTTTGGTGAGCCTGTGACCTCTGCAGCTCCCTATCCTCTTGGCTGAAAGGAGTTGACCCCCATGCAGCCATCTGATGTTGTACCCATCGGTCTCAGGGTTTGAAGTGTTGCACATTCTGATTTCGTTTTTTGCTAACCACAGTTGGTGCGGTTATTAAAATTGCCATAGCTTGTTCAAACCAGTCTAAGCACTGACCTATCAACAAGGGATTTCTGTTTACAGTGGATATTTTTTCCACCATTAAACTCTCATCTCCGATGTGCATTAAAATCCCATGAGCTTAACAGTTAAAGAATCACTTAAACCAGCTGTTCTAACATCATGCCATGGTTAAAATCTCGGATTACATATTTTCCCGAATTCTACTGTTCGATGTGAACATTGACTGAAATTTCTGGCCAGGAACGATCTGGTTTCAATCCAAACTCAATCTAAACCCAGTCTAGAAGAACCCGTGGGAAACTATCACGTGATCACATCCCCAGCAGCCCAATTAGCTGTGACATTCTCCACCCTGCAACTGCACATCCACAAAGGGGCAGGGACGGTTGTGACATTGACCTAATATGCAATTACGTGACTGCTTTCCACGGGTTCTATTGAACCGAGTAAGGACCATGGGTGCACCAAACCAAATTAATTCCAATTCCTGGCCTAAATCTGTTTCTCTGTTGTGCAGCTGCCAGACCATTACACAAATGAGAAGGTTTACAAGGTGTTCCTAATAAATTGCTCCGTAAGTATGGGTAAAATTAACACAAATAAGCATTAAGAAACTTCAAGGGTAAATTTAATGGAATATAAAAACATACCTTCGAATAACTGCTATTAGGCGAGTATGGCACAGCTGAAGTAAAAGAGTTACTGCTACTTGACAGAGCATTTTGTATTGGAGGACTATAACCACTGATGAAACTGGAAGAGAACTTAGGACTTGTGCTGGGTGACCGTGAAGGGCTGTAGCTCAGTACACTTTGTCCTTGCATGCCTGGGTAAAGTGAAGATGTTGGCACTGTATTTTTTGTAAGTTCCTTTGGTGGGCTGGATTGCACAACTGCAAATTAGATTATAAAATTATTCTTGTTTTTAATCAGATTATAGCACATTCAGTTCAAATGATAGTAACGTTAAAACCTGGTACACACACAATGAGATTATCGGACGAACGAACGTCTTTTTTTGCATGCTAGTCCCTATATCGAAAAAGAAGTTACGAAAATTCTGATACAACAGAATAAAAATTTGGAAACAATGTAATGTGTTATATTGTATTTGCAAATGAAAACTGTACGCATTAAAACTAAAAATCGTACAAGAAAAATGTGTTTGTCCCTTCAGATATTTTCGGATGAATGGTCGTGACTCTGCACAAAAAAAAAAAAAAAAAAAAAAAAAAGAAGAAGAAGGGGATACTTAAATAGGTTTTTTTAAAACTGAGTTAAGTATGCACGCTTAACTCAAAAAACACCTTCTTTTGCTCTCATGCTCCTCCAAATTCTATTTGCTGCTGTGATTTGACTTCCTGTTCGAGGGTGGCTACATTTTTTCTCCATGGTCCCATTGTATGTAGGAATGTACAGTGCTTTGAAAAAGTAGTCATATGCCCTTGAAATTTTCCACATTGTCATGTTACAACCAAAAATATAAATGTATTTTATTGGGATTTTATGTGATAGACCAACACAAAGTAGCACATAATTGTGAAGTGGAAGGAAAATAAAGGTTTTTCAGTTTTTTTTTTTTTACAAATACATAAGTGAAAAGTGTGGCGTGCATTTGTATCCAACCCCCTTTACTCCGATACCCCTAACTAAAATCTAGTGGAACCAATTGCCCTCAGAAATCACCTAATTATTAAATAGAGTCCACCTGTGTACAATTTAATCTCAGTAAAAATACAGCCATTCTGTGAAGCCCTCAGAAGTTTGTTAGAGAACTTTAGTGGACAAACAGCAGCAGGAAGGCCAAGGAACACACAAGGCAGGTCAGGGATAAAATTGGAGAAGTTTAAAGCAGGGTTAGGTTATAAAAAATAAATAAAAAATATCCTAAGCTTTGAACATCTCATGGAGCACTGTTCAATCCATCATCCGGAAATGGAAAGAGTATGGCACAACTGTAAACCTACCACCAAGACCTGGCCGTCCCACCTAAGCTGACAAGCTGGGCGAGGAGAGCATTAATCGGAGAAGCAGCCAAGAGACCCATGGTAACTCTGAATGAGCTGAAGAGATCCACAGCTCATGCACTGCACAATTCTGGCCTTTAGGGCAGTGTGGCAAGAAGAAAGCCATAAGAAGTCCCATCTGCAGTTTGCGAGAAGTCATGTGGGGGACACAGCGAAATGTGGAAGAAGGTGCTCTGGTCAGATGATACCAAAACTGAACTTTTTGGCTTAAAAGCAAAATGCTATGTGTGGTGGAAAACTAACACTGCACATCACCCTGAACACACCACCCCCACCGTGAAACATGGTGGTGGTGGTGGTAGTAGCATGTTGTGGGTATGCTTTTCTTCAGCAGGGACAAGGGAGCTTTTCAGTTGATGGGAAAATGGATGGAGCTAAATAAATCTTAGAAGAAAACTTGTTAAAGTCTGCAAAAGACTTGACTGGGGCGGAGGTTCACCTTCCAGCTGGACAACACCATACATACAGCCAGAGCTACAATGGAATTGTTTAGCTCAAAGCATATTTATGTGTTGGAATAGCCCAGTCAAAGTCCAGACCTAAATTCAATTGAGAACCTGTGGCAAGACTTGAAAATTTCTGTTCACAGAGGCTCCTCATCCAATCTGACAGAGCTTGAGCTATTTTGCAAAGAAGAATGGGAAAAATTTCACCCTTGACAAGCAAAGCTGGTAGAGACATACCCAAAAAGACTTGCAGCTATAATTGCAGCGAAAGTTGGTTCTTCAAGTATTGACTGAGGGGGGCTGAATACAAATGCATGCCACACTTTTCAGAGATTTGCAAAAAATTTGGAAAATCATTTACCATTTGTCCTCGAGAAATAAACGTACGAGTCCTGCCAGCATTGCTGCAGAGGTTGAAGGGGTGGGGGATGTCAGCGTGTCAGTGCTCAGACCATATGCCGCACACTGCATCAAATTGGTCTGCATGGCTGTCGTGATGGACTGGCCAAGCATGTCTCCAGACCTAAACCCAATTGAGCATCTGTGGGGCATCCTCAAATGGCAGGTGGAGGAGCGCAAGGTCTCTAACATGCACCAGCTCTGTGATGTCGTCATGGAAGAGGACACCAGTGGCAACCTGTGAAGCTCTGGTTAACTCCATGTCCAAGAGGGTTAAGGTAGCGCTGGAAAATAATGGTGGCCACACAAAATATTGACACTTTGGACATTTTCACTTACAGGTGTACTCACTTTTGTTGCCAGCGGTTTAGACATTAAAACAGAGTTCCACCCATTTAAAAGTCAGCAGCTACAAGAAAAAAAAAAAAAAAAGTGTGGCTGTTGACCTTTGACACTTACCTGTCCCACGGTCCAGCAATGCTAGCGCACGAAGCCTCGCTCCTCTGCCCCGGCATTGTAACTGTGGGCTCCCCGCTGTGGCTTCACAACAGCCAGGCACACACAATGCATGCGTTGCAGGGAGGAGGGAAAGGTGAACTTCCTTCCGGCGCCACGGTGTCATAAAAAATTACATGCCACGCCAGTACTTAAAGTGGAAGTTCCATTTTTGGGTGGAACTCCGCTTTAATGGCTGTGTGTTATTTTTGAGGGACAGCAAATTTACACTGTTATACAAGCTGTGCACTCACTACTTTACATGAAAAAAAAGATTGAACTCAAACAACCCTATGGCAACTGAAAATGCCTGTGTTAGTCTTAAAATCAATCTCTGCTGTGCCTCTTGGTTCCAAGGCTCACACTGTACACAGGTTTCTTGCAAAAAGGCGATTAAGCCCATTCCCCTACCGATCAACTGTAAAATGGCAGGGATACTACTGTCCACTAACGTTTGGCACATAGAAGATGACTGTCAGGGGGCAGGACTAAAGCCAGGCACAGATGGTTCGAATCTCGGCCGGTTCAGCATTGACCGGTGATCATTCGAACAATGGGCAGGCTAATTGTACCCAAGTTGATCGATCAACTTGGGTAAAACCAGCAGTTTGTATATGCCAGCGGATATAGCCTCTAGCAATAATCACTGTGTTCTCCTGGCAGGGATGGCTCTCCTGGTTTTTACTGCATGAGGATGTTACATCACTGAAGGGGAGCAAAGTATAGAGAACTTCACTTTTGTTTTAAGTTTTATTCACAAAGCAAAGCAAAGTCCTGTATTCTTTATTTAAAGAACACTAAACATAAAGAGATTATCTACATAAAGCATAGTTATGTGTACAACAAAGACTTACCTGACTTTGGCACGCCCAAAAGCATTTGCTGGGAGGGGCTTAATGCAATGCATGAAGATGTCACTGTGTATTTGAAGTACCTCCAAAACTCAAATAACGCATTCACACTAAACAGTAAGGCGAGTGCTAGTTCTGGTGCAAGAAAATACAGTTGAGAGGTCAGTGATGGACAGATAAAACTTACAGCTTTAACAGCATTAAAAAAACAAAAAAAAAACACCACACACACACTGCATATATACCCTTACAAATTACAAAGCCTATCATTTGAGACAATCAAATCATATATGGGTGCAAATAGAAAGACTTTGAAAAGTACACTACGGCACAGTACAGTTTTTGTCTCATCTGACCATAACAACATCTAGAATCTCAGAATCATCAAGGTGTGTTTAAGGTGGTCAGATGAGACTAAAATTGAATTTTTTGACCTCAACACCAAATGCTATATCTGGAGGAAATCCAATACAGCTCCTCATCCAAATAACACCATTCCTACAGTAAAGCATGGAAGGGGTAATATCCTGTTATGGGGGTCAGCGGCAGCCCGTCCATTAGGGGCGCCGCCCTCCTCTCCACCCCCTATATGCAGTGGATAGATTCATGCATAGCATGAATCTATCAACAGCCACCGCCTATTCATGTGTCTGGCAAAGGGCACATGAATTACAGCAGCCAGGTTTTTTTTTTTTGAAGCACCCGATTAAAGCCATAGGCACTAATAGGCTTCAAAATCAGGTGGGTAGCAACAGCGAATATTCATTTGTCCATTATCACACTGATCCTCTTCCCGGCAAATCGGGAAGCAGGTATGAAACCAGTTTCCCGATTGGCCAAAACGTCTGGCGATCCTATTAGACTCCTAGCGCTGGGAGGAGCAGAGAGGAGATGCACTGCGGAGGACGACTCCAAGAGAGGACACCGGAGCCCACCACGCTGGAAGATGGCCACAGCAGCTCTGACTGCTCTTCTCATCGCCCGTTGCCAAAAAATTGTCAATGGGAACATGACAATGACCCAAAGCACACAGCAAAAATGATCACAGTGGTTGAAGGAAAAAAAAAAAAAAGAAGAAAAAAAAAAGAAGGTGAAAGTCCTTGCATGGCCTAGTCAGAGCCCAGAATTAAACCCCAATGAAAATCTGTGGAATGACTTGAAGACTGCAGTCTACAAACGGTTACCATCAAATTTAACTGAACTTGAGCAGTTGTGCAAAGAGTGGGCAAATATGGCAAAGTCTAAATGTGCAAAGTTAGAGACATATCCCAACAGACTAAAGGCTGCAATTAAAGCAAAACGTGGCTCAACAAAATACTGCCATAAAGGGTGATCCTTTTTCCACCTCAGTGATTTTGTTTTCTGTCATGTTGGCATTACATCTTTTACTTGGTTATAAGTTGAAAATGCTAAGCCACCCGGCTCTCTTCAGGCTCACTCAGCCCTAGGTCCCCCCCGCTGTGACCCACAGACTCCCTCCAGTCCCCCAGACCCACCAGTCACCCCTGCCCTCCCAACCGTCCTGACACTTCTGGTCCCATAGGCAGGGAATCCCCCCCCCCCCCCAAACATGTCCCTCCTGTCTCCAAAATGGGAGCCCCGTGCCATGACCAGCCCCCAACAAATATGCATACCCACACAACCCACAGGCCCCAAACAAGCCCCGGAAACAGGACTGAAGGTTTTGTCCCTCCCAAGACACTTTGAAATCCTCAAGCTCCAGGATCACAAGACCCGGAGGGTACTGACATGCCAGTCTTATCCATTCAAAAACAAAGCTCTGCATTCTACCCTGATTTGAATACCACACGCACAACCCCCCCCCCCACACACCACTGTTGAAGGGCCCAGCATATTATACATATATAAATATATACACACACACACACACACACACTTTTACATATTTTAGCCCTGACCAAAAACACACTATACGGTTCCCTACAATATCATGTTTCCTTAGACGAAGGTTCCTCACAGCTGTTACCATCAAAAGGAAATAAGGTACTTAAAAAGATTTCTAACTTACCAAAATACCAAAATGGCCAGTCTGGAATATTAAAATATGTTCCAAAAGCCTTACCAGTCCTTAAGAAAAAGAAAAGTGAAGTCATTATAATCATTAAATATATATTTATTTTTATTATGTAAAATACAGTCCACACCAGAACTTCAAATGCAGATCTTTGTTTTTTTTAATTTGTTTTTACAGATCTGAACATAGCACAGGTTACTCAGCTACATGCATGTGCAAATAGCAAACAATGCCTCAGCATTGCGATCCATATAAAGAAAAAAAAAATTCAAGTTAGACTTACCAGTAACTTGTTTTCCAAGAGTCTTTCAGGACAGCGCTTGAGAGAGTGACTCCTCCCCTTGCAAACAGGAAACACCTCTTCCACCAAACTTTAAAAAGAAGGCTCCTTTCCACACATTGTCAGTAGTAGTAGAGAACCTCTGGCCCCAAACTGGAACACATAATCGAGATATGATTAGTCACAGTATATTATATATAAAAACAATAGGGCGGGATGCTGCTGTCCTGAAAGACTCTTGGAAAACAAGTTACCGGTAAGTCTAACTTGAATTTTCCCTTAACGTTTTTCAGGACAGCACTTGAGGATTATAATAGAGACTTACCCCCCTAGGGAGGGACAACACAGCCTGCAGAACCTTTCTGCCAAAAGCCTGATCCCCTGCCGACAGGAGATCCAGTCTGTAATGACAGACAAACGTTAAGTAGCTTGACCACGTAGCCGCCTTACAAATCTGATCTGGGGTGGCACCAGCTCTTTCTGCCAATGTAGTGGCTTGGGCCCTCGTTGAATGAGCCCTAACTCCCAGTGGGGAAGATAAACCCATTTGAGAATAGGCTACAGAAATAGCTGTCTTAAGCCACCTAGCCAATGATCCTTTTATTGCCTGGTGGCCTTTTTTGTTTCCAGAAAAAAGAACAAATAATGAATCTGAAGCTCTAAACCCTCCTGTTACTTCCAAATAATGTAATAGGATACGTCTTACGTCCAAGCTATGAAACTGCTCTTCCTTTTTACCCGAAGGGTTAGCACAAAAGGTTGGTAGAGTAATCTCCTGAGACCTGTTACTAAAGCTTGCCACTTTTGGCAAAAACCCTGGATCTACTTTAAGGACAACTCTATCAGGAAAAACTGTCAAAAAAGGCTCTTTTCCTGATAGGGCGTGCAGTTCACTAATCCTTCTTTGCGACCAGAAAAATAGTCTTCAAAAGTTAAATTCTTTAGGGATATGGCCTGTAAAGGCTCAAATGGTTCTTTTGCCAGAGCTTGCAGAACCACCGAGAGATCCCAATTTGGAAAATGCCTCACCGGGACCGGTCTAGACCTGGAAAGTGCTTTGAAAAATCTCATGATCAGAGTTTCTGAAGATAAGGATCTCTCCAGATAAACTCCCAAAGCGGCCACCTGCACTTTAAGAGTGCTTACCGCAAGATTCTTGTCTGCACCTTTTTGCAAAAATCCAGCACTGAAACTAGGTCTTTAACCTGCCTATGTTCCTCAGATACCAGGCAGTACAGGCCAGATGTAGGCAGTGTAGGCACTGCCTACATCTGGATGATGCACTGGCCCCTGAATCAACAGATCCTGACTGAGCGGAAGATGCCAACATGGTTTGATTGCCAACTGAAGAACCGTGGAAAACCAAGCTCTCTTTGGCCAATATGGAGTAATCAAAATTATTGATACTCTCTCTTTCAGTATTTTTCTCAACACTAGTGGGATTAACCGGAATGGAGGAAAAGCATATCCTAGGTGAAAATCTCATGGATGTGCCAGAGCATCTATCCCCTGAGAGCAATTGTCTCTCTAAAGGGAGAAAAAAATTTAGGAGCTGCGTGTTTTGATTTGAAGCAAACAGGTCTACCTGCGGAAGGCCCCAAGTACTGGTGATTAATGCAAACCTTTCCCTGTTCAGACTCCACTCTGATTCCTGAACTTTCTGTCAGCTCAGATAATCTGCTACTTCATTTAATGTGCCTTTGAGATGGACTGTGGATAGAGATAGTAAGTGGTTCTCCGCCCACTCGAGAAACTCTACTGACAGTAAGTGAAGAGCCCTGCTTGGGAAATTGCGATTTTTGTGTTCGCTAAGCCCTGCATACATTTTGTCATGCAGAGATAACTCCTTTCTTTCCTCTTCCAGACCCAGTGTGGTATAGATTGCTTTTAACAGGCCACCTACCTGTTCTAAAGACAATTTAAATTTTGAAGGTAAATTTTCTCCTTCCTCCCCCTCAGACTCCTCAGATTGAGAGGGGGAATGTCCCTCTGGGGTAGGAGATGCCTTGGTCTCCACTGTTGGGACGATAAGTGAGCCTTGAGAGGACTGTGAGGTGGTAGGCTGACTCAGGGATGGGTTTGCTAGCGAAGAGCGAAATGATTGGATAGTCGCATCAAGTTCTTTTTTAACAGATACAATCAAGTCGCTGCAAGCAGAAGAAGCTTCTTCTTTAACTAGCAAATCAATACAGGCTTGACATAATGTCTTCTTCCATCCTTCTGGTAGTTGGGATTTACATGAAGGGCATTTCCTTTTTGCCACTCTTGGCCTGCCATGAGACAAAAGGAAACCATCCCAGTGAGACATCCTGTCCTTTCTTCAAGGATGCTCACCAAAGGTGCACAGTAAGAACTAAAACTGCCTCATGTGCCCAGACAGGCCCCTGCCACTGGGGGGGGAGAGATAGAGAGAGAGAGAGATCCCACAGTACAAGGAGAACAGTATACAACTGCCCCTTACCTGGACCTTGCTGGTGCCTGTGCCTGTCCCACTCGCTGCCGCCATCGATTCCATCGAGGAGAGCTTGCTGTGTTATGTGGCTAAAACGCCGGTTCCGGACTCCAATAGCGCCAGTCCGGAACCGCTAAATAAGCACCAGCCCCATTCCTCCCCTTTCCCTCTGCGATTTCTGGCAGAAATGACGCCGTACGCCTGTTCGGTGGGCGCCACCCCCTTCCCGGATTCCTCACTTCCGGCAGGTGGAGCCCCGCTGCCATCCCCAAGATGGCGGCGATGAAATAAGCAACAGGTGGTGGACCGGAGAAAAAACACATAGTAAACAGCCACCGCCTGCCTTGCCGCCGCCTAGAAGCGATGCCCACGACAGTCAGACTCACCCTGAGCCCAGATGAAGAGGGAGCCCAGCCAGCAGCACCTAACATCAGCTGTGGAATGGGAGGAACAGCTCTCATGAGGTAAAAAAGCATTTGGTGAAAACACAGGAAACCTGAGCTCCCAGACTTCCCCACGAAGTGTTCCCTCCGGAGGAAAACACAAAAGACTGACAATGTGTGGAAAGGAGCCTCCTTTTAAAGTTTGGTGGAAGAGGCGTTTCCTGTTTACAAGGGGAGGAGTCACTCTCTCAAGTGCTGTCCTGAAAGGCGTTAAGGGAAAAATACGTTTCCTAATAAAAACAATGTCTTTCGCAGCCACGTGCATGAATCTATAGCAGGGATAGGCAACCCTTGAGAGGCGGATAGCTACCTGAACATGAAAGAACAACAATAACCGGCGGTTAAGCATCCTAATCGTTTAAAATAAAAAAAACCTAGCAAGGCCTAACTAATTAGTAAGGAAAACTTAGAAAAATATAAAAAAACAAATATCGTTGTAAAAATATAAAAACACACCTTACACTACCTTAAAAGTGGACAGCATCAGTCAGAGCAGTGGACGGTGTCAGTTTATTTTTACTTTTATTATTTTTTTTGTGGAGCCATATTGGGGGGCTTTGGTGCAATATCAGGGGTCTAATGAGACCCCAGATATCTCACTTTTGAGACAGAGAAAGTGACTTAGGCCAGATTCCCCTGGACAGTGAATGAATGGGAATTGCTCTGTGCTGAGCAAGTGGCTTGCTATGGGGGCATTTGGAAGGGTGAAGGAGCCAGGAGTGTCGGTGGGGGACACCAGAAAAGGAGGATCAGGCTGCTCTGTGCACAGAACAATTGCACAAAGCTGCTTAAGCATATATGTTATTTGATTGTTTGTTATATTTAATAAAAATACATTTACAGTCACCATAACCCCTTGATGCCAACAGTACTCAGATATACGGATTCCCTGAATCTGGCTTTTTTCCCCCGGTGGGACCGCATAACTGTTTTCGTGCCGGGAGCGCACCACACAGCACGCTCTGAGCACAGAGACCAAGGTCTCACTGAAGTCCACCCCTGTGTTTCTCTTTGTGAATGGAAAGGAAAGATATATTGTATCCCTAATAATAATAATAATAATAATAATAATAATAATTATATTTATTAGAGCTGCACGATTCTGGCCAAAATGAGAATCACGATTTTTTGCTCAGAATAAAAAGATCATGATTCTTGCAACGTAAATTCTTTCACATTATACAAAAAAAAAATTGGGCCAACTACTGATTCGTTTTTTTTTATTCATTAAAGTCATTTTCCCCCCCAAAAAATTGCATTTGAAAGACTGCTGCGCAAATACAGTGTGACATAAAATATTGCAACAACCACCATTTTATTCTCTATGGTCTCTAAAAAAAATTATATATCGATATCTGTTTGGGGGTTCTAAGTAATTTTCCAGCAAAAAAAAATGATTTTAACTTGAAACCAACAAATGTCAGAAAAAAGTTTAGTGTTTAAACTTTCCTCACTTACACATGAAGTCTATTCCTTTGACAAATTGCTACCATGTTTATACTTAAGTTCCACTGCTAAAGAATGTTGTGATTCTTGGCAGACTGACCAGTTTTTTTTCATCCTTTCGACAGCTGTTGGCTTTAGCAGAGCAGAGAAAATTCTCTGCATAGAAAGAAATTGGGAAACACCTTTGTCAAGATCAGGTCATATATATATATATATATATATATATATATATATATATATATATATATATATATATATATATATATATATATATATATATATATATATATATATATATAATATATTATATATTATATATATTATATATAATATATTATATATTATATATTATATATAATATATATATATATAATATATAATATATATATATATAAAACATTGCACTATTTTTGCACTTTATGATGTTTATGCTGTATTAACCACTTGACCAATTTTGAGCTTTCAGCCCAGCTCTGTCACACTTTGAATGACAATTGCGTGGTCATGCAACACTGTACCCAAATGAATTTTATCTTTTTTTTTTTTTTTACACAAATAGAGCTTTCTTTTGGTGGTAATCACTGCTGGGTTTTGTATTTTTTGCTAAAAAACGAAAAAAAGTCTGAAAAAAAACAAAAACTGTTTCATAGTTTGATATAAAATTTTGAAAACAGGTAATTTTTCTCCTTCACTGATATGCGCTGAGGCTGCACTGATAGGCGGCACCAATGGGCAGCACTGGTGGGTATTGATGGGTGATAAGCCAACCGCAGCTCCCTCTGACAGAAGCCAGTGATCAGATTTTTTTTTCCCCCCTCATACCGATCTTCTATTTACATCATGTGATCAGCTGTCACTGGCTGACAGCTGATCACATGGTAAGGGGCCGGATCAGCCCCTTACTGCGATCAGCCGAGTCTCATAGATTTGGTGATCACAGAGCACGACCCGCAGGGATGCGCAGGCAGCTCATGCACGGGAGGACGTCCCTGGACGGCCTCCCGACAATTAAGGCCCACACTGTAGCCATCTTTCGGCTATATCGTGGGCGGCAAGTAGCACGGTTCACCACAATTTTTCTTTGAATTCAGTTTGTCAACCTCAATGAGCAGCCCCCAAAAATATAAAATAGTATAAAAGCATATTTCACACATATGCGCAGGTAAGGGAATAACACCTAGGTTACTCCCCCCATTTTACATAAAGCTGGATACACACTATACAAAATTTTCTTTAGATTTTTTCCTTTAGATTTACCAAAACCAAGCCCTTACATTACATAGTTGAAGGTATATCTAAAGGAAATCAAACAACAAAAGTTGTATAGTGTGTCTACAGCTTTAGAATGAATACATTACAAGTCCCTTCTTCCACTGCAGCAGACAGATTTGTAGTTCTCAAATGGAACAATGTGATAACTGCACTCCATTTATGGACACTCCCTGCAGGTCTCCAACTGAAAGTCTGTATCTCAGTAGGGGCAGGGAGCTAGAGGGAGAGTCTCCAGCTCAGGATCAAGCCTGCACGAGTGCCCCTATTGCAATACACTTAAGAGGGTTTGTCATCAGTTTGGAACACAAATTTGATCTGAGAGAAAAACAAAGCAGCGTATAGGTTTGCTTTTATAAGCTTTATCTCTTTTGGAGTTTAATGTGACAGAGTTCCCTCACAAGTGGCGGGTACCGTTCCTTTCAGCCTAAACCCCTTGAATGGACAGAGGCCTTGGCTGGGTTTAAAGCCACAAGTGAGAAAGACCTTCCGTAACAGGAGGTCAACATTGGGCGCATACCAGCTAATCTATGGAGGTGGAGTCTTTTTTCACTTGTGATCACACACCGTTTGGGTGAAGGATAGTGCACTTTGTGACCGATTGGACTTCAGTTTATCACCCCTTGGACGCTTGTTTTCCTTTCAATATTTAAAGCACAACTCTATTTGGACTACCTTGGATTGCGAGCATAATTCATTCTGGAAGCATGCTTGTAATCCAAAGCACTGGTATATCAAAGCGAATTTCCCCATAAGAAATAATGGAAACTCAAATTATTCGTTCCACAACCATTTATTCAAAAGGTTCAGTTTATAGTCCATATTAAAATAGATTATAGCAATGTGATAGGTTGTGTAACCAGAAAATGTCCATCCACAAATGGACGCCTTCACAAGGGGATTAGAAGCAAAATTCTGCAGGAGCTACAGAGTATAGAAGAGAGGCGCCTCTAAGTGTAGCATATGGTTACATTAAGGCTGCATTTACATCTGAGCTTTTTCAGCTCATAAAATGCCCGAAAAACTCCCAACAAGCAAAATCCCATTCATTTCAATAGCACCTGTTCACAGCTGAGGGTTGTGTCACCTGAAGCAAAATGCCTTAAGCTCAAAAAAGACATAAGCTTTTTTGGGGCAGATTACTTTTTTTACATTGGTGACCTGTACAAAATAGCAGGGGAAAGGGGGGGGGGGGGGGGGGGGAAATCGCACGACTTTGAAACGCTCAGGTGTGAGTACAGCCATAATGAAGGTACAATCTAAGTTCTAAGCATGCAGGCATCCGGGGTAAAGAGGTCCACATAGACCATCCCCACACCACCGGCTCTCACCGCTGTCTCTCTGCAATTGTACCAGGGAAGACTACCCTGCAGTACAGCGATCTGAAAGCGAGGCTTTAACCGCTCGTGGTGTGCAGCATGGAAGGGTCCAAGTCAATGGCGGTTTGGAGGACGGTCTATGTGGACAGCCTTATCCAGGTTGCCTGCATACACAGATGTGCCTCTTTTATTCATCAACCATGTGAGTTGCTAAATGTTGTACCTTCACTAACCGCTTCACCCCCGGAAGATTTTACCCCCTTCCTGACTGGAGGACTTTTTGCGATTCGGCACTGCATCGCTTTAGCTGACAATTGCGTGATTGTGCGATGTTGCACCCAAACAAAATTGACATCTATTGTCCCCACAAATAGAGCTTCCTTTTGGTGGTATTTGATCACATCTGCGGTTTTTATTTTTTGTGCTATAAACAAAAGAAAAAAAAAAAAGCGACAATTTTGAAAAAAAATATTTTTTTTTACTTTTTGCTATAATAAATACCCCCCAAAAATATATATAAAAAACTTTTTTTTCCCTCAGTTTAGGCTGATATGTATTCTTCTACATATTTTTGGGGGAAACAAATTGCAATAAGCGTATATTGATTGGTTTGCGCAAAAGTTATAGCATCTACAAAATAGGGGGTAGTTTTATGGCCTTATTTTTTTTCCACTAGTAATGGTGGCGATCTGCGATTCTTAATCGGGACTGCGGCATTATGGCGGACACATCGGACAATTTTGACACATTTTTGGGACCATTGGCATTTATACAGCCATCAGTGCTATAAAAAAGCATTGATTACAGTAAAAATGTCACTGGCAGGGAAGGGGTTAACACTAGGGGGCGATCAAGGAGTTAATTGTGTTCCCTCAGTGTGTGTTTTAACTGAAGGTGGGAGGGGACTGTAGGGGAGATGACAGATCATCTATTCATACTCTGTATGAACAGACGATCTGTCTCTTCTCCCCCCCAGAGAACTGGAAACTGCGTTTACATACACAGATCCTGGTGTGCCCCGAGCAATCGCGGGGGCCTGGCGGTGTATCGTGACCGCCGGGCACTCGCATTGGCTTTGTGGGCAAGCAGCGCGCGCCCCTAGTGGCCACAGGGAGAGGCGACGTTACATAATGTCGTTTCGCCCAGCCGTGCCATTCTGCGGCAGTACAACTGCGGCGCCTGCTTGGCAAGTGGTTAAATGGAACCATATTGCTACACTTAAAGGCGCCTCTCTTTTATACTCAGTTGTGACATGACGCTACTTGTATATCAAGTCAAAATGTATTCGCTTTTTTTTTTTTTTTTTTTTTTTTTTGCTTGTCTTGCAAAACGGTTTTACTGTATAGTACCGTGTCCCACAGAAGAGTTGCTGCTCCATCATAGTCATACATTAGTCTATGATATATGTTTTGTTATTTGGATTAGTGCAGTTTTACACTTTCTTTACTTATTGTGTGAACCTAGCCATAAAGGGCTGGGAGGCGGTCAGCAGAAAGGGGTTAATGACCAGAATACTCACATCTCAGTGTAAATAATCCCAGCCAGAGACACATTGAGGAGGCCGCTGGCCAGCACATACTTTCTAGTGCAAGCCTGTTTCCTCATCTTGATGGTGGTGTCAATAAATGACATGTTCAGGTTTTGTTCCTCTGTCTTCATTTCTGGGGGAGAGATAAACATGACTTTATATAAATATGTGTATCCTATATACACCTCATAGACCACCAACCATCACCTCTCTCTGCTGGAACTACCCCCCCTGTACACCCCCCACACATCATTCTGTGCCCGGCTGATACACACCCCCCTCAGCCCCAACCCCATTGATTCCCTCACGAGTTCCGGCAGAGAAGACTAACGCAGAAAGTAGAAGCAGCTTTCTTTCTTTCTCATACAACCATTACTGGAGAGGAGTCATTATCAAACACGTGAAATAGAGCCGTACCGCCGCCACGTTCATCTACTATAACGCCGTACCATAGAGTCACCGCCACACACACAGAACGGACACTACACCAGAATGTGGCGGGCAGCAAACAACCGAACACCCCTCTCTACGCCCAATGAGAGAGCTCTAGGACTGACGTCTGAATCACGTGACCATTGCTTTGGGCGGGCTCTAGGCAGACTAGTGTGGCTAGGGGCGATGGAAGTGACGTCAGTGGGTGGTTCCGGTGTTCTAGCAGAATACAGGATGGAAGTTCTGTCAGTGCCCCGACACGTGACCGGAAGAGACAGCAGTATGAGTAGGGGGACGCTAAGCTGAGGTCATTAGATTTTAGGTCCTGCTGACTACTGCTACTTCTAACCACACCCACAAACATGCCCCCATGTGTAGCCACACCCAGAAAAGAATAAGGTGGATATGCAGAGTATCCCAGGGAATTATGGATGTAGCCAGACTGCAGTAGCTGTAGGAGGGGCTTAAACTGGTGTGGCCAGGGCTTTTTTTCTCAAACAATAGGTGCTGGAACTCAACCACGACCCCTCCCCCCCCACACACCCTCCAAATCACATCAAATAGTGGGTGTGGTCATATATCACAAACAGTATAAGGGTCTAAAGGGGCATTAAATATCAGGATTGCAATACAGAGTGCAGAGTTCATGGGGGTTACACACAGAGTGCAGAGCTGTCACTTGTAAACACAGAAACCAGACTTCTGTGTTTACAAGTGATTGTGGTGAGCAGGCACCAAAGGGTCTGAGCCAGAGGTGGTGGAACTGAGTTCCACCAAGTTCCCACTGAAAAAAAGCCCTGGGTATGGCTATATAAAACCAGCCTGTTCTTATCTAAGGTGAAAGTGCAGAGATAAGGCATGTGTTAATGATACACAGAGGGCAGGGGTCATGCCCAGGGTGCAAGTGTAAGTAACACTCAGGAGCCTGGGGTAGGGTGACCACATTTCCAAACTGCCATTCAGGGACACCCCCCCAAAAAAAGATGATTTCAAAAACCTTTGGGGGGGGGGGGGGGGTTAGGTTGGGGGATGGGAGAATGTAGTCTCGGGGTTGACGGGAAATTTGAAAATTTGATAGGCGGGTGATTTGTCAGGTGAATGGCTGTTGTTAGCACTTAAATCATCCCGACACCATGCTTGATATGGTGTCAGGATGATTGAAGCGCATTATTTCTATTACTACATTATAATACATATAATGAAATAGTTCAACTCACCATAATGCAGAATAAGTGGGAACCCTGAGCTTGCCACCAGATGCAGACCACGTTTGCGGTGGAGGCAGAGCCAGGCCGGAGATGATAGAGGAGGTGGAGTTGACTTCTATGGTGGAGCCTGCACAAGCCCGGAGAAGATAGAGGTGGGTGGGTGCCAGACGTTCACGGTGGAGGTGGAGCCGGCCTGGAGATGATAGAGGAGGTGGGTGGAGTGGGCATCCGTGGTAGAGGCGGCCGCGTGGAGAGCACTAGGCACGGAGGAGGAGGAAGTTAACTCCTCCCCTGCTTTGAATGCATGGCAGGGAGTCCCGGCCGTGACGTCACTGGTTGCTAGATGCCAGGCGGCTCTAGCAAACAGTGGCCTGACCAGTAGAAGAGTCTCTCAGGGGATGGTGGAGACGGAGCGTGCGCCAGCGCTATGGCGGGGTTTGCTTCTCTGTCAGCTTCATTCCGGGATGCTATTGTCCCGGAATGAAGGTGCCGGGACCTGGGACAGACCTGCTGATTGCGGTACTGTCCAAGACATGTGGTCACCCTGGTCTGGGGCAAGTAATGCTTAGAGTGCAGGAGCAGGTAACAGAGTACAGTGGTCAAGAGTATGTAACACACTGTGCAGGAGTCAGGAAAAAGGAACACACAGAGTGCAGTGGTCAGGAGTAATTAACACACAGGGTGCAGAAGTAAGTAGTGCACAGAGTGTAGTGGTCAGGAGTAAGTAACACAGGGTGCAGGAGTAGGTAGTGCTCAAGGGTCTGGGGCAAGAAACATTTAGAATGGAGGAGTTAGTAACAGAGTGGTCAGGAGTAAGTAACACACAAAGTGCAGGAGTATGTAATGCTCAGGTGCAGGCTCGTGAGTAAGTAACATTAGGTGTGCAGGAGTAAGTAGCGCACAGAGTGCAGTGGACAAGAGTAAGTAATGCTTAGGGAACAGGGGTCAGGAGGAAGTAACACATGCTTAGGGAACAGGGGTCAGGAGTAAGTAATGCTCAGGGGTCAGGAGTAAGTAATTCTTAGAGTGAAGGAGTAAGTAATGCTCAGTATGCAGAGGTCAGGAGTAAGTAATGCATAGAGTGCAGGGGTGTTAAGCAGGGCATGCCAGTAGACAAGTTGGCTCCTCTGGGCCGACTTCTGTGCACCTAAACAGGCTAATCCATGCTCCTTCTTGTGGACGTAGGAATTGGACACATGCTCATGCATGCGAACAATTGTGCACACATCGGCATGCTTATGCGCACTTGTGACAGATGTCGGCGCCAAATGAGCTATTTAACCACTTGCCTACTGGACACTTTCACCCCCTTCCTGCCCAGGCCAATTTTCAGCTTTCAGCTCTCTCACACTTTGAATGGCAATTGCGCGGTCATGCAACACTGTACCCATATGAAATATTTATAATTTTTTTGTTGACATCATTCCCCTCTCTCTGTAACCCCAGAAACCAGGAGCGACAAGTAGTTTGTCGGTTCCGCCCCTTTGTTTACCTGGCCACCAACAGCCAGGTATATAGCTGATCAGACCAATCTGTGTCTGATCGGCTACATGGGAGGCCAGAGGAGAGATTTGGCTTCTAATGCCTCGTTTCCACTGAGCGGATCGGTTCGGGTCGGTACAGTTTGAATGGCCTAGAATGGTCCGGTCTTTTCTGGTGAGCGTTTCCACTGCAAGTGGGACCACAAGGGGCCATACAGGGTTTAGAGAAAATGCCTCAGCATAGCACAGCAGAGGGTTTTCTGTCAGCCAATCAGTGGACTGTATCGTAGCTCCACCCTAACCGAACCATTCCATTTTCTATGGCCCCACATCTGAAGCAGGACCCGGAATGGAGCGTTACGATTCGGTTGTATGGGCCGCTTTCATATTGGAAACACCCAAAATAGTTTACTGAACCGAGGCATAATAGACCAATGTGTGTCTGATCGGCTACATGG
Organism: Lithobates clamitans; assembly: GCA_037952925.1. Lineage (NCBI taxonomy): Eukaryota > Metazoa > Chordata > Amphibia > Anura > Ranidae > Lithobates > Lithobates clamitans. The sequence goes on from JBBGZY010001470.1 coordinate 828,519, forward strand.
GAGGCCAGATGAGAGATTTGGGGTCTAATAGACCCCAAATCTCTCAATAAAGGGGACCTGTCACTGCCCATACTATCACAAGGGATTTTGTGTATCCCTTGTGATAGCAATAATGTTAGTACAAAAAAAAAAGTGTAAAAAATAATATTTTTGTATAAAATAAATAAATATATATAAAAATAATTTTTAAAGCGCCCCCCGTCCCACTGTGCTTACGAGCAAATACAAACGCATACGTTACTCCCGCCCGCATATGTAAATGGCGATCGAACCACACATATAAGGTATTGTCAAAAAACTTCAGAGTGAGAGCACTAATTCTAGCACCAGACCTCCCGTGCAACTCTAAACTGGTAACTTGTAAAGTTGTTTAAATCGTCGCCTATGGAGAATTTTAAGCACTGTAGTTTGCCGCCATTCCAAGGGCAGACACAATTTTAAAGCATGACATGTTCGGTATCTTTTTACTCGGTGTAACATCATCTTTCACATTATACAAAGAAATTGGGCTAACTTTAGTGTTTTGTTTTTTTTTTAATCCATCAAAGTGTTTTTTTTCCCAAAAAATTGTGTTTGAAAAACCGCTGCGTAAATACCGTGTGACATGAAACACCCACCATTTTATTCTATAGGGTCTCTGCTATAAAAAAAATATAAGGTTTGGGGGTTCTAAGAAATTTTCTAGAAAAAAAAAATAGATTTTGAGGCTGGGTTTACACTAGTGCGAATCGGATGCAGGTTTCACTGCATCCAATTCGCATGACAGGAGATTGTGACCGGCTCTTTATGAAGCCAGTTCACATATCTCCATGGCGGCTGCAGAGCAGCTTGCGCAGGAGTGCTGTGTGTCTGTGGCTTCGTTTCAGGGCCTAATTCAGGCAAAAATTCAGCCCTGATTTGTCTCTGAAATGGAGAACAGAGACGCATCGGACCCCTGCTGCGAGCCGCATCCAGCTTAGATGTGAACCCAACATGTGTAGGAGCGAAGTGTCAGAAGTGGCCGGATGGGAAGCGGTTAAATTGTAAAGAGTATAAATGGTCTCCATTAAGATAATCACCTATCCGTAATAGCCGCTTATTAAGCCACCACTGAAACAATCTAGGTGCCAGCCCAGGTGGAAACTCAGGGTTACAAAAAATAGGAGCTAGCGGAGTGTGTGGGGATGATATGGATTTGTGATGACATTATCTGTCCCAGACGGCTAATGAATGTGATAAGGTGGGACAATAATATAGGAGGGAAAAAGCCACGATAATGATCCAATAGCAAAGGGACAGCAGGAGAGACCCTCAATAGAGACCCAAAGGGGTGTAGGTCCTTTAACAGTAGTATAGACAAATTGGGTAATCTAAGCAGCTAAAAAAGACCAAGCCCACCCCGTGGTTTGGAGACATATAATGTCAGTTTATTCATTCAAGATTTTCTGTTACCCCATCTGAAACGGAGGACTGAGGAATATACACTGTATTTAAACAAACATTTTTGTGCCTGGGGTTCAGCTTTAGGGCTCTTTCACATGGGGCTGTCCGTGTAGAGACTCAGCTTGCTCAGTGAGGATCACTCCGTTAATCCCCGCTGAGCCGGCGGATGACAGGTCCGTCTCCGCTCACTGTGCAAGGATGGACCTGTCAGAGCTCTGCTCTCCTCTATGGGGGAAAATAGGGTTTCCATCCGTCTGGATTCAGCGGAGCGGTTCGGATGTCAGCGGACATGTCACCACTGACATCCTTTGCTCCGTAGAACTGTATGAAGCGTCCGTTCAGGTCCACCTAAAAAACTGACAGGTGGACTTGAACGGTCTGCCCGTGTGAAAGAGCCCTTACTCTGTTTTACCATGATGATTTTTAGTCCTATCTATTTTCCTTCATTTTGTGGCACTGGTTCCTAGAGAGACCTAGTGATAATGTATTCATTTTCAATTATTTAGCCATTTTTAACGCAAAATACATTTTTTACTTAAACTATTAGTATATAACCTTTAACACAAACAATTGTTAATGTATGATTTTATAATCATATGCAGGATGGGCATACGTCTATTTGCCCACTAGAGGGACCTCCCATACAGTCTATGCTTGCACACTGATAGTACAGTAGATAAAGATGAACACCAGGAATTTAGTCACTTTTTAGGCTACTCCAGGTTACTATAGGTTAAGTCCAAAGAGGTACATGGCACATGAACTTTTCACTTTTATTTTCAATTTATGTTTTTAGTGAGTGATATCCCTATACTTGTGGCACTCTGATGTTGGACTTTCGAGTCTCGGTACCTGTAGTTGTAGAGTTGTATGCAGCTCTGCCTGCCCCTCCTGTTGCTTAGTGCCGGTTCACACTGGTGCGATGCCAAACATCGCACAGACATCGCATGTAATTAGCAGCGCACTGCCGTTCACATTACATGCAATGTCTGTGTGGTGTGATATCAGCCATAGAGATAGTATGGCTGATATCGCACCGCATTCGGTGCAAACACGCACAGGACCCTTTTTTCTGTTCGGACCAGAATCGGATCGCATGTGTGTTCAATTGTGGAATCAATTGCCTTCAGAAATCACCTAATTAGTAAATAGAGTCCACCTGTGTGTAATTTAATCTCAGGATAAATACAGCTGTTCTGTGAAGCCTTCAGAGGTTTGTTAGAGAACCTTAGTGAACAAACAGCATTATGAAATCCAAGGAACACACCAGACAGGTCAGGGATAAAGTTGTGGATAAGTTTAAAGTAGGGTTAGGTTATAAGTAAATATCACAAGCTTTGAACATCTCACGATCCACCATCCGAGCATGGAAAGAGTATGGCACAACTACAAACCTACCAAAACATGGATGTCCAACTAAACTGACAGGCTGGACAAGGAGAGCATTAATCAGAGAAGCAGCCAAGAGGCCCATGGTAACTCTGGAGGAGCTGAAGAGATCCACAGCTCAGATGGGAAAATCTGTCCACAGGACAACTATTAGTCGTGCACTCCACAAATCTGGCCTTTATGGAAGAGTGGCAAGAAGAAAGCCATTAGAAGTCCCATTTGCAGTTTGCAAAAAGCCATGTGGGGGACACAGCAAACATGTGGAAGAAGGTGCTCTGGTCAGATGAGACCAAAATGTCACTTTTTGGCCTAAAAGCAAATCCCTATGTGTGGCAGAACACTAACACTGCACATCAGCCTGAACACATCATCCCCACCATGAAACGTGGTGGTGGCAGCATGATGTTGTGGGGATGTTTTTCTTCAGCAGGGACAGGAAAGCTGGTCAGAGTTGATGGGAAGATGAATGTTGCCAAATACAGGGCAATCTTAGAAGAAAACCTGCTATGCCGCATACACACGATCGGAATTTCGGCCCACAAAAGACTGATGAGAGTCTTTTGTCGGAAAATGCAACTGTGTATATGCTCCATCGGACTTTTGCTGGCCGAATTCCAGCCAGCAAAAAATTAAGAGCATGCTCTTAATTTTTCAGTCGGAAAAACTTCCTATCCGAAAATTTGATCGTCTGTGGCAATTCCAACGCGCAAAATTCCTACGCATGCTCGGAAACAATTCGACACATGCTCGGGAGCAATGAGCTTTATTTTCTCGGCTCGCCGTAGTGTTGTACGTCACCACGTTCGTGACGGTCGTAAGTTCAGTGAACTTTTGGGTGACCGTGCGTATGCAAGGCAAACTTTAACGGAATCCTGTCAGAAAAGCCGTCATATCTTTTTCCCACGAGAAGTCCTATCGTGTGTACGCGGCATTAGAGTCTGTAAAAGACCTGAGACTGGGGCGGAGGTTCACCTTCCAGCAGGACAACGACCCTAAACATATAGCCAGAGCTACAATGGAATGGTTTAGATGAAAGCATATTCATGCGTTATGCCCTGTACACACAATAGGATTTTTCAATGGAAAATGTGTGATAGGACCTCATTGTCGGAAATTCTGACCGTGTGTAGGCTCCATCACACATTTTCCATAGAAACTTCCGACACACAAAGTTTGAGAGCTTGCTATAAAATTTTCCGACAACAAAATCCGTTGTCGGAAATTCCGATCGTGTGTACACAAATGCGACGCACAAAGTGCCACACATGCTCAGAATAAATTAAGAGACGAAAGCTATTGGCTACTCCCCCGTTTATAGTCCCGACGTACGTGTTTTACGTCACTGTGTTCAGAACGATCGGATTTTCCGACAACTTTGTGCGACCGTGTGTATGTAAGACAAGTTTGAGCCAACATCCGTCGGAAAAAATCCATGGATTTTGTTGTCGGAATGTCCGATCAATGTCCGACCGTGTGTACAGGGCATTGGAATGGCCCACTCAAAGTCCAGACCTAAATCCAATTGAGAATCTGTGGCAAAATTGCTGTTCACAGACACTCTCTATCGAATCTGACAGAGTTTGAGCAATTTTGCAAAGAACAATGGCCAAAAATGTCACTCTTTAGATGTGCAAAGCTGGTAGAGACATACCCAAAAAGACTTGCAGCTGTAATTGCAGATAAAGGTGATTCTACAAAGTATTGACTCAGGGGGGCTGAATACAAATGCACAGCACACTTTTCACATATTTGTTTGTAAAAAAAACATTTATCATTTTCCTTCCACTTCACAATTATGTGCCACTTTTTGTTAGTCTGTCACATAAAATACATTTATGTTTTTGGTTGTAACATGACAAAATGAGGAAAATTTCAAGGGGTATGAATACTTTTTTCAAGGCACTGTAGGTAAGTATGATTCTTGAAAAAAAAAGTGCCAAACTTCTCTTTTAAATTCTTTGTGATCCTGTCATCAAAGTTTTTCTTTCAGGGTCTTTCTTTTATAGGGCGATAATTGTCCTGTATTGCAGCCCACCAAACAACAGATGTAACTGTTTGGTTTTTTTTTTTTAGGCTTTTCCCCTTTGTTTTCACCTGGTGACCTGGCCAGTAACACACCTCCTGTATTAGTGTGACCCACTCTGGATGCATAAGCACAAAAGGCACCTTAGGACAACAGCTTTGCTAATCTGCGAGAGGGAAGTGTTAGTGTACTAGCAGATTTAGATACACTAACAATTTGAAGCTGACCCCCAGCTCAAACTTTATAAGCAGTTCCAGCAACAGTCTTTTTTTTCTTTCTTTTAGTATAAAGGTTTTATAAAAGCTGATCATTAACATAACCTGACTGTGTTAAATGGTTTGTCTCATCCCTCTTTGAAAAGCAACTCACTTATTGCCTGGATCACCAGGTGAAAATGTGGAAAAGAAAGAAGGCTAAGAAAAAAAAACAGCCAAAGCCAAAAAAGATTTGGTAAGCTGCAATATAATAAATGTTTGCTTTTGGGTAAATACTGCTTTAGCCCTGGTTCACATTGGTACGATTTGACGTGCGATTTGACATGCACAGATGTTTCTGAAATTGCGGCCGAAATTGGGACTGACATGCGCTTCATTCCCGCAGCTCAGTGTGAACCTTGGCTCAAAGTGGTTTTAAACCCAAAAGCAAACATTTATTATATTGCAGCCTACCATTTCTTAGATGTGATGGCAGTATTTCTTTTTTTTTTAAGCTGTCTTTTTTTCTATTTGCATCTGGGGATCAAGCAAGGAAGTCTGTTATTTCATAAGAACAAGCTCTTCAGCAGAATGTATCAGTTTCAGAGATGAGACAAACTATTTACCACTGACAGGGGTGCTTAAAATGATCAACTGTTATTCATTTACCGGTATTTAAAATCTTTATCCCAATTTTTTTTTAAATAGCTGTAACTGATTATAAAGTGTTAGCTGGAGTTTGGCTTCAGCTTGTTAGTGCAGTGGTCATCAACCCTGTCCTAAGGACCCACTAACAGGCCAGGTTTGCAAGATAACTGAAATACATCACAGGTGATATTATTTGCTACTCAGGGATTGCAGTATTCTAGTCTGCATCTCCCCAAGGTAATACATAAAACCTGGCCTGTTAGTGGAACCCCTGAGGACAGGGTTGATGACCGTGTTAGTGTATTTAAATTTGCTAGTACATCTAACATTTCCTTCCCCCCGGACTGACAATGCTGCTGTCTGCTGTGCCCCCTGTGCTCATTCATCCATGGTGTTACTGGCCAAATCACCATGTGAAAAGAGAGGGAAAGAGCCTAAACAAAGAAAACAAATGCAGCCACCACATTTAATAATTGGTAAGCTGAAATATATTACTTTTTTGGTCTAAGGTTTAATATCACTTTAGGGAGGCACATATCTGTCTCCAATTTTATCTCCTGTGTTGTCACTCATAGGGTACTTGCACAGAGTACTGCTATATAAACATCAGAATGCTGGCAGAAAAATTCTAGCTTTTCTTGGGTTATGCTGAAACTGCATAAGCATATAAAATACTATCTGGCAACACAATTTTTATTTATTTATTTATTTATTTTTTACTGATCTATATGCAACACAAGTTTACAATTAGTGTCACTATTGATGTCAGCGGCAGTTAGTCAGTCAGTGTACCCCTCAGTCAGCGTCAGCTAGTGTCAGATTGCCTGCCATACTATCACATTGCCACTATAAGTCGCTGATCACTACCATTACTAGTATCAAAAAAATAAATAAATAAATATTTCAGTATCTATACCAGGTGCTATAACTTTCACAAAAAACAAATATACACTTATTGTGATTTTTTTTTTTAACCAAAGACATGTAGCAGAATACATTTTGGCCTAATTTCATGAAGAAAACAGAACATTTATTATCAAATACTTACTGTAATTTTTCCTTTCCTGATGTGTGGGTTAACCTCGCCTCCTGTCCAATGCTATAGGACCCCACTCCCATAAATTTGAGCTCACCACTAGAGACTGCGTTCCGTAACTAGCCAACTCTTGACCGATGGGTGGGAACTTCGTCTGCCATAGAGTCCATCAGGAAAGGAAAATTACGGTAAGTATTTGATAATAAATTTTCCATTTTCCTGACAGACTCCATGGCAGGCTATGTGTGGGCAATAACTAGCCAAACCACACGGGTGGGTATGCTGATCAAAAGAAATTTAATTTGGCCAGTCAACCCACAGGATTCTTAAACCAAAGTTCACAGAAGATAGAGAAGCAGGTTTTATACAGTAATGTGACATAAAGGTATTAAAGTGGATGTAAACCCATTTTTTTTATTAAGACTATCTCTGAGCAATTCTCTTATCTTTTTTTAGTAAGATAAAAATGGACAGTGCTGTGCTGTGAGTGACAGGTGATTTACATATCTCATGCACTAGTGTGAGACAGGCATTCTGTGTACTTCACAATTCACCCCCCCCCCCTCTTTCTTCTCCAGCTCTCCCAGGATTGGCTGCCTTTTCTGGGTTTTGACTGGATGTTTCTCATCATGGGGTGTGATCCACAGATCAGTGTGAGAGGAGGAAGTCCAGTGAACTCACAGGAGGGCCAGCAGAAGATAAACAGACAAGTGATTTGATTTAGGGGAGATGCATCTAGTCAGAGTTGGGCAGAGGAGAAGCTCCAGTGATCTGATGATTGTTATGGTGCAGTGTTTGTGTCTGAGGTCACCTGATCACAGTTGCAACGTTCCTTTTGTTCACGAGGATGTGTTATGTGGGGGAGGGGTGGATTTCTCACTTTTCATAATTACACCCAGTAAGGCTGAATGAGCTCAAAGCTTACAGCCTACTCGTGTCACCTGACTGATCCCACCAAGTCCCTACTCGTGTCAGCTGACTGCTCCCACTAAGTCCCTACTCGTGTCAGCTGACTGCTCCCACCAAGTCCCCACTCGTGTCACCTGACAGCTCCCACCAAGTCCCTACTCATGTCACCTGACTGATCCCACGAAGCCCCTACCCTTGTCACCTGACTGCTCCCACCAAGCCCCTACTCGTGTCACCCGACTGCTCCCACCAAGTCTCTACACATCACCTGACTGCTCCCACCAAGTCCCTACTCGTATCAACACTGAAGAAATGGCTGCACTTCAAGATCCATCAAAATTCTTATTTAATAGACCAACATCCCAAGTGTTACAAATAGTTCAAATGGTAGACGCGTTTCACACACTAACATTTGCGCTTATTCAGTAATGAATAAGCGCACCTGTGTCAGGGCTGGGCTCAGCCCTTCCTTCTCTGAGCTGGCCTTTTAGCTGTCGGCTAATTGCCAGCTCCTATCTCTCTCCACAGTTACCCAGCTGTTGTTGATTCTGCTCGTCAGTCCTGCCTACCTAAAGTCGTCCAGCTCACTTGATCTCTGCCTTCACCTTTGTCAACTTCACAGAGACTTTCTCCTGCGTTCCTGATGAAGACTTGCTCGGCTGACATTCCTTCTGGCTCCTGATCCTGCTTGCTTTACTACTACGTTTATCTCTGCCTCTCTGACAATTGCTTGGCTGACTACCCGATCCGGTTACTGAACTCTGGCTTGTTTTCACTACGCTTACTCTGTTTACATTATTATTATTATTATTAATAAACAAGCGTGATTTAACTTTACTTCTGTCTCGGTCTGATTCATGGTTCCTGATAGTAGGCGAAGTCCATGAATTCAGAAGATACAGTCAATCCACTTGTTGGTAATTTTTTTTTCCAGATTGGATGAGCAAGATCACCACATGGATCAGTTTGCCATAGCGTTACAAACGCTCCTGAGTCGCACGGCTCACCTGGAAACTCCCTCTGTGGCTGCTCCGGTACAACCTGAGTTGCAGGCCATCCCTGCTGCTGCGCCAGTCTCTGTGCAGGCACCTGCCTCGAGTATTACCTCTATAAGAGGTATGTCTGGTTCCGCTCTGCTTCCCCAGTGATTTGGGGGCGATCCAGTTCAATGCAGAGGGTTTCTCAACCAGGTTGAGATTTACTTTGAGATGCTGCCCTAGGCGTTTCCCACGGACAGAAGCAAAGTAGTTTTCGTGATATCTTTGCTTTCTGAGAGAGCCTTGGCCTGGGCAAACCCTCTATGGGAGACGCAAAAACCTGTTGTCTTGAGTTACCCTGACTTTGTGGCCTCCTTTAAAAGGGTATTTGACGTTCCCGCACGCTCCGCTTTTGCTGCCAAGTGCCTCATGTCCATCAGAGTACGAGAACTGTTGTTGACTACGCCATTGAATTCCGTTTTCATGGTCTCTCAGATTCCATCAAGGATGAGATAGCATGCCCGAGATATAACCACTGAGCTGGAGAGGTTGATCACATTTGCCATCCTCATTGACTCCAGACTCAGAGAAAGACACTCTTTTAAGGAGCGCTTGCGGAAGCCTCCTGTACCTTTGCCTCCGAGCTTTGCAGTTCCACCCATGCCTCCCTCACCTCCCATGCCTCCTGGTACCGAGTCGGCCAGTGAAGATGAACCCATGCACTTGGGCTTCACGCGTCTCTCTGCGGATGAGAGAGCCTTTAGGAGGAGGGAGAGATTGTGTCTTTATTGTGGCGAGGCAGGTCACTTTTTGAAGTCTTGTCCTACCCGTCCAGGGAACGCCCGAACCTTGAGGTCCTGTCATGGACAGACCTTAGGTGGCGTTGTTTTGTCCCCAGTTATGCAGAAGGATAAGCCCCTGGTTTCGGTCACCCTTTCTTGGGCTAAATCATCCATCGAGATACAGGCTCTAATCAACTCTGGAGCTGCAGGCCTGTTCATTGATGCTGCCTTTGTATCGAAGCACTCGATTCCGCTGCAGCTGCATGACACTCCACTTGCCATTGAGGCTCTTGATGGGAGACCTCTACAGCCTGCCCATGTGACTAATAAAAAAGTTCCATTGTCCGTGACCGTAGGGGCTCTTCACCATGAGATAATCCAATTCCAAGTTATTTCCTCACCTAGGTTTCCGCTGGTTATTGGTTATCCTTGGTTACAGAGGCACAACCCCTCTTTTGATTGGCTCCATGCTGAGGTTCTCTCCTGGTCACCACAATGCAGTGAGACATGCTTCCAGAAGGTAGCCAATGTCCTGTGCACCTCTTCACTCTCCTCCCTGCCGGAGGAGTACCGCAATTTTAGCGATGTCTTTGACAAAGGTCAAGCTGGTAGTTTGCCTCCACACCGGCCTTATGATTGTGCCATACCCCCTCGTGGCTGAGTTTACCCTTTGTCGGTCTTGGAGGATAAGGCCATGGAGGAGTACATTGCAGACGCACTTTCTCAAGGTTTCATCCGCAAATCCTAATCTCCTGCTGGTGCTGGTTTCTTCTTTGTGAAGAAGAGGAGTGGTGAACTGAGACCTTGTATTGATTATAGGGGTCGCAATAGTTTCATGATTAAGAATGCCTACCCAATTCCGTTGATTACAGAATTATTTGACCGCCTCAAGGGAGCAACGATTTTCACGAAGCATGATTTGAGAGGAGCATACAATCTTGTGCGGATTAAGGAGGGCAACGAGTGGAAAAATGCGTTTTAATACCACTAACATTTCCTTGAATTCTGCTTCCCGATTGTCCCCGTTTATGGCGTATTATGGCTTCCAATCTTCCATGTTGCCTGACTCGTTTGTTCCGCAGAGTATTTCTGCGTTAGAGGAGCATCTCCGTGGTCTTCGTTCCACTTGGGCACAAGTTCAGGAGGCTTTGCAACATGCTAACGATAGGTACAGACTCCATGCTGACCGCAGATGCCTGCCTGCACCTTCCTACCAGGTTGGGGACAGAGTCTGGCGGTCATCTCGCAACCTCTGACTTCGTGATCCTTCTTTGAAGTTTGCACCTTGTTTCATTGGGCCTTTCCGTATCCTTCGCAGGATTAACCCAGTGGCTTACGCTTGGACCTTCCTCCCAGTATGCGCAAATGTGTTTTCATGTCTCCTTATTGAAACCTTTGGTCTGCAATCGCTTTACCACCTCGGTGCCACGTCCTCACCCTATACAGATTGAGAACCATGAGGATTATGAAGTACAATCCATTGTTGACTCCCGTAGGTTCCGTGGGCGCATACAGTACCTGGTGCATTGGAAGGGGTATAGTCCTCGGACGCACATGCCCCTGTCCTCCTCTGTGATTTCCATAGATGTTTTCCCCTCAAGCCCGGTAGTTCTCCGAGGGGGAGGGGTCATTGAGGAGGGGGTACTGTCAGGGCTGGGCGCAGCCCTTCCTTCTCTGAACTGGCCGCTCAGCTGTCGGCTAATTGCCAGCTCCCATCTCTCTCCACAGTTACCCAGCTGTTGTTGATTCTGCTCGTCAGTCCTGCCTACTTAAAGTCGTCCAGCTCACTTGATCTCTGTCTTCGCCTTTTTCAAAATCACAGAGACTTTCTCCTGCGTTCCTGTTGAAGACTAGCTCGGCTGACATTCCTTCTGGCTCCTGATCCTGCTTGCTGTACTACTACGTTTATCTCTGGCTCTCTGACATTTGCTTGGCTGACTACCCGATCCGGTTACTGAACTCTGGCTTGTTTTCACTACGCTTACTCTGTTTAGCTTATTATTATTATTATTATTAAACCAGTATGATTTAACTTTACTTCTGTCTCGGTCTGATTCATGGTTCTTGATAACCTGTTAGTGTGTTAAACGCGTCTACTATTTGAACTGTTTGTAACACTTGGGATGTTCGTCTATTAAATAAGAATTTTGATAGATCTTGGAGTGCAGCCATTTCTTCAGTGTTGCTCGTATGTGGAGGCGAGCCCAGGTGGGCACCCGTGATATCATTAGGCTTGCTGTCTCACCTGGAGCAGCAAGTTTTTTTGTTTGGATATCCCTACTCGTGTCACCTGACTGCTCCCATCAAGTTCCTACCCGAGTCACCTGACTACTCACACCAAGCCTATATTTTCTTGTACAAACATCACGCTAAATAAAGAAGTCATCCTCTCCAGCCTGCACCACGATGTATTTTCAGAGAGTGTGTGGACATGATACTGGAGTTGATCAAAGAGTGTACAGACATTATACAGGAGTTGATCAGAGAGTGTGCGGACATTATACAGGAGTTGATCAGAGAGTGTGCGGACATTATACAGGACTTGGTCAGAGAGTGTGCGGACATGATACTGGAGTTGGTCAGAGAGTGTGCGGACATGATGCGGGAGTTGGTCAGAGTGTGCAGAGGTGATGCGCGAGTTGGTCAGAGAGTGTGCGGACATGATGCGGGAGTTGGTCAGAGAGTGTGCGGACATGACGAGGGAGTTGGTCAGAGAGTGTGCGGACATGATGCGGGAGTTGGTCAGAGAGTGTGCGGAAATGACAAAGCAGCTGTGAAATGTGGGTGTGGCTTAAATTGTGTAGTGGTACCCCTGTAAGGGCTGCTGAGTATAATGGTCTGTCTGTCACCCTGACCAGCCAGGCACACACTTATTCACTCCTCACAGACAATAAAGCCGGGTGCGGGGGACGGGGGGGTGGAGAAAGAGACACGGAAACACAGTGGGCGAATGAGGACAGGGGAATGCAGGGGAATCGGTGCTCACAGCTGTCCCCCACTGCACCGATCATCCCCGACTGTCACTGGACATCCATGTGTGCAGGACTGACAGAGGGCCGCGAGCGTGCTCTGCTTTTGCCCAGAATGCGCTCTGCCTCTCCTGTGCAAGCTTTGGCCAAGTGGAATGTAGAGGTGGGTGGGGAGTCTGCTGATGTCACGACTCTGCTCACCGAGCGTAGCACAACAGACCCGCCCACTGAATCCGGAGTCTTTCGGGGCTCCAAATAGAGAAGGGAGAGATATTTGGAAGGTAAGGATACATGCAGGAGGCATTTATATCCTTAAAGTTCAGCACTATGCCATTACTTTATAATTGATGAGAGTGGGTTTACATCCACTTTAATGGAGGCCCATGAGGCCGCTTTGCAGATGACGTCTGGAGCCACATGCCGGGCTGCTGCCCATGAAGTTGCCATACCCCTGGTGGAATGTGCCGTCACCGCCTCTGGAAGAGCCAAGCCCTTAGCTCTATAAGCCTGCTGGATGGACTGGAGGATCCAGGCCGCAATCATTCTGGTCGAAGCTCACTTCCCTCTGTTATTGCAGGAGTGCAAGATAAACAGGTAGTCGAAGCATCTAAAAGAGGAAGTAGCTTTCAGGTATTCCTTCAGTATTTCACCTACATCCAGAGGGTGAACTTCAGTGGACCCCAGGGCCCTGAATGTAGGTAGGACAATTTCTTGGTTCTCATGGAACACAGAAGTAACTTTCGGGTTTGAGCCGAGCATAGGGATGAGGATCACCCGGTCCAGGAAGAAAGCCAGGAATGGTTCTTCGTGACCCAAGGACCCAATCTCAGAAACCCCTTTGGCGGAAGTGATGGCAACTAGGAAGGAGACTTTTGCAGAAAGGTCTTTGATAGAAAGCGGATCCTGCGGTACTGAGACCAGTCAGTGAGTGGAGAACCAGGGGAATATCCCATTTGGGGAATCTTGGTCTTCTTTGGGGCCTTGTTGCCCCATAGAAAAACTGCTGGATTAGAGGGTGAACGGCCCATGATGTTCCCGGAGAAGGCCGACAAGGTTGAGACTTGGACCCTGAGGGAGCTGATGGATAGAGACAGATCTAGGCCGCATTGAAGGAAGCTGAGGATATCCTGGATTCCCAGATCTCTGAAAGATCTGCCCGTATGGGATGAGAATTCTACAAACTTGGCCCATATTTTCCCATAGACCTTATTCGTGCTAGCCTTTTCTCGAGCTCATGAGGGTGGAAATCACTCTTGACATGCACCTGAGAGTTTCCAGCTTCTCCCTCTCAAGAACCAGACCATCAGTCTCAGTAACGCCGGGCAAGGGTGCAGGACTGCCCCCTGAGAAAGAAGGTCCAGCCTGAGAGGAAGAGGCACTGGGTCCTGGAAGCTGAGCTGGTTTAGAAGGGGAAAGCATGGCCTGTTCGGCCAGTAAGGCGCTATTACCACCACCTCGACCGCTTCCGCTTGGAGTCTCTGTGAGAACCTGAGGATGATCAGGAGCGAGAGAAAAGCGTATGCCCTGTTGAAGCTCCACTGATCTGTCAGGGCATTTATTCCGAAGGCCTGGCTGCAACGGCCCCGAGTGTAATACTTCTTGGGTCTTGAAGTTGCAGGGGGATGCAAATAGATGTACTTCAGGATTGACTCCCAAGGACAGGATCCATTGAAAACGTCTGAGCATTAAGGGACCACTCGTCTAACTGTGTGTGAGACCGGAAATTCGCTTGGACGTTCTGGACTCCGGGGACGAAGACCGCTGAAATATTGGCCAGGTTTTTCTGAGCCCAGGACATGATTTGCTCGACTTCTTGGAGCAAGATGGAGCTCCGAGTGCCCCCTTGCCTCTTCACATAGAAGACAGCTGTGGTTTTATCCATCCTCAATAAAAATGATTCCCCTTTCAGGAGATGAGTGAAGGATTGAAGGGCACGCCAGGATGCCCGTAGTTCCAGGACGTTTGAGCCCAGATTGTGAAGATGGGCATCCCACCTGCCTTGTGCAAGTTCTGACCCGCAGAGGGCTTCCCATCCAGCACCGCTGGCATCAGATGTGACCGTGACCCATGAGACAGGGCAATAGAGTGGCAGGGGAGCAGATTTTTGCGCTAAAGCCACCAAAAGGGGCTGTTCCTCATCACTGATGTTATGTGAATGGATTGATTGCCGTCCCCTGAGTTCCATTGCTGGAGAAACCCTGTCTGGAAAGGACCTCCACAGAGACTATTTGACCATGAGGGTCATAGAGGCCATTGAGCTGATAATTTTTAGGCAGTGTGAGGCCCTCAGGTCTGAGGAGCTCAAGGCCCATGAAATTCTCTCTAGAATGACTGGGATCTTCTCTATTGGGAGAGAGATGGTACTTTCCACCATGTCGAACTGGGCCCCTAAGTATATCAGGTGCTGGACTGGTTCCAGGTAGCTTTTCTCCAGGTTTAGGAGCCAACTGAATTCGAGCAGTGTGGTGATAACCTGCTCTCTGTGGATCAGCAGCTGTTCCCTGTCTTGGGATAGCAGGAGGTCGTGGAGATAGTGGTAAAAGCGTATTCCTTTTGTTCTGATGAGGGCCACCATGGCCAGAAGAACTTTGGAAAAGACTCGGGTTGAGGTTGTCAACCCAAAAGGGAGGCAGTTGAACTGTAGATGTTCTTGTCCGACCCTGAGCCAGAGGTATCACCTGGCTGCACAGATTGCTGGATGGTAAACAAAATCTCCATTTTTAATCTTCCGTATTTTATAAACTTGTTTAGACAAATTAGGTCTATCACTGGGCGCCATGAACCATTTTTTTTTTGCACCAAGAAGAGAGGGGAGTATACCCCGTGGAACACTTCACCTTTTGGGACAGACACCATTGCTCCCTGTGCTAACAGCGAATCCACGTAGGACAGTAACACGTGCTTCTTTTCTTCTGACCGTGGTAGCAGGGTAGAGATAAATCTGGGGGGAGGAGTACTGGTGACGGACCATGTGTGGCCTGTGGAGACCGTCTTGATAGTCCAGTAGTCCAAAATTGAGGCCACACAGACGTGCCGGAAGAGAAGCAGACGTGCCCCCAATCGACCTGCCATGGCGGGCCCAATCTCAAAACGACTTAGCTGGCTCACGTCCACTGAATGCCTGGCTTTTAGTGGGCTTTTGGAAGGATGCCTGCCCTCTGCTCTAATTCCTTCTGAAGTCTTGGCTGGGCCTATAAGAGCGTGCCTCTCTTGACCGCTCCGTACTGCGTCTTCTGCGCTGGGGCCTCTTCTGGCTGAGCAGATGTCTATCCTGGGGCAGGAATCTCGACTTCCCACCCATGGCTCGGGCTATGGCACTGTCCAGCCTGTTGCCAAACAACGAGGGCCCCTCAAAGGGGATCCTACACCAGGCTTGTTTGGATGCTGGATCGGCGAGCCAAGGATGTAACCATAAGGCCCGCTAGCCGTAACCGAGGACAGCATAGTGGATAAGGTTGATCAAAGCCTTCTCCAGGAAAGCCACTGCCAGCTTCACTTCCTGGACTGCTGAGCACCTGGCCAGTTCTCCTGAGACTCCCTTGAGCACAGAGTCCACGTTCTCTGTCCAGGCCTCCATGGTGGGTTTGCAAGACATACCGGCTAGCCCGTAAATCCTCTTGAGGTCTTGGTCTATTCTCCTCTCAAGCCCATCTTTGAAGGATACAGCGTCCTCTAAGGAAAGAGTGACGTGTTTGGCCAGTCGCATCAGTGCTGCGTCTACGAGGGGAGCGTTTTCCAGATGTTTCACTTCCTCTGCCTTGAAGGGGTAAAATCTGGAGGTTTTCCTTGACATAGAAGCCTTCTTATCTACCTTGCTCCACTCCTCGTCAATGATATTCTTCAATTCGGAAAGGAGCAGGTAGTTGAGACGTTCCTTCCCCAAGTGTTTAAAGAACTTCCTTTGCTTAGCCGGGGGAGTGGAAGGATCTTCCCACTTAAGGGCCTCTTTGACCACTTTAATTAGTGGGGAAACAAGGGCGAAGTCTAAGCCTCCGAGAAATTCGTCTCCTTCCAACTCACTGACAAAAGAACCGGGAGAAGCATCATATGGCTGGGATGGGCCCGGATCCTCCTGGGCCTCATCAGCCAAGGAGCCAGATAGAGTGGTGGACTTGCTCTGCGTGCGGGTTGTACCCCACTCCTTGAGGGATTGCTGCACCACACGCTTAACGAATGATTCCATCTGTTGGCTTTCAGCCTCTTTTTCCCCGACCGCCTTGGCATAACAAGGGTCACATACGGACTTGCCCTCCGCGACTCCCACATCCTCAGCAGGCTCTGCAATCAGATCGGCTGTCATGGTGGTGGGTGCGGTGTCTGGAGAAGTCATGGGAACATCTCCTCTGTTAATGGGTCCTAGACGGAGAGTCGCATCTGGACCTGGATGATGAAGGTTGACGTTGCGGCCTGCAAGGTCCCTGTCATCTCGAACGGTAAACTGGCGGTCCGACCTGGATGGGCTAAAAAGGAGATAGGTAGAAAGCATAACATTAGGGGATTTGTCCATTCAACTGTGAAACTGGTCCCCCCTCTCACACCCCACATACCTAGAGTGTGAAGGCTGGAAGCACGGAGGCGGTGACCTGTCCATGGCACCCTAGCGGATAAATAGGTGATGATCCTGCAGCCTTGTAGGAACTTCCACACATCTTAGGAAAAAAGGGGTACAAATTGCAGTGCAGCTTCCTCTTTAAGAGCCATCTCTGCCCACCCAGCATCATAGCCCCAGGCCGGAGCTTACCTTAACCTGAGAGCCTGGTGCCTGGAGGAGCTGTTGCAAACTGCCCACAGTAATGCCCAATGTGACAGGGGCTCACAGGGATTTAAATATCCCTGCCGTAGTAAAGTCACCGCCGTGTCCGGTCTGCGCTTGCGCAGTGGCGACCCACTGTAGAGCTCCTGCGCGGCCACCGGGTCCCCGGACGCACCGTGCATGCGTGAAACCAAGCCTCCGTTTCATCCGAGGATCATGCATGCGCGGAAGCGGAGCCGCGTAGTGGAACGCAGGAGCGTTCCAGGCACATTAGAGGAACAAAACAACACAAAAAGGGAAAGGGCGCATGAGGGGAAGACAGAAAAGCGGGCATATACACAAACTGCTGCCATGGAGGAATCTTCAGACCTTGCCAGCCGATCCTCCGCGCCTGGGCATACAAAGGCCATCCCCCCCACTGGATACAGAGGCCTGGAGCCATGCACATGCCCATGGCTGGGCCCTGGGCTATCTTGTCACCGCTAAGAACGTATGCCCCGCACCAACCTTGATCGATTGGACATCCGTAAACGTGAGTACATTGCTTGTAGGTCCAATGAGGAGGACAAAAAAGGACCGCAGACTCTAGCAGTGAGTTTAAATTTATGGGAGTGGGATCCTATAGCATTGGAGAGGAGGCGGGGTTAACCACACATAGACTGCCATGGAGTCTGTCAGGAAATTTGATTTTTTTTTTAATTTATTGGATATGTTTTATAGCAGAACATAAAAATATTGTTTTTTTTTCCTCCAAAATTTTTAGTCTTTTTTCGTTTATATCACAAAAAATAAAAAACCCAGTGGTGATTAAATACTACTAAAAGAAAGTTCTGTGAAAAAAATTGATAAAAATGTCCTTTGCATACGGTGTTGCATGAAAGCGCAATTAGCGCAGTGCTGAATAGCAAAAAACGTCTTGGTCATGAAGGGGGTAAAACCTTCCGGCGGTCAAATGGTTAAAAAAAAACAAGTCAAATGGTTAAAGCCAACAGTCACTTTCATTTTTTTGCGAAAATGTTTTAAGTTTGTTAAAGAGACCACATTCTACCAAGCAGCACCCAGAATTGTTTATGAACTAACAATGAAGGAATGGTGATGATGTATTCATATGTTAGTTAAAAAAGTAAATACACAATGGGGGAGATTTACTAAAACCTGAGTTTGCAAAATCTGGTACATCTCTGCACAGAAACCATTCAGCTTCCAGGTTTTATTTAACCAAGCTGAAGTTAGAAGCTGATTGGCTACCATGCACAGCTGCCTCAGATTCTGAGTGCTCCAGTTTCAGCAAATTCCCCCCAATAATCCAAGTGTGACATCAGTTGAACCTGAAAAAGGGTTGCACTTTCAACAGATTGAAAAAAGTGCTTACTACATATTTGTGTGAGAACACTGTAGAAGTGGAATAGGAAGGAAATGGTGGGTTGTACATTCGTTTTCATTCACAACTGAAGCTTTTATGTTCTAAAATGTTCATTTTATCACCTAAATAAATACAAAGAATTTTAGAGTACAAGTACACCCAGTAGGCTCCTTTACCAATAGCAGTAATTTTTACTGCCCCACTTGGTGGATCACTTTTCAGAGGACAGTGAAAGAGCAGGCATTCAGCAGTTGATACTGCCACTTTCTGATGCCCGTTTTTCTTTTCTTTGCCTTTTTATTGCCAAACGGCAATTTTGCATTGCAGGGCCATGCTACAACTGTGAGCCAATCGCTTGGCTTATGGTTGCGGCGAGGCCCCACTCACTTACTGTACATGGAAGAGTTTGACAGTGTTGCCTGTCATACTCTGCATGTAGGTTTAAAATTGCCGAACCGTAATGCAAAGACACGGCAATGTTTACCTATCCAAGCGGCACCATGTCTGCTTGCAGGTGAGTGGTCGGGAGTGTTAAAATGCAGATCAGTCGCTTGTTTTTACCACCCCTGGTCACCTGTGAAGAAACCTTATGCAAAAAAGCTTAATTCAGATATTTTTAAAACAGAAAATACAATAAAATACATATTTAAGATTTATTTTGCTAGTAGCATACAAATCCATTTTAATGTTTCCAGAACAGATTTAAATATGTAACACAGAAGCTGATTAGCTGTTGTGGGCAGCACAGAGAATTCTTGTTTAAGACACTTTTAATTATACTCCTGTAGCAATTTCCAGTACAAATTTTCTGAACAATAAATTTGCAACCTTGGTCTGGTGCAGCCTGGTTTCATTGAACTCCAGGCTTCCTCCAGATGTTCCTCCAGAAGTTAAGCAATGAACAATTTCTGCCTCTTAGATAATGATGTTTTCAACTATTTGTAAGGGGGCATTCTTCCCTCTGACCACCAATGTACAGAGCATTTTTCCCACTGACCACCAGTGTCAGGGGGACTTTCTGCCAATGTAAAAGGTTTGCAGTTGTGCCATGCTCAATCCATCATGGAAAGAACAGTGCTCCGTGAGATGTTCAAAGCTTGGGATATTTTGTTATAACCTAAAGCATCGTACACATGATCAGATTTTCATCCGGGAATTGTGTGATGAGAGACTGCCTTAAATCCGACCGTTAGTACGCTCCATCAGACAATTGTTAGCCAAGTTTCCGCCCACAAATGTTGGATAGCAGGCTAGTAAATTTTCGGCGGACAACGGTCTGTTGTCAGATTTTCCGATCGTGTGTACACAAGTCCGCTCGGAAGCAAGGACGAGCCGGAAGCAGTCAGTCTTGTAAACTAGCCATTTTTCAGGGCAAATTTTCAGTGACACGAACAAAGGACCAAATCAGAAAAAGGTTGTCTGATCTCAAACATCGTTAGCAAGACCAGATGGAGTCCATACATAAGATCATCAAGAAAAATTAAGCAAGATTTGTATCTAACCAATATGGATATGTGTAAATTAGCTGTCTGTATATGTGCTTTCTCCAAGTAGCTAGAGAGAATTATGTATGTTTTCTATAATCTTTGTCTGAATTGTTATTTTAAAGATGAAGTAAAATAGAAAGCAGATATGAACGTTCTTATTTGGTTCTGTTTTTGTACTTTTCTTTATTTTTGTACCTAATTTTTTCTCTTCTTTCAACACCAAGGCGTTGCAACAAGGCGAGGCACAAAAAAATGAGGCAACAGTCAAGCCACCAGAATGGGCAAAGGGAGGCTACCTTCGCTCGGGCCCCAACAGGGGAGGCAACAAGGCCATCTTCCTACCAAAAACGTAAGTGACAACTTCAAACACACTCATTTAGTCACTGACAGGGGTGATTCTAGGTGGGCCAAAGGCCATGGGCTTTGGGCAGAACTTAAGGGGTAAAGAACACTTTCTGGTTGCTGCCTGCCTCATCAGTGCCCATTAATGCAGCCTTGACCGTGTAGACATGGCTAGAGGAGAGGCCCCACAGCCATATAGAGTCACGCCTGCTAGAATGATCATCATATATCCCCTATCCCATAGGAGACAAGAGGGGTGGGGGTTACTGCAGGAATTTTTCAATGTTGGCACTTGTCCAGTGTTTGCCCTCTATAAAATTGCATCACCTTCCCTTTTCTATGCACTGTATTCACTGTAAAAAAAACCACAGTGCAGCATGGTGGAGTCCACTAGTCAGGAGCAAACCAAGTGCAAGGTTGGTCAACTAATGTAGCAAAATGGATGTTAGAAACAGATGGGACTAGGGGTGGATTAATGAATGGTGTATTATTTCTTTTTGGAGGAAAGTGAGTGTGGTCATCTCACCCAGGATGTGGGTTTGGAGGCATGGGATCTGACTTCTGGACCCAGCACAGACCTGTCTGTTGTGGACGCCAAATCCCCTGACACAAGTCGCACTTCGGGCCAAAGCAACCCCGAAGAGGAAGCAAGTATTCGGGAGCCTCTTGTTTGCGCAAGTAAGTATTCTTGGAATCTGGCTTCAAATGTGTCTACATGTTGGGTGTTTAACTGAACAAACTAAACACCCACTCCACACATTAGCAAAGTATGTAGTGCCTTAACATTAGCATAGAGAAGGAAGAGTTGGAAGGAGCTGTCATTTTTGCTAGGTCCCCGAGTTTTGGAGATCCAGGCACCAGGGCCAAGATTACTGAGTAGTTGCAGTGTGTACATTCCTAGTAGTGTAGGTGTCCGAAGGGCAAGCAGGTTGCAAGCAACAATAGACAGGGTAGATAAGTATTTCCTGAATTTGACTAGTAACCTGAACATAACTCACTATGTAGGGCCTCAGCCACTTGACCATCGTTACCTTAATCCTTTTTTGTCTTCTTACTAGGTCATGATCTTCAAAGATGCACAATTGGCCGAATGAGTGCAGATATGGTGCATTGTTTGAAGGAGCTGGAGCAAATAAAGGAGGCTGCCACTGCTTTACAGCGAAGAATCAGAGATTTTGTAGACATGCTTGCCAAATTCAAATTTCCTCTTGCCTGTTCGGAAGTTTCTTGTTTCACTTGTTGGCTCCTGTTTGCACTTTAAATATTTACTATATTTTTAGGACTTTTAAATGAGAAAATTTAGTGTCCGAACTCAGTGTTTCTCCACTCCACTCCTCTAGGTGCACCACCAGGTCCTGTTTTCTGTATTTTTCTCAGTCTAAAAAACGATTGTGTGAATTCCTACCATTGAAAATGACAACATCACCTGTGCCAAATACTACAAGTATAGAAAACATGACCTGGGTTTGCATCTTGAGGAGGAGAGTTTGGAAACACTGCCCTAACTAATGTGAATTGTAATTTTTCAGTATTTTGAAGAATATAAAACCCAAAATTTGAAGGTGCTCCCAAATTGTGCCTTAACATTCTTATTTCCCTTATGATCCCATGCCTAAAATGTGTTTATTTCCATACATCTAGTTTGACAAAAGCCACAAAACACACACTGTGTCAACGTGTGCTATCTACCATCACTGGGTATCAATGGACGCGTTTTGGGGGTGCAACCCCTTCCTCATAACTAAAGAAGCTCAGAGGAAGGGTTTGCACCCCTGAAACACGTCCATTGATACCCCATGATGGGAGCTAGCACATGTTGACACACTGTGTTTTGTGGGTTTGGAAAAAAGTTGTTTGAAACTACACACATTTGCGGCATGGGATCATAAGGGTACTTTAATTGTTATGCCTCTACGTGTACGTGGCTTAAAATTTTGGCTTTTAAGGGGGTGAGATCACCCCATATGAGGAAGACAACATCCACACAGTCTTGGGATACTAATGTCTCATTTGGCCTTCACTTTACCAAAATGGAACTTTGTAAGTTTGTGAGTTTGGGATGTGTATCTAATGTTTTTGAACATGCCTGTTTAGCCCCAAAAAAGGGGAAATAATGCAAAACATACATGTTATACACCAAGATGTTGGTTTGTTTTAAAACTTTAAAACGCACATGTGAATGTGCTTTGAGTAAATTGATTTTTACTAAACAATGTGTGGCTTATTATTTCAAAGCTCAATACCAGTGTATTTGTTAAGTAGTTGTAGTTACAGTGACAATGTGCTCTTAAAATGTGGCCAACTCCTGCAATTTTTAGTCCTCCAAAAAATTATAAGAGTTGAAAAGGCATAATGTTTTTGAACTTCATGCATTAGATCCATTAAGAACAAAAACATTGTGTGTGTGTAGCAGACCCACAGCACACCATAATAGCTGAAGAAGATATTTTCACCTCATGTAGCAGAAAAGGTACATTTACACTATTAGAACAAGTGGCCAAAATAAACGCAAATTTGTGAACATATTAGACATATAAGAAACAAAGACAACAGTAGTTCAAATTAAATAGGAGTTTATGATCAAAGAAATATATTATTCATGATCAGCTACAATTTGCTACCAAGCCACTGCCCCTCTACCCACAAAATAATCCAGGTATTTTTTCCGTAGATCTCTTACATTTTAGGAGGGCTATCTAGCAAGGGCATTTTCGAAAGATGTCATCATGCCCACAGATGGCCGAGCTGCAGCCCCTTCAGTTAGGCATGCCACTGCAGGGTCTGCATCAGTTGGCACTGCAGCAAGGTAGCTGCTATCATTCCTCCATAAAAAATTATGGAGGATACAGCAGCACAATACATGTTTGATTTTGTATAGCGCCAGGTTAATCGGGGTTAAAAACAGCCTGAAACTACTGGAGAGGATGCCAAAGGCATTTTCAACCACCCTTCTGGCACGAGAGAGTCTGTAGTTAAATGTTCTCTGCTCTGGGGTGAGGTTCCTCATAGAAAACGGCTTCATAAGATGTTCCCCCAGAGCAAAGGCCTTGTGTGCAACAAATACAAAACTGAGGCCCTCAACATTCTCCTCAGCAGGTGGCAAGTTTAAGATGCCATTCTGGAGCCGCTTATAGAACTCTGTCTACATAATGACTCCTCCATCAGAGTTGCGGCCATTTTTCCCAACATCCAGATACAGGAACTCATATGTGGCAGACACTACAGCTAGCATGACTATACTGCAAAAGCCTTTATAATTAAAATAATATGAGCCTGAGTTGGGTGGTGGGACAATACGGACATGTTTTCCATCAATAGCACCACCACAGTTTGTAAAATCCCACTGGTGCTGGAACTGGGCTGCAACGTCCTGCCATTGCTGTGGGTTTGAAGGAAACTATGGATTAAAAAAAAAAAAATTACTACTTCTGCACATAACATTGCAAGCAGATTTGACACAAACATGGTTAGCCAACATAAGGAGAAACCGTAAATAAGTATTTAAAGACAAAAGGGTAAGGTCCACTTATCTGATTCATCTCCTCCTCTGGTGGCACATTATCAAAATTTTCAGGTGGGGTAGGAAATGGGTAGATGTTTTGGACAGTTAACCCTCTCCACTTCTATGAGAGCTGTTTGCATAAATAATATTGGATACTTTAGCCAGCCCCTCCTTACTTAAACTATTGGCAGCCCAGTGGACAGGTAAGAAGTGTCATAATCTAAAAATTTGGTGACGATATTTGCCAGCACACCATGGAACGACACAAATAGCGTCCAAACGGGTAATTTATTGCATGATCACCACACAAGGAGAGTGCAACGTTTCGGAGTCACGCAGGACACCTTTGTCAGGCATGTGATAAATGTGGGGTAATAGTGAAAAGAATTTAAATAACCATCAACCAGAGAAAGCAGAAAAAAGAAAAAAGAAGAAAAAACCAAAGAAAATAGTTCAAATAATTAAAATACACTAGCACAAAATCACAGAAAAACCATATAACAAACGGAGGGATTAGAAAAAAGACATGCTGATAGTGCCTTTATGATACCTTTCCATTAGTGTTGTTGTATGGGTCCCCAATCACTGTGGGGACAAAGCAGCTGTCAGGGAGCATCAGGATACAGCGCACGATCTTGCTATAGATCGACGCCAGTGTAGGGATTGGAAGCTGTGGGGCAGATCATGGCAGTGATCGCGGGCCGCGCTTGCGCAATACAGCGGCAGTATCCAAGGCAACCAGGGATGCTATAGTGCCGTAGCATAGCCAGCGTGTGAGGATGCTGGGTTTACAACAGTCGCCGCCGGCCACGCATGCGCGGTGACTTGAATCCAGCTAGTTGTTGCTGCAGCACCCAAATTCGAGAGCTCATTCAGGAATGTGTGTGATGGGAATATGAAGTATTAATCTAAAAATATGGATACACACTGTCCAAACTGCAGCACATTTTGACATTCCGAAAATACATTTCAATATAATAGGAGACAAAAACTGTCTACGTTACAATTTGTAGGTAATCAGACAGGCCCTTGCACTACATGGTTGGGTGAATTTCTACAGAAATATGACCACAAAAGAGGGATAGTGTGTATGAGTTTGCGAAAGTCAGCAGAGTATTTCTATCTGTTGACTTAGCATTGTGCAGGGGGGGGGAGGGTTACAAATAAGTTTAGGCCCCAAAAAATGGCCTCTTGCACTCTGCCTGAATTGGAGGACTTCAATAACATTTGGACACATTTTTAGGGGGTGTTTAGGGTAAGCACAAAAATATAGCTGACAAAATACATTGTAAAATTACTAGGCTAGGTGTGTATGGGCCCAGGATAGCATGTTGGGGAGGTTAGTGAAGGAAAATTTGCACGTAGGCCAAAAAAGGAGCAGGAAAAGCTTACAGCATGCATGAGGACAAAGATGACATTCACAGCATATTACAATAATGTTAATTATGGAATAAAGAAATTAATACCATACATTAGCAAACATTAAATATATCGAATGTGATGTTAAAGGCAAAAACTTACCTGAATATAGTCCTTCTGTAGGACTTGAATAATGGCTGAGCAGGTGTCTGGAATAATGAGTCCCAGAGCCTGGGGCAGATCCCAGTGGTAAACTTGAGGTCCTGGAGACTTCTCCCTGTCGTTAAGTACCGCAAGGTGGCTATGAGCCTTTGCTTAGTAGTGATGGCAAGCAGCATGCATGCATCCTGCTTCTTAATATAGGGGGTCACCAATGCCAAGAGTTGGTGAAAGCAGGGGTCCATCATCCGAAGATAATTCCGAAAATCATCCGGATTATTCTCCTGAAGCTCCCACAGCAAAGGCATATGACATAATTGCTCACGATTAAGCAACCAATTTTTGGTCCAAGAAATCCTCCTCCTCCTGTTCCTGGACTGGACTTGGGTCAAAGCAATAACTCCAAGCCTAACAATAACACATTCTCTCCTCCGATTCCGCAACATGCAAAAGGGAAAAATTGCGCTAAAAAGTGTAAAAAGGAATGAGCTGCGACTAAAGGTGTTATACAACACTAAACATAAACGAAAAAAACAAAAAGTCGCGCTAGATAATGAGACTGGTGAAGCAATGTGATAAGAGCTCCCAATGGTAAATACCAATAGACCACGCTAAGTGCACGTAAATTGTACAAAACTAGGTACACTCAACTAAATATAAAGCTAACTGGATAGAGCATAAACAAATGCAATATAAAAATGACACAATATAAATGTAAAAAAGTGATGGTGAGTTGTCCATTGACTAAATTACAAAATATGATAAAAATTGATCCATAGTGAAAGGGAAATCAATCCATAATGCATAGAAAAGTAAAGAAAGCAAAACATAAGTGTAAGTCCATAAAAAACTGATGATAATCAAAAAGTGATGTGCCGTGAAGTTCCACACTAGAGTGACAGGTATGAAATTTCCTCCACCACAAAAGACTGCCGCTTACTAGAAGCTAATGGTCCCTTGTTACAGGGCTGTAACCCCAGCCCGGGATCTCACTGGCATGCACTGGGTTCCTCAGCATCAGTGTAAACGGTCCGTAGATGGATCAATATAGTAGATAATGTATTCACCATGACAACAAAAAGCCTCACATAGTGTAAATCCTTACATTTATTAGAATTAAAAGAAGACAATTGAACACTTACAGAACGGTGAACAATGGTAGGCAAATAGAACTTAAAATAACGAGCTGGCTGGCTTCTAAGCAGCCCGTAGCTTCCGGGGCTGATCGTACAGCGGTGACGTCAGAGCGTAGCCCCTCCTCCCTACGTTGTTTCGTCACTAGCGGACGTCATCCTGTGACCACGTCCACTAGTTTATAATTTTTGTTAGCCTTCCAATGCTTCTTACTGTGATAGCCAGCTATATATGGGGGCAAGTGATGTACCCTTTTTTTCAGTTTAGTATTGACGGCCTATTGGTGCCTATGTATTGTGGGAATCTCAGTTCTACTGCCCCATCTCCCAGCTCCCCAGCATTACCTCCAATGTTCCTGGATGCCATAAAGCAGTCCCTGGTAATAACCTGCTTACATTTTGGAGTCTCCTATTTAACCACCATTATCCCCTAATCCACTGTCACATGCCTCTTGTTTCAGTATCAGTATCCTCCCTACTACTTTTGAAGTCCTCAGTGCTGTTGACACAATCTCCGCTACCTCCACTGTGCCAGGATAACCTGCTTTGATTTTAGTGGACTGCTTTGCTGAAAATCTGTTCTCTGTGTGAAGAACTCAGCTCTCATGTTGCTGCTTTATAACTACAAATGCACTATTGGGCATATTTTCTGCCTCTGTCATTCACCTGTATGGCTTTGACCAATTTTTTTATAGTGATTTTGTTGCAAATTTGCCAAAAAATCAGTAAGATTACTTTCACACTGAGGCAGTTTTCAGTCATTTTAGAGCTAAATAGCGCCTGAAAAGCTCCTGAAAACTGCCTCTCATGCTTCCTCAGTGTGAAAGCCCGAGTGCTTTCACACTGGGGCGGTGCGCTTGCGAGACGGGGAAAAAAGTCCTGCAAGCAGCGTCTTTGGGTCGGTGTAGGAGCGTTGTATTCAGCACTACTAAACCTCCCCTGCCCATTGCAATGAATGGGCAGTGCTTTCGAAGTGCCTGAAAAACGATTCTGAAGCGCCGCAACACAGGCGCTATTAACCCTTTCTTCGGTCGCTAGCGGGGATTAAAATCGCCCCACTAGCAGTCGAAAAGCACCGCTAAAACAACAGTAGAGTGCTGCTAAAACTAGCAACGCTTTACCGCTAATGGACCCGCCTACCCAGTGTGAAAGTACCCTAACCACCATGTGTAAGTCAAAAGGTTTACTGTTCTGCCCACTGTCCTCTTCTACACACACTGCCTTCTGTCAGGCCTTAATCTCCTGCATATACTTCCACCTGGCATACTTTCCACACCAGTGGCGGAACTACCAGAGTCGAAACCGTCGCATTTGCGACCGGGCCGGCCCCAAGACTCAGTGTTGCCAATGCATCTACTTTTCGCCTGTCAGGGTTTGTAAAAAAAACCTCATTGTCCCTGGCCACCCATGATTCGCAACTCACGAGCGGATGGCAGTGAAGCACTCTAGAATGAAAAAGTAAAACTTCTCTGCGATTGTGACTCAGACTCTGAACTGCGCATGCACAGTTCCGGAGCCATCCGATTAGAGAGCTGCCAGGTTCGGCCTTGGATCAGGCAGCGGAGTGTGGCTTATATTCACATACCCCGCCACACAAGTAGAGGCCGAGCTTGGCAGTTCTCTAATTGGCTGGCTCTGGAACTGCCCATTCACAGTTTTCTAAATTGTTTTACTGTGAGCTGCTTGCGCACAGAAGGTATGTGGAAGAGGGCACTAACTTTTGGGGGCACTCTTGAGAAGCGGGATGAAATAAAGGGGCATTAAATTAGAGGGCACTCTGGAGGAGCAGGACATAAGGGGGAAATAACTTTGGGGGCACTCTGGAGGAGAAGGCACTCTGGAGGAGAAGGGGAGGTCATATGTGGGGGCACTTTGGAGGAGGATGTAAAGGGGCACTCTGGAGGTACTAATGTATCGCTTTGATTGCCAGCAGGGAGATGGGAAAGATCTCCCTCTAACCGGCTCTGCCACAAGAAAAATGCTTCTGCACTTCTTTTTTACTGTGCCAGCAGGGAGATGGGAAAGATCTCCCAATATATATATATATATATATATATATATATATATATACACACAGGCACGCCTGCCCGCATGTGGGTTTGAGCTTTGGGGTGTACACCCTAATGCAATAGGCTGCGCACACCTATGTAAGGGGGCATTCAGGAGGATGAAAGGGGGCACTCCAAAGGATGCAAGGGGCACTCTGGAGGTAATAGCCTAATGCCCCCTACATCCTCCAGAGTGTCTCCATACATCCTGCAAAGTGTCCTTTAGTAATGTGGGTATGAAAACTGTGGTAAATGTGTACAGTGTATACTGCAGGCACAGATTCTGTTCAATCCCCCTTTAATATTCTCTCACTGGCCATGCCCACTGTTCACCACGGCGCACCTTTCCCAGGGTGCTCTAGGTCTTTCATAATCTTAGTCATGCTCATATTTTGTAATGCTGTTTTGACTGAAGGGGGGCCCTTCATGGTTTCTTGAACCGGGACCCTGAAGGCTCTAGTTACGCCTCTGCTCCACAATCCTCCCTTGGAATATACTGCCTGCTGTCATACCCTCAGCACTGCCCTAATGAATATACAACCCACTGGAATGGGCACACTTTTCCTTGTATATATAAAATATGCATCACTCTGCAAAAGGCTCTAATATCTAGAGATACGAAAGCGGTCATCTCTATGATAGATACTGAACTTGATGTTGGCATGCTGGGACATTTACATTTACTTAATGAGACTTTCAAAATTACATGCCATTTCAAAGCCTAATATCTCTCTGTAATAGACAGAGCTGAAAGTTTGATTAAACATTTCAGCCAGATATAGGAAATGGGCTTAGCATTTCAATTAAGGCGTTCAGTCAGTCATTGGATGTTTAATCCCTTTCTCAGCCAGTAAGTTCTATTTTTGCCTTTTACAATTAATCTTATTTCTGTGCAAGGAAATAACTATATGAAACAAAATGTTGATTATACATTTGGGAGATATACAACAAGATGAAAAGTAGGATTTTTTGTTTTTACAAACGTTCATGTTTAAACCTCTGTCGGGTTGTGCCAGGTAGACAGGTGGTTTTGATAGGGGGCCTGGAGATTCAGTTGTTAATGACCTCATTACACACATCCAAGAAATGAGACACAAAACTGTCTTTGCGCACAATGGTCAACTGGAAGTCTGTATCTACCAAGCACTTCACCATGTGTGTGTTAAAGAATCACAAAACAACGGGCCATGTGCTTTAGTGCTCCCCGCAATTTACGAAACAACCACAGGGTTCTCCTATTTAAATTCCTCTGTGTTGAGTAGGAATGAGCCCACGGTTTGAGTCGAACGTAAGTTCAACTCGAACATCGGGTGTTCGTTTGTTCTAAAACGAACTGAACATATGGGGCGTTTCCCGGAAAATTAGAGCGCCGCGGAATGCCCCATAATGCACTGCGAGAACGCAGTGCATTGCTGTATGATGATTGGCCAAAGGCAGGATGCCTTTAGCCAATCATGGCTCAGGGGGACTAAGTCCACGCCCCACACTATATAAGGCTGCTTACAGAGCGACATGGAAATAAACATGGGAAAAGGCACGATATTTAACCACTTCCCTACCCGCCCATAGTCATATGACGTCCACAGATGGGATCTCCCATCCTGGGTGGGCGTCATATGACGTCCTGGGATTCCCGGCCGCCTAGGGGGCGCGCGCGCGCCGCCGGGAGCGCGCGCGCCCGCCGCGTTCCTCGGGACCCGGTGCGTGTGCCCGGCGGCCGCGATGTCCGCCGGGCACCCGCGATTGCCCGTTAACCGGGCCGGCATGTGGATCTGTGTGTGTAAACACACAGATCCACAGCCTGTCAGCTCTGAGGAGAGCGATCTGTGTTCCCAGAACGGAGGAACACTGATCGGTCTCCTCCCCTTGAGCGTCCCCTCCCCCTTCAGTTAGTAATCACTCCCTAGGAAACATATTAACCCCTCCCCGCCCCCTAGTGGTTAACCCCTTCACTGCCTGTCACATTTACACAGTAATCAATGCAATTGTATAGCATTGATCGCTGTATAAATGTGAACGGTCCCAAAAATGTGTCAAAAGTGTCCGATGTGTCCGCCATAATGTCGCAGTCATGAAAAAAAATCGCGATCGCCGCTAAAAAAATAAATAAATTTTTTTTTTTTAAAAATGCCATAAATCTATCCCCTATTTTGTAGACGCTATAACTTTTGCGCAAACCAATCAATATACGCTTATTGCGATTTTTTTTTACCAAAAATATGTAGAAGAATACGTATCGGCCGAAACTGAGGAAAAATTTAAAAAAAAAAAAAAAAAATGGGGATATTTATTATAGCAAAAAGTAAAAAATATTGTGTTTTTTTCGAAATTGTCGCTCTTCTTTTGTTTATAGCGCAAAAAATAAAAACCGCAGAGGCGATCAAATACCACCAAAAGAAAGCTCTATTTGTGGTGAAAAGAGGACGTCAATTTTTTTTGGGTACAACGTCGCACGACCGCGCAATTGACGTTTAAAGTGCGACAGCCCTGAAAACTAAAATTTGGCCTGGGAAGGAAGGGGGTGAAATTGCCCTGTATTGAACCGGTTAAAGGAATGTTTCATTTTTATTGTTTCACTTTAAGCATTATTAAAATCACTGCTTCCAAAAAAAACGGCCATTTTTAAAACTTTTTTTTGTATTGATACATGTCCCCTGGGGCAGGACCCAGGTCCCCAAACACTTTGTATGGCAATAACTTGCATATAAGCCTGTAAAATTAGCACTTTTGATTTTTCCCGTTCATGTCCCATAGACTTTAACTGTGTTTGCGGGTTCGAACAAATTTTTTGCCTGTTCGCATGTTCTGCTGCAAACTGAACGGGGGGGTGTTTGGCTCATCCCTAGCGTTGAGCTTCAGGCAACCAGAATTGGGCACTCTCTCGCAAAGTGGCTCCCTTTCCAATTCCTCCAGCAAGGCTCAAGCCTCTGTTCACTTTTGGGATGTAGCTATTTTACTTCTGCTGGAGCTACCTGCTCAAGCTGGGTAATTTCATTTTTTTAGTGCCAGCATGCTATCCAGCAGATCCTTGATGGTCTCTTGAAGGACATTCATTTTATTTGTTTCAGGTATGCAGGTATTTGTTTGATTTCAGCAGATAACGTTGTGTTTCAGGTATGCAGGTATAAATCCTATTACGCTTATGGCCTCTTTTTGCAACTGGTGGAAGCTTATAGCAGGGTCAGCATCCACCTTCTTTTGGAGCATCTTCTGCAGAGGCACATTTTTCTTAATTCCAAGTAGAAACTGATCACATAGTAACCAATTGGTCTCCTCGAATGTATGCAAGTGATTTGTGCCTTTCCTTTGCACCACCACTGTAATTTCCTTCAAGATGTTGGCAAACTGAGTGAGGATTTTCCCTTCCCTCTAGAACCAGGCAAAAAAAAAAAATTGCATACCACAATGGCTGAAGAGGTGTCTTCATAAAGGACCCAAATATATTTTATTGTCACTCAAAGTTACTCTATTCTCTGAATGCTGGAGAAACACAGACCGACCTGCATCTCCCTCCAGTGAAGCTCCTGGGGCACATTATACAGACAGACAATGGTCTCCAGTCTCCCATACCAGTACTCTAGTAACAGGTTGGAGCTATTGCATTTTTGTACATGTGTAAAAATAGCTCCAAGGGGCATCATAATAGTGGTAGCAGCTGCTCTTTTGAATGAGTAAAGCTATCCTGCCAACTAAACCAATTCTGTAACCAAGATGCAGCAAGTAATAATTAGCTTAACTCCCAGTAACACCCTGTTTGGAGTAAACCATCAGATACTTTATTGCAATACTAGGTCTAACAACACAGTCCCAAATTTACTGGTACAGAAACACAGCATCAAATAGCAGGCAGTACAGTGCCTTGAAAAAGTATTCGTAACCCTTGAAATTTTCCACATTTTGTCATGTTACAACCAAAAGCGTAAATGTATTTTATTGGAATTTTATGTGATAGACCAACACAAAGTGACACATAATTGTGAAGTGGAAGGAAAATGACAAATTTTTTACAAATAAATATCTGAAAAGTGTGGTGTGCATTTGTATTCAGCCCTCTTTACTCTGATACCCCTCACTAAAATCTAATGGAACCAATTGCCTTGAGAAATCACCTAATTGGTAAATAGAGTGCCCCTGTGTGTAATTTAATCTCAGTATAAATACAGTTGTTCTGTGAAGCCCTCAGAGGTTTGTTAGAGAACTTTAGTGAAAAAACAGCATCATGAAGGCCAAGGAACACACCAGGTCAGGTATAAAGTTGTTGAGAAGTTTAAAGCAGGGTTAGGTTATAAAAAAAATATCCCAAGCTTTAAACAGCTCACAGAGCACTGTTAAATCCATTATCTGAAAATGGAAAGAGTATGGCACAACTGTAAACCGACCAAGACATGGCCGTCCACCTAAACCGACAGGCCGGACAAGGAGATCATTAGTTAAAGAAGCAGCCAAGAGGCCCATGGTAACTCTGGAGGAGCTGCAGAGATCCACAGGTCAGGTGGGAGAATCTGTCCACAGGACAACTATTAGTCGTGCACTCCACAAATCTGGCCTTTATGGAAGAGTGGCAAATAGAAAGCCATTGTTGAAAGAAAGCCATAAGAAGTCTCGGTTGCAGTTTGCAAGAAGCCATGCGGAGGACACAGCAAACGTGAAAGAAGGTGCTCTGGTCAGATAACTTTTGGCCTAAAAAGCAAAACGCTATGTGTGGCAGAAAACTAACACTGCACATCACCCACACACCATCCCCACCGTGAAATATGGTGGTGGCAGCATCATGTTGTGGGGATGCTGTTCTTCAGCAGCAACGGGGAAGCATCAGGGAAGCTGATCGGAGTTGATGGGAACTTGGGAAGATAGATGGAGCAAAATACAGGGCAATCTTAGAAGAAAACCTGTTAGAGATCTGAGCCTGGGGTTCACCTTCCAGCAGGACAATGACCCCAACCATACAGCCATAGCTACAATGGAATAGTTTAGATCAAAGCATATTTATGTGTTAGAATGGCCCAGGTAAAGTCCAGACCTAAAATTTAAAATTGCTGTTCACGGGGGGCGTGACCGGAAGCCAACCTAGATGGACGCTTGAGTCGTCTGCTCTCTCTAAGCCCGCAGCTAAAGATTTATTTGGGGACACTACGCTACAGCTACATGGGCAGATCTAAGGCCCCCCGATCCGCTAAAGCACGGGGATCGTCACAACCACCACCAGGCTCATCATCGGACCTCCGGTCCTTCTTCCCGCAGACCGACAGTCCGTCTAGCAGCACAGCCAATATGGCGCCGGAGGCCGCGGCGGCCCGCTCCAGGCTCACCACGCAGCTCTCCCAGCCGGACCCGAACCCACATCGAGCCCCGGTCAGCACACCGCCAGTCCTACAACACACCACAGGCATGTCCTCTCCTTTGGGAACGGTGAGCACGATTTGCCCTGGCCATCCCGGGACCACGCCACGTGATCCCCCAGCCGCCATATTTGACCCCCCTCCTTCCCTCTACACTCAATGCTCGGAGGCCTTCCCGCGCCTGCTGCGGACAGCCTCAGACCCCTGCCTGACAGGGGATGCCCCGGGATCCCCATCATCCTCTGACATCTCAGCGGACTTTCTGGCCCTGCCGGACCCAAGATTCCCGGCTTCCAACACCTCATCTGGACCGGATGATCCCGCAGCGGCCTTCAGAACCCTCACACCTGGCTTACCCCCACCTAAAACGCAGAGACTTTCATTCTCTCAAGCACTGAGCACACCCAAAGAACAGGCCGCACACCCTGCCAACTCAGGCCGAAGGGACCCAGCATCTGTCCCCCAATGTCAAGCTCTGGAAGAGGTTGAGGCCCCCTTACACACCCAGGGCCAGCCCTGGGGAAACATATGGACTGCATCCCCACAACCCATACCCACCATGCGAGGTGAAGCTGCACTACAAGTACAACACCAGCAAGCATCTCATCAACGACCACCACAGCAAAACCCGCTGCCAGTCCCCCATCACCCACTCCCTAATGAGTGGTATTCCTATTTACAGGCGATGCCCACCAAAGATGACTTTAAACAGCTGATTGCAGATGTAAAATCCACCTGTCGCTCAGAAATACAGATACTACAAACAGGCCTTAAACACCTAGCTGACAGGGTGGAAATGGCCGAAGAAGAAATCCAAGCAACTAAATTAGCAGTCCATAGGACTCAACTTCAAGGAGCAGATCACCGTAACCAACTAAGAGAAATGCAGCGCCACCTCGAGGACTTGGATAATAGGGGGCGCAGAAATAATATTCGAGTGCGGGGGGTTCCGGAGACGGACGGTCCGGAAGACATCCACAACAAATTACAACACATATTTAACAATCTACTTGGGGACCCCCTAACCAATCGTATCGACATGGATAGAGCCCACCGGGCCCTCCGCCCCAAGAATCTTACTTCCAAACCGAGGGACATTATTTGCAGAATAAGCTCATACCCCTTAAAGGAGGACATTATGCGTCAATCCCGCTTGACACGTAAAATAACCTTCCAGGATGCACACCTGCAACTGTTTCCAGATCTCTCCTGGATAACCTTACAGAAGCGCAGACTCCTGCAACCTCTTCGACGTATCCTTCAAGAAGAAAATATCCCCTACCGATGGGGATTTCCCTTCACCCTCACAGCCAAGAACCAAGGCAGATCCGCTGTTCTACGGTATCCAAAAGATCTAACCAATTTCTGTGACTTTTGGGGATCAGCCCCCCTCAACTCCCGGATTGGGACTTAGTAACTACCCCACCCCCGCCGCCTACAATGTGGCAGAAGGTTCCCTCCTCTAATCGCACCCGGAAGGAAGGTACCCCTCACAAGAGTTCCAAATCCAGAAATGGCTGAATTGAACTCATAAAATTTTTTCTTGGACCCTTAAATTCATAGATGCTCAGCCACTCTACTAGGCTGATAGATCTGTTCTGGACATTTTGCTCACTCAGTCCCCAATTTTTTGCCCCAGTTTTTTTTTTATTTCTAAGTTTGCTTCTGTTTTACTCTATGGGCATGTCTCCGTTGAGGCCTGGGAGTGTAGGTGATTTTTCTTCTAGCTCACCAACCCCCCTCCTAATTAAGTGATGATTATCACAATGGTTTTGGTAATATCCTGTTCTATGACCAACCCAGGGCTCCCTTGCATCCATCTGACCTGCTCTGCTGGAGCGGGGCTGGGCGGATCCTTGGGAAACCGTACTGACCTAGGTCCAGCTGAAAACACCTTTTAGGTTTTGTCTTGTTTTGTTTAACACTAACCTTTGTTTCTTTCCTCTAGTCTCATCTTCTCTCATTGTCTACTCCTTGCCCCTGAGTGACTCTCTACATGGACGGCGGGTTAGGTCCAGATCCCTCGCCGGAGGTTGCCCGCTTCCAGTCCCAGGATCCATGGCCGTCGTCTTCAACCCAGGTAACACGAGCCCCCTCCCCTTCCCAACTAGAGACCATGGCTAGGATATTTTCATTAAATGTCCATGGATTAAACTCCAATAAAAAGAGGCATCTGGCACTGAAGGAATTTAAACAATCTGGCGCTGATATTATTTTTGTCCAAGAGACACACTTTGACAGGGGGGGCACCTTTGCTTTCGCATCCAGGCACTTCCCAAACAGCTACCTTTCCTCTGGACCACATAAATGGGCAGGGGTGGCCATACTCATTAAGCAAGATTCTCTATTTGTATATGAGAGTCACTATGGGGACCCACACGGTCACTATGTTATTGTTAGGGGTCGGTGGCAGTCACAGGAGATCACCTTGTGCGCTCTGTACACACCTAATGTCAAACAACATAGATTTCTATCTAAAATGTTTACTCGTCTTTTTCGCTCGGACCATGGGATCTTGGTGGTGGGGGGTGACTTCAACTTATTCCACTCCACAAACGCCGACCGCCTTGCGGTGGACCCCCGGGCACCATCAGCTCGAGCCATTAGAGACTCGAAGCTCTTTCGCCAACTACTTAGAAAACATGCTCTCTTTGATGCCTGGAGGGCCCTCCACCCAGGGGATCGGCAGTACACTTTCTACTCAGCTCCCCATAAAACCCTCACCAGGATCGACTACTTTTTTGTTAACAACTCTACTCTTAGAATAGTTCGTGAGGCCAGGGTGCTCCCGATCTCTTGGTCCGACCACGCCCCGATCACTCTTGCATTAGATGTGGAGTCCCCCAACCCTAGACCCTGTAACTGGAGACTAAACACTTTTCTCCTTCAACACCCTCAGTCAACCACGAAATTAACCTCTTCCCTGAAATTTTACTTTAAGGAAAACAACACCCCTGACATCTCCCCTGCTACGCTATGGGAAGCCCATAAGGCGGTCATCGGGGGTAGATGCATAGCCCTATTGTCGGCCATGAAAAATACGCACTAGCCACGAAACACCGAACTGAGAGAGAACTACAGGTTCTAGAGACGCAGCTTCAAACATCCCCTACCGTACCCCTCCTCAGGAAGGTTATTAAGCTTAGGATGATCCTGAGGGACTTTGCACTGGGACAAGTGGAAAAAGCCTTGCTTCGGTTAAGGCAGGTGTACTACGATAGAGGAAACAAGGCACATTCCCTACTGGCAAAAAAGCTGCGGGAGGACTCCCTTAACACAACGCCCCACCAAATTAAGAATAAAAAGGGCTGCCTACTATCCCATCCCAAAGAAATTGCACATACTTTTGCAGACTTCTACACCGACCTCTATAACAATCCAGACATCCCAAAAAATCCCCCCGCCCCAGAGATCTCACTTAGATTACATCGTTATCTAGAACAAAGTGGTGTCCCCCGCCTACAAACTACAGACTTAGAGGCCCTAAACGCACCTATTACAGAGGAGGAAATAGAACTTACGATCAAATCATTACCATCCCGTAAATCACCAGGTCCTGAAGGCCTACCATACGAATACTATAAAACTTTCCTCCCGCTCCTACTCCCACATATGAGCAGACTTTTTAACACCTTTCTCCGGGACACTCCGGTCCCAGCTGACATGCAAAGATCATTTATTACCCTGATTCCCAAGCCAGACAAAGACCCCGTATTATGTGCCAATTATCGACCCATTGCCCTTTTGAATTCCGACCTAAAAATCTTCACGAAAATACTCTCAATCCGCCTGAATGTACTTCTCCCCTCTCTCATACATAAAGACCAGGTAGGTTTCGTGGCGCTTAGACAGGCGGGGGATAACACGAGGAAGGTGATATACCTGGTGGATGTGGCGAACAGGGAGGATTCGGCGTCTCTGCTTCTAAGCCTGAACGCCGAAAAAGCCTTTGACCATTTGGGTTGGCCCTTCCTGTTCGCCACCCTACAGCATATAGGTCTGAAGGGCCCCTTCTTGCGAGCGGTGCAGCACCTATACTCTAACCCCACTGCACAGGTCAGAACCCCCTTTGCCATCTCGGCCCCGTTCCCAATACACAACGGTACACGGCAGGGGTGCCCCCTTTCTCCCCTACTGTTTGCGCTATGCGTGGAACTTTAGCAGCCCACATCCAAGGTAACCCGGATATCCACAGGATATCAGTTCGCGGTAGGGAGTTTAAAATCTCATTGTTTGCTGATGATATCATTATGACCCTGACACAACCTATAATATCCCTCCCGAATCTCCACGCCGAGCTGGATAAATATGGGGCCCTATCGGGTTATAAAATTAATGCGTCCAAATCAGAAGCCCTCCCAATAAATATCCCAGAACCGGAAACCGCACACTTACAGGCCAACTTCCCATATCACTGGAAAACTATATCTTTAAAATATCTGGGAATCCGCATTACTCCAACATTCGCAACTCTTTATCAGGAAAATTCCCCCCCCCTATTCCATTCTATCAGAGCCATGCTCCTCAGATGGAAAAAACATCACCTCTCCCTCTTGGGGCGCATAGCATCCATTAAAATGACGATCCTCCCGAAATTACTCTATCTATTTCAAACATTACCCATTTCAGTCCCACACAAACATCTCAGAAAACTTCAGATAGATCTACTTAAATTTGTCTGGAATTATAAAAAGCATAGAATTCCCCAATCAGTCCTTATGGGAGCTCGGTCTGATGGAGGCCTTGCTTTACCGAATCTAATTAAATATTACCAAGCCACTCAACTCAGAGCTATAATCTCGTGGTCCACCCAGTGGTCCTACAATAAGTGGACAGAAATTGAGAAGATCTGGCTGGCCCCAACCCACCCAAATAGCTTACTCTGGTGTGCGGATGCGGAGGTGCCCCCTGAACGTCTATTAGGAGCTATGTCCCAACTCCGTAAAATGTGGAAAGCATTGCGCTCCCCACATGGCCTCTCCTCTGAAAAATCGCTGTTAACCTCCTTTATATGCAACCCCAAAGTGCCAGATAGCCTCACACACCAGATGTCCTACCCGTGGTCCTCGCAAAACTTGTTCCACTTCGGCAACATAGTAGATCCTAGAACACGTAGGCTATTAGCCTTCTCCGAACTCCAAACTAAATACGATATACCACGCCAAGCTTTTTATAGTTATTTACAGATCCGCCACTATGCCCTGACCATAGCGCCTGACCTGCGATTTTCCTCCTTAACCCCCTTTGAAAACTTGGTTATGACAGGTCTGTCTCAGAGGGGACTGATTTCTGATATCTATAAAATCTTAAATTCCTACTCAACAGAGGCGCAAGGCAAACACCTCTATATGGTTAAGTGGGAGAAAGCCTTTAAGGAGGAACTCTCCACGGAACAATGGCAGGTGATATGGTCTCAGGCAGCGAAAAGTTCAATTTGCACGCTATATAAAGAAAACGCATACAAAATAATTTTCTTCTGGTACATGACCCCAGATGTACTCCATGCCATTTACCCCACTAGCTCAGATCGATGCTGGAGATGCTCGGGAGCCAGGGGTACCCTTCTTCATATTTACTGGGAGTGCCCCCAAATTGTCACCTTCTGGGGAAAAGTTCAGCAGTTACTGACCAACCTCCTGGGAAAATCACTTCCTATGACCCCTAAATTTTTCCTATTAGGCTTATCCCCACTAAAGCTTTCAAAAACCAATAAAAAATGAGTACGCCACATTTTAACGGCCGCACGATGCCTCATAGCATTAAATTGGAAAAAGAAACCCCCCCTACTCCTGAGGCACTGTATGCGAGGATTAAAGATGTGGAACTGATGGAGAAGATGACGGCCAGGATGCAGGACAGATTGGAAGCCCACGATAAGGTCTGGGAGCTGTGGCACCTCCGGGAGGACTCTTTATAAACGGATCATTGACTCACTCAGGTGACTTTACTCCTTCTCTTTCCCTGTTCTTTTCCTTTTCTTTTTACTTCCCCTTCTATTGTTCTTATTACAAAAGTTACTTATGTTATTAGATATCAGAGGTTTATCCTTAATTTGTGATGTTGAGAAGCTGTTGTAACCTTGCCAGCTTAGAAACTATAATCCTCTCGCAACACACTAAGGAGAATACTACATGTACCTGTACTTGTTTGTTTAATACCATGTATCGCACTTTTCTACTACTTCACCAGTTGTATTCTATGCAATGTAAACTTTGGTAACAGAAAATAAAAATGTTATTGGAAAAAAAAAAAATTGCTGTTCACAGATGCTCTCCATCCAATCTGACAGAGCTTGAGCTGTTTTGCAAAGAAGACTTCTTTTGCAAAGAAGATTGGGCAAAAAATGTCTCTTTCTAGAAGTTTAAAGCTGGTAGATACATACCCAAAAAGTCTTGCAGCTCTAATTGCAGCGAAAGGTAATTCTACAAAGTATTGACTCAGGGGGGCTGAATACAATGCCACTTTGTGTTGGTCTATCACCAGGCCCGGATTTACTCCCTTTGCCGCCCCAAGGCCGGGTCCTTCAATGCCGCCCCCCCCACACACACACACATACCATGTCCTTTATCGATGACTTCTACAATAGATCAATTAAAAACACATCTCCATACACGAGAACACTGAAAATAACTGGCTTTAATTGTACAGACTAAAAATACTTCAGGGTAAGTGCGCGAGGGGTAAGGATTTTTCGCAGGCAAATTTTCAAGGCAATGGCTGGTGTTAGTGCTTCAATCATCCCCGGCACCATGGTTGTTATGGTGTCAGGATAATTGAAACACATTATTTCTATCATTACATTGTAATATAAACTGAAATAGTTCAACTCACCATAATGCAGAATCATTGGGAGCCCTGAGCGTGTCACTTGCCACCATCTCTTGTCACTGCCACCATGCCTGCCACCAGATGGGGATGTCACTTGCCACCAGATGGGGATGTCACTTGCCATGCTGCCTGCCACCAGATGGGGATGTCACTTGCCACGCTGCCTGCCACCAGATGGGGATGTCACTTGCCACGCTGCCTGCCACCAGATGGGGATGTCACTTGCCACGCTGCCTGCCACCAGATGGGGATGTCACTTGCCACTATGCCTGCCACCAGATGGGGATGTCACTTGCCACGCTGCCTGCCACCAGATGGGGATGTCACTTGCCACTATGCCTGCCACCAGATGGGGATGTCACTTGCCACTATGCCTGCCACCAGATGGGGATGTCACTTGCCACTATGCCTGCCACCAGATGGGGATGTCACTTGCCATGCTCCCTGCCACCAGATGGGGATGTCACTTGCCACGCTGCCTGCCACCAGATGGGGATGCCACTTGCCACGCTGCCTGCCACCAGATGGGGATGTCACTTGCCACTATGCCTGCCACCAGATGGGGATGTCACTTGCCATGCTCCCTGCCACCAGATGGGGAAGTCACTTGCCACGCTTCCTGCCACCAGATGGGGATGTCACTTGCCACTATGCCTGCCACCAGATGGGGATGTCACTTGCCACGCTGCCTGCCACCAGATGGGGATGTCACTTGCCACTATGCCTGCCACCAGATGGGGATGTCACTTGCCACTATGCCTGCCACCAGATGGGGGTGTCACTTGCCATGCTCCCTGCCACCAGATGGGGATGTCACTTGCCACGCTGCCTGCCACCAGATGGGAATGTCACTTGCCACGCTGCCTGCCACCAGATGGGGATGTCACTTGCCACTATGCCTGCCACCAGATGGGGATGTCACTTGCCACGCTGCCTGCCACCAGATGGGGATGTCACTTGCCACGCTGCCTGCCACCAGATGGGGATGTCACTTGCCACTATGCCTGCCACCAGATGGGGATGTCACTTGCCACGCTGCCTGCCACCAGATGGGGATGTCACTTGCCACGCTGCCTGCCACCAGATGGGGATGTCACTTGCCACGCTGCCTGCCACCAGATGGGGATGTCACTTGCCACGCTGCCTGCCACCAGATGGGGATGTCACTTGCCACTATGCCTGCCACCAGATGGGGATGTCACTTGCCACTATGCCTGCCACCAGATGGGGATGTCACTTGCCATGCTCCCTGCCACCAGATGGGGATGTCACTTGCCACCAGATTGGGATGTCCCTTGCCATGCTGCCTGCCATCAGAAGGAGGAGGAGGGCGGAACAGCGGTGCGGGCAATGAGAGATGTCATCTCTCTCCACCGCCGCCGCACTGCTGACATTACTAGATACTCTCGATTTTTTAAAAATGGCGCCACGCGGCGCAATCACGCTACTGCACATGCGCCTCCCGGCCAAGCGCTTACGAACTTTCCTGAGCCCGGCCGGCTTCGGGACGGCGCATGCGCAGTTGCGTGGTCGGCTCGCGGCCATGTTTTCTATGGGCACTGGTGCCCATAATAGACAGCACGAAAGGGGGGACGGCCGCGAAGTCGCTGCAGGAGCGGCGCCGCCCCTACACCACTGCCGCCCCGAGGCCTGGCCTCGGTGGCCTTGGGGCAAATCCGGCCCTGTCTATCACATAAAATACCAATAAATTACCAATAAATTACATTTACGTTTTTGGTTGTAACATGACAAAATGTGGAAAATTTCAAGGGGTGTGAATACTTTTTCAAGGCACTGTATGTGCAGCAAACAGTTCCAAGATTTATGTGCGACTATATACAATATAAAACATTCCACATGAACCAGATTTTGCACTCTCCAGTTTTAGTCAATCAACCCCTGTGTGTAACAGGGTTCATTTATACTTTTTCTATAAAAACTGAATGACACCAAAGGGCAAAAGGATGCTACATCACTAAAGACCTGCTCAAGTCTTGGTTCTTCTGTCCAATAGCAGGATGTGGTACTAAGCCGTGTTTGGGTATGACTGTGTCATGAGCTTGATCATAATCATTGTAGATACAAATTTGCTAGCACTCAGACCACAAGCCCCTACTCTGTATATTACTTTATCACTTACTGAGGAAATCACAGCCTTTAAAGTGTTCCTATG
Source organism: Lithobates clamitans (assembly GCA_037952925.1). Taxonomy (NCBI): domain Eukaryota; kingdom Metazoa; phylum Chordata; class Amphibia; order Anura; family Ranidae; genus Lithobates; species Lithobates clamitans. The sequence goes on from JBBGZY010001470.1 coordinate 871,354, forward strand.
GTAAAAACAGTATGTGATGTGTTCTCTATAATATATTCAAATCCTTAGACTTTCCCAGCATTGTGAATGGCATATCAGGAACAATAATTCTGAATAGTAAAAACCTGTGCTCTCTTACAGTTTTGTTTGCGGGCTGACCTAAACCAAGAATCTGATATTTTTACAACTTGGTGGTAAGCTTAGCAGTATCTAAAAAGTTGAGAGCCACTATTGGTAATGCTGCTTATTTAACCCACTATTTATGCGTTTAGTTGAGTTTCTTCTAAAGCTGGACATACTCCAGTACGGCGGCTCTCTTTTGAGTCACAGACCCGTTTAAGAATCTGATGAAAGCTATGGACTCCCTCCCCACAAATATTCACATAAACACAACTTTGCCTGCAATGAATATATGTACTTTATTTTATTGAAATTCGATTGCCCCATACATATATGGCATTCACAAAGTTTGAATAATGTAAACAATCCTAACAAAAAACCCACTCCTTTTCATGCAAAAAGTAATGTCCACTCATTACAAAAATAAAATACAATCATCATAAAGCAAAACAATTTTATTTCTGCTCAAATCTACTACTACTTTGACTACTACTTCTAGAAAATGAGAATTAGCTCTTATTGTTTTAGAGTGAGACAAGATGGCGGTTGTGTAGAGATCAATGATACAAATTTAAATGGTGAACATGGGCCAACAACGAATCATGAGACAATAAGCGGTCGGCACTATAAGCAGTGGCAGAGTGCGTTTTCTTTCATTTCTTTCAAAGAGAAACCATTGATTGGGAGGGCTGTATAGTGAATGTAAATTATATTTTTTATCTGACCCTCACCGACCCCCTGAAACTCATCCATGGACCACTTTGGGGTCCATGGACCCCAGTCTGAGAACCTTTGCTTGTGTAGAATTTTGTTCAAAATTTTTTAATTGGCTAGTGGGATCAAATTGAAGAATGTTTTGAACCATGTGATGAGAAACACAGGAGCAGGAAGGAAATTTTTTCTCAAACGAAATGAATTTTCACTGTATTGAACTGTTTTTTCCTTCTTTGCACCCCTTTATGGACTATATAAATGTTTATTTTTTTTCTTTTGCTACAATATGTATTTGATTTTTAGCACAGGTTCTTACACTTTAGAATTGGCACTTTATTTATGCAGTTTTTTGCACAATATCCTTATGCACTATGGTTTAGCAAAATTTTGCACAGATAATGGGGGTGTGTCACATTCAAGTATATTTATAAGAAGATACACAATTTTGATATTTCTTTATTTTTTTGTTTTTTTTTAACAGAAAAGTTAATTTTCTGTTTTTGGTTGGAGAAACTTAGGACCATCGCTACTATTTCCTTGTGATCTTTGCATTTTGGCGGCTGCGGTTTGTGTTCCCTTTTGGACACAGTATAGTGTCTTAGTTTCCCAAAAATTGTCCATAGCGTTGGTTGCTTTTTTCATTTTCTAGAAATTCTAATTATAATGTGGTTTTCAGTTGGAAAAAATCACATATATTGTATTGCTCATGTTCTAGGCAAAACAGAAACTTGTTAATTACATCTGGAATTCCATTTAAGCAGCGGGACTGGACAATATTTTAGGACGATTTTGAACAAAATTAGTTGACTCAATGATGGCAAGATCAAATAATCTGATCAACATTTTTTTCAGAATTTTCGTATGAACCTCTATTGATATATGGCCAGCATAAACGATCTAGTCTGTTTCACACCCACTAATAGGGGCTAAAGTTTTTATAGTAAAGCTGCTTTTGCATCCCAGTCTGGCTTTGGTCTCAAGCTACTGCCAAGACTGTTATTACTACAAAGCACCTCTGATTTATATTAATGAGGATTCAGAGGCTGAGCAGTCAGAAAATACATTTTCAATGGATGAAATTAAATGATGAGCTCCATCATGTAAGTAATACTTTGGAGGATCTGGCACTTTCTGAAGGATCAGACTTCCGGGGCTGGCTTATGCTAAATGTTCATGTGTTTGTTTTCTCACATATTTCATATATTGCAACATTGTACTAAATAAACACTAATGACAATGCATCCAAACTAAACTACATCAACCCATTAATTTAAATTAATATTTAAACAAAGATTTTTGTTTTTTGTTTTAATGGCATCTTAATGTTTGCATTTAGATGTCATTTCCCTGAAAATGTTGGTTAGTTTCATTAACAGCAAAGTGGTATAAATGACAAGTCAGATGTCTATTAGGATGCATCTTGCTGCTGCGTGTCTATGTCAGAATAGGGCAGTTAGTGGAACATTCCAGGAAGACTGGCAGAGCTGTGAGCATTTCATAAAATGTAGGTGTAGAAAACACAAAAAATAGTAGCAATATTTTCCATGTACAATATTTCACACATTCAGTTTGTAATAAGTTAACTTCTACAGCTCTGCTAGGTTCCAGTCAAAGAAAAAAAGTTACAAATATCTGCATTTAGGTCTGATAATAAGAATGATTAATTGTTTTCTGTTTTTATAATTATAATAATTCAGCTGACAAATTGGAAGTGACAAAGTCATAGGTTGCACATACAATAAACATGTATGTAATATCAAACAAATTATGGATCAAGTCAATCAACTTCTGTCAACTTCTGTTAAAGGGATATGTTGAAAATGTTTTCTCATCCAGTGGCTGCCGCCTCTGATTTGGGAATTCTAACAACTGCTGGTGCTGCTGTCAGAATACAGTGTCCTGTGGGGGGGATTCATCCATCCCTCTTATTTGCGTAAAGCCTAGTACACATTATTTAAAAAATCTAACTTTTTTTCTTTGTCCTTGTCCTATGTTGGAAATAAGATTGCCTAACAAGAAAAATTCTCAAATGACAGAGGAAACCTCCCACGAACATAGATACAGTCTATGTCTAGTCTAGGGTCATACTTTGTTTACGATTATGAGTGGACATGCTAATTTGATTTTTATAGGACGTATACTGTACTAATTAAACAAACATCAGACATTATGTTAACAAAAACATTTTTCCAACATGTCTCTTCAGAAATTTTTGTCTTAACAGTTCATATCAGCCCTCGGAAAGCAGTGTCCTAACTAACAGAAAATTGAATGATTGTTCCAAATATGGATATTTGCATTCAAATATCTAATAATGTGTTTTCCGATAAAAATGCTGCGCTCATAGGCGTGCGCACAGGGTGTGCCGGGTGTGCCTAGGCACACCCTAATCACCCCGTGCACATTAGTGTTATCGCTCTGTGTAGCAGCAGAAACAGGGGAAAGAGCTCCCTCTTACCGGCTCTGCCATAAGAGAAGTGTTTATGCTTTTCTCTTTCACTGTGCCGGCAGGGAGATCAATGTTCCGGGGTCATATATATGTAGACACCCGCACATGCATGTGTGTTTGAGCTTAAGGGTGCACACCCTAATGCAATAGGCTGCGCACACCTATGGCTGCGCTATTCAAATGTGTGATTGTCGTACTTAGTCCTAATACTACTGACTTCAATAACATATAATATGAAAGTAGAATATTGAAATCTTATGTGATTAATCAAGTGAACATAATAATGCAATCTTATGCGATTAAAAATTGCAATCATATGCGATACTCCAAATGACAACCTGTGTATCATACACACCTCTATATACATAAGTTGCATTTATATGCGATAGAAAATTTGCAACCATATGCGAAAATTGCAGTGGCAACCTGTAACTTATATATATATCTATAAAAAAAAGTGCATCAATATAACAATAATCAATATAGAAAATAGTGAACTGAGTTTAAAGTGTTCTTGTGCCAAAATATATCATGCATTAATGTGTCTGCACAGAAACGCAACATGAAGTCCATTCATAACTAATCCATTCTTCTGGTTCTCATTGCAGATGATAAAACAGATGATAAAACAGTAAAGCGCTCGTGTCCACTCTTGTGCTCCCCTTTGGTGTACGCGATCACCTTAGAGTGTGTGACGTTGCACCTAAGCTCGGTCAAAACATGCTTTTTAAACCACCTCTGGGTTTATGGCCAGCATTCAGCTCATTGGATGGTTGCTTGTAACAATATCCATATAGAAAACAGAGGGAACTATATAGTGTTTTAAGAGTTTTAAATGTTTTATTAAAAAATTACAGTATTCCCTATATTAGGGTACTCACATTTAATAGGTGTTAAAAGTGCACCACTCTGTAACAAGCCAAACAATATTAAAGACGCTGTACTGGTGTGTCCTCTCCTGCACTGAGAACACTCCACTGTCTCATATACTGTCCTGTCCCCTCCCCAATGCGTGTCGATACCGGGAAATTATGTATCTTCCTCAGGGGGAATTTTAATTCTAATAATGTGTACTTGGCTTAACAGTGAATGGCCAGCTTTGTTCAGTGAAAATTCTTTAGTGCATTTGTAATCAGTTTAGGACATAGGCGTGCGCAGGGGGGTGTGCCAGGTGTGCCTAGGCACACCCTAATCACCCCCGTGCGGTGTAGATTTCCCCTGCTGCCCGGGCTCATGTCATTTCCTTTTCTGAATGAGCACAGTGAGTGATACACAGATCATTTACTATGTTCATTCATAACTGAAGCCTAGTAAACTGTGTTTACTAGGCTTCAGTTTGTGAATGAACAGGAAGCAACTCAGTACAGAGCATTTCCCATTCAATCACTGTCCAATTGCAGCTGATACTGTAAATACAAAGTATACACACACGAGCATGTGCGTTTGAGCTTGCAGGTGCAAACCCTAATGCAATAGTTTGTGCACGCCACTGGTTTAGGAATTAAGAATGGCTATAATTTAATAACATTAATTTGTGTATTATTACTGGTCTACAAATGGTGCTAAACCCACAATTCTTATATTAGTTATAAAAGTCTTAGTGTGAAGAAATAACAATATTCTTGTAAATTAAAATGCACACTGCACATTTGAGAGGACCTACAAGTGAAAAAATAGCTAATGCCTCAAATGTGTAATGTAACGAGCCCCTTGCTCGCTCGGTTCCACTCTCCCGACACTCCTCTGCGGCTATAGAATCAGATTGTAGATCGCAACATCTGATGGTTCGGTCATCCGATGCTCCGGGACTAGAACTACAGCTATGTGGGGTTCTAATCCAGTTGTGTAGCTCAGAACAAACACCAGGCAGGCTGTATGTAAGTTCAACCAGGAATCTCCTTTATTGAAAAATACAGGCTATTTTATACAATAAAAAAGGAGGTGCGTACCTCCGGCTCATATTACTCTGAACATACACCTGTGACCAGAAACCTAATTAACATGGGCTAATTAACTAATCCCTTTAGACAGCCTAGATGACTTAGACATGACCTTTAGGCCAGACTGGCCATCTTGTAGCTCAGAGAACCCAATCAACATTATCACAATAACAGAGTTAATTAACACAAGCAACAATTGGGATCTAATGGCTCTTAGATCCCATACTAGAGACTTATTTACAATACACATTCTAGCAGGCAACAGACAGGCAGCTGGAATTGACATCAGCATCTCCTAACAGTATTTGTCCCAGCATTATGAATCAGCCACTATTTCTAATATGGCAAATCCAGGGTCCCCAGAGTCTGTGTGTCCTGGGGGACCAGGACCCGAATCCACAGTAATACCACCTCAAGGGTCCCCAGGCACACAGCTCACAAAGAGCAGCGTTCCCCCAAATGCCAGGGCCCACGATCGATCGGCAAGAGGCTAGCATTCAGTCCCCTCCAAAAGTCTCTCTCCCGGCTAGGTCTGTCACATGTAACATAAACATTATATATATATATATATATATTAGGGGTGCAACGGATCGTCATCTATCCGTGATCCGATTCGCGGAGGTTGATCCGTACGGGACACCCGCAATCCGCAGAGCGCTCTGTGGCCTCGGCCATAGGAAAGGCCGCGGCTTCGGCCTAGCTCCGGAGCGGCGGCCATCTTGGTACACCCGGCGGCCGTTTAGCACGTGATCGCTCCGTTAAATGACGGAGCGATCACTTGTAACAAACCGGTGTCATGTCATGACGCCGGTTCCTCTCTCCCCTCTGTGTACTGATCTGTACAGTGGAGGGGAGAGATCGGAGGGCAGCAGTGCCAATACTCTGCAATGCCCTGCCAATACTCTGCAATGCTCTGCTGCAATACCCTGCCAATACTCTGCAATGCCCTGCCAATACTCTGCAATGCTCTGCTGCAATACCCTGCCAATACTCTGCAATGCCCTGCCAATACTCTGCAATACCCTGCTGCAATGCCCTGACAATACTCTGCAATGCCCTGACAATACTCTGCAATGCACTGACAATACTCTTCCATACCCTGCCAATACTCTGCAATACTCTGCCATACCCTGCCAATACTCTGCCATACCCTGCCAATACTCTGCCATACCCTGCCAATACTCTGCCATACCCTGCCATACCCTGCCAATACCCTGCCAATACTCTGCCAATATACCTGCCAATACCCTGCCAATATACCCACCAATACCCACCAATACTCTGCCAATACTCTGCCACACCCTGTCAATAGGGAGATTGTGGATATTACAGTGGGGGAGATTTTTTTTTTGTTGATCCGAAAATGATCCGAACCGTGACTCCTGATCTGAGGAACGATCCGAACCGTGAGTTTTTTGATCCGTTGCACCCCTAATATATATATATATCTATATCTCTATAGATATATATATATATTAGGGCTGCGGAAATGAACAATTAATTCCTCGATTAATCGTTATTTTTTTTGATCGATCAAAATTTTTTTGATCGGTAGGCTGCCTGCCCTGGGGCCGCTTTGGGTCAAGTTCTGGCTGCAGCGCAGCGCTCCGCTCCCTACTCCTCCTCCTCCACTACATGTCATACACAGTCTGCGGGCATCTCCCGCTGTGTGTCTCCGAGCTGAGTGTGAAAACTTTGGCCACACTGTGAGAAAAGTCCCACCCTCCTCCTAGATCAGCTCATGTGATAGATGCAGTGTTCTGTGTATCACACGAGCTGATCTAGGAGGAGGGCGGGACTTTTCCCACAGCACGGCCAAAGTTTTCACACTCAGTTCCGAGACACACAGCGGGAGATGCCCGCAGACTGTGTAACTCAAGCACAGGCACTGACTACAGTGAGGCTGCGATTATGGGCACGGTGAGACTGCATTATGGGCACGGTGAGACTGCATTTTGGGCATGGTGAGACTGCATTATCGGCATGGTGAGACTGCATTATGGGCACGGTGAGACTGCATTATCGGCATGGTGAGACTGCATTATGGGCACGGTGAGACTGCATTATCGGCATGGTGAGGCTGCCATTATAGGCATGGCTAGGCTGCGATTATGGGCACGGTGCGACAGCATTATGGGTACAGTTGGGCAGTGATTATGGGCACGAAGAGGCTGCGATTATGGGCACAGTGAGACTGCATTATGGGAATGGTGAGGCTGCGATTATGGGCATGGTAAGTCTGTGATTATGGGCACGGTGAGACTGCATTATGGGCACGGTAAGGCTACGATTATGGGCACAGTGAGGCTGCGATTATGGGCATGGTAAGGCTGAGATTATGGGCACGGTGAGACTGAGTTTATGACGTGTGACATCCTAGCCATGCCCCGCTATGTCCGGCTTCGGCTAAATCAGCTAAATGTAGTTGGATCTGTATGTGCGTTATAATTAATCAAAATTAATCGATTAAAAAAAATCGATTAATCTAACACAAAAATTTTAATCTGTAACAGCCCTAATATATATATATATATATATATATATATATATATATATATATATATATATATATATATACACACACACACACACCGAAACAAAAGGAAGCACTTACAGTAAGTGCTTACAAGGCATATCATCAATAAAACAATCCTAAAAACAAAAAAACAAAATACAGTAAAACTTTTTGTAACAACTAACATATAACCAGAGTCAATCCTAAATAAAGTCCTTTAAATCTTGCTTCATTGCCACTTGTGTCCAAATATACATCTGTGATTCTCTGTCCCACCCACCACCTCACTGTTGAGATATCATCTCTATTTATAGGAAGATCAAAAAAAGCTTAAACACACCGGCAATGTGACTCAGGATTTCAGAATCTTGACCTCAAATGGTAAGTGGGAACTCATCTGCCACCGTGATTAATCTAGAAATCACTTGATGCAATATGCTCAAAGAAGAAAAGAATAAACTCCTCATAGTAAAAAAATACTATACATACTTTATCCAGCTCAATACTGGGCACATTCACCCTCTTCCTGCCCAGGGAAATTTTCAGCTTTCAGTGCTGTCACACTTTGAATGACAATTGCATGGTCACTGTACTCATATAAAAATTAGGGCTGTTACTGATTAAAATTTTCGCGTTCGATTAATCGATTTTTTTAAATCAATTAATCGACTAATTTCGATTAATTATAACACACATACAGATCCAACTACTTTTAGCTGATTTAGCACCGTTGTTATGGCAACGGCCGAAGCCGGACATAACAGGGCATGGCTAGAACGTCACACGTCATAAACTCAGCCTCACAGTGCCCATAATCTCAGCCTTACCGTGCCCATAATCACAGCCTCACCGTGCCCATAATCGTAGCCTTACCGTTCCCATAATGCAGTCTCACCGTGCCCATAATCTCAGACTTACCATGCCCATAATTGCAGCCTCACCGTTCCCATAATGCAGTTTCACCGTGCCCATAATCGCAGCCTCACCGTGCCCATAATTGCAGCCTCACCATGGTCATAATGGTGTCTCACCCTGCCTATAATCGCAGCCACACCGTGCCCATAATGCTGTCTCACCGTGCCCGTAATCGCAGCCTTGCCGTGCCTATAATGGCAGCCTCACCGTGCCCATAATGCATTCTCACCGTGCTCATAATGCAGTCTCACCGTGCACATAATCAGGCCCATGGCGACAGGACAGGGAAAACAAGCAATTGCTTGGGGCCCCGAGCTGGCATGGGGCCCCAGCCGCGCCGCCGGACGCCGCTTCCTATAAGCTGCAGCCTGTAGCGTGGCCGTGCTCCGCTTCCTTCCTCCTTCACTCCGTATGGTACAGGAGCTCCAGTTTCCTGTTCCCGGCCGTACTGACAGGAAGTGCACACGCTGAGTGCTCACTTCCTTTCAGTCCAGCCGGCCGGGAACAGAAAACTGAATCTCCTGCCGCGCGGTACGCGGTAGGGAGGGGGGTTAAAAAGAACACGGGGGGGAGTAGTAAGGGGGGGAGGCAGTCATCAAGACCCATTTAGTAATAAAAATATGGTAGCTTGCTGACCATAATAAAAACAATTACCATAGCTTTCTTTCCATTTTCTTCTTTCTTTACCATCCCATTTCCATCTTATTGCTTCATTTTTGAATCAATGGTACAGTGGTGTTTTTTTGCAAATGTTCAATAGTTGAAAATGTTAAAATTTTATGCACATTATATGCAACAGCAGTATTTGCACTGTAAACCTTTTTTATTTATATAAAGTGTTGGTGAACTTAAACTGTATCGCTATGCTGTGATTCCTGTAGGCTTTGTGTGCGTGCGTGCGGCGGGGGGGGGGGGGGGTTGTGGGGCCTCCATGTCCATTTTGCTTGGGGCCCCAAATTCCTTCAAATGGCCCTGCCCATAATCGCAGCCTCACTGTAGTCAGTGCCTGTGTCTGGATTACACAGTCTGCGGGCATCTCCCGCTGTGTGTCTCGAAGCTGAGTGTGAGAACTTCAGCTGCACTGTGAGAAAAGTCCCGCCCTCCTCCTAGATCAGCTCGTGTGATAGACAGAACACTAACGGGCACCAGTGAGGCTGCACTGATGAGCACCGGAGAAGCTGCACTGACAGAGACTGGTAAGGCTGAACTGATGGGCACTGTTGAGGAGGCACTGATGAGGCTGCACTGAAAAGATGGCACTGACAGGCACCGATAGGCAGCACTGATGGGCACTGATAGATGGCACTGATGGGCGCTGATAAATTGCACTGATCAGAACTGATAAGTTGCACTGCTGGGGCTGCACTAATAATCAAGGCACTGATGATCAGTGCCCTAATTAACAGTGTAAATGTTCCCTGTCAGACTTGCTGGTTACTGGCTCTCCTCTCCTCATGCTGTGATGCCAATAACCAGCAAGTTTGTTTACATGTGATCAGCTGGTATTGGACACAGCTGATCACATGGTAAAAGGCCGCTGTGCTAATTGGCCCTTTACTTCGATCTGTGATCAGCTGTCTCCAAAGGACACAGCGATCACAGAGCACACTGATGCTTTCCCCAGGGGGGCGTGAGGAAGGCGTGTTCTGGGAGCACGCCCTCCCAGAACAACAGAGCCGTGCTGTAGCCATCTTTCGGTTATGGTGGGGTACTGAAGTGGTTAAAAGATACAGTCCCAAAACTCACATTAAAAGAATGCCTATAGCGCTATCATATGCACATGGAAAGCATATGCACCTCACCAATAGACAATTCAAATAAATAATCAACAGAAGACAGTCAAAATCATAGACAGCATAAGTAAAAAGATAATGATGTCACTGCAAGGACTTGTATTACATATGCTACATCTATGGAATTCTTCAGGAGCTCCAAGCACACTAGCCCTACTTAGGTTTGTCTGTGGACTTCTTCAGAGACTCTAAGCTCCTGAAGGTACATTGTATATGGCATGTTTTCCTTCATGCTGCTAGACCAGTTCTTGAAGCCTCTGCTCCCCAGCACTTTGGCAGGCTAAGGTCCTCTGATGGACCAATACAAGGCCAATAGCCCTGCATTGGACATGAGGAAGCCTAGGGGCAGTCCACTGTAGTAGAGCTTCGCCTGCCGGGGGGAGCAGAGGATCAGGTAAGTAAATGTGCTTTTTCTGACTTCTAGATCAAGATGAGCACTTAAGCCTTGCAGGAGACTTTTAGTTTTCCTGGAGTTGGGCTTTAAATCAGATTCTCACTTTTAAATAAGTATTAATACCTAACACATTAGGCAACTGAACAATGCTGAACAATGTTAGAGCTTATTTCATTGCTTTGCTAAATTGTGAACGGAGCTAATTCTAAAAATGTTAATGAATTGTTTTTAAAGAAACAAGAACATTTTTCAACATAGCTCTAACTGCAAAATGCATGTCAGTCTGTTTAGCACTTAGTATTACACAATTAGTATTCATAGAAATTTAATAAACACTAAGATATTTTTTCTTGAATAAGGGCACATGTGTCGGTTATGTAGAAACTTACAATACAATGTGCCTGTGTTGAGAATATGAAATGTCTTTCTATGGCTAGATCATATGATAGCAGACATAAGTGCTGGAGCAAGACCTTTTTTATGCAACTTACAAGAGGAAAAGGTTATGTTAGTGCAGACATCCAAGCATCTCAGTGTCCTCTATATGCTTGCAGTGATTTTTTTCATCAAGGCTCAGACTTCTGGACTTTAGTAGTAGTCCTCACCCTCTGGTCGCACGTACTAAACCAATGTACCTCTGGGTACACTATTAGACCATTGTTGTATTTATGTTTTATTATAGACTATTGAAGCATCCGCCCCTGAAGAGTTGGTATTATACCACAAAATGTGTCGGGCTTACACAGATGCTATATGCCTACATAGATGGCTCTACATGTTTTTAATACATTATAATCTAGACTGCAGTATTTAGTAGTGCAGTAGTACATTTGTCCCAAGTGATCCTTTGATGTGGAGGATAGTTTCTCTTACTGTACCATGCAATGCGCTATGACATTCTATGACATTCTTTGATATGTACCAATGATTATTATCAGCATGGTTTTGACATACTATGTTTCTCCATGCATTTTACATATGTAATTATAGTTATATGTTTTGTTATTTATGGCTGTAGAATAATAAAATGTATTACTTCTATATTGACCGCTTACTAGCCTTGAATCCATGCCTCATTCAAAGTCCCAAACCCCCCTCTCTTTACACTTCTGGACTTTAAACCTAAGCAACATGCAAAAAATGTAAATGTAATATTTTGTCAATGAGCATTATATGTATCTGCATTTATTTAAACTGTGCATAATAGTAGACCTCGGCAAAGCCAGTGCAAGTTATTTTTTGTTTGGTTTACTACAGAGATGAAAATGCAAGGTCTGCTTTAGGCTGGGTTCACACTCATGCAAATTGGATGCAGGTTTCCCTGCATCCAATTCGCATGACAGGAGACTATGACCGGCCGGCTCACACAGTTCCGGGGCGGACGCGGTCCACACTGGAAAAGGGTCCTGTGTATTGTTGGCTTCGTTTCAGGTCTGAATTCAGGCAAAAATGTAGACCTGATTCGCACCTGAAATGGAGAACAGTGATGCATCGGACTCCCTGCTGCGAGCCTCGGTCACAGCAAGTGGGAACCCAGCCTTAATGACAGCCCCTCATGTACCAATTAAAAACTCTTACCAAAATGTTGCAAAAATTAGGCATTGTAGAAAAAAAAGGCCTACCTCAGATTGTGTTTTCTGTTCACTTAAGTTGGCAATAGACAATATGATTTTCTTTCCTGCAACCATGGGTTGCAGGAAAGAAAATCGATTGATTCCAGCATCAGTACAGTCAGTGTTGATGGGGAATCCACCAGGAGAACACAGCGATTATTGCTAGAGGCTATAGCCCCTGCCAATAATTACATAAAAAATCTGACATGCTAGTTTTGTACCCGAGTCCGTCAAGGATAGACTTGGGTACAGTCAACCTGCCCATAGATGGTATTAATATCAGCTGGTCCATAATGAACTGGCCAAGATTCGAACCATCTATGGCCGGATTTACTCATGTGCTAGTGACATTTCCTAGCCACACTACTGTCTCACTAAAAAACTGTGTGTTCAAAATCCTTTGCAAATGCACTCCAAAACATGCACAATAACTCCAAAACATGCACAATAACCACTTCAGTCCCGGAAGGATTTGCCCCCTAAAGCCTCGTACACACGATACGATTTTCCGCAGACAAAGCATCAGACTTTTGTCCGAAGGGCGTGTGCCATGAACTTGTCTTGCATACAAACGGTACACAATTGTCGGCCAACAAATACGAACGTAGTGACGTACTAGACATACTACGAGCCGATAAAGAGGAAGTTCAATTGTCATGCGCCACCCTTTGGGCTCCTTCTGCTAATTTCGTGTTAGTAGAAGTTTGGTGAGTGTTAATTCGCGCTTTTCAGTTCGTGCTTTTCACAGTTCGTTTCTGACCGGCCGTTCGTCAACCAGCCATGTTACGGAATTGGAGGAGTGAACGTGTTATTGTTGGGCTTGGAGTTATTGCTTTGACCCAAGTCCAGTCCAGGAACAGGAGGAGGAGGATTTCTTGGACCAAAAATTGGTTGCTTAATCGTGGCCAATTATGTCATATGCCTTTGCTGCAGGAGCTTCAGGAGAATAATCCGGATGATTTTCGGAATTATCTCCGGATGACGGACCCCTGTTTTCACCAACTCTTGGCATTGGTGACCCCCTATATTAAGAAGCAGGACACATACATTCAGCTTGCCATCACTCCTGAGCAAAGGCTCATAGCCACCTTGCGGTACTTGGCGACGGGGAGAAGTCTCCAGGATCTCAAGTTTACCACTGGGATCTCCCCCCAGGCTCTGGGACTCATTATTCCAGACACCTGCTCAGCCATTATTCAAGTCCTGCAGAAGGACTATATTCGGGTACGGTTTAGCCTTTAACATCACATTCTATGTATTTAATGTTTGCTAATGTATTGTATTAATTTCTTGATTCCATAATTAACATTATTGTAATATGCTGTGAATGTCCTCTTTGTCCTCGTGCATGCTGTAAGCTTTTCCTGCTCCTTTTTTGGCCTACATGCATATTTTCCATAACTAACCTCCCCAGCATGCTATTCTAGGCCCATACACACCTAGCCTAGTAACTTAACAATGTATTTTGTCAGCTACATTTTTGTGCTTACCCTAAACACCCCCTAAAATATAGCTCCCAACTGTCCCTGATTTTGAGGGACTGTCCCTCATTCTGAACAAAGTCCCTCTGTTCCTCTTTCCTCCTCATTTGTCCCTCATTTTGGTCTGATCTATATACCGTAGTTGTATATAAAATGCACTAATCTATCAAAAAGTGTTTTACAGGGCTAAACCTTTCTTCCAATTTCTAAACTGCTGCATTTGTAAATTCCAAAAGCCAATAAAAAGGAATAGTAGTGGTAAAAAAGCATTTCTGGGTTTAACAAAATAATTTTTTATACAATGCTCCTTTAGAGGGCGTGGCAGGGGTGTGTGTTCTATGCACACATATTTTTGCTAATAAGTGTCCCTCATTCCCATCTCAGAACGTTGGGAGGTATGCCCTAAAATGTGTCGAAATGTTATTGTTGTCCTCCAATTCAGGCAGACTGCAAGAGGCCATTTTTTGGGGCCCAAACTCATTTTTAACCCCCCCCCCCCCCCAAATGCTAAGTCAACAGATACAAATGCTCTATCTGTTGACTTTGGCAAACCCATACACATTACCCCTCTTTTGTGGTCATATTTATGTAGAAATTCACCCAACCATGTAGTGCAAGGGCCTGCCTGATTACCTACAAATTGTAACATAGACAGTTTTTGTCTCCTATTATATTAATATGTATTTTTGGAATGTCAAAATGTGCTGCAATTTGGACAGTGTTTATCCATATTTTTAGATTATGACACTTCTTACCTGTCCACTGGGCTGCCAATAGTGTAAGCAAGGAGGGGCTGGCTAAAGTATCCCAGATTATTTATGCAAACAGCTCTCATGGAAGTGGAGAGGGTTACCTGTCCAAAACATCTACCTATTTCCTTTCCCCACCCTAAAATGTGGATAATGTGCCATCAGAGGGAGATGAATCAGATAAGATGACCTTACCCTTTTGTCTTTAAATACTTATCTAAGGTTTCTCCTTATATTGGCTAACCATGTTTGTGTCAAATCTGCTTGCAATGTTATGTGCAGAAGTAGTAATTTTCATTTTATTTTTTTAAATCCACGGTTTCCTTCAAACCCATAGCAATGGCAGGATGTTGCAACCCAGTTCCAGCACCAGTGGGATTTTCCCAACTGTGGTAGTGCTATTGATGGAAAACATGTCGGTATTGTCCCACCACCCAACTCGGGCTCATATTATTTTAATTATAAGGGCTTTTACAGTATAGTCATGCTAGCTGTAGTGTCTGCCACATATGAGTTCCTGTATCTGGATGTTGGGAAGAACGGCCACAACTCTGATGGAGGAGTCATTATGCAGACAGAGTTCTATAAGCAGCTCCAGAATGGCACCTTAAACTTGCCACCTGCTGAGGAGAATGTTGAGGGCCTCAATTTTGTATTTGTTGCACATTAGGTCTTTGCTCTGGGGGAACATCTTATGAAGCCATTTCCTATAAGGAACCTCACCCCAGAGCAGAGAATATTAACTACAGGCTCTCTCGTGCCAGAAGGGTGGTTGCAAATGGCTTTGGCATCCTCTCCAGTAGTTTCAGGCTGTTTTTAACCCCAATTAACCTGTGACTATAAAAAATCAACCATGTTGTATTGTGCTGCTGTATCCTTCATATTTTTTTACAGAGGAATGCTAACAGCTACCTTGCCTCAGTGCCAACTGATGCAGACCCTGCAGTGGCAGGCCAAGCTGAAGAGGCTGCAGCTCGGCCGTCTGTGGGCATGATGACATCTCTCGAAAATGCCCGTGCTGGATTGCCCTCCCAAAATGCAATAGATCTACGGCAAAACTACCTGGATTATTTTGTGGGTAGAGGAACAGTGGCTTGGCAGCAAATTATAGCTGATCATGAATAATATATTTCTTTGATCATAAACTCCTATTTAATTTAAAATACTGTTGTCTGTGTTTCTTATCTGTCTAATATGTTCACAAATGTGCTTTATTTTGGCCACTTGCTCCAATAGTGCAAATGTACCTTATTTGCTGCATGAGATGACAGTATCTTCTTCAGCTAACTATTATGGTGTGCTGTGGGTCTGCTACACACACACAATGTTTTTGTTCTTAATGGATCTAATGCATGAACCTCAAAAACATTATGCCTTTTCAACTCTTATAATTTTTTGGAGGACTAAAAATTGCAGGCGTTGGCCACATTTTAAGAGCACATTGTCACTGTAACTACAACTACTTAACAAATACACTGGTATTGAGCTTTGAAATAATAAGCCACACATTGTTTAGTAAAAACCAATTTACTCAAAGCACATTTACATGTGCGTTTTAAGGTTTTAAAACAAACCAGCATCTTGGTGTATAACATGTATGTTTTGCATTATTTCCCCTTTTTTGGGGCTAAACAGACATGTTCAAAAACATTAGATACACATCCCAAACTCAGGAACTTACAAAGTTCCATTTTGGTAAAATGAAGGCAAAATGAGACATTAGTATTCCAAGACTGTGTGGATGTTGCCTTCCTCATATAGGGTGATCTCACTACTTTAAAAGACAAAATTTAAAGCCACATACACGTAGAGGCATAACAATTAAATGACCCTCATGATCCCATGCCGCAAATGTGTGTAGTTACAAACAACTTTTTTTCCAAACCCACAAAACACACAGTGTGTCAACATGTGCTAGTTCCCTTCACGGGGTCTATCGTGGGTTTATTTCCATACATCTAGTTTGACAAAAGCCACAAAACACACAGTGTGTCAACATGTGCTCTCTACCATCACTGGGTATCAATGGACGTGTTTCGGGGGTGCAACCCCTTCCTCTGAGCTACTTTAGTCATGAGGAAGAGGTCGCACCCCCAAAATGCATTGATACCCAGTGGTGGTAGATAGCATATGTTGACACACTGTGTGTTTTGTGGCTTTTGTCAAACTAGATGTATGAGAATAAACACATTTTAGGCATGGGATCATGTGGAAAATATAAATGTTAAAGCACAATTTGGGAGCTTCAAAACAACAAAAAAATTAAAATTCACATTAATTAGGGCAGTGTTTCCCAACTCTCCTTCTCAAGATGCAAACCCAGGTCATGTTTTCTATAATTGTAGAATTTGGCACAGAAGATGTTGTCATTTTCAATGTTTGTAATTCACACAGTTGTTTTTAGACTGAGAAAAATACAGAAAACAGGACCTGGTGCACCTAGAGGAGTGGAGTGGAGAAACACTGAGTTCAGACACTAAATTTTCTCATTTAAAAGTTCTAAAAACATGGTAAATAATCAAAGTGCAAACAGGAGCCAACAAGTGGAACAAGAAACTTCCGAACAGGCAAGAGGAAATTAGAATTTGGCAAGCATGTCTACAAAATCTCTGATTCTTCGCTGTAAAGCAGTGGCAGCCTCCTTTATTTGCTCCAGCTCCTTCAAACAATGCACCATATCTTCACTCATTCTGCCAATTGCGCATCTTTGAAGATCATGACTTAGTAAGAAGACAAAAAAGGATTACGGAAACGATGGTCAAGTGGTTGAGGCCCTACATTGTGAGTTATGGTCCAGTTACTAGTCAAATTCAGGAAATACTTACCTACCCAGTCTATTTTTGCTTGCAACCTGTTTGCCCTTCAGACACCTACACTACTAGGAATGTACACACTGCAACTACTCAGTAATCTTGGTCCTGGTGTCTGGGTCTCCAAAACTCGGGGACCTAGCAAAAATGACAGCTCCTTCCAACTCTTCCTTCTCCATGCTAATGTTAAGGCACTACGGACCTTGCTAATGTGTGGAGTGGGTGTTTGGTTTGTTCAGCTAAACCAGGGATCTTAAAACTACGGCCCTCCAGCTGTTGCGGAACTACACGTCCCATGAGGCATTGTAAAACTCTGACATTCACAGGCATGACTAGGCATGATGGGAATGGTAGTTCTTCAACAACTGGAGGGCCATAGTTTGAAGACCCCTGAACTAAACACTCGACATGTAGACACATTTGAAGCCAGATTCAAGAATACTTACTTGCGCAAACAAGAGGCTTCCGAATACTTGCTTCTTCTTCGGGGTCGCATTGGCCCAAAGTGCAACTTGAGTCAGGGGATTTGACGTCCACTACAGACGGGTCTGTACTGGGTCCAGGAGTCAGATCCCATGCCTCCAAACCCACATCCTGGGTGAGATGACCACACTCACTTTCCTCTAAAAAGAAACAATACACCATTCATTAATCTACCCCTAGTCCCATCTGATTCTAGCATCCATTTTGCTACGTTAGTTGACCAACCTTGCACTTGGTCTGATGACAATGTTTGCTCCTGACTAGTAGACTCCACCATGCTGCACTGTGTTTTTTTACTGTGAAAAATTCATAGAAATGGGAAGGTAATGCCATTTTACAGAGAGCAAACACTGGACAAGTGCCAACATTAAAAAAATGTCCTGCAGTTGCCCTCCCCCCCTCTTGTCTCCTAAGGCGATAGAGGATAATTGATGATCATTTTAGCAGGCATGACTCTGTGTGACTGTGATCCCCAGGGCCTCTTCTCTAGCCATGTCTAGACTAGCAAGGCTGCATTAATGGGCACTGATGAGGCAGTCAGCAACCAGAAAGTGTTCTATACCCCTTAAGTTCTGCCCTCAGCCCATGGAATCACCCTGTTGGTGGCTAAATGAGTGTGTTTGAAGTTGTCACTTACGTTTTTGGTGGGAAGATGGCCTTGTTGCCTCCCCTGTTGGGGCCCGAGCGAGGGTAGCCTCCCTTCACCCCTTCTGGAGGCTTGACTGTTGCCTCATTTTTTGGTGCCTCCCTGTTGAATGAAGAGAAAAAAATTAGGTACAAAAATAAAGAAAAGTACAAAAACAGAACCAAATAAGAATGTTTATATGTGCTTTCTGTTTTACTTAATCTTTAAAATAACAATTCAGACAAAGATTATAGAAAACATTATATATAATTCTCTTGAGCTACTTGGAGAAAGCACATATACAGACAGCTAATTTACACATATCCATATTGGTTAGATACAAATCTTGCTTACTTTTGATGATCTTATGTATGGACTCCATCTGGTCTTGCTCACGATGTTTGAGATCAGACCATCACTTTCTGATTTGGTCCTTTGTTCGTGTCACCGAAAATTCGTCCTGCAAAATGGCGATGACCTTCTCCAAAATGCTGTCCTTTCGGCTATTGGGCCTTTTGTAATTGCAGTCGTAGTCGTGCTTCTGCGCACCTTCTCTACCATCTCATCCTTGCTCATGGCGTTAGCTTTGTGCCTCCTATGAGCTACACCACCGCGGGGCTGCCTGGAATCTGCCGAATCCGCTATGTTGTCCCTCCCAAATGTTCCACCGTGTGTGTCGCATGCAGAAGAGAGATGGTCACGCCCCAGCGTCATGACGCACTGAGAGCGGAGTTTCAAGCATGCGCAGTGTATATAATGCCATGACGCACGGTCGATGGAAAGGCCGTAGGAACGATCTTGGAGTGGAGGATGAACGATAGCCAACACGTGTAAGGAGCCAGAAAGCGAAGGGACAATTGGACATTTGGGCATAGGTGGTTAGTGGCCTATAGTGCTTATATTTTTGGCCTAGACTGGGAGCAGCTTATGAGTTAAACCAGACATGTTGTTTTGTCTTGTGTTCTGTCTTGCAGGCATCATATCATGACGGATAAATTTACCTCGCCAGATTTTTTGCCCCAGTTCATTGACCTGTACTGGGAGCTGCCCTGTCTCTGGAAGGTCAAGAGTCGAAAGTACTCAAATAAAATTTTGAGGAAGGCAACGTTGGAGAAACTGCTTGAGTTGGTGAAGCCAGTGTACCCCAGGGCAGTAATCAACTATGTGAAGACAAAAATCTCTAACCTGAGGAGTACATTTAAAAGGGAGCACAACAAAGTGATGGACTCACAGAGATCAGGAGCATCAGCAGATGACCTATATGTCCCCAGGCTGTGGTATTAAAAATGATAATGATAATATGATAAAAATGATAAATCCAACAAATGGTAAAACATTGGGCGGTAAAAGTTAGGTTCACTAGACCTTTAAGAGCGCAGTAGATGATGGCTAAGGTAATAAAAACGGACCCGACGCGTTTCATCCTTTAAGACTTCTGCTGGGGTGTCTTAGAAGCAGAAGTCTTAGAGGACGAAACGTTTTTATTATAGTGACATCTGAATGAGCATAGATTTTACACATGGACGTTTCAGCTTTTATGTCACATGAATATGTCATGCATCCCTTTTTTTAGATGGGTTTGACAGTTACACATTATATTTGAATGTTTTCCAATTATATCTATACTGGTTTGCCCTATATTGTGACATTCACTTTGATCTAATTGGATGCCCTCCACTTCATTATTGGTCTATCTCTAACTAATTTTGAAGCTACACCTTTTCAGCCTTACACATTCACTTGAAATTCACTATTATAGGTTATATTTAGCCTATTTCTAGGATTGTTTTTATCTCTCACCAGTATATTATTATTCGTGATTTATTTTGTTATGTTTCTTTTATGTGACTCACCATTATAGCTACACGTAGCCTTAGTTTTCATTATCTTCCCATTTGGTACAATATTATTTGGGATTTACCCATCCCCCTCCGGTGGTTGTATCTGTTTTTCCCTCACTTTTTAGTTCAATCTTTATGTTATTGTCACCCACTGTGATATAATACTCCTCACCAAGTATTTTTTTGGGGTACATACCCTTTCTTCCTTTAGATCTATGTTATACACTATTGACATTTACAGTGACTCGTCAATTACCAGTATAGCTCCTCCTATACTCTATGAGCGCAACACTTTGTTGAGAATTGTAGAGAATTGTGCGCTGCATTTCCAGATTTCATAATTTGCCACGTCACGAATGTTAATTCTCCATTACGACTGCTAGTTTACAAGACCAACCACTTCTGGCTCGTCCTTGCTTCCGAGCATCTGTGTTTGTACTTTGGACTTTTGTGTGACGGACTTGTGTACACACGATAGGAAAGTCTGACAACAGACCGTTATCCAACATTTGTCCGGGAAACTTGGCCAACAATTGTCTGATGGAGCGTACTAACGGTTAGATTTTAGGCAAACAGTCTGTCATCACACAATTCCTGGACGAAAATCCGATCGTGTGTACGAGGCTTTAATGACCAGGCCATTTTTTACGTTGCACCATTGCACGGTCGTGGAACACTGTACCCAAACAAAATTGATGTCCTTTTTTCCCCCACAAATAGAGCTTTCTTTTGGTGGTATTTGATCACCTCTGCGTTTTTTATTTTTTGCGCTATAAACAAAAAAAGCGACAATTTTGAAAAAAAAAAACAATATTTTTTAATTTTTGCTTTAATAAATATCCCCCAAAAAAAACAAACAACAAAAAAAAAAATCTTCCTCAGTTTAGGCCGATATGTATTCTTCTACATATTCTTGGTACAAATTAATCGCAATAAGTGTATATTTATTGGTTTGCGAAAAAGTTATAGCGTCTACAAAATAGGGCAGAGGTCTCCAAACTATGGCCCTCCAGTTCTTCAGGAACTACAATTCCCATCATGCCCAGTCATGTCTGTGAATGTTGAAGTTTTACAATGCCTCATGGGACGTGTGGTTCCACAACAGCTGGAGGGCCAAAGTTTGGAGATCCCTGAAATAGGGGATATATTTATGACATTTTTATTATTAATTTTTTTTCATTAGTGATTGCGGTGATCTGCGATTTTTTTTGGGACTGCGACATTGCGATGGACAGATCGGATACTTTTGAGACTTTTTTTGGGACCATTGACATTTATACAGCAATCATAGCTAAAAATAGCCACTGATTACTGTATAAATGTCATTGGCAGGGAAGGGGTTAACACTAGTAGGCGATCAAGGAGTTAAATTTGTTACCTAGGGTGTGTTTCTAACTGTGGGGGTATGGGACTGCCTGGGGGAGGAGACTGATTGTTGTTCCTAAGCATTAGGAACAACTGATCAGTCTCCTTACCCCTGACATAACGGAGATCTGTCTATTTACATTTACAGACCTCCGTTCTGTCTCTCTCAGGACCAATCGCGGGTGCCCGGCGGACATCGCGACCACCAGGCACGCACATCGTTGGCTCCACCACTAGTTTCCATGAATTTTTTTTCATAAAACTGTTTGTGTTTTCTACCTCCTTGTAATGTTCTTTGTGTGCTCCTAAACCCCTTCTTTTGTCCCTCATGTCTGTTTGGAACGAGCACTGCGTGTTATGCCCCGTACACACGATCCAAAAATCGAACGACAAATCGTCCGTTTTTTTTTGTTTCCTAGTCATATATCGAACATGATGAGCTTACTAAAGTTACGAAAATTCTCGTAAGACAAGATAAAAAAAAACGGAAGTGATGTAATCTGTTGTTATATATTTGTATTGTATTTTCGGACCACAACTGTACTGATTAAACGAAAATTGTACGATCTGGTATTGTACGAGAATAATTTTCGTGCTTGTCCAATCGAATAATATCGGATGAACTGTCGTGATTGGCTGTCGAAAGCTGTGTACTTACGATCCGATTATCGCACGATCGATTCGAAAGCGGTATTTATCGTACGATTTTCGGATCGTGTGTACGGGCCATAGTTGCGATCTGCTCTATGCAGGAATTTTTTTCTCAAACAATAGGTGCAGGAACTCCTCCTTTCCAAGTCACCCCTTGTCTCTACCTCTTACCCATCCCCTGCACCATTACCTGGTTCCACCCCCTACCCGCCTCCCAGTATGGCCCCTTTTAGAGAATACAGAACCAAGCAACAATTGTGGTAATGAGTAATTTGTATGGGATTTGTTCATGATAACAAGAAAATCTGTAAAATGGATCACATGCAGCCAGCAACACTGGAAAACCTGCAACAAAATACCTCCTCCCCCAGCAACAAAAGATCCCCAGCAGCAATAACAGATCTCCTTGCAGCCAACACCAATAGACTCTCCAGCAGCCAGCAACAATAGCCCCCACAGCAACAATGGATCGCCCGCAGCAAAATACCCCTGCCCCCAGCGAACAAAAGACCATCAGCAGCAACAACAGATTTCACTGCAGCCAGCATAACTACATTCCTCCCAGCTACAACTGATCCCCAGCAACATAAGACCCACCCCCAACAACAGTAGATCCCCCACCAGCAGTAGAAGACCTCCTTAGCAACAAACAAAAAGACTCCCCCGCCCCACAAAAAATCCCCTTCAGCAACAATAGATCCACCAGCAGCTACTATCAACAGACCCTGAACTCCTTGCTATTACCGTATGTACTCGAGTATAAGTCGAGTTTTTCAGCACATTTTTTTGTGCTGAAAGTGCCCCCCTCAACTTATACTCGAGTCAAGCACTTTTCTGCAGCAAAAAATTTCATTTTCCGAACCGACTTTGGGGCCCCGTATCTCAGGGCCACTTGGTGCTAGGAACCACAAATTTGGTGTGCAAACCCAGTGGTACCACAAGATGTCCAAAGCTGGAGTTCCTAGCACCAAGTGGCCCTGAGATACGTGGCCCCAAAATCGGTTCGGAAAATATCATTTTCTGCTGCAGAAAAGTGCTTGACATTTTCTGAACCAAGTTTGGGGCCCCATATCTCAGGGCCACTTGGTGCTAGGAATCCTACATTTGGTGTGCAAACCCAGTAGAACAGGTACCATAACATATCCAAAGCTGGGGTTCCTAGCACCAAGTGATCCCAAGATACGGGGCCCCAAACCCAGTTCGGAAAATGTCATTCTCTGCTGCAGAAAAGTGCTTGACATTTTCTGAACCGATTTTTGGGGCCCTGTATCTCGGAGCCACTTAGTGATAGAAACCCCAGCTTTGGATATTTTATGGTGCTAGTTCCACTGGGTTTGCACACCAAATTTGGGGTTCCTAGCACTAAGTGGCCCCGAGATACGGGGCCCACAACTCGGTCAACTGTGTCTACCTGCAGCAATGTCATTTCGGGACCCTTTGGGTTCAGAGACCCCAAATTTTGGCTGCAGCTAGGGGGCATCTAGGAACCCTTAACTACCGAGTTTGAAGTTCGGGGGACCTAAGGCTGCAAATGGGCACAGTGAGGCATGCAAATGGGCACAGTGAGGCTGCAAATGGGCATTGTTGACCCTCTTTTCCACTTACAGTAGCTGTGCATTTCTCACCCTCGTCTTATACTCGGGTCAATAAGTTTTTCCCTTTTTTTGTGGTAAATTAGGGCCTCGACTTATACTCGGAACGACTTATACTCGAGTATATACGGTACATACATTCAGTGCTGGAGTCGCCAGAACTGCGCTCCCCCGCGTTCCTGCTGAAAAAAAGCCCTAGTTGTATGCATACTACAAATCCTGAACTCCATAGTCCCTGTTCCATCTCAGAAATGAGCAAGAGAGAGTGGCTATGTTCTTACATACAGTGGGACCATGAAGAACAAATATAGTCATTCTCTAACAACAAATCAGATCACAGCAATAAAAAGGAATCTTAAAGAGCCTTTGAGTTAGGAATAAATACTTTTTTTTTTAACAGTGTATTGTCCCTTTAAAATGAATGTATCATGAAAGATACAGAGGCTGCCATTGCTGACCTTTTATTTAAAATGCTGGTTGCCCGGCTGTAATGTTGATGTTTTGGTTCACTACTTTCTGAATCACTGACCTCAAACAAGTATGTAGATCAGGAAGGGCAGAACTTTTCATGTACATCTTTCAGTCATTGACTTAAAAGTATCGCCCCACAAGGGTCAGTATGCCAGCCAAGCAACTGGCATTTTCAGTAGTGCTGCATGTTACAATAATGACAATAATGTTCCAATAATAAAGTTTCCTTAAAGTGGAAGTAAGGTTGAAGAAAAAAATCCCCCTGCAAGGTAAATTCATAATATGCTAGTACCTTGAAACTAAGCCCTCCAGCGGCGTGCTGTCACCGCTGACAGGGCTTCCATCTTCACCCAGGCTTCCTTCCAGCTGCAGCCCTTTGAGTGGCCGAGTGACATCACTCCGGAACATGCGCGTGGGAGTAACTTTTTATGGCACAGGGCTCTGAAGAAGCAGCACAGGTATGCCATTCCTTCAGAGCGCATGCGCTGGTGACGTCACCGGCTGCAGGGACACTGAATGTCTCCTAAACAGTGCACGTTTAGGAGATATTCCTTGCACCGACTGGCAAGCCTTACCTGTAGGTAAAGTGTCCAGGGGGGACTTTACTACCACTTTAGCCCTGGTTCACATTGATGCGATTTGGCATGCGATGACAAATTGGTGGCAATTGCCGGCAATGGCAGCGTCCGAATCAGTGCAACGCCGCATTTGCGGTGCCGCACCGATTTCCCAAAGTAGTTTCTGTACTACTTTTGGCAATTTTGGGGTGCGATTTCCATTGACATCTGTGCAGAAACCCACACAGATGTCTCTGAAATCGCCCCCTGAAGTCAGGACTGACATGCGGGAATGAAATTGTGCGAGTTCAGCTGACATTGCACGATTTAATTCCCACAGTCAGTGTGAACCTAGGCTTAAAGTGTTTGTTATCTCAAAACTTCATATTCCCGATATGTGCCTGCTGTACCATGTACTTGTATGATAAAGAATCCTGTTCTCTTTGTATTGTTTCCTTTATGTGAAATCCCTGGTGTTCCTGCCAGTCCCTCTGCTTTCCTAATAAAAATTGGCCACACTAAGCAGGAGAGCACAGCGCGGTCAGTTCTCTAGCTATGCTTACACCGACCCCCCCCCCACTGCACAGCTATTCACTGGGAAGCTCAGGGTTCTGCTGCTTCTCCGCCCACCAGCTCCTATGCAGCTGAGAACAGAGGGAATGTGATCACTTGTAAAAATGGGAAAAATGTATTTATAATGTTTTTTATATCAATACAAAAATGTTTTGTCTTTCATTTCTATTTTAAACTGAATGGGTTGTTTTACAAGGTGATCGCTTACAATCACTTTAAGACCAGCAGCGAACATGTGTTTGTGAAATCTGCAAATGTTTCTATACATACTATGCTAATCAAACCATTGATGTAATAACAGTTGTCATATACTAAATATTCTTATACAGTTCTAGGTTTAGTGAAAATGCTCTACAATTACTGGATTTCTTAAAATATTGAATATTAAATTATACACAGACTATAATAATTTTATTGAATTCCTACCTCCTTCCTGTTGATAAACTTAATTACTTACATTAGGTTAAGATATATTTTGTCAAGCTACCCTTTTATTGAAGGAACATTATTTTTCATGGGTCAACCACATCATAGACTCTTCTGATTCGTTACATAATAGCTGTGTGGCTGAAGCAGTTAAATGTGTGAAAGGAGTGTCTACAAGTGGTGGTGGGAAGGAGCATGTGAGAGTCGCAGAGGTGCTTTGTACAGATGTCATGACATCCAACACAAAGACTACATCGCAGGCTTCTTCTGCAGCATCATCAAGGTATTGTATATTCTAACTATTCATTAGAACATGCTTTCACTTGAAATTACATTTTACTAACATTTAGATATGTGGCAAGCCATGGACAAGAACTTAATTTTAATCTAAATGTTATAAGTTCAGACTAGACGGTACTTTAGATATCATGCTTTGGTTCTTCGGATAACAAAACCTCAATATACACATAGGAACGGAAGAGCACTTTAAATGACATAACATGAAATATATGCAGATCAGCTGAAGAAACTGCACCAACTTTAATTATTCTTTATTGAGACTAGTATCTAGTCTGCTGTGTCCTTTCTGTGTATTGTAGCATTATTTCATAGGAAGGCTTACCAGCAACCATGAGTAAAAATAAACTCAACTGTGGACTATTTTTTTTTTTTTTTGTTCAATAATTTGTAGCAAATACGGATGCAGTTTTTTTTTTTTTTTTTTATATGCGCAAAATACAAATAGTTGCATAGCCCCTAGCGCTGGAGAGACATATACACAAGTTAAAAACTTAGGCCGGCCATAGACGGCGCAACTTTCTTTCCTGCAACCTTGATTCCACCATTAACACAGTCAGTGTTGATGGAGGATCCCTCTTGCTATTGTGTTCTCCTGGCAGGGGGAGAACACAGTGATTATTCACATTATAATTGCATGTAAATTCCGACAGGCTGGTTGTACCCAAGTTGATCGATTGATCAACTTCGGCGCATTCAGCCTGGCCATACATGGTTCAGCAAGAGATTCAAATTGTCTATGGCCGGCTTTATAGCTAACTAGTAGTAAAAATGTTCTTTGACTTGACTTCTTTGTTCAGTGAAATGCAATTGGCTTTGGGTTACTGCCCTTGCATATCTTCATTTCTCTCTGTGTTATATTGCTAAAAGAAACCTGTTCCAGGTGGCCATTGCTAATCTTCTGAAAATACTAGTTGCTGCCAGCGGTGGCTGGTGCTCAAAAAATTTTTTGGGGGCGCAAACAAACTGAAAAATTCTAAAAAAAAATCAATTGCAGCCTCACTGTGCCCATCAGATGCAGCCACTGTGCCCACTCATGCAGCTTTATGTGACCACCCTGCGCTCGCTGTCTGACCGGCACTTACTCCATTTTGGTGGTGGGTCAGGCAGCGGTTGACGGCGGTGAGCTGTGGGACAGGCAGCGGTCAGGCCAAAGGCTCCTGTGTCCTCCATGCTTCTCGTGCGTCTCTTCTTCCCTTCTGCTAGGCATCCAATAGGATCGCCTGTGCCTTCAGCCAATCGGATGACAGGTATTAGACCCGCACTTCCTTTTTGGCTAAGAGGCGGTTCAGTGTTAGAAAAGCAAATATTCATTTGCTTTTCTAACACACATAGGTGGGCTCCGAATGCAATGCTCTGCGCTCCAAGTCTACCTTTTTTTAAGCCTATTAGAGCTGCTGTAATTTTGGCGACCGGCGTCCAAAAAGGGGCCGGATGCCTGAATAGGGGGTGGCCACGGCGGCCATGGATAGATTCATGCTATGCATGAATCTATCCATTCTACATATAGGGGGTGGCGTGATAGAGAGGACTGCGCCCTTAATGGACGGGCCGCCCCTGGAACCTGCAAAGATTTGAATCATGTATGGACATGCTGAATGTACCCAATTTGATAAACCAGTCTGTTTGAATTTACATGTTGTCATAGCCGCTAGCAATAATCACTGTTTTCCTGGCGGGGGTGGCTGTCCCCAATGGATCCACAGTAGGGATTCACCCATCAACACTGACCTGTGTGTGGTTGCAGGAAAGAATGTCGCTCTGTCTATAGCCAGCTTAACTGGCCTGAAACAAAAATACTCATCAGAAGTTTTGATTTTACTTCAGGAACGCTTGATGCATGCTTGTCCCAAGTCATTCACCCAAAGTATGCCAATCATATGATCAGTATGACAGTCAGGCATATAGCATTTTTAGAAGCAGGTCAGCAGTGGCAGTCTCAACGTTTTTCTCAATACAAATGTCACAGTTTTCTACTACTAATATTATTATTCTGTAGAATTGCATATGCTTTTTTTTTCTCTTTTTTTAAATTTTTTATTATGTATTCCTCTGTCATTGATGTGATGTGTCTGTGAGGCCTACTGATCCCCTGATAAAGGGTTTCAATCTGGGTCTCTTTTCCATTGTATGTGTTTTTACCATTAAAAGAAAAAACTCCAGGTTGTTTAATTTAGGCTGAATGGTATTAGCACTTCTTTATGGACTATCTCCCTGCGTCCCATGTCAACTGGAGGATTGTAGCTATATAGAGATCCTATGGGCCAGTGAGCACCTCGTTGACCTCTCCAATGCTGGTCACCTGTGGTCTCCAAATTGTGGCAGTATGCAGCTCTTTGCTTGCCTTTAGCCGGCCCTTGAGGCACTATTCCCTCCACTGATACATGACACTATTCCTCCCACTAAAACCAGCAATGAAGCTCTATTCCTCCCACTGATGCCAATAATGGGACACTATTCCTCCCACTGACAACAACAAGGGGTCACTGTTTCTCCCACCGATGCCAATGATATGGCATTGTTTACTCCCAGGGTATTTTCTACTCACATAGTCCAGCTCCCCCAAAGTCTGAAGAAGAATAGTAAACTGGCCCTTTGTTTGGAAAGTTTACAGACCCCTGCTGTATACAAAGCAGCACCTCCTGCCTTCTTCTGAAACTACCTTCTTGATTTCCTTTGCTAAAGCACACCAAGGCAGCCACTACATCAAAGATTTCCTTTACATAAGAGAAGCTGCTCCACTATTTAAAGTGACACTGTGGTTTTGAAAAAAAATAATCTATTCAAGTACGTATCCTTAAAGTGGAGTTCCGCCCCCTCCGCATGAAAAAATTAAAAGTCAGCAGCTACACATACTGTAGCTGCTGACTTTTAATAATAGGACACTTACCTGTCCTGGAATCCAGTGATGTTGGCACCCCAACCGATGTTCCCTTCGGCTCTCAGGTCCTGGCGCTGCCATAGCCTTTAAGGGAAACTGGCAGTGAAGCCTTGCGGTTTCCCTACTGCGCATGCATGAATCGCGCTTTACTCTCTAACTGGCCCGGCGGCAGGGGAAGGAGGAGGAGGGGGGCTGAACTTCGGACGTACCTCGCCGCGGGGATGTCCGACGGAAGTGGGGATGGGTACCTGTCAAAAACAGGTACCCGCTCCCCCCTGGAAGTAGCCAAATGTGGCACTGGAGGGGGGAGGAGACAGATAAGTGGAGCTTCCACTTTCGGGTGGAACACCGCTTTTAAAGTGGTTGTAAAGCCTTAAGCTCCGCACACACGGCAGAATGTCGGGTGACATTTGCTGATTAAAATAACAAGGGCTAACATTCTGCCCGTGTCAATGTTGGTCTGTCCGACAGAAGCCAGCTGTTTGGCCAGCTTCTGTCGGACGGGCATGCTGGAAAACTAGCAGCCGACTGACTCCCAATCAGTGCTCTCAGCCAATGGCAGAGAACGCTGATCGGAGTGTTCTGGTGGGGGGCAGTCCCCCTATCAGAACACAACAGCTCAGCAGGGGAGATCGCTGAACCAACCTTGCATGGAGTTTTTTGTAGTGTGTACCGGGCTTTAAGGTTTTTCACCTTAAAGTGGTTGTAAAGTCAGAAGGTTTTTTTTATCTTAATGCATTCTATACATTAAGATAAAAAGCCTTCTGTGTGTAGCAGCCCCCTTCAGCCCCCCTAATACTTACCTGAACCCATCTCGATCCAGCGATGTTGCACGAGAGATTTGGCTGCCAGGGACTCTCCCTCCTCACTGGCTGAGACAGCAGCAAAGCACCATTGGCTTCTGCTGCTGTCAATCAAAGTCAGTCAGCCAATGAGGTGAGAGAGATGGCAGTGCCAAGCCGCAGCTCTGTGTCTTAATGGACACACAGAGCAGTGGCTCAGCTTGGGTGCTCCCATAGCAAGCTGCAGGAGGGAGGGGCCAGGAGCGCTGGCGAGGGAACTGAGAAGAGGAGGATCTCAGCAGCTCTGTGCAAAACCACTGCACAGAGCAGGTAAATATAACATATTTGTTATTAAAAAAAAAAATACTTTAGTATCACTTTAATATAAAAATATACCTTCTATTGCTCTCAGCTTTCCTGAAATCTCCAAATTCCTTTT
Source organism: Lithobates clamitans (assembly GCA_037952925.1). NCBI lineage: Eukaryota > Metazoa > Chordata > Amphibia > Anura > Ranidae > Lithobates > Lithobates clamitans. Next base: position 901,809 of record JBBGZY010001470.1, read on the forward strand.
TTTCTGTTGTGATTTGACTTCCTGTTAGGGGGTGACTATGTTCATTCCATGGTCCCACTGTATGTAGGAACATAATCACTCTCACTTGCTCAACCCTGAGATGTACTAAGAACTATGGACTATGGGATTTGTGGCATGCCTAGAGCACGTGTACATGATTGCAACTAATGTTTTTTTCTCATTTCAAACATTGAGGATGTTACAAGGTGACATAAAAACACAGTAGTAAATTATTTAATAAAAAATTGTTCAAAGAAAATAAGGATATTGTTTAGTGTTACTTAAACCACTTAAAGACCAGCCTGGTTTTGGAATTTAGGTGTTTACATGTTTAAAACAGTTTTTTGCTGGAAAATTACTTAGAACCCCAAACATTATATATTTTTTTTTTATAACACCCTAGAGAATAAAATGGCGGTCATTGCAATACTTTTTTTTCACACGGTATTTGCACAACGCACGTCTTACAAGCGCACTTTTTTTGGAAAAAAATCACTTTTTTGAATAAAAAAAATAACAACAGTAATTTTTTTTTATATTGTGAAAAGATAATGTTACCCCGTAAATTGATACCCAACATGTCAAAATTCAAAATTGCGCCCGCTCGTGGAATGGCGTCAAAACTTTTACCCTCAAAAATCTCCATAGGCGGCGTTTAAAAAATTCTACAGGTTGCATGTTTTGCGTTACAGAGGAGGTCTAGGGATAGAATTATTGCTCTCGCTCTAACAATCGCGGCGATACCTCACATGTGTGGTTTGACCACCGTTTTCATATGCGGGAGCTACTCAGGTATGCGTTCACTTCTGCATGCAAGCTCGTCGGGACAGGGCGTTTTAAAAAAACATTTTTTCTTATTTATTTTATTTGATTTTATTTATTTTTACACTGTTTTTTTTTTTAAATATTTGGGTCACTTTTATTCCTATTACAAGGAATGTAAACATTCCTTGTAATAGAAAAAAGCATGACAGGTCCTCTTTAATATGAGATCTGGGGTCAAAAAGTCCTCAGATCTCATATTTGGACTTAAATGCAAAAAAAAAAAAAAACAAAAAAACTGTCATTTGAAAAAATGACATTGAAAAAATGTAGCTTTAAGATGTAGCTTTAAAATGTAGCTTTAAGAGGTATGGGCGGAAGTGACGTTTTGATGTCGCTTCCGCCCTGCAGTGTCATGATGATGGGTGGGGGCCATCTTTCCCTCACTCTCCATGCACAGCTAGGGAACAGACGCGATCGCCTCTGCCGCTGCCGACGGCTCTGGTAAGCAGCGGAGGGCACCGGATCGCGGCGGGAGGGGGGGCCCCTCTCCCGCCACCGATAAAAGTGAATCTGCCGCAGAGACCACTTTTATCCTGTAGCCGACTGCTAGCCGAAAATGGGCATACCGGGGTTATGGCAGCTAGCTGTTGCCATAACAACGATATCCATCCTCAAAAAGGGACGTACATCGGCGTTCGGCGGTCGGCAAGTGGTTAAAGTGATTGTAAAGTCTAAGTTTTTTTTTCTATTAAAATAACAATTGTTATACTTACCCGCTCTATGCAGTGATTTTGCACTGAGCCACGATCCTACTCTTCTCGGGTCCCTGGCTGGGGCTCCTGGCCCCTCTTTCCTGTTAAGTGCCCCCACAGCAAGCAGCTTGCTATGGGGCACCGAGCCAAGCTTCAGCGCTGTGTGTCCATTCAGACACAGAGCTGTGGTTTGTCCCTTCCCCCTCTCTCTCTCCTGATTGGCTAAATGAGTTTAATTGACAGCAGCCAATGGTGCCAATGCTGTCTCTGAGCCATTCAGGAGTCCCGATGGCCGAGGTATTCGTGGACATCGGTGGATAGAGAGGGACTCAGGTAAGTATTAGGGGGGCTGTGAGGGGGCTGCTGATTTTATTTTTTTTTTCATTAAAATGTTTCTGTATTTTTCTCCTTTCTTGTAATATCTTCTGTGAGCTCCAGAACCTGTCCTTTCCCCCCTCACTTCTGTTTAACCACTTCAATACTGGGAACTTATACCCTCTTGCTGCCAAGACCAATTTTCAGCACGATCACACTTTGAATGCCAATTACTCAGTCATGCAACACTAGATCCAAACAAAATCTTTTTTATCATTTTTTTTCACACAAATAGAGCTTTCTTTTTTCTTTTTTTAGAGCTTTCTTTCTTTTTTACACAGCCTGGCCACATACAGAGGCCCAACATGCAAGGAGCACCATCAGGTGTTCTAGGAGCATAAATTGCACATCTAATTTCATTCCTTCCTATCACACTTTTGAAGGCCCTGGAGCACCAGGACAGTGGAATTACCCACAAAATGGCCCCATTTTGGAAAGCAAACACCCCAACGTATATTCTATGAGGCATAGACTGCAGATAGGTGCTCAGGTACTCTGATGGGTTGCAGATAGGTACTCAGGTACTCCGATGGGCTGCAGATAGGTACTCGTGTACTCTGATGTGCTGCAGATAGGTTCTTGGGTACACAAATCGGCTGGAGACAGGTACTCAGGTACTCTTGATGCGCTGCAGATAGGTACCCTTGTAGTCTGGGCTGGAGACAGGTACTCAGGTACTCTGATGGTCTGCAGATAGGTACTCGGGTACTCTGGGCTGGAGATAGGTACTTGGGTACTCTGGGCTGGAGACAGGCACTTGGGTACTCTAATGGGCTGGAGACAGTACTTGGGTACTCTGGTGGGCTGCAGATAGATGCTCAGGTACTCTGGCGGGCTGCAGATAAGTACTCGGGTACTCTGATGGTCTGCAGATAGGTACTCAGAGCTGGGGATAGGTACTCGGGTACTCTGATGGGCTGGTGACAGGTACTCAAGTACTCTGATGGGCTGGTGACAGGTACTCGGGTACTCTGAGGGGTTGTGACAGGTACTCAGGTACTCTGATGGGCTGGTGGCAGGTCATCTTTATTACTGGGGGCAATCAGTGTGTACTGGTGTGTACTGTAGGCAGTAACTAGCTGTTACCGCAATCTCCTCCTCACACAGGATAGGTGTGTGAGGAGGAGAACCCGGTACCAGCTAGTTACTACCGCTTGTTTATATTTTGTGACTGGCTGTGATTGGACACAGTTGGTCATGTGGTAAAGAGCCAATTTCATTGGCTCTTTACCCCGATTGGGTATGGGCTGTGTCAGAGTGACACGCCTCATCCCCGATCGCCCTCTGTGCGGCGTGCACAAGGACAGTGCATGTGACCGGTTGTGATTAGACAAAGCCAGTCACGTGAAAAAGAGCAATTTTATTTGGCTCTTTACACTGATCGGGGATGGGCTGTGTCCCGCGACACATGCCTCAACCCCGATCGCCACTCTGCGTGCCCCCAGGGGAGCGTGAGAGTGGCGAGAATGGGCGGACGTCATATAACTCCCGCCCGGAGGGAGAGTGCTCCTGCCAGTGTCATTTCCCTATACGCCGGTAAGGAAGTGGTTAATTGGAACAAGCAGTGCTTGTTAGTTGTGGTCATGCACACTGCTCAATACACACTACAAATCATATAGTCCATAGTCCTTAGTCCATCTCAGGAGCAAGCAGTAGATGGTGGTTGTGTTCTTACATACAGTGGAATCATGGAGAATGCATTTAGGTACTTGAATAGAAATATTTAATCAGGTAGCTGTCATTTTAACTGCTACTGTATATTACATTACATGTGAGTAAATACTAATAAACAGTACATGTAATGTATCTGCCATGAATATAAATGGAACCGCATTTCGAATGCCTTAAAGTATAACTTAAGGCAATTTTTTTTAGTTTTGGATGAAGTGGAGAGGGATTAGAACACCAGCAAAGTTTTTAGTGCTGTCTGTGCCTCAGATAGGGAGATTCATCCCCTCTATTTGTCATGCTTACTATTATCAACGAAAGTGAAAGTAAAAGTAAAACCCAAATTTTAGGTTGTCCTCAGAAGGCTCTATGTACACTAGCAGCTCCTAAACTTAAGTTTAGGAGCATTTTGCGTTTTTTTTGCCAAAGCTCCATAAAAACCTATGTGTCAATGTACACACAGACTTTTAGCAGAGTTTAGGAGCTGCTGTGGTTAGGTGAGGGTGAACGTCCCTCAACCTCCCTTTCCTGAACATGGAAGAATTGTGTTCAGGATAGGAACGCTTTGACTGCTAGCCGCTGTAAAACGCAAAGCGTGGCATAATTGGGCTGCAATTTTGCCATGTTTTGAGTTTTTCCTCTCTATTAGGCTTCATGTAAACTTAGCCATCATTTACCGCGGCCGTGGGAAAACTCAAAACGTGGCAAGATTGCGCCGCAATTTTGCCACGTTTTGAGTCTTCCCGCGGCCGTAGAAATCTTCCAATTGGGATACTGGATCTGCTGACCCTGGTGACACCCAGGGCTTCCCTCACTTTGGAGGGATGTTTTTCTTACTTCCTGCTTTGGCTATGGGACAGGTGGTGAAGGGAAATCTCACCAAAAGGGTACAGATTGCAAAAATACAACTGAGGCTATAACCCTCCCTTAAACTATCCAAAATAGAAAAATTTTGTCTCTGGGGAATGTATAGTGGTTTTGGACATATTTTCCTTATTTATTATGGTCACAACTAAAACAAATAACATTTCTATGAATTGCATATTAATATTATGTAGTTCTATATCTAGTTCTAGTCTTTTTTTCACATCTGAAACATTGTACCACTCTAACCTATTTTGAAAGAAACCCATGGCTTAACCCTAATATTCATTGCCTAGAACTTGGGGGTTGTCAACACAAACTCTTCCTCTTCGCAGATGACATCCTTGTCTTTATGACCTCTCCACTAATTTCTGTCCCAAACTTTTCTCTCTCCAGTTTTGGACACATCTCCGACCTCACCATCAATCCCCATAAATTGACAGCTCTTAACATTTCCCTACCGTGCCCCTTGCAGACCCAGCTACGAGAAATCCTCCTATTTCCTTGGGCCACCAAACACATCCCCTACCTAGGTATTAAATTTACGGCTAACCCATCGGATCCTTATGTGGCAAACTATCCCCCTATGCTTTACCATCTTATAACTCTAATGTCCATTTGGGCCTCTTTACCCTTGACTTGGATGGGCAGGATCACAGTTATTAAAATTTCTATTCTTCCAAAAATTCTTTACCTCTTTCGGGTACTACCAATCCAAGTTCCATCTCACTATCTATGCATCTTGCAATGCCAAGCATCTTGATATATCTGGGGCATACTTAGGCCCTGTGGAAATATATGTGTCACTGGCGCAATACCTATCCTATCAAAAATGGTGTATTTATAGCTGCTGCATCCAAAAAAATTTTTTTCAGAGAAAAACTAAAATTAAAAGTGCTATGTGAGTGGATGCGCTGCTCCCATCTGTGCTCTCTATATTGCCTGTGTGTGTGCTATCTTAATAGCCTAATTTGGTTCACCATCCACCTAACAGGTTATATTTCTTATATGCAATATTCATATGTCTGTATAATTCATCACATGTGAACAAACAACTTAATCCAAATACTTTAAATCATATAAAAATCATATAAAAAGTCCAGTGACATATGTCACATAATGATAGACTCTTCTTCATATGTGTTGCAAATCATCCGTTATAATTGCCGTGGGCGGCGTGCTCTTGTGTGTGGTATCAGATTAAAGTGACTTAGTGCTTCACCACCACCTGTGAGATTTGCCACTCACCAGATTAATCTTTAAAACTGCACCTTTGGTTCATTAACAGGGATAACCACTCCACTCAAAGGAAACTTTCTCCAATATCTATACCAGGTCCTCAATGTTCCTCATGCAAACGGATAAAAAATCATCATCGCGCAATACCGTTTAAAACCTTTATTCCATACATAAAAAATACTTTGCACTCACATTTCCAAGTGCCATTAGGCCGGCACCGAGCTTTTCCCGCAGTTAAGGACGGGTGGGCACTGCAGCCCGGTTCGCCTGGTGTGTGCTAGATGGTCTCCGTTGCCGCTACGTTCCCCCCTGTTTGCGTTCGCGTCCTCTCACATTTTTAGCATTTATTATTATTTTTATTTTTATTATTTTTTTCATTTTTATTTTCATTTTTATTTTTTCATTTTCAATTTTTTTTGTTTATTTATTTTCATTTTTATTATTTTCAGTTTTATTTTTATTTTTATTTTTATTTTTATTTATTTTTATTTTTATTTTTAGTTTTATTTTTATTTTTATTTTCATTTCATTTATCTTTTTATTTTTATTTCATTTTCATTTTTATTTTCATTTTTTCTATTTTTTTCTATATTTTTTTCTTTCAATTTTTTTCTATTGTTTGGTCATTTTTTCTTTTTATGTTTATTTTTATCTTTACTTTATTTTATTTTATTTTTCTTCATATTTGATTTTTTTACTTATCATTTTTATTTCTCAATTTAATTTCATTTTTTGGATAGTTGCTATGTAAAAAATTATTTTAGAAAGGGTAAGGATTTGCTGTTCCATGTTACAGATCTAGCGGTAATCAAATATGGAATAACAATGTGCATAAAAAGTTTTTCTAGCTAAAGCCAATATAGGCCATGTTTCTATGTATTTTTTAATATGTGAGAGCCTCTCCAGCAGATACGGACGGGTTAGTTTATAACCATTCATATACAACTAATATAACAATAGGTAAATTGGAATGAGCAATAACAATGGTAGAGGGGGGAAACAGCGTGTGCAATAAACAATCACGGAATGGGCGAATTGCCCATAAGCAAAATGGCGCTAACAGAAAGAAAGCCCCAATAGAGCGGAACTAAGGGAATTCCCACATCCAACATGGCGGCAGAACAATTTCCGCCCGCACACAACATAAATAGAATGACCACCAATCACACAGCAGCTTCCTGATGACGCAAATTTGATTGCGAAACGCGTAGAGGCTGCTGGGAGATTATCGTACCCACGTGACCGGGAACGAACGGGGTTTGGAGAGGACGCGAACGCAAACAGGGGGGAACGTAGCGGCAACGGAGACCATCTAGCACACACCAGGCGAACCGGGCTGCAGTGCCCACCCGTCCTTAACTGCGGGAAAAGCTCGGTGCCGGCCTAATGGCACTTGGAAATGTGAGTGCAAAGTATTTTTTATGTATGGAATAAAGGTTTTAAACGGTATTGCGCGATGATGATTTTTTATCCGTTTGCATGAGGAACATTGAGGACCTGGTATAGATATTGGAGAAAGTTTCCTTTGAGTGGAGTGGTTATCCCTGTTAATGAACCAAAGGTGCAGTTTTAAAGATTAATCTGGTGAGTGGCAAATCTCACAGGTGGTGGTGAAGCACTAAGTCACTTTAATCTGATACCACACACAAGAGCACGCCGCCCACGGCAATTATAACGGATGATTTGCAACACATATGAAGAAGAGTCTATCATTATGTGACATATGTCACTGGACTTTTTATATGATTTTTATATGATTTAAAGTATTTGGATTAAGTTGTTTGTTCACATGTGATGAATTATACAGACATATGAATATTGCATATAAGAAATATAACCTGTTAGGTGGATGGTGAACCAAATTAGGCTATTAAGATAGCACACACACAGGCAATATAGAGAGCACAGATGGGAGCAGCGCATCCACTCACATAGCACTTTTCATACTTAGGCCCTGTTTACCAAAACCTACACTATACACCTTTAGGATCAGAGGGGGTATGGGGGTACTCCAATTTTTTTATATACTATTATGCTGCGCAGTTGGCTCAATTACCTAAGTACCATGCAACTAAGGAAACCCCTTTATGGGTAGCGTTGGAATCTGTGGATTGTGACCCCATTTCTATGGCAATTCTCCTCTGGTTAGCCCCAGCCCACTGATGGCCCATCATTAATCCGATTATGAAACACAGCCTCACAATATGGGATCGATGAAAAAACTGCTTTAGCCTCTAGTCCTCTCATAATCCCCTACTCTACTTCCCCTGTAACCCATCCTTTTACCCAGCCTTGTCCTCCCTGCCATCATTCTCTGCTTGGTCAGCAGCAGCCCTGATTCGAAAATGTGGATAGGGGATATTACTGCGCTTAGTGAAGAAAAATTAACAGCTGCTACATAAGAATGTGACAAAAATGTAATGCAGAAGAGCAGTGAAAAATGTAGCGCTAAAAATATGAAACAATAAACATTGAACAATATATCAAGTATTGTGTGTAAATAATAAAAACTTTGTGATAAAAATCAATCTCAAATATAATGAATATAAAACAGAACATGTATATAATGAGTAGAAACACAGGTGATAAAGTCCCAAAGGTGAAATAATCCTATGGTAAACATATATGGAATACACCACGAAAAGCTGTTTCTCAGAAGTGGGGTACAAAGGCCTCAGCAGGCATATAGAGCATCAGGCATAGTGTTTCCTCCACCCGAGATAAGGGGTATACACTCTTACTCGAAATAGTGGACTCGAATGTCAGCGACAACGAGTCAATCAAGCGAGGATAGCCCGATCAGCAGATTTCCAAAATGATCCAGGGAATCCAAAGAGCTCCAAGAAGGAATCCAGGGAATCGTGCAGGTAACCATGAGGCTGGAACTCAGATGTTAAGCAGCCAGACTGGAAAGCCAAAAACTGATTACAAGATCACATTGTTGAGTCATCAAAAAGTTCACATTCTTCACTTCTCTCAAAAGTGGTAGCGGCTAGTTCCTACCCAGTAGAAGTGATTCGAGCCCACACATTCTTTACGACCATCACCTTTAAATCTTTCCCGACACTTTGTGAGACCCATGGTCTTCCTTTCTCTAAGCTTTTTTAATTAAACATTTTCTCTCTCCATGCACCCCTCCTGACTCCTTGGACTTGGGCTTTACACTCTTCCAATGGGCATGCAAGTCTGACCTCCACAGGCGTAGGCTAATCTCTGAGCTATATATCCATCTCTTAACTCCAGAAACTGCAAAACCCCCGATGTATGTTATTAAGTGGTAAATAGATCTTAAAGTGGTTGTTACTCTTAAAAAAAATTCACTGCCAGACCCTCTCTTTTATCCAGCCATCCTACACAGTGTACATGTAGCATGGCCCCCTAAGGGGCTGCTTGGATTTACCTGCTCATCGGCACTGCCATGAGGTGGTAAACATTCCAACCCACCTGACACTCTGGGTTCAGACATCTTTGCACCACCCTAAAGCAATAAGTCAGACAACTCGGTGCCTTTATATTCTGATAATGTTTACTAGGACAATTCAAAGAAGATATTGTCACAAAGAGGAGGTAATAGATCTGCTGAGTTTTGGGCAACAGCGCCAACTCAGCAAAGGAATTCCTCCGAATAACACAAGTCAAGATATTTGCAGGTAAATAGTCTATTATTTACACATCTACAGTGGAGTACTGCTTGCACCTGAAAGGATAAACAAAGTTGTGTGGTTATACTAACAAATTTCTAAAGGGGAACCCTCAGGCCAGCCTAAAAACCTTTAAACCTAATGAAAGGTCAGATTTAATGGCAATGGTATAAGGACCCTTGTAACAATAATGACAGCAATGTCCCCATTACAGATCTGATGGTTTTCACCGGCAGTAGGAGCTCATAAACTGTATCCAGTAAGATGTAATAGCAGGCAATAAGGTTTCTTGACATGGTAGAAGCTAAAGTTGTCTATGCACAGTGTTCAAGATAGGTTTAGTTAAGTACTCCCAAGGTAAAGATGTCTGTGCAAAGTGTCCCAGTAAACCCGCGAGAAAAGAATTTGTAAAGATGGGAAATTGCTCTCCCACCAATGACCAGGCCGATCCAATGCCCTCCAGACAGCAGCTCTAGTAGCGACACACATGCAGCAGATCCACCGTAGCGGTCTCCCGACGCGAAGCTCAAAACACATGTTGGTTGGCGATCAAAGTGGTGCTGAATGGATGTCTGACGAACAGCAAGCAGTACTAGACCTCTCTCATCCGGGTTGGAATGTGATACACCACATGGTAGGCCGCGACCTCTCTCTCCATGCACGGAGAGGTCCATCTCATGTCAGGCCCAGGAGGAAGAGAGCCCAGGGCAGGGCTTTGGCTTCTTATATAGTTCCTCCCAGCAATCTCTCTGATGGTAGCAAAGATCCCTGGGATATGTAGTCCAGGTACAGAGTCATACGAAGCATTTATCAGTCTGTGGAACTACTCATCTCACAATCCCTTTAGCCTGGCTCACAAACATGATGTCAGTTAATAACACTGGGCACTAGAGGGACATGCGATGCATAGAAATCCAGAAGGATCACTGTACTTTATAATTATAGTCCACATTGCTACATACATGTTTGTATGAAAACAATGCCTCTAAATACCTTTTTTTCAGATCTCTTCTGGCCATTCACGTGACTCCTGGCCCCTCTCCTACTTCGATCTACAGGCTACAATGAGAAGGGCTGCTGTGCTGGCCGCTCATTCCTCCCGCTGTAGCCCTTAGATGGGGGAGGAGAGCAGCTGGGAGTCACGTGACTGGCCAGAATAGATCTGAAAAAAGATATTTAGAAGCATCGTATTCAACAAGCATGTACACAGTGTGTTATGGCTGGATAAAAGAGAGGGTCTGGCAGTGAATTTTTTTTAAGGTTACAACCACTTTAAGACCTCTTTCCCACTTACTAACATACAGAGGGGTTTTGCCATTTCTGGAGTTAGGAGATGGATCTATAGCTCAGAGATTAGCCTACGCCTGTGGAGGTCAGACATGCATGCTCATATGAAGAGTGTAAAGCCCGGGTTCGAGGAGTTTACTAATAGTGGCAGGAGTGTGTGGGGGGGGGGGAGATGGCACACACACACACACACACACACACACACACACACACACACACACGAGCTGACAGGCAGGGAGGGAGGAGGAGAGGGGAGATCAGTGGATGATTGAGGCACATAAACTGGCCATGGTAATCAGGGCTCAGCGGCCATAATTACCGTGGACCAGCCTAAGGGGGACACAGGAACAGGCAGGATCAACCAGGTTTTTTTTACAATTTACAGAGGGACAGGTTAGACAGCACAAGCACTGTGATGTTTAACCTGCTATAAGGGAACAGGATCTCTCTTTTTTTTTTTTTTTTTTTAGGGTTACAACCATTTTAATATCACTCTTGACCATGCCGATTGGTCCTTCATCTGGCAGGCTACTAAATCTTTGTAGCCCAATATCGCTGCTCTAGAAACAAACTACAAGGAGCTCACCCGGTGGTACCTGGTCCCCGCCAAGATTCACAAATTCCTCCTGCAATACCCACCATTCTGTTTTTGTGGCTGTAATGAAGCGGGCACACACCTCCATATTTGGTGGGAATGATCCACAGTAAAATCCTTCTGGTCAGAGATCTTTATGATCCTATAAGAACTTTTTGTAACACCATTACTGCCGGACCCAACCGTGACTCTCCTGAATAACAAACCCATGGCTTTGACCCACCGCCAATGTAAACTTTTGCTTCAAATCACTACTGCGGCCAAACAGACCATAGCTAAGGCCTGGAAGTCCCCTTCTCTGAGTGTACATGTGGCAAGAAATAGAATTACCCAAGAAATGATTCACACCAAACTGAAAGCTGTCCTATTAGAAAAAGCTTTGAGAAACCCTGGATACCCTGGGTAACCCATTACTTGCCCCCTGGGTTTGATGAAACCTTATTGCTTCTATGACTTCTTACATCTACTTTCCCTATTCTGATCTTGGGTCTGTCATCACTCTTCTAACCTCCCTTAGGGGATCCCCTACCCCCTCTTCTCTCCCTTCTCGTTCCCTTTCTTTCTTTTGTCTTCTCTTATTCCCTTCACTTACTCATCTGTCTGCCTCCTCCTGCAGCCTATCTACACCCTTACATTGGTAGTTAGTGAAGACATGCCCCCTTACATTGGTAGTAAGTGGATAAGTGCTCCTTTAGATTGGTGATCAGTGGACAAGTGCTCCTTTACATTGGTGGTCGGTGGAGAAGTGATCCTTTACATTGGTGGCCAGTGGTGTAGTACATATTTACATTGATGGTCAGTGTAGAGGCCCCTTCTCATTGGTAACCAGTGAAGCAGTGTCCTCTTACATTGGTAGTCAGTGGATAAGTGTCCCTTAACATTGGTGGTCTGTGTACTGCCCCTTTACATTGATGGTCATTGGATATTGCTGGTCAGTGTGTAGTGCCCCCTTATATTGGTGGTTAGTTGTGTAGTACCCTTATGCCCCGTACACACGGTTGGACATTGATCGTACATTCCGACAACAAAATCCTAGGATTTTTTTCTGATGGATGTTGGCTCAAACTTGTCTTACATACACATGGTCACACAAAGTTGTCGGAAAATCCGATCATTTTGAACGCGGTGACGTAAAACACGTACGTCGGGACTATAAACGTGGCAGTAGCCAATAGCTTTCATCTCTTTATTTATTCTGAGCATGCGTGCCACTTTGTGCATCGGATTTGTGTACACACGATCGGAAATTCCCACAACGGATTTTGTTGTTGGAAAATTTTATAGCCTGCTTTCAAACTTTGTGTGTCGGAAAATCCGATGGAAAATGTGTGATGGAGCCTACACACGGTCGGAATTTCTGACAACAAGGTCCTATCACACATTTTCCGTCGGAGAATCCGACCGTATGTACGGGGCATTATACATTGGTGGACTTCATCAAGAAGGGGCAAATGCACTTTCACTTTAGTAATTCATTTTGTATTTACATATACTCATATACCTGATTTGAAGGTATAGATTAAAGATTAGAAAAATGAATGCTGAACTAGTCAATCATAAAACAACTTTTGCTTTCATGGATCGTTATGAATGATATTATATTCATTAAATAATTATAAGTTTGTTAGGATCAAAGAAACATCAGACCTTGTTATTTCTACCAAAAATATACTATTATGTACATCAAACCATATTCTGTTTGACACCTAGTTTTACTGTTTGGTTGCGGTTACTAAAGTCTACATCTTAGACAGTATAATTAGACAATGAAGTTATATAAATAAGTTTTGGAAAACAATTAAATAGAGAAGTAGAGAATGGGAGTTTTTAGGTGCATAATGCTCAAATTAGAAACACATATATAAAAAAGACAATTTTTATTTTATGTAAACATCATAAAACATCATTAAAACCAACATGAACAATTTTATAGGTCGTTGTACAAAAGTTTTCCGCTCTACATGTTTCGCCAGGACCGTGGCTTCTTCAGGAAACTTAATAAGACTTTATGTACAGTATCACTATAAGTTAATAAGAAAATATTATAAGTTCATAATACAGATAAAGACCATGCAAGGTCTATAAATCTCAAAACAATTAATTTGCATATATATATATATACGTATATATATATATATATATATATATACACATACACATATACAAACAGAATACAATCATATATTTAGGTCATCTGATGAAGACCAATTCCCCCCAGATGTGAACACGACTCCAAAGAACTAGCAGAAACCCACAAGCAGATAGCCCAGCAGGTATTGGTGTGCCATAGAGAGGATCCCCCCCTAGTAGAACCTGCAGGGATATGAGACCAATTATAATTGGACATAAGGGAAATAGGTCCAATAAAATGTAACTTTGTTTATTAAGATTTTGTTTTTTAGGGTTTAAATAAAACCTCATTACCTTTCTGATCTGTTATACCCGCCATATCCAAGAGTATGCTTAAAAGAATAGGACGATTTTAAATTTCAGTAACCATCCTTGTCACTATTGAGAAGGTCAATACTTCAAAATATAATGTAGCAACTTAATAGGTGAGAACTGTTTTTTCTAAAAATACACATAAAAACAGCTACATGAATATACATATCAGCTAACCATGTACAATAGATCCATATAAACACATCTTATGACCATCTCACCTCAGAGTAGACTATCCCTTAATAGAAGGACAGGGATTCACTTTTACATACACCAATATAGTCCAGATAGGGCAAGGCAGATCCGACATGCAAGTAATGCCTTCAGACAGAGATAATCCCCTACAAATAAACAATCACATAATTGCATAATTATCTGACAAGGTAGGCATCCAGAAACATTGCTAGCATATCACTACCATGAAGAATTCACCTACCAGGATCTTATATAACTGTCTATGGCGAGTATCCATCAGGGCGAGTGGTCGCAGCAAATCCACCGTCTCCCTGAGAGTCCTTAAATACCCCCTCCATCCCTGCCGTGTCTGACTTCCTCACAGAGATGCGGACACCCATTCACCACTCCAAGTCACTCCCACTTGTTCTCAGCTGAAATGAAAACAGGCTATTGCACTAAGCGAGATCCCACGTCACACAAAGCGGCATTCCACGCATGCACGAATCCACCGCAGCCATCTTTGAACCTCCTCATTCCAATACTTGTATTGACAATACAGAGCGGCCCTCGGCGCATGCGCGAAACAGCTGCAGCTATCCTGAAACCTCCTCACCCCAATTCTGGCATATACAATGGCTTAAGAGAGGAAGGGGGAACAGATAAGACAGGCCAATAATCATTCGTCACCCACTGTCGGTCCTCTTATTCACTCTTATATCAAGGAAAACTACTCCACAAGAAACACCTCATATTGCAAAAAATGGTGCTCTGCATAAATACAAAGCAGTTGCACCCCCATTGATCTCTCCTATTCCAACATAAATATATATAGAGAGAAACACCTATGATAAAAAAGAAGAACTCTCCACAAAAAGACAAAATTGATTAATATGAATGCTGGCCAAACATCAATCCAATCAGTCCCCACGAAACAGCACTGTTGATTAATCATCCAAAGCCCAATTTTATGCAGAATATTTATAATGAGGACAAAATTGGGTAAAAACAGGAACCTTTTGGCGCCACCTAGTATGCGGTGAGCCCCAAAGAATTGGTTACTCAAACTCCATACCCAGAATGACGCTCTGAGCATCCGTATGACCACCCACTCCGCCAAGGGTTATATCTACCCATGTGGTCACAACCATTCACACAAAATCATGAAACTCTCTAGGGTGAGATTAGAATTCTTCAGAGGATCTTTACAGTATTTTATATACATTTTTAGAAAAGCATATGCAGGTAATATATACAAAAACAACCCTCATTAGGGCAAAAGATTACCGAGATAATAGGCATTGGCTAGCCAAATTGGGCACCAAAAGGACAAAAAAAAAAAAATTATATATATATATATATATATATATATATATATATATATATATATATATATATATATATATATTTTAAAGAAATCGTTAGAAACTAAGAGCATCATTTAACCCCGGGTATTTTGTGGCTGACAAATTGAATATCCATTTAGTCTCCTGTTGTAGGAGCAGTCTGTCAACATCACCTCCCCTTTCATTTGTAGGAATGTGCTCCAAGGCAAAAAATGTCATCTTGGTAGCATCAAATTGGTGGTACAACCCCATATAAAAAGAAACATATAAAAAGAAAAGTAGGGCGCACCAACCTTGTGCATTACCAAAGATAAAATGTATTTAAAAAATTGTAACAATAAGAGTAATACTCACAAACGAGCGTTAAAAAAAGGGCTTATCAGTGCTCCAGCAGTTTGGAACCGTGCCTCTAGACACCTGCAACCTGGTTAGGAGGAACCAGATGCCATTGCAAATGGCTTACGCTTTACGAGGGAGGACCCTCTTCATCAGAGCCACAGCAATAGTAGACCTCCTCATGTTTCCTCTGTATATAACCCTGTTAGGGCTTTTGAGAATCTGGCTAGCCTGGTCTAGTCCCACAATTCTTACCATGACCTCCTGGTTGGTAAAGCCCTGCACCTTTCTGACTTCCTCCCCTCCCACCCCATTGTACATTGGGCCTAAAATCTTGGTTCACCCCTTCCTGGTCCTTGTTGTTCGAACTACTACCCTTAGGAGATATGCCCAACTGGGGGCCAGGCTCTCCTTTGTGACATAGGCATGTCATCTTGAGCCTGCATGCGTATGGCAATTAGCAATTGTTACTGTTTAGCAGTTTTGAATTTTTAACTTTTAATTAATTGTTTTAATCTGTAATCTCCAATTAAGTATTGGGCATAAGGTTAAATTTAGTCTTATGTGCAGTTATACCCCTATGCTATACCTATGTGTATGCGCATTGTTTAGTTGGTATGATCAGGTAGGGTAGCCCCATAAAATATGCTGGGGTCGTAGGTAGGATACTTTAGATTAATAACACCTTCTAGATTATTGCTCAATAATGTTTTCAATTAATGCATTAATTATTTAATAATTTTTAATATCCACATTGTCATTTTTCTATCAAGCCACATAAACACTATGTGGACTTAAGTGTGGTATTGGGTTTTCCCAGAAATAGTGAGGCATACAACTCCACACACTTTCGATTGATTTTAACTTTCATAAATATTATGATTATGTAAATATTAATTTTGGATATATTAAGTTGGTCCACAGGTGACTGTGGACCAACTTATCCCTCAGGGATTCTGATCTCCTAAAAGTGATTTATGGATAGTCTTTTATGTATTTGGAAATGGTATCATCTGCCTACCAAAATGTACTCATAATTTTTCGGACTTGACTGTGCTATCCAGATTATCATGTAATTAGTCTTACATTTTGAATTTCTGCTCTTGTTTTTGGCTTATGTTTTAAAAAAACTCCTATTAGCCCGCTGATATGCTTTTTTTAGTTATGTTCTACTATATTCCCTATTTAGGAAACGTTTTTGTAGTGCTTTTGCCTCAACTTCAAAATCCTCTTGTTTAGAGCAATTACGTTTCAAACATAGATACTGACTATAGGGTATGCTCGACAACAAAGGTGTTGGATGTGAACCCATAGCATTCAAAAATGCATTGCCTGATGATGGTTTTCTATAAAGGGTGGAGCCTAAGCTCCCATCTTCCGTTACATAGATCTGAATATTTAGAAAATTCATAACTTGCTGATGATAAATCATTTTGAATTTTAAATTGTACTCATTGCTTTATAAAGCCTCCAGGGAAAACATCAAGTTATCCAGGGAGCCCATCCAAATCAAAAAAAATATCATCAATGAATCTTTTCCATATTGATATTTTACTCAGATATTCCTGCAAATCCTCTCTTGAAAAGAGATCACGCTCCCACCCCCTCAGGTACAGGTTCGCATACGATGGGGCACGAGTCCCCATCATGACCCCCTGCACCTGGAGGTAGTGGGAGCGTTTAAACAAAAAGACATTGTTTATCAGAATTAATTGTAGATGACTCAAAATGAACTGGTTATATAGACCTGCTGTCAAGGACTATACTTACCGAGGCCGAGATGCTGAGAGCGGCTCGCCCTTATGACCACGCGCACCCGACCCCTGGAGGTGATACAGGGAGTTGGGGGCACGCGGAGGCACGGGCTTCCGGAAGGGACTGGATTCCTGGAGGAAGTCCGTGTAACTGTGGACACAGGAGAAGCTGCAAACAAGTGGTTAGCTGAAACTGGGGTAACTGGCCAGAGCAAGTCCGTGTAACAGGCTGAGATCAGGGGTATCAGGCAGACAAGGGGTATCCGTAAAACAAGCAGAGGTCAGAGGTATCCAGCAAGCAGAGAGAGTATCCGTTAACAAGCAGAGGTCTGGGGGTATCCGGCAGGCAGAGAGGGTATCCGTTAACTAGCAGAGGTCAGGGTATCCAGCAAGCAGAGAGAGTATCCGTTAACAAGCAGAGGTCTGGGGGTATCCGGCAGGCAGAGAGGGTATCCGTTAACTAGCAGAGGTCTGGGGGTAACAGCAGGCAGAGAGAGTATCACAGGGAGTATATTAAGGAAACTGGGTACAGGACAGGGCACAGCTGACGACTAACCAGCAACCCGACTGGGCGCTGGAGCCGTCAGAAGTAGCCCACCGGCGAGCGCGTCAGCGTGACGCGCCGCCGGGCACCCGCACGGCCACGGCGCGCACACGGGGACCGCCGTGCACCCGCGCGCGCCGCACAGCTGGGCCGCGAACGAGTGCACGGCGCAGCGTGAGTCCTCCGCGCATGCGCCGTGGAGCCCGGCGGACGGAGGCGGCTTGTGCCTCCTGACACCTGCCATGGTACCGCGCTCCTATATGAAGCCCTCCACAACCCTCACCCCCCAATCATGGGGATGGAGTTGTAGAGGGCCTCCACATCAATGGCCACTAGCCATGCTCCTTCTGGCATATCAATACAATCCAGAGCACGAATTAGGTCCCTTGTGTTTTGGATATGTGAAGTGAGGGCTTTAATGTGTGGTCTCAAATAATTTTAATCAGTTAGTTGGCAGATTCAGTCAAACAACCATTTCCCGATACTATTGGCCTCCCTGGTGTCTGGATTAGGCTCTTACGAATTTTTAGCAAGGCATACAAAGTGGGGGTTTCTTTCTTTCATAAAATGTTTGAACAAGAAACCCATGGCTTACAGAACTCAATACGTCAGCACTAATGGCTCTATAGTATATGATATTTAATCTAAAAAACAAGCAAACGTAATGGCCAGAAAAGTAATGCTGACAGTGAAAATTGTAACGTTGCCTTACACTAGTAGTTAGTTTAGGAGTGACTGCTTACATTGGTGGTCCGTTGAGAAGTGTTTCTCTACATTGGTGGTCAGTGGTGTAGTAACTACTTACATTGATGGTCAGTTTAGTGACCCCTTTACATTGGTAGTCAGTGCCCCCTTATATTGGTGGAAGGTGGATAAGTATCCCTTACATTGGTGGTCAGTATAGTGACCCCTTACATTGTGGTCAGTGGATAAGCATACCTTTACATTGATGTTTAGTGTAGTGACCTCTTTACAGTGGTGGTTAGTGAATAAATGCCCCCTTACATTGGTGGTAAGTGGATAAGTGCTCCTTTACATTGGTGATCAATGGACAAGTGCTCCTTTACAATGGTGGTCAGTGGATAAGTGCTCCTTTACATTGATGACCAGTGGTGTAGTACCTATTTACATTGATGGCCAGTGTAGTGACCCCTTTACATAGCCAGTGAAGCAGTGCCCTCTTACATTAGTGGTCAGTGGATAAGTGTCCCTTTACGTTGGTGGTCAGTGTACTGCCCCCTTATATTGGTGGTCAGTGGATAAGAGTCCCATTACATTGCTGATCAGTGTAATGCTCCCTTATATTGGTGGTTAGTTGTGTAGTGCCCTTATGCATTGGTAGACTTCATCAAAAAGGGGGAAATGCACTTTCACTTTAGTAATTCATTTCGTATTTACATATAGTCATATACCTGATTTGGAGGTATAGATTAAAGATTAGAAAAATGAATGCTGAACTAGTCAACCATAAAATAGCATTTGCTTTCATAGACCGTTATGAATGATATTATATTCATTAAATGATTATACATTTGTTAGGATCAAAAAACCATCCGAGGCATTCCAAACCTTTGTTATTTGGACCAAAAATTTATTTTTATGTACAGCAAACCATATTCTGTTTGACATGTAGTTTTACTGTTTGGTTGCAGTTACTAAAGTCTACATTTTAGACAGAATCATTAGACAATGAATTTATATACTTTTATGTGCATACGAAATTGCAAACTAAGCAAAACCGTAGGATAACGTTTTCGAACTTAGATCTCTTTTGACAGAGCAATGCCATGTGATATTCTATAAACTGCAAAAAAAAATATCTTGCAACGAATATGACTTTTTAACATAGAAAAGAACGTTTAGATGCATCCTGATGTCCAGAAGCATACTATAACCTAGTTAACATAGGACATGCATAAAAAAACTGTTTTGTAGAGAAAACAAAAACACATCAGTCCCTTAGAGTGTGTAAGACCCCCAGGCCCACCGCCCAACCGCCAATCCAATCCATATTCCCTCCGTGCCTGCATTTCCTGTTCACCTAAACCTCAGATTCATCCACCAGAGTATCCGTAGAATCTATCCAGCTGAACCACACCTTCCCAAATTTTTTGGGGGACCCACGGGCCTCATATGTCATTCTGTAAAACGGAAGTGTCGCTGTTAACAATTTTTTTTCACATTTCCAAAATTAAAGGTTTCCCATAAATCCACCTTCTAGCAATACGTTTACAAACATAGAAGAAAAGAAGTCAGAGAAACAATTTTGTAGCCACATCCAACCCCTTGTCCTCAAAAACTCCCAATAGGCCTAAAAGAGGGTTACATATGTTTCGAAAGCCAAAAGTATCAACTATAAACTCTGTCATCTGAGACCAGAGAGGCCGCACTTTGGAACACTTTCACATCATGTGAAAGAAGGTAATCTCACCCAATTGGCATTTATGACACAGCGCAGAGTCCATCTTATGCATACGGATTAGATGTGCAGGAGTATAAAAAGTCTGGAATCAGTAGAGGCAATAACTGTGGGTAAATATGTGGAAAGCACCTCGCTCCATTGTTCAACTGACAGCTCCGGTGCAACGGTCCCTAGCCCTCTCAACTAGATCAGAATTACCAAGATCCAGGACCATATAATAACTAGAGATCATTTATCATTTTAACATGATCTGATTCCAGCAAAACACCTTCCAGTTTAGAGTTTTGTAGCTGTACAGCACCCCCCCCTAAACTGAGTCATTGTGGCGTGGCGTAGCTGTACATATTTAAACCGCCAGGTTCTAAGAATCCCAAAGGCTCTACATAGATGTTCAAGGGAACAAAACTGCCCTTCTATATAACTGATGAACATATTTTATCCCATAATGGGCCCATAAAGCTCCCTCTTCCAATTTATAGAGCTCTCCCAAAGATGGGTTAAACCAAAGGGGATTATTAGGGGACTTATACAGAGGCTCATACGGGCATACAAATGAAAAATCCTCCTTGGTAAAGATAGCACCTTTCCCCCAACCTTCCCCAGGATCCCCTTTCTATATACCATATTAAGTAAGGTTTCGTACGAGGTAGCTACCGCCGCAGTCGTTACATTCGGAATTTGAGGATAGAAACGCCAATGAAGTTGAATTAGTTGAGAAGCAAAATAGCAAGTTCTCAAATCCAGCATTGACAGCGCCCCCCAATCGGGGGGTAGGGGAACTCCAGAGAAAAGTCAGCACTATAGTGTCTATGGCCTGAAAAATCCGCTTGGGCACATACATAGGTGAATTAGAAAGGATATACATAAATTCAGAGAGAAAAATAATTTTAAATAAATTCATGCGTCCCATGAGAGTAAACGGGAGGGCCTGCCACCTGCGCACTTTCTCCTTAAATGCAGCCACTACGGGATATAAATTATTATCCAGAAATCTAGAAGCTTGGAACTTGACCTGTACCCCTAGGTAGCGAAATGACGTAGAGAGTGGGATGGGACAATCCTCAGGGATGCCTGTGATATTATCGATAGGAAACTGAGATAATTTGGACCAATAAATACGAAATCCAGAAAAATCTCCGAACCTTTGCATTCTGCCATATTTAACCCATATAAAGACCCAGGCATTTTGAAACATAAAAATCTATCATCTGTATAGAATTGATGTCTACACATAATTCTACTCTTCTACTTCCATCAGTATATTCCTTAAGGCCCCTTTTACCGCGAATGTTCCGATCAGATCTGCCTGCCCGTTTTTATGGCTGACCTGATCAGAACCTCCATTCTCCTCTATGGAGTGACAGATGTAAACAGACATTTGTCCATTTACACCAGCCTACATCCAATCCGATCCGCTAAAAACAGATGGATGGGGATCCGTTACCCTTCCATTCCATTGGATCAGATGGCATTCAGGTGTAAATGGACAGGCGGTCCGTTTACTTCCGACCGCTCCTAGAGAAGAGTGGGCTGTGTTCGTGTCTGCATAAGCGGAGTGGACACCAACCTGTCATCCACCTGCACAGCGGGGATCAGCAGACAGATCCCCTGCTCAGCAAGCGGATTGCAAGCGGAACCTACCCCATGTGAAAGGACCCTAGTTCTAACACATGCTTTTTTTAAGTTTCCTCTTTTTTATTTTTTGAGAAAAACTGTGCTGGACATTGCTAAAACCCCCAAGCAGGTATTTCCATACCTCCCAATTTTTGAACATGACAAGGAGGGACAGCTTTCAAAGGGGGGGGGGGGGGTACAGTGAAACACGCTGCAATTACATTTAATATAAAATATTTAGAAAACATCATTTGACACTGACCACTGACTTTCTTCTGAGTACTGCAATACCTGTTGAGCATACTTACTGTATACACAGCACATTTATGCCACAGGCGAGAGACTAAAGGGCATATCTAATTTTTCACACCTCAGCACACTCATTTTTAAAAAACGAAACTCTTTCATCACATATTCTTTTCAGCACAAAGCCTACCTTTAAGTGATTGCAAAGTCTCGTTTTCTTTTTTCTTTAAAATAATAAACATGTTATACTTACCTGCTCTGTGCAGTGGTTTTGCACAGAGCAGCCCAGATCCTTCTTTTCTAGGGTCCCTCTTCGTCTCTCCTGTCGAGTGCCCACCACAGCAAGCAGCTTGCTATGGGGGCACCTGAGACGAACTGCAGCTCCGTGTGTCCATTCAGACACGGAGCCCCGGTACAGCCCCGCTCCCTCTCTCTCTCCTGATTGGCTAACTGACTTTGATTGGCAGCAGCAGGAGCCAATGGCGCCACTGCTGTTTCGCAGCCAATCCAGAGGGAGAGTCACAGATGGGTGAGGCAGCCGTGAACACCGCTGGATAGAGAT
The DNA here is from genome assembly GCA_037952925.1 of Lithobates clamitans. NCBI lineage: Eukaryota > Metazoa > Chordata > Amphibia > Anura > Ranidae > Lithobates > Lithobates clamitans. The sequence goes on from JBBGZY010001470.1 coordinate 924,435, forward strand.
GGGGCTCAGGTTAGGATTAAGGGGTGCTGGGGCGGCTGATGCACACAGAAGGTTTTTTTATCTTAATGCACAGAATGCATTAAGATAAAAAAAACCTTTAGCCTTTACAATCATTTTAAAGAAGGGCTTCAGCAGTATACAATGTACTTAGAGTGTAGTGGTCATATACAGCCCAACCTACATAGTGCAGTGGCCAGCAGTATGAAAAAAAAAGTCTGTTGCAGAGGTTGCCAACCAGTTATCCGTGGATCACTGATGGTCCACAAGGGTTCTGCCGCAAACCAACATTGTGGTGGATGTATAATGCCCAATGTTGTTTCCAGAGTTGTTCTCAATGCGTATTGACAGTCAATAGCCAGAGCCGGGGCATTGTGTGTAAAAGGCATGTAAAATTCATGTTAGTGGTCCACGGGATTCACAATTGTGAGTTTAGTGGTCCGTAAGGTTGGTGACCACTAGTCTATTGTACAGAGCTCAGGAGAGCGTAACACAGGGGTACATAACACTGAGAGTATAGGGCTCTAGAGTGCATGACACACAGTTTAGGAGTGTGTATCACACAGAGTGCACAGGTCTAGAGTGCATAACACACAGAATGTGTCAGGACTGGGATCTGTACCCATAACCTCTGCTGCATCTGCCAGTAGCTCTTCTTGCTGAGCCACCTAGATTGCTGGACAGCACTCTGCCTGACCTCTTGGGACAATTTTGCCTTATCTCATGTTTCTAGTGAACCTTGATTTCTTTGCTCCTCCCATAAACTTCTTGATTTAAGCCAGGGGTCCGCCAGGGTTATTTACCTGGCCCGCGGACTGCCCCTTACATAAGATCACAGCATTCGCACTCGGACTCCCCCTCCCTTATTCACGCAAAACGGGAAACATGACAGGTCTGGACAAAGGGCAGAACTTTTCTTGTTAAGAAGTGGGTGATTGATTACTGGAACCACCCCACTGTCTAGTAACCAATCACCTGCCTTTAACATAAAAAAGTCCCGCCCTTTGTCCAGACCTGTCATGTTTCCTGTCTTGCGTGAATAAGGTAGCAGAGGGGAGGTAGAGGGGGAGTGCAAGTGCTGCGATCCTATGAATGTGTGTGTAATATCAATAGGGGGCTCTGTGATGGGAGGGAGTCAATGGGGGGGCTCCGTGATATGGGGGCTCCGTGATATGGGGGGGCTCTGTGGTGGAGTGGAGTTTGTGATGGAGAGGGCTCTGTGATGGGGGGATCTGTGATGGGATGGCTCTGTGATGGGATGGCTGTGTCATGAAGAGGAATCTGTGATGGGGGGCTCTGTGATGGGGGGGCTCTGTGATGGAGAGGAATCTGTGATGCGGGGCTCTGTGATGGGGGGGCTCTGTGATGGAGAGGAGCCTGTGATGGGGGCTCTGTGATGGGGGGGGAGTCTGATGGAGGGCTCTGTGATGGAGGGGCTCTGGGATGGGGGGCTCTGTGATGGCGAGGAGTCTGCCCCCCCCATCAGTCTGAGGAACAGTGAACTGGCCCCCTGTTTAAAAAGTTTGAGGACCCCTGATTTAAGCCATATCTCTGCACATCCTGTTTGCCAGATTATTATGCTCTCTGCAGCTGATATTTTGCTCCTTTGCATACCTGCAACTGTCCTTATCGCCACTACCACTTGTTACAGACTAGGCTTTCACTTGATCCCAACCTGCAATCACTTGTTACTGACTTTTGGCTTATTTACTACGCTTCTGCCTGAGTGCTACCTGCTATATCTGCTACTGGACTTGTCTAAAGGAATGCGATCTGATGCTGGTGACATGTAGCAAAAGCCATCTCCATCATAAGGAGCTCCTCTGAATACCAGTCAGTGCTTGGACCCCACACCTCGGATGAGCCTGTGTCATCCACCAGGGTGACCTGCTTGTGTACTTATTCAGCTGGTCGGTGGGAGCCCCTCTACTTCTACAGCTACTGGTCTTCAAGCCTGACCCCTGGCTGTGATTGACTGAAGGGCACAGGATAGAGTAATACAGAATGCAGGGGTCAGGAGTATGTCAGGACTGCAGTAAGGACTACATACATACAAAGAGCATGTAATACACAGGTTAGTGTACAGAGTCCAACTAAAAATTGCCCCCCCCCGATACAACCCCCCTTCCCTTAATTCCCAGTACAGATTTCCCCCCACAGTCCTAAACCCCCCTTAGCACCGATTCCCTTCCCAGCCAACCCCTTCAGTACAGACTTCTCCAGTATACTCCCCCATCCCAGATCCCCCTCCTGTACAAAACCCACCTTTTTGCCCAACCCCTAAATGCAGACCACTCCAGTACAGAAGTACAGAGCTCCCCTACCTGCCCAACCCCTCAGTACAGACAGACCCCCCAGTCCTTTCTCTGTAGAGACCCCTAGTGCAGATCACCCCCTCAGTGCCCATCATGTGTTCGGTCGTTGGCTGAATTACGATTGTTGTGGCGCCGAGTGGCGCGTCACGGCCCATAATTCACTGCGGCATCGCAGTGCATTGCTGGCTGATGATTGGCCAAGCATGCACTATGACCCGCATGCTTGGCCAATCACAGCGCTGTGTGGACAGAGAGCTGTAATTGGACAAAGCCAGGGAGGCTTTTGCCAATTATGGCTCAGAGATAGACAGAGAGACAGTGTCATTTGATTTAAGTTAGATAGAGTAGGCAGGTCGAGTCAGTTAGCTGCACTTGCAGTGTATTGTGTATATATATATGCATTCCAGGTATTGTATATATATATATATATTTACACTGTTTTCAGTTTAGCTAGATCCTTTTCTTCTCTTCCTAATATACTGACAGGCAGGCGTTTTTACAGTATTTCCAGTTACTGTACTGTGTACCCTGCCCAGTTGCACCTACAGTATAGCTACCTGAAGCCAGGTGCTTGTGTAGGCCCTTGATGTATTTCCAGTTACTGTACTGTGTACCCTGCACAGTTGCACCTACGGTATAGCTACCTGAAGCCAGGTGCTTATGTAGGCTCTTGACGTATTTCCAGTTACTGTACTGTGTACCCTACACAGTTGTACCTACAGTATAACTACCTGAAGCCAGGTGCTTGTGTAGGCTCTTGACGTATTTCCAGTTACTGTACTGTGTACCCTGCACAGTTGCACCTACAATATAACTACTTGCAGGAAGGTGCTTGTGTAGGCTCTTGACGTATTTCCAGTTACTGTACCCTGCACAGTTGCACCTACAGTATAACTACCTGAAGCCAGGTGCTTGTGTGGGCTCTTGATGTATTTCCAGTTACTGTACTGTGTACCCTGCACAGTTGCACCTACAGTATAACTACCTGAAGCCAGGTGCTTGTGTAGGCTCTTGACATATTTCCAGTTACTATACTATGTACCCTGCACAGTTGCACCTACAGTATAGCTACCTAAAGACAAGTGCAGGTGTTCTCATACTAATAATACTACAGGCAGGCAGTTGATTTTGCTAGCTGCAGTATAATCGGTATATATATACATCACAGTTTTGTGCAGCTACATCTCACTGCAGGCCAATAGTATGTCTGGAAGGCCAACAAGTAGAGGCAGACAGTCACAAGCCAATAAAGGAGGTCAATCAGGCTCTGTGTCTAGAGGCAACAGTTCTGGTCGTGGACACGGTGCATCCTCATCAGCACGTAGGCCGTGGGACACGCTTGGCCTTTTTTTCATCAGCTGGCTGTGTTGAGCTGCAACATGCGGAAGACTTGGTCGAGTGGATGACCAAACAGTCCTCATCCTCCTCATCCTCTCTCACCCAGGCTCAGGGTACTTTGTCTGGCAAAGCAGCTGCCAACGCGGCCTCTTCCCTCGGCTCAATGGCATCAGTGACTCCTTCCCTAGCCCCACCATGTCCTCCTGAGGAGTCCCCCGAACTGTTTGACCACAGTGTTAGGTACATGCTCCAGGAGGATGCCCAGCGTTTTGAAGGCTCCGATGATAGTACTCAGCTAGAGGAAGGCAGTAACGTGAGCCCAGACAGACGGGGTGCCCAAGAAGGACAGCAATCTGTCAGTCATGTTTCCCCTGCTGCAGCATACTGCCAGGTTTGCTCCAGTGATGAGAAGTGAGGGGATGATGAGGTTACTGACTCTACGTGGGTGCCTGATAGGAGTGAGGAGGAGGAGAAGGCACATCACCAAGGAGGCAGGATGCCCTCCAGGGGCCAGCCTAAGGGCAGCACACTGACTGCATCACACCGCAGAGCTCCGCATGTGCAGGGCGCTGCTGTCTCTGCGCGTTTTTCCAAAAGTTCTTTGGTGTGGGCCTTTTTTGAGACGAGTGCATCAGATCCCACCGCTGCTATTTGCAACATGTCTCAAGCATATCTCGCGTGGCCAAAACATCTCCCGCTTGGGCACCACATGCTTGACCAGACATATGTTGACCTGCCATGCAGTTCATTGGCAAGCGTACCTAAAAGACCCACACCAAAGAAAAAAAGAGGACCTCTCCTTGCTCCTCATCAGCTGGGATCTCCAACCCCACTATACCTTCAGTCCTCTCTGAGACCTGCACTGAGAGGAATGAAGGTGTAGAATTAGGTGTGTCACAGCCAAGTACTTGCGGGCAATTTCCCTGCCCCAGCTGCTGCAGAAAGAAGTTCGCTCCCAGCCATCCACATGCCCAGCGGTTGAATGCTAGCTTGGCAAAATTGCTAGCACTTCAACTGCTACCTTTTCAGTTGGTAGACTCTGCCTCCTTCCGTGAGTTTGTGGAATGTGCGGTTCCTCAGTGTCAGGTTCCCAAATGCCACTTTTTCTCACGGAAGGTGATTCCAGGTCTCTACCGGCATGTGGAAGGCAATGTCTTGGCCTCGCTGGACAGGGCGGTCAGCGGTAAGGTGCATATTACCGCTGACTCATGGTGATTCTGACACACCTCTCTCCTCCACCCCCTCCTCTTCTTCTTCCTCCATGGCCTCTTCCTGTGCTTTGTCCTCAGAACCAGCAGTGCTCCGTAGGTGTTCAAGGGGCTACGCAAGTACGCAGGCCAAAAGGTGCCATGCGGTGCTTGAGCTAGTGTGCTTGGGGGGACAAGAGCCACACTGGGGCAGAGATTCTGTCAGCTCTGCAGGGGCAGGTTCAGAGGTGGTTGACTCCACGCCAACTTTGGGCAGGAATGGTGGTTTGCGACAATGGCACCAACATCCTCTCCGCCCTCCGACAGGGACAACTGACCCATAAGCCCTGTTTAGCTCACGTCCTTAACTTGGTGGTGCAGGGGAGCTTGTTTTTTTTTCCCCACGACAGTGGGCCATGATCAGGGATGCATGCACTGTCCTGTCACCATTTGAGGAGGCCAGGAGGATGGTGAGCAGTGACAGAGCATGCATCAGTGACACTGTCCCCCTTGTCCACCTGTTGGAGCACACGCTGCGTGGAATAATGGACAGGGCACTTGAGGCAGAACAGAGGCAGGAAGAGGAGGACTTCCTTAGCTCTCAAGGCCCCCTTTATCCAGACAGTGTTCCTGCGTGCCCGTCGACCACACAGGAAGAGGAGGAGGAGGAGGATTGTATCAGCATGGAGGTCGAGCCTGGCAGTCAGCATCAGCAGCAGTCTTTAAGGGATCATTTACAGTCCCAAGAAACCCATTGACTTGTACGTGGCTGGGAGGAGGTGGCTGCGGATCATGTTGTCCTTAGTGACCCAGAGGACTCCGGACCGAATGCCTCAGCAAACCTACGCTGTATGGCCTCCCTGATCCTGCAAAGCCTGCGGAAGGATCCTCGTATTCGTGGTATCAAGGAGAGGGATCAATACTGGCTGGCAACCCTCCTTGATCCACGTTACAAGGGTAAGGTTGCGGACCTTATCTTGCCGTCGCAGAGGGAGCAGAGGATGAAACATCTTCGGGAGGCCTTGCAGAAAGGTCTGTGCAACGCGTTCCCAGAGACTGGGAGGTTACAAACTCCTGTTCCTGGACAACGTGTTGCTGAGGCTTCGGTCAGTCAAAGAAGGAGCGGTGGAAAAGGTGGCCGTCTGACCTATGAGTTCAGACAATTTTTTCGGTTCCAGCAACCATCGCCAGCGTCTGTTTTACATGGTGCAGGAATACCTAGGGGCAAGATCTGACGCTGACACCTTTCCCAACGAAAATCCTCTGGGTTACTGGGTCTTGAGGATGGATCACTGGCCAGAGCTTGCACAGTATGCAATTGAGCTACTGGCCTGTCCTGCATCCAGCGGTCTTTCGGAACGCACATTCAGTGCTGCTGGAGGCTTTGTAACTGATCACAGGGTGCGTCTGTCCACTGACTCGGTCGATCGACTGACCTTCATAAAAATGAATCAGTCTTGGATCACCACCAGCTACCAAGCACCTGATGCTGATGTAACCGAATAATTTTTTTTGAAATGTCAGATACCTTCAAGACTGCCTATGCTGATGCTGAGTGACTATCCTGTTATGCTGAGTGATTATCCTCTTCCTCCTCAATGATCATGCTGATAGCTTGTAAGAACATTTTTGGTTCTGGGCGTTGCCACCAGTGGCTAAGGCCCAATTTTTCATCCCCTGTTTAACAGGGGCGTGCAATTACAATTTTTGATACATAATTTTGCAGGAGGGCTTGTTGCTGCGTTTAACTAGAGTATCTGTGAGGGGTTGCAGTGTTGTGGCACCAGCACAGCCCCTGTTTAACAGGGGCGTGTAATTACAATTTTTGATGCAATACTTTGCAGCAGGGCTCGTTCCTGTGCTCCAACTAGAGTATCTGTGAGGGGTTGCAGTGTTGTGGCACCAGCACCAGTGGCTAAGGCCCCTTCCGTTTTACTTTCAAACGGAAGGGGACAACAGGAAGTGAGATGAAATCTACCGCTAGGAAGGGAAATTCTCTCCTGTAAGAATTAGTATGGGAAAAACGTTTCTCCTTTCCACTGATGCTTTATCACCAATCCTTGTTTCACTAAAAACCCCAAATTTTCTAAAAACATTTGTCATTGGGACAGAAAGTGAGGTGAAATCTTCTGAAGAGGAGCACAGACAGCAAAACAAATGTCACAGGGGTGATAACCTTCCCTATGTTTTCCAAAAAGCTTAAAATAGATTTTTTGGCTGGAGCTAAACACGTTAAAAATGTACCAGTTCAAAATTACAAACAGATTCTACTTACCAACAAACCTAAAGGCCCTGTCTTGTTTGCACCGCCTGTATACTGCTGTTCAGAGTATATAGGGCCTGGTGGCCCCACGCCTTTCCTTTCTTTAATTTGGGTGCGGGGTTCCCCTTAATATCCATACAAGACCCAAAGGGCCTGGTAATGGACTGGGGGGTACCCATGCCGTTTGTCTCACTGATTTTCATCCATATTGCCAGGACCCGACATTACATTAAAGCCACAAGCAGTTTTAAATGACTTTTATTCCTTTAAAAATGTCATTTTGTGCAGGGACTGTTCTAAGCACAGGAAACACGCGCCACTCTACAGGCATACTATAGACACCCCCCAGGTACGATATTTAAAGGAATATTTCACTTTTTTTTGTACTTTAAGCATCATTAAAATCACTGCTCCCGAAAAAACGGCCGTTTTTAAAACTTTTTTTTGCATTGATACATGTCCCCTGGGGCAGGACCCGGGTTTTTTAGGACAATATCATGCAAATTAGCCTTTAAAATTAGCACTTTTGATTTAGAACGTTCGAGTCCCATAGACGTCAATGGGGTTCTAACGCTCGTGCGAATTTTCGGTCCGTTCGCAGGTTTTGGTGCGAACGGAACCGGGGGGTGTTCGGCTCATCCCTGTTGGTGAGTGGTGCACCTTCCTTTATCTGACAGTGTAGGTACCTGAATTGTAACCTGGTATAAGCAGTCCATGTTCAACAGGCCCCGTCCCCCTCTGATGCCCCTGGAAAGCCATAGGGAAGTCCCCGTGCTTCAGAGGGGGGCGGGGTCACCCGGGAATGTCACCGTGTGGCTCTGCCCTCAGCTATATAAGTGCTGTCAAAACGAAGATGCGTCATATGGCGGGATCCTCCCATGGAGGCGGGTCGGTCGCGGAGCGAGAGAAAAAGATGAATGGACTTCATGGAACATTTTTATTTTTTTATTTTTTAATAAAGGACTTGTCCCCAAGCTGTGTCTTGTCTTTTTTAACATTTTGAAACTTTTTTTGTGAAATGGTAGGGGTACATTTGTACCCCGTTACCATTTCACATGGGGGGAGGCCAGGATCTGGGGGTCCCCTTGTTAAAGGGGGCTTCCAGATTCCAATAAGCCCCCTGCCCACAGACCCCCACAACCACCGGGCAAGGGTTGTGGGGATGTGCTACCCCAAAGCACCCTCCCCATGTTGAGGGTATGTGGCCTGGTACGGTTCAGGAGGGGGGGTGCTCTCTCGCTCCCTCTTTTCCTGCGGCCTGCCAAGTTGAGTGCTCGGATAAGGGTCTGGTATGGATTTTTGGGGGGCTTCCATGCCATTTTTTTTTATTTTGGCGCAGGGTTCCCCTTAAAATCCATATCCTGAAAGGTCTGGTGTGGATTTTAAGGAGGACCACTATGCCATTTTTTTTAAAAAAATTGACGCAGGGTTCCTCTTAATATGTTTACCAGACCTGAAGGGCCTGGTATGGAATTTGGGGGACCCCATCGCAATTTTTTTAAAATTTTGGTTCGGGGTTCCCCTAATATTCATACCAGACCCAAAGCACCTGGTAATGGACTGGGGGGGATCCCATGCCTTTTTTTCAATGACTTTTATCTGTATTGCCGAGACCAGACAATTCACTATAGCCACTATTACTTTTAAATGACTTTTTTCCTTTAGAAATGTGATTTTGTGCAGGGATTTTTCTAAACATGGGACAAATGCACCACTTTACAGGCATACTATAGACACCCCCCATTTTATGAAATATAAAGGAATATTTCACTTTTATTATTTCACTTTAAGCATTTTTAAAATCACAGCTCCCGAAAAAACGGCCATTTTTAAAACTTTTTTTTGCATTGATACATGTCCCCTGGGGCAGGACTCGGGTCCCCAAACACTTTTTATGACAATAACTTGCATATTAACCCTTAAAATTAGCACTTTTGATTTCTCCCATAGACAATTCATTATAGCCGCGAGTAGTTTTAAATTATTTTTTTTCCTTTAGAAATGTCATTTTGTGCAGGCACTTTTCTAAACACGGGAAAAATGCGCCACTTTACAGGCATACTATAGACACCCCCCAGGTACGAAATTTAAAGGAATATTTCACTTTTATTGTTTCACTTTAAGCATTATTAAAATCACTGCTCCCGAAAAAACAGCCCTTTTTAAAACTTTTTTTTGCATTGATACATGTCCCCTGGGGCAGGACCCAGGTCCCCCAACACTTTTTATGAAAATAACTTGCATATTAACGCTTAAAATTAGCACTTTTGATTTTTCACGTTCGTGTCCCATAGACTTTAACCGTGTTTGCGTGTTTGAACAAATGTTTTGCCTGTTCACATGTTCTGCTGCGAATCAAACCGGGGGGTGTTCGGCTCATCCCTACCTCTAAGGAAACAATTGTCAAGGCCTAGAAAAACACCTTCAATTCGTGTACTTGAGACCAAGCACAGGGTTACCCAAGCCATAATACATGTTAACATAGAAGCCACTCTACAGACAGGATACCAACATATACTAAAACGTGGTGGCCATGGGTTACCCACTTCCTCCAAATTTTGACATGTCATTACTTGAACCCTGATTTATTATTAATAATAATATTATTATTTATAAAGAAAATATGTTATTGGTTTTAAAAAATGTTTTTCATTTTTTGATAAAAATAAAATGTATTTTATTTTTATAAAAGACATTTCTGGTCTGTGTGTACGGTCTTTTTGCACCTGAATAATCCCCTCACACACTTTCAAAAATTACGATTTACTAAAGGGATGTGGTGCGTCTGCTCTCAAGACTCCAGCTAATGCCTCATATTATTTTATTGCATTTCCCTGTTCTGTGTACTGTGGGAGACCAGATATAGTGAATGCAGGGGCCTGGGTTTAGTAACACTTTAACCACTTGCCGACTGGCTCATGCTGATATACGTTGGCAAAGTGGCATGGGTGTGCAAAACGACTTACCCATACGTCACTGCGGCATCGGCGGCTAGAGGCTGCGCGCACGCCACGGGTCCTGCGGACTCACTGTCCGCCGGTTGCCAGCGATCGTGACACGGAGAGGCAGAACGGGGAGATGCCTATGTAAACAAGGCATTTCCCTGTTCTGTCTAGCAACATGACAGAGATCTACTGCTCCCAGTGATCGGGAGCAGTGATCTCTGTCATGTTCTAGTGAGCCCACCCCCCCTACAGTTAGGGAACACACTTAACCCCTTGATTGCCCCCTAGTGTTTAACCCCTTCCCTGCCAGTGACATTTACACAGTAATCAGTGCATTTTTATAGCACTGATCGCCAATGGTCCCAAAATAGTGTCAAAAGTGTCCGATCTGTCAGCCGCAATGTCGCAGTCACAATAAAAATCGCAAATCGCCGCCATTACTAATAAAAAAGAAATAATAAGAAAAATGCCATAAATCTATCCCCTATTTTGTAGACACGATAACTTTTGCGCAAACCAATTAATATATGCTTATTGGGATTTTTTTTACCAAAAATATGTAGAAAATACATATTGGCCTAAACTGAGGAAGAAATTATTTTTTTTCTATATTTTTGGGGGATATTTATTATAGCAAAAAGTAAAAAATATTGCTTTTTTTTCAAAATTGTCGCTCTTTTTTTGTTTATAGCGCAAAAAATAAAAACCGCAGAGGTGATCAAATACCACCAAAAGAAAGCTCTATTTGTGGGAAAAAAAGGACGTCAATTTTGTTTGGGTACAACATCGCACGACCACGCAATTGTCAGTTAAAGCAACGCAGTGCCGTATCGCAAAAAAGGGCTTGGTCAGGAAGGGGGTAAATCCTTCCGGGGCTGAATTGGTTAAGCAAGTTATGATAAAAAATAATGGAGCTGTAATTGTTAGATTTTTCTTTGAAATCTTGCTAATTACCTAAGGGCTTGTGCACACATATGGCTATTATTGCCGCCACTGTTTGACGCAGGTGGTGGCGCGCAGCCGATATGTTGCCTTCTCACCATCTATTTCAACACTAAAAATGCCAACCCATCAACGCCAAAGGGCGGTTGTGATGGGGCCCTATTTACACGAAACCCACCCGCTAAATGTTACATGCCATTTAATTTTTGCCATTAGCGCAAAGAACTGTGGTTGTAGTTTGCATACATTTCTCTGTTTAGATTGGCAGTCAGCGGGGCGGTAACCCCTCAGGCTCAAACATCTGCTTTTACCTCCTCTGGGCGTATGTGTGAACGAGCCCTTACAGTCTTGTGTGCAGTGAAATGAGTGTAAAAAATTTTAGTACAGTAAAGGAGCCTGTACAACTGTGTAGGGCCAAAGGTATGGCTTTAGTTCACCTTTAAATGACAACTTCGCTTTTAGAAGTTGTCCTTTAATAAAATTGCCTGCCTGGTAAAATATTTACCTTCTTCCCCCACTCCTGAGATCCTCACTGTGTGGCCCAGCCCTGACGCAATACAGCCTTTGTGGGCAAAGCATTCCAGCAGGGTCCTCTTCTTAGTGTGCATGTGTGCCTTATGCCGCGTACACACGAGCGGAATTTCCATCAGAAAAATCTTGGGTGGTTTTTCAGACAGAATTCCACTCAAGCTTGTCTTGCATACACACGGTCACACCAAATTCCGACCGTCAAGAACGAGGTGACGTATAACATGTACGACGGCACTAGAAAACCGAAGTTCAATACCCAGAGCGCCACCCTTTGGGCTCCTTCTGCTAATCTCGTGTTTATCTTGTGTTAGTAGAAGTTTGGTGAGAGATGATTTGCGCTTTTCAGCCTCGTGCTTTTCAGCCCGTGGGTTTGTGTCTGGTTTTCAGAGCGTGTAGTCAGTTCGTATCTGTTTTTCAGTGCGTTCTTGTCCGCTTTCTGTTTTTCAGCTCGCTCTTCACAGGCTTTTCTGTTCTTCAGTGCGTTCTGTTAGTTCGTTCTGACCAGCCGACCGTTTTGAAGCCATGTTGCGGGTACGTGCTCGTCGTAGAGTTCATGCTATGCGGGGGCTTGGTGTTGGGGTTCTTGCTTTGACCCAAGCCCAGTCCATGAACAGGGTGGGGAGGTGTTCATGGAGCAAGAATTGGTTGCTCCAGCGTGACCAATTCTCTCATATGCCTTTGCTGTGGGAGATCCAGGAGAATAACCCTGATGATTTCAGGAATTTTCTCCGGATGACGGATCCAGTTTTTCACCGTCTGTTGTTTTGCTGACCCCTTATATTACCAAGCAGAACACCTGCATGCGGCAGGCCATCACTCCCGAGCAGAGGCTAGTCGCCACGTTGCGTTACTTGGCGACAGGGAGAAGTCTACAGGACCTCAAATTCTCTACAGGCATCTCCCCCCAGGCTCTGGGGATCATTATTCCAGAGACCTGTTCTGCCATCATACAGGTCCTGCAGAAGGACTATATCAGGGTAAGTTTTCTCCTTTAACATCACATTCTATGTATTTAATGTATACTAATGTTTTTTTATTTCTTTCATCATTCCCTAATTACCCTGATTGTAATATGCTGTGAATGTTCCATTTGTGCCCATTCATGCTGTAAGCTTTTTATGCTCCTTTTTTGTCCTTCATGCATATTTGCCTTCACTAACCTCCCCAGCATGCTATCCTGGGCCCCTTTACACCTAGCCTAGTCACTTAACAATTTATTTTGGCAGCTCCATTGTAGTGAATTCCTTAAATTCAATTCAGGCAGAGTGCCAGAGGCTTTTTTTTTCTAATTCACCCCCCCCCCTAAAATTTTTACAATGGGCCATCAGAGGGGGTGAGGAATCTGATAAGTGGACCTTATATTTTTGTCTTTACATACTCCTTAAAATAAATGTTGATTTTGGCCAAGAATGTTTGTGTCTAATGTGCTTGCAATGTTATGTGCTAATATTTTTTTTCTTTTATGACTCCACTGCTCCCTTCAACGCCACAGGAATGGCAGACTGTGGCCTCCCAGTTTGCCGAACGGTGGCACTTTCCTAACTGTGGAGGGGCGATCAATGGGAAACATGTCCACATCGTCCCACCACCCCACTCGGGGTCATACTATTTTAATTATAAGGGTTTCAATAGTATTGTGTTGATGGTGGTGGTGTCGGCGACATACAAGTTTCTCTATGTGGATGTGGGGAAGAATGGCCGGATGTCGGATGGTGGAGTTTTTGCCCAGACCGAGGTCTACCGACGCCTCCAGAGTGGTGGCTTAGGATTGCCACCTGCAGAAGAGAACGTTGAAGGACTCCCATTTGTTTTTATCGCTGATGAAGCATTTGGTCTGGGTGATCACCTGATGAGGCCATTCCCCCAGAGGACCCTCAACCCGGAGAAGAGTGTTTTTAATTACTGGCTGGCCTGAGCCAGAGGAGTCGTGGAGAATGCCTTTAGGATAATGGCCAGCTGGTTCCGCCTATTTCTTACGGCTATTAATATGGCGGAGTAGAAACTGAACCACATTCTAGCATGCTGCATACTTCACAACTTTTTAAAGAGAAATGCTCCTAATTATGTTGCCTCAGTTGGGCCTGAGGCTGGACTTCCAGAAACTACAATGACGGCCCTGGAAACTGGCCGTCCTGGCTTGCCGCCCCAAAGCGCCTGTGAAGTGTGTCAAAAATATGTAGCTTATTTTACGGGTAGGGGAGCCATTGCTATGCCAGCAAATTTGTAAATATTTTCTATTTCTGATAAAATCTTGATTTTGATTTACTGCTTGTGTTTCTTTTAGCTGTCTCCTAGGTTCTCCTAGTACACTTGTAGTGCCAAGTGTTTTTTCCATTATTAAATAACCCCCATTGTCACTGTAAACACCAACTTAATACAAAAACTGGTATTGAGCATTGAAAGAAGAAGCCACACATTGTTGAGTATAAAACCTGCACATGTGCGTTAGAAACCATTTTTTGGTAAAAAAAATACATCTAGTTTTGATAAAGTTTTAGTTTGTAAATGTTTTTTTTTTTTTTACATATGCAGGCATGTTTCAAAACATAACATACACAACAACTCAGGAACTTACAAAGTTCAACATTGAAAAACTGAAGGCAAAATCAGACATTATAGTGTCAAAAATGTGTTGATCTTGCCTTCATTAGATGGGGTGATGTCACCCCTGTAAAAGCCAAATTTTGAAGATGCACACAAATTGGGAATAAAACTGGGAATTTCCCTCCTGATCCCATGCCTAATGTCAACATGTGCTATCTCCCATCATGGGGGATCAATGGACGTGTTTTGGGGGTGCAACCACTTCCTCTCACCTACTTTAGTTGGGAGGAAGAGGTTGCACCCACAAAACGCATACATTGATATCCCCTGATGGCAGATAGCACATGTTGACACACTGTGTGCATCTTCAAAATTAGGCTTTTAAAATGCGTCAAAAATGTATAAAAATATGTCGAAAAGAAAAAAAAATGGTGTCATTTTGAGGTTAGTTAGATTCTTCCTAGTAAATCAATCATGTTCTTCAGTTTTTGTTCAACCTCATTAGTTTTTGCTTGATGATGTCTAAATCCGGACTACAAAACATTATGTCCTGGATTAGCCTTTGTGCACTGTCGCTGGTGAAATGAGGAGATTGTTCTTCCACAACATGCACATCACCTGAAAGAAAAAATACACACCATGTATTGTAAATATGCAGGCATACATCTATTACTTGAATCTGTGGTGTCAGACACTCACCTGTTGTGGTGACAATTTCAACCACCTCTCCTTCCTCCACATCCTGAGGTTGTGTTGTCCTCTGTTCCCCTTCTTCAGGAGGTGGGGGCTTCCTGGAGTTAACCCTGTATCTGCCAAAAACTTTATATTTAGTTGGCTAATGAACGATGTTTACTACGAACGAATACTGTGCCCACGAGCCTGAAAGTAGCCATTTTAAACTGTACAACAGTAAAGAAAAGCACATGGTAGCAGCATGCAAGTAATAATAATAATAGGGACACACGACAAGTACTTACTTTTTAGAAGCACTTTCTTGATCCTTTTGTACTGATCCTGCTCAGTCAATTTCAGGTCTAACCAGCGTTTCCTCAATTGCTCCTTGGATCATCGTACCCCAAAATTCCTGTGCAGACTCTTCACAATTTTGGTCGTGATCATGGCCTTTCTCACATTTAGGGTTTAGGTACGGTCCATAATTCCCATCATAGTCAGCCCTCTTCAAGATGTCCACCATCTCCACCATCTCTATACAGGCCATAGTTGAGGCCTTAAATCTCCTGCGGGATCGGGACATTTCAGGCTTCGGGCTTTCCTCCTCGTTACTGCTATTACGCACCTGCTTTGTCTCCAACATGTTCCTCTCCCACTGTGATGAAAGAGAAGGGGCGGGGAATATTCTAGAAAGAACCTCAGGGGTGGGGCGACACGGGCGGAGTTCCACACATGCGCAGTGTATATATAGCTAACACCCGTGTGTTGTATGTACGATCTGTGAGTGGAAGAAGCGCTGAACGTTATAACGAAGGTAACATTTTAACTTGGGACATCAGTGGCCTATACTGATTCAAGATTGAGGCCTTAATTGGGATAAGATTAGGAGAGTTTAGCCTGATATTAGTGTTTTTGTCTTGTGTTTTGTCTTGCAGCAAATATGAAACAATTCAAAGACCCTGAATTCATGGGCCAGTTCATAGACAGATACAGGGATATGAGAAATTTGTGGGAGGTTAAAAACCCCTTATATTGAAATAAACCAGCTAGGAAGGCATCGCTGGAGAAACTGCTGCAATTTGTGAAGACGCAGATCCCCGACGCAGACATCGAGTTTGTGGGTAAGAAAATTGGTAGCTTAAGAAGCACGTATAGGAAGGAGCTTAATAAGGTCCAGGCTTCCATGAAATCAGGAGCAGCATCAAAGTATGTGTATGTACCCGGTCTGTGGTACTACAACAGGATGCAGTTTCTGGAAGACCAGATTGAAGCCAGGGAATCACTTTCTACACTTCCATCCACCCTTCCCTCAAATCCAGCTGAGGCTTCAGAGGACCAACCTGGGCCTTCCATCCTGGAAGAAGTTGAGGAGCCCAGCTGGAGCCAGGTATAGTATTTTTGAACATATTTAATGTTCTAAAATGATTGTTGTTAACTAGATGTTATTATTGATAACAAATGAATGATTTAACAAAAAGTGTTTGACACATCAATAGACAGTAGTGGCCAAAAATGATTGTGACAAGAATGAAAAATCCTGGGCTCAGAATGATAGTCTTTTCTATTTATTAACATTCAATTTGCAACAGTCATGAGCTGAAAATTGTGTGTGATTGATGAACCGAAAACTAAAACTATGTCCCTTTTTTCATACACAGGAAGACCTCAGCCAGGACGAGGCTCTGGAATGTGGCAGCCAGGAGGAGGCGGGGGGTAAGTGTCAGCCAGGAGGTGGGGGTAAGTGTCAGCCAGGAGGTGGCCAGGCCCAGTAGCCTCACCCAATCCCAGGTGCCTCCCCTCCGTCTTACAACAAAAAGGGCCAGGAAGGGGAGTAACGTGGAGGAGGCAGCACTGGGCCTCATTAAGGACGCTAATGCGGCCCTGAAAACACCCCAGACGCTGAAGAGGCCTATGGCTGCTATGTAGCTGCAAAATTGCAGCAAATGGAGAAGGGCCAACGCCTCATCTGTGAGCAGATAATTTTTCAGGCCCTTCATAAGGGGTTGAGGGTCCAAATGACTGATAACATGCACTTAGGTGCGCTCGCCCATCCTCCTCCTCCTGCCACAAGTCCACCTCCATAGCCACAGCCTCCAAGGAAGGCTGCAGGGAAACGTGGAAGGAAGGCTGCAGGGAACACAAGAAAGTGATGGCCTGGGTTTAGTCTGGTCTGACAGAAGACGATCCACGCTGTGCCTCTCCTACCCCAGCCTGCGATACTGGAATCCACCGGCGCCGCCAGACGGGACCAGACGAGAACACCACAGCACACAAGGATCACCTCCTGTGGAGCCCTGCTGCCCACCACACGACCCACACGGACCGATTTTATTGATGTGCCTGTATTTGTCATACTCAGAGTGAGTGCATTTCTACTGACATTAAAATGTGTGTATTTTACTGCACTTAGGTTGGTGCTGCTTTTCTTCTTTTTTATCTGACAGAAGATGCAGGCTGTTGTAGTACCACAGCCTGGGGACATATATGTCATCTGCTGCTGTTCATGATCTCTGGGAGTCCTGGACCAGGACTATTATATGGACTTTTCAGGTTACCAATTTTTAGTTACAAATAGTTGATGTGTGCCCTGAGGTACAAAGGCTTAGCAAATTCAAGCAGTTTCTCCAGCATTGCCTTCCTCTTTATTTTGTTATGAGGCAGAATAAATGAGATTTTTTATTATGAAAATACTTGCCTATGTGTTTTTCTTCAAATAGGACAGTTTGTGAGTAGGCAGGTACATTTCAAAAATACAATGTCTAATTAACAAGGGACAACAACCAACCTCCTTGAGCTTTAAAATACAAGATAATAATGTTGTTGTGGAAACTTGACACACAAAAAAAAAAATATGGAGATCACTAGAAAATAATTTAAAAATAATAAAAAAAACCAGGAGATCCTGATTAAAAAAAAAAGACTATACAAAATAATTCTAAACATTATTATGGAGATCTGGCTTTAAAAACAAAAAATATTATTCAGGAGATCACAAGAAATAATAAAGAAATCAGTTTGACAGAACTCTGTGTGAATATCAGCAGAAAAACAAATTCATTCTTCTAGCATTATAAAGAACAAAAAAATGCGCTGCATTAAAAGATCCAAAAATTTACAGTGTGACGAATGTGCTGTCTCCATTCCGAACGCTAGTTTTACCAGACTGAGCGCTTCTGTCTTGTACTTGATTCTGAGCATGCGTGATTTTTAGCGAGTTTTGCATACAGACGAATGCATTTTCGGATAGGAACTTTTCCCGACCGAAAAATAGAGAACATGCTCTCAATCTTTAGCTGGCTGGAATTCCGCCAGTAAAGTCCGATGGAGCATACACACAGTCGCATTTTCCGACCAAGAGCTCTCATCGGACTTTTGCTGGCGGAATTTCAAATCGTGTGTACGGGGCATAAGACCCTCTATTCCAACTGCACTGTCCTATCTGTTGGATGACTGGGGGAAAATTTGACTCTAGACCATCTATAGCAGGGGTCTTCAAACTTTCTAAACAAAGGGCCACTTTACTGTCCTTCAGACTTTAACAGGGCCGGATGAGGGCCAATGAGAGTGGAAAATGTTCTGGCGTCCAGTGGGAGTAAACAATGCCCCGTTAATGTTAATTGAAGGAATTCTGCCCCATCGCTGGTGTCAGTGGGAGGTATAGTGACCCATTGTTGGTATCAATGGAAGAAATTGTGCCCTTTTGTTGGTGTCAGTGGGAGGAATAGTGCCTCACTGTTGTCAATGGTGTCAGTGACAGAAATTATGCCCCATTGGTTGTGTCAGTGGATGGAATAGTGCCCCAAGGGTTGGATAAAGGCAAGCAATGGGCCACATCTATCCCTATGGCAGCAGTTTGGAGACTGCTGATCTATAGGTATGAATAGATTCCCAGCACAGATGAGCACTAGAAAGATGACTTGCTTGCAAAGGTTTTGCAGTGCTGGACTGGGCAGCACAATAAAGATCTTGGAAGTGGGGAAGAAGGTAAGTACAGTATATCACCTTGAGGTGTTTTACTAACCAGTTCCATACCGGGACATAGTAATATGACGCCGGCAGGAACACTCTCTCCCTCCGGGTGGACGTCATATGACGGCCTCCGCTTCTCGCCGCTGCTGCAGGCCCCGGGTGGCCAAAGAGCCAATGAAATGCCAATCACAGCCGGTCGCAAGTGTAAACATACCAGGAGTAACGGCTGTTACCGGGTTCCCCTCCTCACACACCGATCCAGTGTATAGAGGAGAAAGCGGAACAGTAAGTTACAGTGTTACTGTGTATTACTACTGTAAGAGGCCCATAAGGAGTACCTGTCACCTCATCGGGAGTACCTGTCACCCCATCAGGAGTACCTGTCACCTCATCAGAGTACCTGTCACCCCATCAGGAGTACCTGTCACCTCATCAGAGTACCTGTCACCTCATCAGAGTACCTGTCACCCCGTCAGAGTACCTGTCACCTCATCAGAATACCTGTCACCCTGTCAAAGTACCTGTCACCTCATCAGAGTACCTGTCACCCTGTCAAAGTACTTGTCCCCCTGTCAGAGAACCTGTCACCTTGTCAGAGTACCTGTCACCCCGTCTGAGTATCTGTCATCCCATCTAAATACCTGTCCCGTGAGTCTAGCAGTGCCTGTCGTGCAGCCAATTTCTACCTAATGGGCAGCCCATTAGTCCCTGTCGTGCAGCCCATCAGTGTCACCTGTCATACAGCCACCATGTCCAGAAAAGTATACACTCCAGAAGAGGCAAACCAAATGCTAAGCCTGACCGATGAGAGCAGCGGGGAGCTCTCACCACCCCAGTACATTTCTGATTCCAGTTCCGATTCTGGTTCGCAATACCAGCCATCCGAACGCAGTACATCCGAATCGGGGGAGGAAGTAGTCCGTCCTAAAAGAAGACGGTCTGAACACCAGGCAGCTACCAGCAGCGCCAGACACCCCAATGGCCAATCGGCAAATGCTAACGACGCTAGACCCCAGGAGGAGAGGCCCAGTACAAGCGCTGCTAGACCACAGGAGGAGAGGCTCAGTACAAGCACTGCTAGACCCCAGGAGGAGAGGCCCAGTACAAGTGCTACTAGACCCCAGGAGGAAAGGCCCAGTACAAGAGCTGGAATTTCACGCCAAAGAAGTAGGGCCCAAACCCATCTTCCAGATGTCTTGGCAAACCCATTGTGACTGCCTTCTAGCACAGGGTCAGCCACAAACCCCCTTTCACAGCACAGCCAGATATGCAGGCCAACACAGAAGGTTTCTCTGAAATTGATTTTATAAATGTATTTTAACCCTGATGAGTTACGTCAAAGCATCGTGGACCAAACAAATCTTTTTGCCCGTCAGTACATAGAAAACAACCCCAACTCATGCTATGCCCGCCCTTTTGAATGGAGACCCCTAACAGTGGAGGAGCTTAGATTGTTTTTAGGCCTTACGCCTAACATGGGGCTTACAAAAAAAAAACGAACTGCATGCATATTGGTCTACCAACCCTAGCCACCACATCCACCACATGCCAATTTTTTCAGCTGTGATGTCCAGGTCCCGCTATGACATGATCATTCGGTTCCTGCATTTCAGTGATAACTCGCAGGCCACAGTACCCCGCCCCCACCCCCCCCCCCCAAAACATGAAATTGTATAAAATTTGCCCCCTAATTCATTTTTTTTAATAAGAGGTTTGCCGGACATCCCTGACCAGAAAATCTCTGTGGACAAATCCCTGGTCCATTTCACAGGCCGGTTGGAAATTAAGCAGTATATCCCCAGTAAGAGGGTGAGGTACAGATTGAAGCTCAACAAGATGCGAGCATCTGATGCATACTTGCGATCAGGAGCTTTCCAATCATGTGACCATTGTGACAACCAATCACAGCGGTCACATGATCAGAATGCCCACCACTGCCTCCTGGCTTTTAGAACTCTTAAAGGGCCAGGAGGCGGTCGGCCTGAAGGGGTTAAAAAAGTGCTGCAAAAAAAAGGCAGCTCCAAGAATAGACGATCAGTAACAGATAATTGCTGTTCTTTGAGCAGCATAAAATTGAACAAAAACACAGATCAACATTAAATATAAATCAAGAAAACCCCCCAAAAAATGAATTTCTAAAATACCACTTCTGAAACAAAAGCCCATTTTTTTAAAGGTAAGCCTTGACTTAGCCTCAAATAATAAGAAAAAAAGGCAGCAGGGGGTTGATTGCCCAATGAGCTAGCAATCAGAATTAAAGTACAGTTTCCTGACCCTTATTTGTCCGTATGCAGTATGACAGCTTTAATGATCCTTTTTCCTGCAATAGCTACATTGACACTATGATTGCTCAGTGCCCCCTTTTTTTAGTGAAGGTATGGCACATAACAAAGCCCTTATTACTAAGACAGCATCATTACAATTTATTTTGGAGGCTGAATAGCTGAATTAGTTCTGTGGGTGGGTTTGTAATCTGCAAACCTTGAACCCATGTTACACACTAACCCAAATCTCATGCATACTTGTTTATGTTTTAAAAAGAATATGGATTTAGTAATGTCTTAGCAGTAGACTTATTCTTGCGTTAGACTTACATTCAAACTTTTATACTAAAGTACATATAAAATGTATATGATCAGTAAGGATTATTTTTATGACTAAAAGTGTCACAAGTCCACCAGATGTGTTAGCAAACATTTCACCTATTTTTTTTAAAGCGGAGTTCCACCCACTTTTGAGAGGTGGTCTTAAACTAAACTTTTGGATAGTAAGTACTTTTTCTTCT
This sequence comes from Lithobates clamitans, assembly GCA_037952925.1. Classification (NCBI taxonomy): domain Eukaryota; kingdom Metazoa; phylum Chordata; class Amphibia; order Anura; family Ranidae; genus Lithobates; species Lithobates clamitans. Next base: position 945,923 of record JBBGZY010001470.1, read on the forward strand.
ATAGTACCTTTTTATGAAGTACAACCTGTACTTCCGATCCAACCAGTCTGCGGCGTCATATCCACTTGTGCGGCGAGCCCCCCCACACTGTCTTTTGGGACCTGTGTGTCCCCCAGAAGACAGCTGGCCATTCACAAAGCGCTGCGCGACTCGTGCATGCCCATTAGGAAACGGGTAGTGAAGCCGCAAGGCTCCACTGCCGGTTTCCCTTAATTAGAATGGAGATGCCTGCACCCGATCGGCCTTGGGGAGCCGACATCGCGGGCTCCCTGGACAGGTAAATGTCCTTATTAAAAGTCAGCAGCTACAGTGTTTGTAGCTACTGACTTAAAAAAAAAAAAAATTGTGGGTGGAACACCGCTTTAAGGGGGTATTTAGCATTAGTCTATTAGAAACATAATGGATTTGTGTATGCTTTGGATTTCCTTCTAAGTTTTACTCTCAGTTCACATTTTTCGTTATTTGATGTATGACAAGAAAAATTAGATATTTTAATATAGATGTACAGGTATGCACAGGAGAGTGAGAATGTCACACGGCGTCTGGGCATGTGCACTAAAACACATTCACCCGATAATATTTTTCACTCAGTACCAGGAAATAAGCTAACCACAACAGAAATGACAAGCCACAGGAACTAGTGCTAACAAACGGCTCTTCAAAATATGTACTCATGAACTGTGTTTTGCTATTTGAATTAGTATAATGGATTAATATATATTTTATTATGTTTTAAATGCATTTACAATGTTTATAATGTGATCTACTTTATTTCAGTTCTGATACCACAGAAATTTCTATCTAAATTATAGATCATAGGCATACATACTTTGTGACTAATATAAAAAAAATGATCAATGTACTTTTAAATAGTGATGGAAACCAAAAAGGAATTTCACACAAGCTTGGGGTAGACCAGGGATACTGAATTAAAATGTTGAGGAGGTCTAGTCAGTAAAATTTTCCTCTAGTATAGGTCCATATCTCATATTTTATTTTATTTTTTTTTATATAATCTTTATTAATTTTTGCAACATTGACAAGATAATCAAAAGGACAAGAAAAAAAAAGCTAAGAAAAATCAAAAAATAAGTCAGCCCAAGTGGGCATCGATCATTATACATAACATGAGGTTCGATTGCCCAGCCTACATAGATAGTATAGAGACAAGGGTGGTTACGTAAATGTCTCTGAGGCAGATGAATAATATCAACAATATGTTGTCTCTAAACCTGCTACCAAACTTAGCGTCATTGATGAACAAACGCCACAAAATGGGTAGAAAAAATTAAAAAGGGGCAGACACATAAAGAAAACATAAAACAAAATAGCAGAAATAGTAAAAGAAGCACTCTACTATAATGTGGGTTCAGTCACATATCAACCATCTCAAAGGATCAAGTCAAGTCTATATAGTTTCTGACAGTTAAACGTCACCCAAAGATCAGAGTTGTAAAACAGCCTACGCGTTTTGGACGTTAGTCCTTAGTCATGGCTAAGGACTAACGTCCAAAAGGCATAGGCTGTTTTACAGCTCTGTACATGTATTTAATTAAGGAATACTATTTTGGATGTCATCCTGAGTGCTGACCATCCCTTTTCTTATTCTAGTAAGTTGGAGGTGTCAGAAGCCTCAAGCTCTGAGCACCGGGCGGAGCTTTTATGTGGGAAGGTTGCAGCACCTATACACTTCTTTACCCATTGGTTGTAGGTTCGACCGGGCCTTGTCAACATAATGAATCCAAGTGGCCCATGTACCAAACCATTTGTCATGTCGGGCTTTACATGTCGCCATCTATTCCTTTGCAGCCATAATATCATTCACAAGACGAATCCATTCCGAGCGGCCTGGAACTTCGGCTCTCTTCCAATAGATAGGAATCAGCCGCCTAGCCGCATTCAGAAGGTGGGGTAGCACCGACTTTCGATAATGGCTGAGAGGGATGTGGGGACATGAAGGGGGAACTCCATTGGGGAGTCAGAGAAATCCACATTGAAGATGAGATTAATTTGGGATCTGATATTCTGCCAATAGGGTTGTAATTTGGGGTATTCCCACAAAATGTGCAGAAACGAACCCCTATGCCTGCATTCCCGCCAACAAGCATTTGAGAAAGCTGGGTAAATTCTAACAAGCTTGGAGGGAACTCTATACCATCTATTTAACAGTTTGAACCCATTTTCTTGCATTTTCGTGTCGACAGAGCTGGAGTGAGTAAGGCGATATAAATGATCACGTTGTAGCTCAGTAAACTCAGGTTGCAGGTCTCTCTCCCATTCTCTTGTGTATGTCAGCTTTCCCTTGGGTTCCAACCCCTGTAGCATCTCATATAGAACAGAGATGGAATGCGGGATCATATTAGCCGACATGCAAAGTTTCTTAAAGGGAGTGGCAGAGGTAGGGGAGCGAATGGTCTGAGGCAAGCCACGGGTAAAATGTTGAAGCTGCCAGTACCTCCAGTCATCTAAGGGGAATTGACCATATTGAGCTCTAAGTGTATCCAACAGAATTAGCACCTGGTCTTGGACGAACCTACCACATCTCACCTCTCCATCTGTCGCCCAAGTACAAAAAATAGGATAGGTGTTGCCCTGGAGTGAACCAGGGGAAGCCTCCCAAGGGCGCCAAGGGGGAAAACTGAGGGGCCAACTTCCCGGAGTTATTTAAGGCATCCCATTTCTGCAGAGTGTGAATAGTAACCGGAGAGGTAAATTCAGACAGTCCTCTATGTTCTTGGGGTACACAGGGTGAATGGGACAGGTTGCTACCAGCTATAAATTTTTCTAAAGATACCTACACCTTAGTGGACACACCATGGTCCCAGTCCAATATCCCTTGCAGAGCAATCGCCTCATAATACTTGCAGATATCCAGTACGCCCAGGCCTCCCATCCGCTTAGATCTCTGCAGGGTGCGAAGAGCCAGACATGGACTTCCCCAATGCCAGATATATTTCAGAAAAAGACTGTTAAGGATCAAAAAGAAAGACCTGGGTAAAGAAATAGGCACCATTTGTAGGTAGAACAGGATTCGGGGTAACACATTCATCTTTAACATACTGACTCGCCCCATCCACGAGAAGGTCTCTCAGTCTCAGCTTTGCAGATCTTTTTTTATGGTGGAAAGTAGCGGGGCGTAATTACTGGTGTAAAGATGGGAGCAAAGGGGGGTAAGGTGGATACCTAGATACTTCAAGTAAGTGTGGCACCAGGTGAAAGAGAACAAGGATTGCAAGCTTAAGGGGATATTTAAAGATAGAATTTCAGATTTATTATAATTGATTTTGAAATTAGAAAGTGAGCTAAAACTCTGTAATTCAGCCATGACGTTGGGGAGAGCTATCAGGGGGTCAGTCACAAAACAGGACATCTTCCGTGTAAGATGACAATTTATGCTCTCTCGGCCCTACACAGAAACCTTTAACATCTGGATTCAGGCGAAACCTATTGAGCAATGGTTCCAGGGTGAGTGCAAAAAAAAAAGGGGGGACAGTGGGCATCCCTGCCTAGTTAAGTTCTGGATAGGGAAGGTGTCGGAGAGAATGCCGTTCACCTTAACTCAGGCCTCGGGGAGCTATAGAGTGAAGCTATCCAAGAGAGCATATTAGGACCAAGTCCAAGTCTAATCAATACTGTTCGCAGGTATACCCAATTCACCCTGTCGAATGCCTTTTCAGCATCAGTGGAAAGCAGGAGACAGGGTGGATGGCCGGACTGTGCTTGAGCCCAATGGATCAATTGGATCGCACAGTTGGAATTGTCCCCAGCTTCCCTCCCAGTAATAAAACCCATCTGGTCTGGATGTATCACTGTTGGCATTATGGGTTTAAGATGGTTAGCTAAGACCTTTGCCAATATGTTTATATCGGTGTTTAGAAGTGAGATCGGTCTATAGCTACTAGAGATAGTGTGGACTTTTCTTTCTTTAGGGATCACCGTGATATGAACCAACAACCCTTCTTTGGGTATAGTAGTACTCGAGGCCAAGGCGTTAAAGTAGGTACACATAGGGGTAGACAGCAGAGGAAGGCACTGTAATAGGCATTCATAAAGCCGTCAGGTCCTGGACTTTTCCCCTTCAGGAGTTTTTTTATAACTTTCACTAATTCTGTCTGGGTGATAGGCATCTCAAGTTTCTTGCTCATTTGGGGGGTAAACTGAGAGATTTGAGCCTCTTCTAGATACTGTAGTATACGTTCCTGTTTCTGGTCCACCGTGGACCCAGGTAGCATGTCAGGGAGGTAGCAGCAATCTTAGAGGAGTGGACGATTTGGGAGCCCATTGCGGTATGAAGTTTATGAACATGGCCTGAGGCCTGCTATCTGCGTAGAGCCCTGGCAAGCAGTATCCCGCATTTGTTCCCGAACTCATAAAATTTGTGAGAGATATGGCGTAATCACGCTTGTATCCGGGTATCGAGTAAGTTAGCAAGCTCCAAACGAAGAGCTTGGAGTTCTGCAGCCTGCTCCGAAGTCATACAACGTTTATGTTTTAGTTCCACAGATCGAATTCCTGTAAGAAGGGTTTGTAGATCCCTGTCATGTGCTTTTTTTAGTCCAGAGCCCTGAGATGTGAACTCTCCCCTAACCACCGCTTTATGCCTTTCCCAGATGGATGCAGGTCCACATCATCTGTTGAGTTCTCCGCAAAATACAAAGAAATGGAGTATGATATTTGCTTTGAGGCCACCGTATTATTTAAAATGTTCTTGTTCAAGTGCCAAGTCTACGACTTAGTGTAAGAGGACAGTGGATGTATAGAAAGGGATACCGGGGCATCATCCAAAATGGTAATAGAACCGATCAAAGCACTTGAGAGGGTCTCCAGAGAAAACTGATCCATCAGCAGCAGATCTATTTGGGTATACACAGTGTGGGTAGCCGAGTAGTAGGTGAAATCTTTATCAGTAGGATGGAGCACTCTCCAGCAGTCTACCAGATGGTGGGAGTGTAGAGACTTTCTGAATCGCTTAAGAAAAGCAAATGAGTTAGTAGAGTGGCCCGAGGATGTGTCCAGCTGCAGGTCCAGACTGACATTAAAATCTCCTCCCAATTAGCAACTGTCCCTCTCTAAAAGTGGAGTGGGATTCTAAAACAGAGTCCAAAAAGGTGAGCTGCTGAGTGCGTACACGGTTGCGAAAGTACATTTGCAGCCTAGAATGGTGCCTTTAACTGCTTGCCGCCCGCCCACTGTCAAATGACGACAGGGCAGGGCAGTGCGGCTCTCGTTCTGGGACGCCTTCATATGATGGTGTCCCAGAACGGCCGCTCTCGCTTGCCCACAGGGGCGCGTAGCAATCTAGGTCACGGCGCGACCCCGATCTCTGGAAAGAGCCGTCTGTGGCTCTTTAACTATGTGATCGCCTGTGTCCAATCACAGCTGGTCACATGTAAACAAGGAATTGCCGGTAGTCAGAGCTCCTCGCCTCACACTGACAGAGTGTGTGGCAAGGAGAGCCGATCAGTGGCATCTCCACGCAGTCGGACATCTAGGAATGTAATCAGGGCACTGATAATCAGTGCCCTGATTACAATATTGCAAAATAGTGTCACAAATCAGTGCCCACCATTGCCCGCCAATGCCAGCTATCAGTGCCCACCAGTGGCAGCAATCAGTGCCCACCACTGCCCACAAGTGCCACCAATCAGTGCCCATTAGTGCCTGGGCAGGAAGGAGGTAAAAGTACCCAGTATTGAAGTGGTTAAAACCAATTAATTCTGTCAGACACTGAGCAGGAATGGATTTAGACGGGCCTGCATAGCAGTTTCCCCTTTTATGCAGTGGAATAAAGATCTTAAAGTTTTCCCATTATGCATTTCCACATTTGCAGCCAAATTGGGATAATGCCTACTTTATATTTGTTGCATGTACTTGTTCACCAAGCATAATCTAAAAAAATATTTAAAAAATGCTGCTCACCATTTTAACTGCTTGTTTGTGATAACTCACTGAACAGTTGTACTCAGTTCTCTTTGCATATGAGGTGGCAGATGAGATGTTTTGTTTCCATAATTAAACTCTTTCTGCACTGAGCTGGCAGATCTCATGGTCTCTTGAAAACTAGATTTGAACACTATCCGTCCTGACAAAAGGTTAAGCTTTTAGAAGCTGGGCTTCCTGCATTGTATGTTAATGAGGGACTCAGACTGTCCCAAGCATTTTGTATTAGAACAGACTCTGGGGGTTATTTACTAAAGGCAAATCCACTTTGCACTACAGGTGCACTTGGAAGTCGCTGTAGATCTGAGGGGGACATGCAAGGAAAATAAAAAACAGCATTTTAGCTTGCACATGATTGGATGATAAAACCAGCAGAGCTTCCACTCATTTCAGATCTTCCCCTCAGATTTACAGTGACTGCACTTCCAAGTGCACTTGTAGTGCAAAGTGGATTTGCCTTTCGTAAATAACCCCCTCTGACACTGTTCAGAAATGCTTGCAGTCAACCACGTGGCCTTCTTCTGACAAACATCTAAATGGTACATGGTAAGAATTTTTTTTTATTCTTTTTTTTAGGTATGCCATGTAAATACGAACACATAACAAACAAATAATGGGCTTTATCCAATACAACTGCAAAAGTGGAAATATACCTGATATCCATGTTGGAATACAAGGAATGCTTGATGTTATTTAAATAGCAGCAGTTTGCCGCTAAAATAGCCTAATGCTGTTTGTTTTCAGTTTTCCAAATGAGAGGTAGGCATGTTCTTATTAAGCTGTAACTACTACTGTTGCAGTGTACTTGAAGTATTGGGAATTGAAAACAGCAGGTGTTGCTGTCATTTATGACTGACCATCTAAATCAGGAAAGAGAGGACTGTAGTTAATGTTAATGAGCTATACTTGCCAATGCAGAGACCACTGTGGAACTTCCTCCTCTGTATACTCACAGAGGCTTACTCTCTTCCTGACTGTCATAGATAGCCAGCTGAAGGAAAGCATTGCCATTTATAACAAGGAAACTTTTCGGTCTTTTTTTTTTTCCACAGTCATACAGGAAAGATCATGTCTCCATTTTTGCGCATAAGTCTTTCTAATTTTGAAGTTGGACCGTACTTGCAAACTAATGGGGAGGCAACACAGAGACCCTATTGTGCTGTCATAGTAAAAGAAGCTATTGACACAGGTAAGCATATGTTGCAATGTCTTGTAATATGTTGCAATATGTATAATCAAGTTCACTATGTCCAATTCTGGATGTTAAAAAGAAAAATATGTTGCTTGTCTGAATATGCAAAATCATTTAAATTAAATGTGCCCAAGATTTAGTTTTTAAAATGATACAAGCTGGTATATTTTTATCCATTAAAGATCAAAGCTTAACATAGAGTTCTATGTAAAATGAAGTTCAAGGAAATGTAATTAGTATTATATACATTGATCTGATGATATATTTAAAAATGGACCTTTCCCCCCTTTCACTAAATTTCACTAAATTTCACATGAGCATTATACTATGCATGTAAAATCATCCAACACTGTTTGCTTTTACTTACCTTTTTGTTTGTCCACTTCCTGGTTTCCCTGAAGGCATTGGTGATGTAGCTCCTTCCACACAGATGCCCACTTGGAAGGCGACACAAGTGCCTTGAGGAAGATCTTGTTCCTAAACTGCGAGATCTCGTCATACTTCACGTGTGCTAGCTAAAGTGCATGAAGTAAATGGCGCCTGGAGCTTCCTCTACAGAACTGCCTGTAGAGGAAGCTCTGGGCACCATTTTGGTACATAGAGAAGTTGGAGGTCAGTGTAGGGGAGACGCTGTGTCAGTGTGTGGTTGTGCCATAGTAATTGAAGAGGCCACTGGTGTTCCTACACGTGCATTAAGCTTGTTTTGACCACCTTAATCGGGGTCAGAACAATCTGGTAGGCCTTTTATTTTACAGCACATGGTGGAGAGTTTTTCTCTTCAGGGCTTTCCAAGCTACCTTCTCACACTCTTCCCCTGGGTGATGCTTCCATCTGTAGAAGAACTGTGAAATACTGGCTAACTGGAAATATCATTTTCTTCTTTACCTTAAGAACTGTCATATCAACCCTATCTTTAGAGAATTAATTGTGGTTTTTACTATGAATGAATTTTTACAGCACTGCCACAATTTATGCACTTTGCACTTTATTTGGGAACATTAAAATATATATGTGGAATTTTCATGATTGTATATTCCACACTGGATATGCTGTATTAAACAAACAAACAAATCCTGTTTGAAAAAGAAGCAGCTAGCACAAGGTAAAGAGATAGAACACCTTCAATGAACACCAGTATATAATGTGCAGCACTATAATCATAAGTAAAACCGAAGGACATGATGTATAGATTATACACTTTAAAGAAGCAAATTAAAAAAGGCCCAGTAATTAATAGTGCTCATGTGCTGAGCAAAGTCCATAAAGGTGTAGGAAGTGCTTCAAACATCCAAAGGAAAGATCCCAGAAATCCAGTAAAGACAGTAGTGAAGTTGGGTGCTTACCAGCACCCACCAGAACCCAATGGCTCTCATACTACAGAGAAGCCAATAGCGCTTTATGGGGAAAATCCCAAAAATGCCCACGGTAGGTGTTGTTTTCGAATGCATTCATCTGACTGCCAGTTTTAGCCTTGCAGCTTTCATAGGTGAAGAGTCTGAAGAGGTTATTGATGGTTGTATGGTACCGAGAACCAGTTAAAGGAATACATACATGAAGATCTAGTTCCTGTAGGTGTGGTAGGTGTTGGATTGCAACACCTACCACGGGCATGTTTGGGATTTTTCCTTAAAGCGCTACTGGCTTCTCAGTAGTATGAGAGCCAGTGGGTTCTGCTAAGCATCCAACTTCACTTCTATCTTTACTGGATTTCTGGTTGCTTTCCCTGGGAAATCTGGAGCACCTCCTACACCTATGGATTTTGCTGAGCACATGAGCACTGTTAATTACTGGACTTATTTTATTTTGGTTCTTTAAAGTGTATAATCTATAGATCATGTCCTTCAGTTTTATTTTTGATAATAGCGCTGCACATTATATGCTGAAATTTTGATCAGTGTTTTCTGCTAGACTTTCAGTATGTTTCAGTATTGCTACAAAAGAGGTTACTGTAATGCCAGTATAAGAAGGGGGCATTGCATGAGCATGGTGCTGTCTGCACATTTCTAAATTGTGCTCTGTGCTAAACTCTCTAAATATACCCATATAGCCTCAATAACCCTAACCCAAACACAGCTTCAAAATGGGGAAAAAGGCAACAAGTTTGAACATTCCAAATGCACATGCCATTATGGAGCTTCGAGAATGAGACCTATCAAACTAGAATTCAAACAGAAATTTGCTACTGTATATAAATTTGAGGACCGAAAAAAACACAACAGGAGCAATTATCTGTGGATCTACAGCCTATCTGAGGCTTCACAAGAGGAGGGCTTAGTGGACATGGTAAGGGGCATTTTGAATTTCCTTTTGGGCAGGGCAGTCACTTCTCACTTGCGTCTTGATACGGTACACAGAGACCAAAAACCTTTGTAGCCTAACGTAGACTCCCCTAAAGATGTAACTGTCCGCTTTCACTATTATGAATGAAAGGCAATGAAGAAACTGCAGAGCTCCTCTGCAATTGATTTTGATGAGTTGGCACTACAATTATTCCTGGACCTTGCCTCTACCCAAGTTCAAAAAGTATTATATGGCCTCCATCCTGCCTTATATTGTTTATTGGGTCCATAATGTCTCACACACAAGTTGGATGTCCTTAGAAAAACACGCAAATAGACCTAGAGATTGTAATACCGAAACAATTCAGATCCCTTACTAAGTACTCCGACCCAATAACCACCAACCTACATCTTTTACCTCATACACCAACTGACTTCTTCCCTCCTGGCAAAACAGACCAGGATTTCTTATCAGGATTTCCGACGGAATTACGCTCAAGCTGTCTTGCATACACACGGTCACACCTAATTCCGACCGCCCAGAACGCGGTGACGTACAACACGTATGACGGGAATAGAAAACGGAAGTTCAGAAGCCAGTAGCCAATAGCTTCTGTCTCGTACTTGTTTCAGAGCATGCGTCGTTTTTGGAACAGCATACAGACAAGCGTTTTTTCCGATAGTAATTTGTTCAGTTGGAAAAATATAGAACATGTTCTCTATCTAAGTCCGTCTGAATTTTCGACAGAAAAAGTCAGATGGGGCATACACACGGTCGGAATATACAATGAAAAGCTCCTATCTGACTCTTTCTGTCGGACATTCCGCTTGTGTGTACGCGGCATAAGACCTCTCCAAAACCTTTGGACCAAATGAGACTCCTGTAACAGGGACTTTTGGAGGTACCAAAAATGTACGTACTTCAAATTAGTTTTACCTAAAGCTCTCTGCTCAGTGGATGACCTCTACCCTTTTAAAATCTCCTTTATGCACAAGATACCTCCACTCACTGTGTTTCACAATTATACAAGACTATGCTGTCCCTCTTTAAGCTCTTAGAAAGATAATATTATATCTATTCAAGAGTCCATATCATCTGTCTCATATGCTATTTTTGCGATACTGCATTCTCTCCCCGCTCCTAAGGCATAATGACAAGACTTACCGTACTTACTACTCCCTGTGTTAGATTGACAGATATGCAGATGCACTAAAGTCTGATTGTGCTTACCCCTCTGTCCCACAGCCCTGCTGTACTGAAAACAATTCAGCAGGCAGCTATAAAGACAAATTTACCTATGATTGTAGATATTAAAAACTCAGTTTTTGTTTAAAGTGCACTTGCGACTATAAAGGTTAAACTATTTTCATATTTTTAACAAGCAGTAAGGGCTCCGTTCACTCTATGTCATTGGGGTAAAGCACATGTTAGTGGAACTTCTGTCAATGCATATTAATTGGGTTGCTGAGATAAAGTTTATGTATTATTGCAACAGCATAGTGTGAATAAGTCCGAAAAAAGTTTTATAACAAGCCATCCTTGAACTCCCTAGGTCTGCATTCACACTGGCATTCACAAACCTGTGATTATATTTTTTTCTAGGACATTTCTCAATATATAAAATGTATTTTATAGTTTTGTTCACACTGTGCATTTACCTGTGTTTTTATGTGTGCAGTTTAGATGCGTTGAAAGTAAACAGAATTCAGTGCATCCAGGGGCGTGGATACCCTGGAGTCCAGGAGTAGATAGTCTGAATACATCTAAATGCATGTAAACATGGGTAAATGTGTGTAAACACATTTGTGAGCGGGAGAACTTGATCTGGGACACATAAAGCTTGTTTATACTTCCTAATTAATTTCTCCTTTATTTAAATTACCAAAACTCAGGAGGCTAGTATGAATTTAGCCTATACTCAAAGATCGCAACAAATACTGTTGAGTCGGGTTTCAGACAGGAGGCATAACTAGAACCTTCAGGGCCAAGAAACCATAAAGCTGACCTGACCTGAGCCCGGGGCCCTTTCCACTGATCCTGGGGGCCTTTACTTCTGTTGTGGGGGCCCATTATTACGCTCCCACAGAAGGAACTCACCCTGCCCCTTCCTGGCCAACTTCCCACCCCCAACCCCACCATAGTAAATTTGGGCCAAATAATGGGTGTGGTCAAGGCTCAGAACTGCACCTTGCAGAAGGCGCAAGGTTCAGGACTGTGTACCATACAGTACAGGGCTCAGGAGTGCGTGTCACACAAGGCGCATGAAAAAAATATTACAATTGATGCAAAGCATCCCTTTCTCTTGTGCTGTTCACTGCTGTTCTACTTGAAATTTAAAGTCCTTTGCCCCCTGTAACAGGCCCCTCGGCTCTATCAATCCCTACAGCACCAGAAGATCACAGCTGTGGGGTTATATGCACACAGAATATAGACAGAGAGCTAATAGAGAGCTTGCTGTTCCCCAGCAAATTTCCCTGGTCCTCCCCAAGGAAAATCTCCCTTCCTTCAAGTGTCCCCCCTAAAACTAACTACCTAAATAACCTCTGCACTCCTCTTGGCCTACCTCTGCGCTCCCCATCCACAACTCACCTATGTGACTCTCATCCACAGTTCACCTTTTCTCTGTCCTTACCACAGTTCACCTTTGTAGCCCCTATCAACATCTTACCTTTGCACTTGTCAGTTCACAGCCTACACCCCCAAATCCTCAAGGTTCCTATAGCTGTCTCTCTGAACTACGCCCCACCATAGCTTTTTTGCCTCTGCCCCCCCCCCCCCAATAGCTTTTTTGCCTCTGCAGAAATACCCTCATCACATCCACGGCCCTTTCTCCTCTGCATGCATATATGTGAAAAAGGGTGCGCTCACTGTGAATATTGATAACAATTTACATCACATTAAACTTATATATATATATAATATATATATATATATATATATATATATATATATATATATATATATATATATATATATATATATATATGTACACAATGATTCAAATTTTCAAAATTATGATTAAAAAAAACGAAATTCAAAACCAAAACCAAAACCAAAAAAAGTCTATCAATATTAGTCACCACCCGCGGAGGGGAGCACAGATTGCACAGATTTTGTTTACAGCACTTGGCATTACAGAACTTTAATACCCCATTGGGAATATCACTAATATTGATGGACTTTTTTTAGTTTTGGTTTTGAATTTATATTTTTTTGAATCATGATTTTGGACATTTGAATCACTGTATGTGAGTTTAATGTGATGTATATTGTTATCAATATTCAAAATGAGAGCGCCCTTTTTCACATATAATTCATATATCATTTTTCACAAATTGGTACATAGGAGTACACCCCTCACATTTTTATAAATATTTTATTATATCTTTTCATGCGACAGCACTGAAGAAATTATACTTAGTAGTGAGTGTACAGCTTGTATAACATTGTGAATTTGCCGTCCCCTCAAAATAACTTAACACACAGCATTAATGTCTAAACCGCTGGCAACAAAAGTGAATACACCCCTAAATGAAAATGTCTGAATTGGGCCCAATGTGTCAATATTTTGTGTGGCCACCATTATTTTCCAGCACTGCCTTAACCCTCTTGGGCATGGCATTCACCAGAGCTTCACAGGTTGCCTCTGGAGTCCTCTTCCACTCCTCCATGACGACATCACAGGGCTGGTGGATGTTAGAAACTTTGCGCTCCTCCACCTTCCGTTTGAGGATGCCCCACAGATACTCAATAGGGTTTAGGTCTGGAGACATGCTTGGCCATTCCATCACCTTAACCCTCAGCTTCTTTAGCAAGGCAATGATCGTCTTGGAGGTGTGTTTGGGGTTGTTATCATGTTGGAATACTGCCCTGCGGCCCAGTCTCCAAAGGGAGGGGATCATGTTTGGCCTCAGTATGTCACAGTACATGTTGGCATTCATGGTTCCCTCAATGATCTGTAGCTCCCCAGTTCCGGCAGCACTCATGCAGCCCCAGACCATGACACTCCCACCACCATGCTTGACTGTAGGCAAGACACACTTGTCTTTGTACTCCTCACCTGGTTGCTACCACACACACTTGACACCATCTGAACCAAATAAGTTTATCTTGGTCTCATCAGATCACAGGACATGGTTCCAGTAATCCATGTCCTTAGTCTGCTTGTCTTCAACAGACTGCGGGTTTTCTTGTGCATCATCTTTAGAAGAGGCTTCCTTCTGGGACAAGAGCCTTGCAGACCAATTTGATGCACTGTGCGGCATATGGTCTGGGCACTGACAGGCTGACCCCCCACCCCTTCAACCTCTGCAGCCATGCTGGCAGCACTCATACGTTTATTTTCCAAAGTCAACCTCTGGATATGACGCTGAGCACATGCACTCAACTTCTTTGGTCGACCATGGCGAGGCCTGTTCTGTGTGGATCCTGTCCTGTTAAACCGCTGTATAGTCTTGGCTACCATGCTGCAGCTCAGTTTTAGGGTCTTGCCAATCTTCTTCATCTTTATGTAGAGCAACAATTCTTTTTTTCAGGTCCTCAGAGAGTTATTTGCCATGAGGTGCCACGTAGAACTTCCAGTGACCAGTATGAAAGAGTGAGAGCGATAACACCAAATTTAACACACCTGCTCACAGCTTAGACCTTGTAACATTAACAAGTCACATGACACTGGGGAGGGAAAATGGCTAATTGGGCCCAATTTGGACATTTTTACTTAGGGGTGTACTCACTTTTGTTGCCAGTGGTTTAGACATTAATGGCTGTGTGTTAAGTTATTTTGAGGGGACATCAAATGTACACTGCTATACAAGCTGCACACTCACTACTTTACATTGTAGCAAAGTGTCATTTCTTCAGTGTTGTCACATGAAAGTATATAATAAAATGATAAATAATAAATAATGATAAATAATAATAAAATGTTGGTTGATGCACTACACCCATTAGCGCAGGGTATATGTGTATACGTACACACATATTTATAGTTTTCTCCTCTTCAAACATGCGGCGGGCGCCACTCACACGGTATGTGCAGGCACAGAACTGAATTGAGCAGCTCCGCCAATCGGAACTTTAGCACAGAGCCGAGGAGGCATTTCAGAGAGCTGCACTTGGCTCTGTGCTATGAGGGTTGACAGGTTGCAGATGACAGGGCTGCCAGAACAGAGAACGCCAGGGCCTGGTCGCAAGTGCAACCTTTGCGACCGTGGTAATTCCACCACTGCTTCAGGCTTAAAAAAAAACTACTGTTTATTTACAATAAAAGGCTGACAGGCTGCCTGTTCATCATGTATATGTTTAGGGTACTTTTGTCTCTTTTAAACACTTAAAAGAAACATAACTTTGAACTGTATAACCGTAATTTTTACAGGTACCTCACATTGACACATTGTTCAGGCCCAACTGGGAACATAAACCTAAATATACTGGCCTCTCCTCTTAAAAGTATTCCAAGCACAATGGATATTCCTAAACAAGTGACAATTCTGTACAGTTCTCCGACAACACACCCCTGCTCCTTTTGACAAACCTTGAACAAAGTGGACTAGAGACTTTGAGGACTTGGAAGAAACTTTCTCAACAGTTGTCAGTGCACAGGATCTTTGTTGGCAGTTCTGCTTTATTCACTGTACTATACCTCCTACAAAATGCATAAATTGGGAATTAGCCACTTTGTTACTGTAATGCCGCGTACACAACAAATGTTCAAAGTGAGCTTGTTGTCGGAAAACCCGACCGTGTGTATGCTCCATCGGACATTTTCTGTCGGAATTTCTAACAACAAATGTTTCAGAGCTGGTTCCCAAATTTTCCGACAACAAAACTTGTTGTCGGAAATTCCGATCGTGTGTACACAATTCTGACGCACAAAATTCCACGCATGCTCGGAATCAAGCAGAAGAGCCGCACTGGCTATTGAACTTCATTTTTCTTGGCTCGTCGTACGTCTTGTACGTCACCCTGTTCTTGACGCTCGGACTTTCCGACAACATTTGTGTGACCATGTGTATGCAAGTTCAAGCCAACATCCGTCAAAAAAAAATCCACAGATTTGTTGTCGGAATGTCCGATCGTGTGTACACGGCATTGCTGTTCCTCTACAACACCAACAGATGCGGTGCATGTCTTTTGGTCTTGTGTTCAAATATCACGTAACTGGCAAAAACTCACTTGCAAATTGATTATTTTAATCCTTATGCTGCTAGCATTAGTAAATAGAAAAGAATATGATATTTACTTGTTTTAAACTTTTTTGTTTACATTTCTTCAGTTACTTTTTGTTTCTTGCCTAGGCAAGTGATGTCATACATCCCAGGAGTCTTCAGGAGGGTCAACAACTTGGTTTCTTTTTAAGTAGCCCAGGAGTCTTCAGGAGGGGAGGAGAGGGGGAGGGTTTTTCTCAGCTAAGCACACTCTCCTGCATGCATGCTTGAGCTAAGAGCAGATGGATTCCAGTAAATGCTACATGAATCATTTGCCCTTACTCAAGATGGCCATGGACAGAAATGCTAGGGGGTTGTTTTACAAAGTGATTTCTCAACAAAATAAAGTATGAAGAATATTGAATATTAAAAATTAAAGTGGAGGTCCTGCCGAATTTTTTTTTTTAAGTCAGCAGCTACAAATACTGCAGCTGCTGACTTTTAAAATATGGACACTTACCTGTCCAGGGCGCCCACGATGTCAGCACCCGAAGCCGATCAGTCCCCCAGCTCTCAGGTGGAAGCGCCGCCATCTTCGGTAAAGGAATCAGGAAGTGAAGCCTTGCGGCTTCACAGCCTGGTTCCCTACTGCGCATGCGTGAGTCACGCTGCGCGATCCCACAGGTCCCTGCTGTCTTCTGAGACCTGTGTGTCTCCCAGAAGACAGCGGGGGGAGACAGAGGAGGCGCCGGATAGGGCGGAGATATCCGCGGGTACCCGCAGATATCTATGCCCGGAAGTGGGAGCAAATACCTGGATTATACAGGTATCTGCTCTCCCCTCCCCCCGAAAGGTGCCAAATGTGACACCGGAGGGGGGGGAATTCCAAAAAGCAGAAGTTCCATTTTTGGGTGATAGCTTTAATTACATTTTTTTTTTTTTGGTTGGTGGTGCTCAGATGCAGTGAAGATCCGCTTAAAACTTTTTGTTAATCTCACCCCAGACATTTTACAACAAGCAACTTTATATTAGCCATGCGTGCCCAAATAAGACTGTGTTTAATAACAGTTCCAACCCTGGTAAACATTTTGATCCAACTTCAGTTGGACTTTGTACTAGGAAGCACTGAAAGTGTGTTAATGTACTATGACCTTTACATATTTTTACATATTACACATTTTACATACACATATTTTTTTCCTTTTTTTTTTCCTTATTTGGGAGGAACAGGAAGACTCCAGTGTATGAATGCATTTGAGTGTACGAAAGTTCACACATAAGCCTGTTGTTTCAACTTTCTTTTTGATCTGGTTTGCTTCATACTGAAAATATTCATAATTAGAACACCTTTCAAAAAAAAAAAAAAAAGATTCTGTTCTAGAAAATCTTACTGCATTTACTCTGAAAACTAATTTGTTCACAACTAACTATACATAGAGATATGAATGAGGGCTTGTTTTAAAGTGCTTTTACTGTTTGGTAATATCAGCTTTTAAGACACTCTCTAGATAATCATTAATTGGTACATGATATGTCATCTAGATGGTACAATGTGGCAATCACATTTTTTTCAGTAAATGTAAACATGGAAACAATATGGGTGAAACTAGAAAGAAAGTAATGCCTCTCCTGATTGAGATATCAGACATTAACAGACATCTATCATGTAATATAAAAATCAGGTTAGGGGAATAGTACATGATCCTAAAGGATAAGAAAGAAGAAGAGAAGTTAGAGCCTTGGAGCAACGAGAAGGGAGAGTGGGAGGCAGGTAAAGGTATTTTTTTTTTGGGGGGGGGGGGGAGGTAGAACTTTTTTTTTACCCTAAAAGGAAAATGTTGACATGTGCTTTCCATAGTGCACATGGCAAGATAGGGCAGGGCTGTATTTTATATTCATTTTATAATCATTAATGTACAATCTGCTAGATAGGTGAAGGAAACTTGGTCGCTATGTGTGTGGATATCTGGGCATGTATGAGGGCCCACAATGCAAAGATACCATAATGATTTACCCCTGTATTGGTTCATTTGCTTTAGCACAGTGTCTTTCATTTGTTTATACTGTACTTCCTACTAGGACCTACCTGAACCATTATGAACATCAATTATGCTTATTCTTCTATACAGAAAATGGAAAGATCTATGTCCAGAAAAAGCCGACCATGTACCCTCCATGGGAGAGCACATTTGATGCTCATATTAATAAGGGAAGAGTCATGCATATTATTGTGAAGGGCAAATCAGAGGGTGTGACATCAGAGACCACAATTGAACTGAATTCATTAGCTGAACGATGTAAAAAGAACAGCGGGAAGATGGAGATATGGGTAAGATCTATCATTTTTTAATTCATATTTTACATTCATATATATGGAAACATGTCACAGGACTTACCAAATTAAAAATGAAAGTTTTACTAAACCCACAACAATATAATCAGTCTGTAATTGTAGTAAAGCATGCTTGTTATACTCACTGTGGAACCTGAGGGGTTAGGTCCGGTTCACACTAGTGCGATGCCAGACATCGCATGTGAATTGCTGTTCAGATCACATGCGCTGTCTGGGCGATGCAATTTCAGCCATACAATACAAACTGTATTGCTGAAATCGCATCACCAAAATGGTGCAGAACCCTTTTTTTGGTCTGCACTGGAATCGGATCGCATGGGTGTTCACACTTATGCGATCCGATTCCTGCACCATTTCACAGTTCGCAATGCGATCTGCTGACCAATCTGAGGGTGTCGTTAATTTTACACTGAAACCCGCAACGGTTCGCAGATCTCAGTGTGAACCACTGTGCGATTCAGGTGCGATGAGGGAACCCGCACTGGATTTGCAGAGTTCTCGCATCGCACTAGTGTGAACCGGCACTTAATCCTACACATTGTGTAAAAGGGCTGTTTGATCCTGTCTTCTCTGATCCTCCTATTCTTTTACTGTCACCAATCCACCTGCTAGTAGTGCAGAGCCTTGGGGGAACTCTGCACATGCTCAGTTTGGTGTGTATTGCTAGAGAGATTTTTTTCCTTTGGGAGGGTGCATGGAATCACCACAGAGCCAATAAGCCAATAAGCCAATAAGAGGGTCATGGGTCATGCAGCCTCATAGGATAGTCAGAGGAGAATGAAAACTCCTATAAGCTTTAACCAGTGCTCAGCTGGACACTGATAGTCACAAGCCTGTTATATACTGCTGATGAGAAAAAGTATTTAGCAGTTTACATTTAATAAAATAATTGCATTTGCATGTTCTGTGTACTGTAGGAGACCAGATATAGTGAATGCAGGGTCCTGGGTTTAGTAACACGTTAATTGTCATTTAGTTTGAGCACAGAATGATGGAATAGAAAATAGCATTGCCCCGTCCTGCTAACTGTGTATGCTGCACTGCTCACCATACACTGAAAGCAGGAAACAGCAAAGGAAGATATAAGCATACAATGTCTCTTTTATTCCTCTTTATCATCGTATAAGAGGAATTAGTTCTGCTAAAAGGGGTTGGCAGGGAAGAATTTTGGTTAATTTGCAAATAAACCACTACTGATGTATTAGAGAAAAATATCATTTCTACAAAGCAATACGGCTGCCCTCCCTGGCTGTCAAGTTTGTAGTTACAAACTAACTACCGTATATGCTGTCTTTCCTGAATTGCATGCTAATTCCAGAATATTTTCAGAATATTTTCAGTGAGGGATAGCCAGCCAACTCATTTTTTCATAAGGAGGTCAGCAGTGGCAGGCTTAGTACTTCTCCCAGTGATGGGGCACTGTTCCTCCAGCTGATACCAATGATGGTACACTATTTCTCCCATTGACACCAACCATGGGGCACTATTCCTCCCTCTGCCACCAACGATCAGGTACTATTCCTCCCACTGATACCAACACTATTGCTCCCCTTAATACCAAAGATGGGGCATTGTTTAATCCCACTGATGCCAAGACATCTTCTACTCCCACCAGCTCCCCTAAAGTCTGAAGGACAGTAAACCAGCCTTTGTTTAGAAAGTTTGGAGACCCCTGGTTTAAAGTATTGAAAGCAAACAATTAGCTAAGTAACCAGAATTTTTAGAAGAAGAATGTCAGCAATGGCTGAACATTTGTTTCTCTTGTGACAGGTTTTCCTTATTATCACCAGGAAGGGTGAATCACAAGAGTTATATTCATCGTGGAATACACAACATTTGTTCCAGCAGTTATTTTGTTTAACATTTTGTTGATCTTCAATTTCTGACTCACTAAATTCGAAGCAATGACTCATGAACTGATCATATCATAATAAAATGTGTTTTTCACAATTATCTTCCTTCAATAAACAACATAAATAACTTTTAGCTGCTTAATAAATAAAAGCAACCTATCAAGTGATTCTGTTAGTATATAGGATTGTAGAAATTTTGGTGGAATCCATGATCAGCAAAACTCAACTAGTGTTCAGAAAATAAAAACTTTTTTTGCTTTCTGTACAGATAGAACTTAAACCACAAGGCAGAATGATAATGAATGCAAGATACTTCCTGGAACAGACAGGTAACACTATTTTCTGTTTATATGTACTTCTTCTTAACAAAATGCTTTGTGCTGTAACTTACCACACCGCGTGCAGTCCAGTGCATTTTTTTATGCATCAAAAACGCATGGAAAGTAGGTTATATAGTTTCCAATAGCATAGTTCACACCAGTGCAGTCAGTTCCAGGGCTTTCCAGATCCAGAAAAAAAAAGTAGGACACGCTGCATTTTTTCTGCACTGAACTGTACTGGAAGGCAGTAAAATGCATCAAAAAGCACTGGATCCTGGTACAGTGAAAAAAAAAACTGTTAAAAAGAAGAAAAAAAAGCATCTGGAATGCATCCGGAAATGCATGCGCATGTAGAGATGCATTTGGAACGGACCTGGAGTGCATTTTTGTGGTGCGAACCACCTGCTATCAAGCAGGAGATGTTGAAAGCATACACTGTAAAGCATATCTATGGTCAAAATGTAAAATCATACAGTCCCTTGAAAAAGTATTCACACCCCTTGAAATTTTCCACATTTTGTCAGGTTACAACCAAAAACGTAAATGTATTTTATTGGGATTTTGTGTGATAGGCCAACACAAAGTGGCACATAATTGTGAAGTGGAAGGAAAATGATAAATGGTTTCCAAGTTCTTCACAAATAAATATCTGAAAAGTGTGGCGTACATTGTATTCAGCCCCCTGAGTCAATACTTTGTAGAACCACCTTTCCCTGCAATTACAGCTGCAATTATTTTGGGGTATGTCTCTAACAGCTTTACACATCCAGATAGTGACATTTTTGCCCATTCTTCTTTGCAAAATAGCCCAAGCTCTGTCAGATTGGATGGAGAGTGTCTGTGAACAGCAATTTTCAAGTCTTGCCACAGATTCTGCTGCAAGGTAAAACTCCGCCCCAGTCTCAAGTCTTTTGAAGACTCTTATGCCGTGTACACATGGTCGGACTTTTCGGCTACAAAAGTCCGACAGCCCGTCCGACAGACTTTCGACGGACGTTTGGCGGACTTGCGGCAGACTTTCTAACGAACGGACTTGCATACATACGATCACACAAAAGTCCGACGGATTCGTACGTGATGACATACACCGGACTAAAATAAGGAAGTTGATAGCCAGTAGCCAATAGCTGTGCTAGCGTGGGGTTTTTGTCCGTCAGACTAGCATACAGACGAGCGGATTTCTGGGTCCGGCGGAGTTACGACGTAAAGATTTGAAGCATGTTTCAAATCTAAAGTCCGTCAGATTTGTGGCTGGAAAAGACCGCTGAAAGTCCGGGGAGGCCCACACACGATCAGATTGTCAGCCGGCTTTAGTCCGTCGGCGTCCGTCTGACTTTTGTAGACGAAAAGTCCGACCGTGTGTACGCGGCATAACAGGTTTTCTTCTAAAGCCGCATACACATGAGCGGAATGTCCGACAGAAAAAGTCAGACGGAAGCTTTTCATCGTCTATTCCGATCGTGTGTATGCCTCATCAGACTTTTTTTCGAAAATTCTGGCGGACCTAGAAATGGAACATGTTCTAAATATTTGCGACGGAATCAATTCCTATCGGTAAAACCGCTTGTCTGTATGCTGTTCCGACGGACCAAAAACGATGCATTCTCTGAAGCAAGTATGAGACGAAAGCTATTGGCTACTGGCTATTGCACTTCCTTTTTTTAGTCCTGTCGTATGCGTTGTACGTCACTGCGTTCTGGGCGGTCGGACTTTGATCAGTCGGACTTTGGTTTGACCGTGTGTAGGCAAGATCGCTTGAATGGAATTCCGTTGGAGTTCCGTCGGAGAAGCCTTCGGAATTTATTCCGACGGCAAAACCTGTCGTGTGTACGCGGCATAAGAATTCCCTGTATTTGGCTCCATCCATCTTCCCATCAACCCTGACCAGCTTCCCTGTCCCTGCTGAAGAAAAGCATCCCCACAACATGATGCTGCCACCACTGTTTCACGGTGAGAATTGTGTGTTCAGGGTGATGTGCAGTGTTATTTTTGCCACCACACAGCATTTTGCTTTTAGGCCAAAAAGCTCAATTTTGGTCTCATCTGAGCACAGCACCTTTTTCCACATGTTTGCTGTGTCCCCCACATGGCTTCTCGCAGATGAAAACAGAACTTCTTATGGCTTTCTTTCAACAATGGCTTTCTTCTTGCCACTCTTCCATAAAGGCCAGATTTGTGGAGTGCATGACTAATAGTTGTCCTGTGGAGAGATTCACCCACCTGATTTGTGGATCTCTGTAGCTCCTTCAAAGTTACCATGGGCCTCTTGGCTGCTTCTCCGATGAACGCTCTCCTTGGTCGGCCTGTCAGTTTAGGTGGACGTCCATTTCTTGGTAGGTTGGCAGTTGTGCCATACTCTTTCCATTTTTGAATGATGGATTGAACAGTGCTCCGTGAGATGTTCAAAGCTTGGGATATTTTTTTATAACCTAACCCTGCTTTAAACTTCTCCACAACTTTATCCCTGACCTGTCTGATGTGTTCCTTGACCTTTATGATGCTGTTTGTTCACTAAGGTTCTCTAACAAACTTCCGAGGGCTTAATAGAATATCTGTTTTTATAATGAGAATAAATTACACACGGGTGGACTCTATTTACTAATTAGGTGACTTTTGAAGGCAATTGGTTCCACTAGATTTTAGTTAAGGGTATCAGAGTAAAAGGGGCTGAATACAAATGCACGCCACACTTTTTACATCTTGATTTGTAAAAAAATGTTGAAAACTATTTATCATTTTCCTTCCACTTCACAATTATGTGCCACTTTGTGTTGGTCTATCACATAAAACCCCAATAAAATACATTTGAGTTTTTGGTTGTAACATGACAAAATGTGGAAAATGTCAAGGGGTATAGATACTTTTTCAAGGCACTTTATAATAATTTCCACATCATATTTCAATTATTTCTAGCCTAGTTCTATTAACCACTTGACCTCCGTAAGATTTACCCTCCTTCATGACCAGGCCATTTTTTGCGATATGGCACTGCGTTATTTTAACTGACAATTGCGCGGTCGTGCGACACTGTACCCAAATAAAATTGATGTCCTTTTTTGCACAAATAGAGCTTTCTTTTGGTGGCATTTGATTACCTCTGCATTTTTTATTTTTTGCGCTATAAACAAAAAAAGATTGACAATTTTGAAAAAAACTATATTTTTTACTTTCTGCTATAAAACATATCTAATAAAAAAATTGGGAAAAAAAATCAAATTTCTTCATAAATTTAAGCCAATATGTATTCTGCTACATATTTTTGGTAAAAAAAATCCCACTAAGCGTATATTGATTGGTTTGCACAAAAGTTATAGCGTTTACAAACTATGGGATATTTTTATTTTTTATTCTTTTTTTACCAGTAATGGTGGCGATCAGTGACTTATAGCGGGGCTGCGATATTGCGACGGACATTCTGACACTAACTGACACTTTTTGGGAACCAGTAACACTAAAACAGTGATCAATGCTAAAAATATGCACTGTCACTGTACTAATGACACTGGCTGGGAAGGGGTTAAACATCTAGGGTTATCAAAGAGTGAAATGTGTGCCTAACCAGTGTTTTGGTGTACACAGTGTGGTGCTTTTACTAGGGGAAGTATTGAATTTCATTCACTGCTTTGCAGGGAAAGTAAATCAATTACTTCCCAGCTGATAGGACAGAGCTCTGCCTTGTTTACATGGGCAGAGCCCTGTCCTGTGAGTGTTCCAGACGATCGGCGGGTGACGGTGGTACTCCATTGAGCGACACCCGCTGATCAGCATCTGGGACAGCGGCGGTGTGTGTGTGAACGCCCTACCTGGAGTTGCCTTGCCGCCGTCTATCTGTTATACGGTCAGCAATCGGTTAATCTGAACAATCTCGAAGTGTGTAAATGTACTTTGTGAACATCCCCACACATTTACTTCCTTGAATTCTGTGACTCGTATTAGCTATGCATGCTGTGTCATGGAATTCACAGCGCCTGCCTTTTGAAATACAGAGGTGCTGAGAGGAGGAGTTTCAGGAGGTGGAGTCACAGGAAACACGGCTTGTAGGCAGAAAGGTACCATGGGATATGTAGTCCTTAGAAATTGCAAGTTAACAGCAGAGGATCCAGGGAATCTGGGAAGTTGTCTGGGAAGTTGTGGAAATAATTGGCCAGCAGACAGACAGCACTCACAACATAAAAGGAGGTTTTTCAAGTAAGCTTATATTGGGTTGTCAATACTCTTATCTTTCCTTTAAGGAAGTGGTAATTACATTGGTATATAAGAGCACACAGGATGCCCCAAAATCTAGAGAACTTTATTATACAAATCTCCTGCTTAAAAGAGCTTCAGTATTGGCCTGTAACTATAATAATTAAATCTTGTGATTTAGTTCAGTCCCTTTTAACTTGCTGCCCAAGTCAGAAGAGTGCCATACGGTACATATGACTTTGGTTACAACTTTCCCCAAATTGTCATAATTCAGTTTGTATGTATTTTGTCAGTCTGAATTTTTTTCTGTGCATTTTCTATACAGTTGTACTGTGCTGTCGTTCTTTATCATTACCAGGTCCTTTCACTTTCACCCATATATCATACCCTACTTTGGTTTGTGCCTTTGCCCTCCCATCTGTGCTTGGTCAAAGCAATCCACGAGGGTTCCTCTCCCTTTTATGCTTCCCTTAATTTTCTGATTTATGTATTTGGCTTAGCCCTTGTAACCATGTTATTTGCCCTCCCCGTGCCTGTTTTTGGCTTCTTGTCTTTATTGATGAATCCAAACTTGTCAACTTTATCTGGACGTTCTGTCTGCTATCCTGCTAACAACCTTAACGCCCATACACACGATTGGACTTTTTGACAACAAACATGCAAATTAGCTGTTTTGGAGCAACATCCGACCGTGTGTACGATCCATCGGACAAACTTTTTCTGTTTCCATCGGACTTTTGTTGGCTGTGCGAACGGACAAACTTTCCGGCAACAAAAGTCCGATGGAGCAAAGTCCGATCGTGTGTACACAAAAGCATCGGACTTTTGTACAAACTACAGAACGCGGCCGGGAGAATGTTTCCAGCACTAACCCATCGCGCTGGTTCTCGGCGACAGGGTACTGTTCATCTCGCGCTGGCTGCAATAGGAAAAACACATTTTCCTATTGCGGCGAGCGCGAGAGGGAATTCCCCTCTGGGGGCATGCCAGGCCCTTAGGTCTGGTATGGATATTAAGGGGAACCCCCTAGGCCTAAAAGATGGCGTGGGGGTTCCCCCAAAATCCATACCAGACCCTTATCCGAGCACGCAGCCTGGCCGGTCAGGAAAGGGGGTGGGGACGAGCGAGTGCCCCCCCCTCCTGAGCCGTACCAGGCCGCATGCCCTCAACATGGGGGGTGGGTGCTTTGGGGGAGGGGGCGCCTTGCACCCCCCCACACCCCAAAGCACCTTGTCTCCATGTTGATGAAGACAAGGGCCTCTTCCCGACAACCCTGGCCGTTGGTTGTCGGGGTCTGCGGGCGGGGGGCTTATCAGAATCCGGGAGCCCCCTTTTAATAAGGGGGCCCCCAGATCCCAGCCCCCCACCCAATGTGAATGAGTATGGGGTACGTGGTACCCCTACCCATTCACCTAGGGAAAAAAAGTGTCAATAAAAAAAACACACTACACAGGTTTTAAAAGTAATTTATTAGGCAGCTCCAGGGGTCTTCTTCCGACTTCGGGGGTCTTCTGCCGACTTTGGGGGTCTCTCAGGCCTCTTCTCCCTCTCTCCAGTGTCGTCTCCGCGCTCTCTGGTTCTTCTCCGGTGCCTTCTTCCTTCTGCTGGGCTCCTCCGCTATCTTCTGCTCTTTTGCTAGCGGAGGAGCCCGGACATCTGGATCGTCTTCCCTCTTCTCTTCCAGAGATGTTGACACAACGCTCTCTCCGGCTGTAATGCTGTCTGTGCGCTCTGCTATGACTTATATAGGCGGTGACCCTGCCCCCCTATGGCATCACAGTCCCGGGGCATGCTGGGACTGTGAGGTCATAAGGGGGCGTGGTCATATGATGACATGAATTTCCGCCAACAAATGTTTGAGAGCAGCAAAACTTGTCAGAAATTCCGAGCCTGTGTACATAAGTCTGACGCATAAAAGTCCACGCATGCTCGGAATCAAGCAGCAGAGCCGCACTGGCTATTGAACTTCATTTTTCTCGGCTCGTCGTACGTGTTGTACGTCACCGCGTTCTTGACGTTCGGAATTTTTAACAACATTCGTGTGACCGTGTGTATGCAAGACAAGTTTGAGCCAACATCCTGCGGAAAAAAATCCACTGTTTTGTTGTTGGAAAATCCTATTGTGTGTACAGGGCATTAGATTTCATGTCTTGACATAAACTCACACACAGTAGTGGACTTGTGTACACAAGATAGGATTTTGCACCATAGGACTTTTTTTGCCGGAAAGTTTGTCTGTTTGCAGAGCCAACATTTGTCTGATGAAAGCCAAAAAAGTTTGTCCGATGGATCGTACACACGGTAGGATGTTGCCTTAAAACAGCTAATTTGCATGTTTGTTGTCAAAAAGTCTTATCGTGTGTATGGGCCTTAACACTTAGAACCTACACTAAATCAAATCCTGCAAGTTCAAATCTGACTTCTATACCTGTTCTGCTTCTAAATACTTCATTTAGATCATTTTATTGGGTTCCATTGTTGCTTTAAAAAATACTAAAGTCTGTAAGGGTAGGGGTATAGGGTGGTCGTCACGTCCTTCATGTTTTCCCTCCTCGTTGGGCGCCAAGCAAGGGTCGCATGAGAGGCCTACCTCGGGGTGGGTCCTTTGTGCTATGCCAGGCTTTGAACGGGGTCCCTAACCCTTGCACATGGGGTACCACTTTGCCCAAAGGCATGCTCACCAATGCACCAGGGACCAGGAGGGAGCTGCGGTCATGTGAAGAGTCAAACATTAAGTCAGCCTCCCAACTCAGAGGTGAGCCACATGTGTGCAGTACCCAAAGTACGGAGTTCCCCCTTAAGCTGGTCGTCCCATGTCCTACATACTTGTAGTGTTGCATCTGAAGGGACAGGCTGAGCCTCTGCCCCACTCCACCAGTTAGTGTACCTCTGTTACCTCACTCCCAGTAACAGAATGGGGACCCGCCGAGCACATAGTGTGGACCTCATGCATGCTCTCACTTAACTCTTCTTTTACTGTACCACGTGACCAGTCAATAATCTCCATAGCGCTAGTCCACTCCCGGTGACCGGCAGAGACAGACAGCTAGAGAGGGAAAAGCACCAACCCCCTCGCTACCGGAGAACCTTTCACCTAACCAGGTACCATGCCAATGACTGGTTGCTGTTCTTCCTTCTTGTCTTGTTGAATGAACCTCTATCATAGTGATGTTAAACATACCCAATTTTGTGGTTATGGACCCAAGTTCCCTAGTAATATGCCAAGATCTCACATGCACCCCTTGAGTATCTTCAGACCAGGCTCTGAGCAGTTGAATCAAATTTTACTGAAAACTTGGAACAACATGTATACCATGCAATAACCACTTTCTCCTAACTAAACCTAACTATGGTTGCCTCAGGTTACCTGCACAGGTGAAGCCTCTTTGAGAAAAGTCCTTGCTTGGCCACGCTTGTACACATTTTAACTGTGCCAGACATCAACAAGATGCACAGACCTACAAAAACCTTTTTTTATATAGATATATGCAATTGCTAAACATTTTAATTTTTGTGTTTTCCACAGATCCTAAAGCACACTATGAAGAAGAGGCAGAAAACCAGTTTGCATTACATCAACGCCGTGGAGCCATGAAACAAGCCAAGGTTCATTATGTCAAGTGTCATGAGTTTATAGCCACCTTCTTCCCTCAGCCAACATTTTGCTCCGTTTGTCATGAATTTGTTTGGTAATCCTCATGTTTTTCTGTACATGTTCAGATTCATAGGATAGACAATAGATTTTACCTGCAGATACTTACAGTACATATTAATGCTGTTTAGAAGTTTGATAAGCAATTGTGGTTGCACATTGACTGTAAATACTATTCCAGGGGTAGACAACCTTTTGAGCACAGTGTGTTGAAAATGTTTTCAAAGAAATTGAGCATGCCGATTTTATAACAAAAAAAAATGACGAAACTGATTTTTTATAAAGTAAATTCTGTAAACTACTTTAGTAGTGAGAAATTAACATCCTGCACTTTCACGCCTCAGATCAGCCCCAATTCCTACAACTCCACGCCTCAGATCACTGTCCCCCCTGCACATCTACCCCACCACTGTAACTCCCTGCACACTTGGACCACCACTGTAACCCCCTACTTATCTGCCCCACCACTGTAACCTCCTGTACATCTGCCCCACCACTGTACCACCCTGCTTATCTGCCCCACCACTGTACCACCCTGCTCATCTGCCCCACCACTGTACCACCCTGCTTATCTGCCCCACCACTTTACCACCCTGCTCATCTGCCCCACCACTGTACCCCCTTTATGATCTGCCCCACCAATGTACTCCCTTTCTCATCTGCCCTACCAATGTACCCCCTTTCTCATCTGCCCTACCAATGGACCCCCTTTCTCATCTGCCCCACCACTGTAACCCCCTGCTCATCTGTCCCACCAATGTACCTCCTTTCTCCTCTGCCCCAACACTGAACCCCCCTGCTCATCTGGTCCAACACTGAACCCCCCCTGCTCATCTGGTCCAACACTGAACCCCCTGCTCATCTGGCCCAACACTGAACCCCCCTGTTCATCTCTTCCACCACTTTACTCCCCTGCACATCTGCCCCATTGCTGTACCCTCCTGCTCATCTCTTCCACCACTGTATCTCCCTGCACATCTGCCCCATTGCTGTACCCTCTTCTCATCTATGATAGGCGCGATATGCAGAGTGGTGAAAGGAAGCAGAGGTGAGACACATCTACCTGTCCTGGTATACTCATCCTGCTGATCCAACTCTCGCATTCCAGCCCATGTGCTTGTATGTGATGTATGTGATGTCACATACAAGCATCTGGAATGGATGCGCAATGATGAGCTCAGGTCAGGGGCATTTTCTGAAAGCAGTGGGCCTGGGTGCAGGATCATAAGTTAGGACCCCGCAGCTGAGAAAAAGTGGGGCGCTCTGCCCCACAGGAAAAGCTGGGTGTAATTTTTCATTGCATTGAATACTGGCGCTAGCCTAAAGGGACACAGATTGCAGGGGTTCAGTAGTAAGTGACGCAAAGGTTCAGGAATAACTTAAACAAAATTCACAGAAGCTCAACAGTGATTCCACAAACTGTCACCTGGTTGTGGTTTTCTCAATCACAGTGAAATCCCTTTTTTCTGAGATTGATAGTGGCAACCAAGCAAGTTATCTTCCTCCAGATGGTGAGAGGGGCTAGCAGGACTGTGATTGGCTTTAGCAGTGGCCAATGACAGTCCTCCTCCTTCTGGAAACAGAGACTGCCCCCCCAGCAGAACTGCACCCAATCTCTTCCCCATCACAAAAGCTGACGATCGCAGCTACAGCAAAGTTAGAGAACCAAACAATGTTTCCCATCTTTTACAATGTTTGGGGGCACAGTGCCTCCCCCTCAGTGCAGGTGCGGTGTGGGGAATTCTGAAATTGGATTGCATTAGTGTCTCACTGACACTTCCCTGCTCTGCTCTGCTGATGAGGAGGGAGTCGAGTGACGGCAAAAGAGGCTTTGTGTTTCGGGGGTTGCCTACCCCTGTACTATTTTGTGAAGAGCACTTTTCCATTTTGTTGCTTTTTCTCAGTCTATTATTAATTAGCATTACACTAACCTTTTAGTAGCTTGTGAATAAATCACTTAAAATTAAAAAGCATTAACAAAATAAATAGCGCCCTAGGAAACTTAGCAACTGAATGCATTTCGATTGAAGGAATAACTGAAAATAACATAACATTATGCTTTATTAGATGCAAAGTGGTTTACTTTGAGCTCACGAAGATTGAACCATTAATGAGCAGTCAATTACTGGTTGTTCTTACATCCTATCATTTGAGCTGGATTTGGGTGAACCAGTCTTCCAGGCGTGCCGTTTTTGCAAGACTTGCAACATGTTTTAATATAATAGGGAAGCATTAATGTCAATAGCACAGAGTTTACTTACAGCACAACCTTACAAAGAAGTGTAGGCCAGGGGTAGGCAACCCCCAGCACTGGTGCCGCAAGCCTCTTTTGCCGGCACACGACTCCCTCCCCATCAGCAGAGCAGTGCAGGGAAGTGTCAGTGAGACACTAATGCATTCCAATTTCAGAATTCCCCACGCCGCACTGCACTGAGGGGGAGGCACGGTGCCCCCACACATTGTAAAAGATGGGAAACATTGGTTCTCTAACTTTGCTGTAGCTGCGATCATCAGCTTTTGTGTTTGGGAAGAGATTGGGTGCAGTTCTGCTAGGGGGGGTCGGTCCCTGTTTCCAGGAGGAGGAGGACAGTCACTGGCCACTGCTAAAGCCAATTACAGTCCTGCTAGCCCCGTCCACCATCTGGAGGAAGATGACTCGCTTGGTTGCCACTACGAATCTCAGAAAGAAGGGATCTTTCTGTGATTGAGAAAACCAATCAGGTGACAGTTTGTGGAATTACTGTTGAGCTTCTGGGAACTTTGTTGAAATTATTCCTGAACCATTGCATCACTTACTACTGAATCCCTGCACTCTGTGTCCCTTTAGCCAGTATTCAGCGCAATTAAAATCACACCCAAGTTTGCTGTGGCGCAGAGTGCCGCACTTTTTCTCAGCTGCGGGGCCCAACTTATGATCCTGCACACAGACCCACTGCTTTCAGTAAATGCCCCTGACCTGAGCTCATCATTGCGCATCCATTCCAGATGCTTGTATGTGAATAACATACATCACATACAAGCACGTGGGCTGAATGCGAGAGTTGGATCTCTGCTTCCTTTCACCACTCTGCATATCACGCATATCATTGATGAGAAGAGGGTACAGCGGTGGAGCAGATGAGCAGGAGGGTTTCAGAGGTGCAACAGAAGAGCAGGACGGTACAGCGGTGGGCAGATGTGCAGGATGATGAGAAAGTTTTGGGCCAGATGAGCAGGTGGGTTCAGCAGTGAGCCAGATGATGACCCTGTTCAAATCATTAGTAAGACCTCATCTGGAATATGCAGTTTCAGTTTTGGGCACCAGTTCTCAACAAGGATATCGGGGAACTGGAGAATGTGCAGAGAAGGGCAACCAAACCGATAAGAGGCATGGAGAAGCTCAGCTATGAGGAAAGATTAGAGGAACTGAATTTATTCACTCTTGAGAAGAGGAGAATAAGGGGGGATATGATCAACATGTTCAAATATATAAGGGGTCCATATAGTGAACTTGGTGTTGAGTTATTCTCTTTACAGTGAACACAGAGGACACGTCGGCACTCTTTACGTCTAGAGGAAAAGAGATTTCATCTCCAAAAGCGGAAAGGTTTCTTCACAGTAAGAGCTGTGAAAATGTGGAATAGACTCCCGCCAGAGGTGGTTCTGGCCAGCTCAGTAGATTGCTTTAAGAAAGGCCTGGATACTTTCCTAAATGTACATAATATAACTGGGTACTAACATTTATTGGTAAAGTTGATCCAGGGAAAATCCGATTTGCCTCTTGGGGGATCAGGAAGGAATTTTTTCCCCTGCTGTAGCAAATTGGAGCATGCTCTGCTGGGGTTTTTTGCCTTCCTCTGGATTAACTGTGGGTAAAGAATTGGGTATATTGGATTGTACGATATGTTTTATTTTTTATTTTTATTTTTTTTATGGTTGAACTGGATGGACTTGTATCTTTTTTCAACCTGACTAACTATGTAACTCTATGTACTATGTAACTATGAGCAGGGGGTTCAGTGTTGGGCCAGATGAGCAGGGGGGGTTTAGTGTTGGGGCAGATGAGAAGGGGGTTACAGTGGTGGGAAAGATGAGCAGGGAGGGTTCAGTGTTGGGGCAGATGAGAAGGGGATTCAGTGGTGGGACAGAAAAGCAGTGGGGTAGAGCAGTGGGGCAGATGTGAAAGGAGGTGTATTGGTGGGGTAGATGAGCAGGGGGTTACAGTGGTGGGGCAGGGGGTACAGTGGTGGGGCAGATGTGCAGAAGGTACAGTGGTGGGAGGGATGAGAACAGGGTACAGTGATGGGGCAGATGAGCAGGGGGTTCAGTGTTGAGCCAGATGAGCAGGGGGGTTTAGTGTTGGGGCAGATGAGAAGGGGGTTACAGTGGTGGGAAAGATGAGCAGGGATGGTTCAGTGTTGGGGCAGATGAGAAGGGGGTTCAGTGGTGGGACAGAAAAGCAGTGGGGTAGAGCAGTGGGGCAGATGTGAAAGGAGGTGTATTGGTGGGGTAGATGAGCAGGGGGTTACAGTGGTGGGGCAGGGGGTACAGTGGTGGGGCAGATGTGCAGGAGGTACAGTGGTGGGAGGTATGAGAACGGGGTACAGTAGTGGGACAGATGAGCAGGGGGGTTCAGTGTTGGGCCAGATGAGAAGGGGGTTACAGTGGTGGGAAAGATGAGCAGGAGGGGGTCAGTGTTGGGGCAGAGGAGAAAGGAGGTACATTGGTGGGACAGATGAGCAGGGGGTTACAGCTGTGGGGCAGAGGAGCAGGGGGGTACAGAGGTGGGGCAGAGGAGAAAGGAGGTACATCGGTGGAAAACCACTGTAACCCCCTGCTCATCTACCCCACCAATACACCTCCTTTCACATCTGCCCCACTGCTCTACCCCACTGCTTTTCTGTCCCACCACTGAACCCCCTTCTCATCTGCCCCAACACTGAACCCTCCCTGCTCATCTTTCCCACCAATGTAACCCCCTTCTCATCTGCCCCAACACTAAACCCCCCCTGCTCATCTGGCTCAACACTGAACCCCCTGCTTATCTGCCCCATCACTGTACCCTGTTCTCATCCCTCCCACCACTGTACCTCCTGCACATCTGCCCCACCACTGTACCCCCTGCCCCACCACTGTAACCCCCTGCTCATCTACCCCACCAATAAACCTCCTTTCACATCTGCCACACTGCTCTACCCCACTGCTTTTCTGTCCCACCACTGAACCCCCTTCTCATCTGCCCCAACACTGAGCTCGCAGTCTCCACTCTAATTCATCCCAAAGGTGTTTTATTGGGTTGAGGTCAGAACTCTGTGCAGGCCAGTCACGTTCCTCCACCCCAAACTTCTCATCCATGTCTTTATTGACCTTGCTTTGTGCACTGGTGCTCAGTCATGTTGGAACAGGAAGGGGCCATCCCCAAACTGTTCCCACAAAATTGGGAGCATGAAATTGTCCAAAATGTCTTGGTATGCTGACGCCTTAAGAGTTCCCCTCACTGGAACCAAGGGGCCAAGCCCAACCCCTGAAAAACAACCCCACACTATAATCCCCCCTCCACCAAATGATTTGGACCAGTGCACAAAGCAAGGTCTATAAAGACATGGATGAACGAGTTTGGGGTGATGGAACTTGACTTGAACCCTACAGACTAATGCCCCGTACACACGGTCGGATTTTCCGACGGAAAATGTGTGATAGGACCTTGTTGTCGGAAATTCCGACCGTGTGTACAAAAATCCGACGGACAAAGTGCCACGCATGCTCAGAATAAATAAAGAGATGAAAGCTATTGGCCACTGCCCCGTTTATAGTCCAGACGTACGTGTTTTACGTCACCGTGTTTAGAACGATTGGATTTTCCGACAACTTTGTGTGACCATGTGTATGCAAGACAAGTTTGAGCCAACATCCGTCGGAAAAAATCCTAGGATTTTGTTGTCGGAATGTCCAAACAAAGTCCGACCGTGTGTACGGGGCATAAGACTAGGATGTCATTAAACTTCATGTTCGTGTAAAGGCAGGCCTCCTAATAGTTATGGTAATATAGTGCATAAGAAAATGTTGCTCAATCCAGCTAAGAATTAATTACCAAAAGTTTTACACATTTATATTTAACTGATCCAAAACCGAAAACACCTTGAAATTTCTCTTTTTCACATAGTTTCAATTGGCTGTTTGTTTACTTAATTTAGTCATTTTTTCATTAGGAAAGCAAATTAAAGTGCACACAAGCTTGGCAAATGTTTGCTTTAAGAAGCCTTCAAGTTCAGGTGAAATTACATAGTAATGTTTTCCCTCAAAAATGTTATCTAACCTTCAGCTTGAATAATCCCCTTCATTTCTGAGTTGTACAGAGTGGCCTTTCTAAGATCATACTCAAATGTCACCAGTACACAGGTCCAGCTACAGTCAGAGTGTTAAGCCACTTGCTCTCTACTTAACATAACACCAAAGTGAACTGAAATGACCCAGGTTCTGCAGACCAAGGCCAACTCTGTCTGATAAGAATTACTTAGTAAGATCTACCACATGCTGTCTTCATATATCTTATACAGTATATCAGGTACTTTAGTGGTGACATATCCCCTACCTAACTCTGTATTTTCAAGCAGTTCAGCTGACATAACTGAAATAGTAATCAATGTTCACAATCAATGAGAGAAAATGGGTACAGGCCCCTCTAACCAAGAGCTGTTCATGTGGTAAAGACCACGCTTTTCCGTTAATTATGGGGCAGCTGTAACAGCCCTCCGTGCCCTGGATTTTGCACCTGTACTTCTGTGCCTCAAATACACTGACTTACTGTATTGTACTCAGTACAGCATGTTCACATTTTCACTTTGTGATGGTAATATAAAAATGACCAGTTGCTAAAAAAATCTGCTCCCATTATTCACCCAAAAATACATACATTCTTATAGAATGTATTGTATGTGTGTTAACAACTGCAGTTTAAAACTGATCCATTGTTTAAAACGCAATACGTAGTGTCTCTGTATATAATAAATTATATTTAACCACTTCAATACAGTGCATTTTCACCCCCTTCCTGCCCAAGCCATTTTTCAGATTTCAGCGCTGTCACACTTTGAATGACAATTGCGCGGTCATACAACACTGTACCCAGATGAAATTGTTATCATTTTTTCCCCACAAATAGAGCTTTCTTTGGGTGGTATTTGATCACCTCTGCGGTTTTTATTTTTTGCGCTATAAATAAAAGAAGAGCGACAAGTTTGAAAAAAAAACACAATATTTTTAACTTTTTGCGATAATAAATATCCAATTTTTTTTAATTAAAACTAATTTTTTCCTCAGTTTAGGCCGATATGTATTCTTCTACATGTTTTTGGTAAAAAAAAATCGCAATAAGCGTATATAGATTGGTTTGCGCAAAAGTTATAGCGTCTACAAAATAGGGGATAGATTTATAACATTTTTAATTCTTTATTTATTTTTTACTAGTAATGGCGGCGATCTGCGATTTTTATCGTGACTGCGATATTGCGACGGACACATCGGACACTTTTGACACATTTTTGGGACCATTCACATTTATACAGAAATCCGTGCTATAAAAATGCACTGATAACTGTATAAATGTGACTGGCAGTGAAGGGGTTAACACTAGGTGGTGTTTGAGGGGTTAACTGTGTTGCTAGGGAGTGTTTCTAACTGTAGGGGGCGGAGACTCACTAGGGGGAGGAGACCGATCGGTGTTCGTCTGTACTGGGAACATACCATCGGTCTCCTCTCCTCTGACAGGACCGTGGATCTGTGTGTTTACACACACTGATCCACAGTCTTGCTGTGTTACCGGCAATGGCGGGTGCCCGGCGGACATCGCGGCCACCGGGCACGCGCACCGGGTGCCCAGTGACACGGCGGGCGGGCGGGCGCGCGCGATCGCCTTCGGCGGCACGCGCCCCCTGGTGGGCCGGGAAAGCGAAGGCCGTCATATGACGCCCGCCCGCCACGAGAGCTGCACCGCCTGGCTGTCAATTGACAGCCAGCGGTCAGCAACCAGTTAAAGCCAACTTTTTTTTTGGTATAAACTAGGGCAGGGGTAGGCTACATTTGAGAGATGGAGATCTACCTAGACAACATAGAAGAGATCAAAGATCACTGGCATGCAGCGCCCTTTATAAAAAAAAAAAAAAAAGAAAAAGAAAAGAAAATAACTAACAAGCCCCGAATAAAAAGTAAAGAGGGTGTAGAAATATAAACTTAGCCTACCTTAAAATTCAGCTTCAGTAAGAAACTCAGCATTCACTTTCATCCACATTTTTTTTCATGTCTGGTGAGCAATTGTTCACCCCCACAAGGCTGATGCTGGAGTGTATCATGAAAGCAGAACATCTGGTACTTAAGCCTGATTTGCTTGACTAGTTTCAGACCTGGCTATCTGCTCTGAGTTCTGGCCAGTGTAAGTAGTATGTAGGGCAGTGTCCAGGGATTAGTAGTAGGTAGGGCAGTGTCCAGAGGTCAGTAGTATGTAGAACAGTGTACAAAGGTCAGTAGGATGTAGGGTAGTGTACAGAGGTCCGTAGTATGTAGGGCAGTATACAGAGCCCAGTAGTATGTAGGGCAGTGTACAGAGCAGGGGCGGATCCAGAACCTAGTCTCGGGAGGGGCACTGCCAGAAAATACAGAAGCGCTTCAATCATCACGGCACCATGGTTGTTATGGTGTCAAGATGATTGAAGCGCATTATTACTATTATTACATTGTTATAAAAAATGAAATGGTTCAACTCACCATAATGCAGAATCAGTGGGAGCCCCGTGCGTGTCACTTGCCACTGTCACCTGCCACATGTTGCGGATTGTCACTTGCCACGTCGCCTGTCACCAGATGCAGATTGTCACTTGCCACGTCCCATGCCACACATTGCAGATTGTCACTTGCCACGTCCCATGCCACATGTTGCAGATTGTCACTTGCCACGTCATCTGTCACCAGATGCAGATTGTCACTTGCCACATCCCATGCCACATGTTGCAGATTGTCACTTGCCACCTCACCTGTCACCAGATGCAAATTGTCACTTGCCATGTCACCTGTCACCAGATGCAGATTGTCACTTGCCACGTCACCTGTCACCAGATGCAGATTGTCACTTGCCACGTCCCATACCACGCGCTGCAGATTGTCACTTGCCACGTCACTTGCCAGGTCCCACGCCACACGTTGCAGATTGTCACTTGCCAAGTCCCATGCTACATGTTGCAGATTGTCACTTGCCACACGTTGCGGATTGTCACTTGCCTGCTATAATTGTCTCTTGCTGTGTCCCAGAGTCAGGCAGCAGATTACCAGTCAAGCAGCATAGAGATGTTGTAATCTCTCTGCTGCCGCAGCTGCCTGCTCACTGCACAGTGAGGGCGGAACTGCAGGGATGCAGGGTAGGCACCGGGCGGTGAGAGATGATGTCATCTCTCTGCTCCCCCACCCGCTGGCTCCCTGATTGGCCAGCAGCCCACTCACACACTGTCACAGAGCCGCACAGCTGCTCACCAACCGAGCCGCCCGGCCTGCCCACTGAGCTGCCCGCTGTCTCTCACCAACGGTGCCGCTGTGCTCTCACCCGTGGCAACTCCTGCTCGCCCAATCACTCATCTGCATTCTCGGAGGGGGCAATTGCCCCGTTGCCCCCCCGGATACACCCCTGGTACAGAGGTCAGTAGTAAGTAGAGCAGTGTTCAGAGGTCAGTAGTAAGTAGAGCAGTGTACAGACATCAGTAGTAAGTAGGACAGTGTACAGAGGTCAGGAGGTATGTAGGGCAGTGTTCAGAGGTCAGCAGTATGTAGGGCAGTGTATAGAGGTTAGTAGGATGTAGAGCAGTGTGCAGAGATCCATAGGATTTAAGGCAGTGTACAGAGGTCAATAGGATGTAGGGCAGTGTACAGAGATCAATAGGATGAAGTGAAGTGTACAGAGGTCAGCAGTTTGAAGAGCAGTGTATAGGAATCAGTAGGGTGGAGGACAGGGGCTCAAGAGGACATGGTACTAGGAGGTCAGGAGGGCATGGTACACAGGGGTCATGAGGGCATGGTGCAGGGGGGCCAGGGGGGCAAGGCACTGGGGAGTGAGGAGGGAATAGTACTGGGTGGTCAGGAGTGTATGATATTGGCGGGTCAGGAGGGCACAGTACTGGGGGGTCAGGAGGGTATGGTATTAGAAGGGCCAGGAGGGAATGGTCCTGGGGGATCAACAGGGCTGGGGTGTCAGGAGGGAATGGTATTGTGTGATTCGAAGAGTATGGTGCTGGGGTCAGGAGGGCATGGTATTGTGAGGTCAGGAGAGAATGGTATTGGGGGGTCAGAAAAGTATGGTATTGGGCATTCAGAAGAGTATGGTATTGGGGGGTGAGGAGGGAATGGTACTGGGAGGATCAGAAGGGTACAAAAGTTGTTACCTGTTGTAAAGGGGTGCAGGGAAGCTGCCGTGGCAGGACCTACTGTACATGTTCTGGCAACTGATCACCATCTGTCATCCACTCTCGTCCATCCCAAAAGTGAATTTGAAGGATTGGAGAGGAATTCGGGTGGGGATGAGCACACTACACTCAGGACTCAGGGGAAAAGCTTTG
Organism: Lithobates clamitans; assembly: GCA_037952925.1. Lineage (NCBI taxonomy): Eukaryota > Metazoa > Chordata > Amphibia > Anura > Ranidae > Lithobates > Lithobates clamitans. The sequence continues at coordinate 984,418 of JBBGZY010001470.1, forward strand.
GCGCATTCAGACAAGAGCCTGAACCCGCTTGAGCTATTCCAGAGGCTTTCCCCACCCCACAGCCGCACGTATGCAAGGGGTGGGGGTTGCCTCTGCAGCCTAGGATTGCTTGAGTGTGTGCCTGCACCACTCTGCAGCTTTGGTGAAAGCGCTGGGTCAGCAAGGCAGGGATGTGTACATGATCTACCCATCACCTGCCAGCAATCGATGGGTAGATCCTGATCGGCCGTTTACCAACCCCCGGACTAGAGAATAGTTAAATCTGCTATCATGTTTTTTTTGCCATCATTGTTGCACTGGGGAGATCAGCATTTGCTTCCTGTCCTGAGAAATCCAACAGCAAGTGAGAAGAACTCTGTCCGCAGTAAAGAAAATAGTCTCTTATACTGCGTACACATGAGCGGACTTTACGGCAGACTTTTCGACGGACTTTATGACGGACTTTCCGAATGAACAGACTTGCCTACACACAATCCACCAAAGTCCGTCGAATTCGTACGTGATGACGTACGACCGGACTAAAACAAGGAAGTTCATAGCCAGTAGCCAATAGCTGCCCTAGCGTGGCTTTTTGTCCGTCGAACTAGCATACAGACGAGTGGACTTTTCGACCGGACTCGAGTTTGACGGATAGATTTAAAACATGTTTCAAATCTAAGTCCGTCCAACTTTTGAGAAAACAAAGTCCACTGGAGCCCACACACGATCGAATTATCCAACGAAATCCCGTCCGCCGGGCAAAGTCTGCCGTAAAGTCCGCTCGTGTGTACGCGGCATTAGGCTTTGTTCAGATAAGTGCTGGCACCTGCCTTTATTTTTGCACCTGCATCCTCCCTGAACTGAGCGCAAGAAGCCTATAGAGATGGATGCAGATGCGGTATTGGCATGGACACAGCCACGCAGAAGTGGTTGTAGGGCTTTGCATGGCTCCTGCATGGCTGTTAAATTTTTAAATGAGACCACTTTCAGACCACTCTCAAATGCCTCCACTGCATTTGTATCACCTGCTATAGGTTTGAGGCGGATGCAGTCCAAAAACAAAGGCAGCCCAGGTGCCAGCAACCATATGAGCAAAGCTATCACTAGAATAGTTGTCTTTCCTGTTTTGGTGACTCAAATTTTAGATTTTCTATCACTTTTAGTCCCGGCTTCAATGCTTAGCAGAATAAACTGAGAGGGTAACTCTGACCAGCAGAGATATAGACAGCAATACAAACCTACCAGGGGTTCTACATTTCCCTGCTGCACCCTATCCAAAGCTAAAAAGAAATGTGCCCATCGGTGCAGCCTCATCAGAGCACCTTAGTGAAGGAGAAAAATTTCTTATTTACAAATATTACTGACAGAAATTAAGAAAAACTTTTTTTTTCCCCAAATTTTCGGTCTTTTTTCCTTTTTTTTTGTAAAAAACAAAAAACTCAGCAGTGATTAAATACCACCAAAAAAAAAAATTCTTTTTGTGTGAAGAAAATTATTAAAAACTCATTTGGGTACAGTGTTGCATGACCGCGCAACTGTCACTCAAAGTGTGACAGCGCTGAAAGCTGAAAAATGGCCGGGGCAGGAAGGAGGTGAAAGTGCCCTGTATTGAAGTGGTTAATATATTTACCATAGGATTTTTGTGCAGTGAATTTAATCGCTGATATGCTATGAAAAGCATGAACGGTCTGTGTAAATTGATCTCTTGCTATTCAGATCTATTCAGAACATGCAAACATCTAATAGAGTCAGTGGAGAGATATATACCATTCTGTTAGCAGTTATGGAACCATCTGGAGTTCAGACAGTGCTGAGCCTTTTGTGCTTTTTTAAAATACATGCAATAGGAGCATTCTGAATGAACTGTTCATCTGTAGGATAAAGGTTTCATACAAATAAAAAAAGTATTTCCTGACAGACTCCATGGCAGCCTACCTGTGGGTTAATCCCACCCCCTCATACCTCATAGTTCCCTTCTCCCATGAATCTTTGTTCTGGGCCAGAGGCCGTGTTTCTATTTTGTCCTCCTCCTAGGAGTCTTACCTTTTATGAATATATAAATAACAGAGTGATTTCACGCAGAACACTAAAAATAATACCCCGTCACAATATGTAATCAGAAATCAATAACATGTGTAAACATATAATTAAAGTCCTAAGTTGCTAAATGTGCAATTCTCCATGACGGATCCAAGTGATCCCAAGGGGGTGATCAAAAAAAAAAAGACCATATCAATAATGAAAAATAATAGAAGGAATGATAAAAATAATGATGACGTGTGAAATAAACCACAAACGTGAAAATGACAAATTAAAGTTTGTGTAGAGAAAGATGATGGGATAAATGCATCAATAGGTCCGCTCCAATGGTGAATGCTGTTCATGAATTTGCTCAATAGATAAAGTAGGTGATGTGGGCAGAAGTGGATGGTATCTGTATAGAAATGTGCTCACAGTGCCCTTACCTCAAAGGACTTAGATAAAGGCCTTAGTAGTAGAAAATGCTGGATGGCAGTAGGGACAATGGATAGCCTCAAGTGGATGGATGTCCGTCATGGGGCCGCGTCAGGCTCACTGACCACAGCAACTTCTCTCTTCCAGGTCCACAGACAAGCAGCAAAAACATCCGTGGGACACCCCGAAGTCTTCAAGTGGGTCCTGTCCCTGGCAGTCATTCTGGAAGTAGACTTGTTTACCTCCCCATGCAACTTCAGACTAGAGAGATACTACATGAGGTCTCGTTATCCCCAGGCTTTCAGGGTAGATACTCTGACAGACCAATGGAGATTCCACAGGGCCTATGCCTTTCTCCTGGTTTTTGTCCATCTCCGGTTTCTGTCGAGGCTCAGGATGGAAGAAGCAGATAGTGGCAATAGTCCTATACTGGCCAAACAGGCCATGGTTTCCCCTGCTGATGCAACTCAGCTTCCGAGACCCAGTTCCTCTGCCCTCCAGACCAGATCTCCTATCACAGGGGGCAACTCTACATTCATGCCCTGCCCATATGCATCTGATGGTTTGGTTTTTGAGAGGGGAAGGCTTGAGGCCCTAGGCTGTCCAAGTAGGGCCATCTCCACATTATTGAATGCCAGAAGAGCAGGTACCAACAGGGTCTACCAGAGGATTTGGAAAAAATTTGCAGACTACACCTCCTCCACTGCGGGGTCTTGCAATAATCCAAAGATACATGATATCCTGGGCTTCCTACAATTGGGCTTGGATCTCTCCTTGTCAGTCAGCAATTTCTGCCTTCACAGGCGTTTCCTGGGCTAGACACCCTCTTACTCTGCAGTTCTTTAGAGGAGCAATAAGGCTCAGACCTCAGAAAAAGCCAAGATTTTCTAAGTGGGATCTTCCCCTTGTCCTGGATTTCTTCTCGGAAAGAGAGATGGAACACACAGATCAGTTCTCTATTAAGGAACTTTCTCTAAAAGTTGCCTTCCTGGTGGCTATAACATCGGCCAAGGGGGTCTCCGAAATCAGCTCTCTGGGATGCAAGGAGCCATTTCTAACCTTTTTCCTGTTCGGGTAGTTTTGATTCCTATGTTGGGTTCAAACCCCAAAGTATCATCTGTGTTTCACGATAATCAGGAGATTGCTCTTCCAATGTTTAGATCTACCGGAGATTCCAGTGTTTATCCCCTAGATGTCGGGAAAGCTCTGAGACAGTATCTAGAAACTACAGCTCCGTTCCGTTAGTCCGACCACCTGTTTGTTCTTTTTCATGGAAAGAATAAGGTATTGCGTGCTTCTTCCAGATCTATCGCAGCATGGATTGTTCAGGCCATTCAGTGGGCTTACAAAGCTAAGGGTTTGGCGCCTCCAGAAGTGGTGACCGTTCACTCAACTGGAAGCGTGTCTACATCATGGGCGGCTTCACGTCACGTGGCTCCAGAAGTTATTTGCAAAGTGGTCTTCAATTATCATGTTCATGGCGCACTATTGCATAGAGCCAGCCTCTTTGTCTTCTGTTAAATTTGGTTTACATATGTTGTCTGTTGATGGTGCCAATTAAACCTTTTTTTCTTTTGTCCAGCACTTTGTCCATCCGGGTGTGTATGGCTAGTTATTTCCCACACGTAGGCTGCCATGGAGTTTGTCAGGAAAACTGAAAACTTCTATCAAATACTTACTGTAATTTTTCTTTCCTGATGGACTCCATGGCAGCAGGAGTTCCCTCCCAGTGGCTGGAGTAGGCTAATTTATGGAACACAGCCTCTGGCCCGGAACAAAGATTTATGGGAGAAGGGTCCTATGAGGTATGAGGGGGCTGGATTAACCTACACATAGGCTGCCATGGAATCCATCAGGAAAGGAAAATTTGATAGAAATTTTCCATTATATACATATATACACTGCTCAAAAAAAATGAAGGAACACGTTTTAATCAGAGTATAGCATCAAGTCAATCAAACTCCTGGGATATTGATCTGGTCAGTTAAGAAGCAGAGGAGGTTGTTAATCAGTTTCAGCTGCTTTGGTGTTAATGAAATTAACAACAGGTGCACTAGATGGGCAACAATGAGACAACCTCCACTGCCATTTTTCTCCCTACTCATCTTTTCAGCTTTTTTTCACTAGTTTTGCATTTGGCTAGGGTCAGTGTCACTACTGGTAGCATGAGGTGATACCTGGACCCTGTAGAGGTTTTACAGGCAGTCAAACTCCTCCAGGATGGCACATCACTACGTGTAACTACCAGAAGGTTTGCTGTGTCTCTCAGCACAGTCTCAAGAGCATGGAGGAGATTCCAGGAGACAGGGTCCTAGAAGGTCCTAGGAGAGCTGGACAGGGCCGTAGAAGGTCCTTAACCCATCAGCCACACTGGTATCTGTTCCTTTGTGCAGGATGAGTGCTGCCAGAGCCCTACAAAATGACCTCCAGTAGGCCACTGGTGTGAATTTCTCTGACCAAACAATCAGAAACAGTATTCAGGGTGGCCTGAGGGCTCGATGTCCTCTAGTGTCCTGTGCTCAATGCCCGGCACCGTGGAGCTCGATTGGCATCTGCCATTGAACAGCAGAATTGGCAGGTCCGCCACTCGTGCCCTATGCTTTAGGTATCCAGCATTATATTTTTCCACATTGAGATCTGATGTGTTTTCAAAGCGTTCCTTTCATTTTTTTGAGCAGTGTACAATATATACAGCGTGTGTGTGTATATTTTTCTAATACCATTAGAGCAGGTTCGACCTGAACCTGCAGCCCAAGATGGCTATGAATGTGGTCCAACACAAAATCGTAAACTTACTTAAAAATGTTAAAAATCAGTTTACACTTAGCGAACACATGTGGCTGAAGAAACATTTGACAGTGTTTCTTTACTGGACTTTTATGTTTTATCTTCCCAAAGAAAACAACCCCACTCTTCACAATTATGCCTTATTCATGTCATCAGTTTTCATCAGCACCTATATTTGTGAGCAACTATTTTCAAGGATGAAACACACAAAGGGCAAGATTAGAACCAAAATATCTGATGAGAACCTTGAGAATTGATTGATAATTGCTACTACATCCATCGAACCAGATATATCAAAAACAGTGTCAGATGTCGCATTATTTTTATGTTGTCCTCTTTTACTTTTATAATTTAAAATATTACAAAAAAAGGAAGTTTTATTACTCATATAGGTAAATTATCTCTATCGGTGATCGTTAACGTGTAATCTGCCTGACTTTTTCTGCTCATCAGCTATCCTTATTGTTAGTTTATTTTATTTGTGGCCCAAGGCAATTCCTCTTCTTCCAATGTGGTCCAGGAAGGTCAAAACGATGGACACCCCTGCATTAGAGTTTCCATATAACAGCTTGTTGGTGCTGCATGCTACATCATACATTACTGCATCAAAAATTGTGCAGCCAGAATATGATTATAAAAGGATAATGCGCTGTAAATATATGCTGTTATATACATATACTGTAAATTTTCTGACTTACCTGTCAAAAGATTTCTAATTTTGCACAGCCAGTCTTATGATGCACTGTCAGGTTTGCAGTGATTACCTGTTAATGATCAGCCCTGGTTGTAGGCTATCTGCGTCCAGGGCCAATCATTTGCAGGTAATTGCTCCATGAGTGAAAACATGCAAGCTGCTGCAACAAGCTGTGGGGGATGCAGGCCTCCCATGGCTTTCAATGGGAACCACTCAACTCTACATTAAACCAAATATATGATGTTTTATATGTTGTATCTTGACTTATGTTAATATTCAGAGATCTTCCTATGAATGATACTGTATAGAAAAATTTTTAACATTATGTTATATATCTTTATATAATAATTATAATTACATTATGTTATATATCTTTTTCAGGGGGCTTAACAAGCAAGGTTATCAATGTCGACGTAAGAATTTTTCAAATAAAATTTTTTTAACTTTTGACAATATTGAATACATGTATAATTCTTATTTTTTTAAATTACTAGAGTGCAATGCTGCTATTCACAAAAAATGCATTGATAAGGTTATCGCTAAGTGCACTGGATCTGCAGTCAACAGCAAAGAGACAGTAGTAAGTGTTTTCCATTTGTAAAAAAGTATATGCATAGGTCTCTGCATTATCTCTGCTCCTTCATTTGCAATAATACTGCAAGATAATTGTAAATCACATTTTGCTTGTGACCTCTCTCCATTTTAATAAAACAGAGCAGTCCCCACTTTACACAGCTACTGGTTTTTACCTTCATTACCTTCAGATGGTGAAACCTAATATTGGGACCACAGAATCCAATTATTCACTTTAGGTTATTATTATTATACACAGTTTATAAAGTGCCAACAGTTTAGGCACACACTTTACAAAATAAATAGAGACAGGGTCGTTACAATATAATTCAATACACAAGGGTTCAGAGAGCCTTGCTCGTGAGAGCTTACAATCTAAAGGAGAGGGTCAAGTAAAAAAAATGTATAACTGCGAGGGATGATGGAAAAAATAAAGGACACAGTTTGGACTTGTTCACACATGTGACAGCCCTTACCACCCCTATGAAAAGAGATCCGCAGTTGATTGGTTGACAGGTGGCTGGGAGGCAATATGTCACCTCCTCACCATCTGACTGATCCCTGAAAGGCCCGCACAGCGGTACCTAAACTGCACACATTACACACAATTGCAGGGCGGTTGCAGCAAGGCCCCATTCACCTAAATGGGTTGTGTTTGGTCACAGTACTGCCCACCAAACGCAACATGGGGTATAACTTTTACAGGTGTACAACCCCAATCCAGCTTAAGTCTAGTCTTAACCAACTATTTTTACCACACTCTGTCTGCCCATGTGAATGAGCCATTTATTGGGTGGAGGATAGCTAGGTCTCCCTGGGGAGATGAGTTTTCAGGGATCTATTAAAGGCGGACAGAGCAGACGATAGCTGGACAGAGTAGGGAGTTCTAGTGGATGGGTGAGGCTCTGGACAAGTCCTAGAGGTAAGCATGGAAGGAGTTGACTAGGAAACTGGACACCAGGAGGTCTTGGGAGATGCAAATATGATGGTTTGGGTGATATTTTAAGATGAGGTTGGTGATGTAGCTTGTGACAGATTTGGCGATGGCTTTGTATGTTGTTAGTATTTAGTATTTTATTCCTTGACAAAGCCAGTGGAGGGATTGGCAGAGAGGGGTGGCAGACACTGAATAGTTGCTAAGCTTGATGAGCTTGGCATGATAGGTTGAAGGAGAGATAGCCTATGTGAAGATCAGCCAACAAGGAGGGAGTTGTAGATAGATACTGTTGTATATTTTGTTTAGCATGCTCTGTTTAATCACTGTTGTTTTTAAAAAGGATTGCAGAAGTTGTGGGCCTTTCTTAGTCACTACAGAGTTGTTTCTCTAGTGACTGTGGCATTCAATTTCCCTTGAGATCTTGCTTGTCCTACTCCATCCAGAACAGAAAGATCTGGTTTGGAGAGTTCCCCCTTAAACAAACTTGGTAACATTCTCTAAATTTTCCAAATGGTCTTCAAGATATAACACTATGCTAAGCCTATAGTTAGCTCGTAGAGATACATTTTGGTAAAACTTAGCTTTTGTATGAGGTCTTGAATTTATAGCATTGCGTTTTTTGTAGATTTAAGAAGAATGCAGATGAATAAATGTTCAGTTTTGTTCAATGTTATATTTTTACAGCTACATAAAGAAAGATTTAAAATAGACATGCCTCACAGATTTAAAGTGTACAATTATAAGAGTCCAACATTCTGTGAACATTGTGGGACACTTCTCTGGGGACTGGCAAAGCAAGGACTAAAGTGTGCGGGTAAGTACCAGAGCCCTATGGATAGCAGATGGGTGTTGTAATTTTAGCTCTAAGTGTGAAATAACCCCTGCAGTCTCTTCTAAAAGTTCTACTGACAGCTAGAAAATTACATTTATTTATTTATTTATTTTTAAACTCTGTAAGAAGGTACCATGACAGAGCATTCACTTCACAGTACAATAAGCAGATATTAGTATAAAGTACCAAATGCATCATGTAGAGCATCAGTTCAGTAAACAGTAATACAAACTGAACTGAAATAACAAACAATTGTTGTACGACTACTAGCATACTGTAGATAATACAGCCATAGGGCTGACATAATAGCAAAAGATATGCCATATCCAGCAAGAGACAGTCCCATATCCTGCAAGAGACATCCCATAGCCAGCAAGAGACAGCCTATATCCTGCAAGAGACAGCCCATATCCAGCAAGAGACATTGATTATCCAGCAAGAGACATCCCTTATCCAGCAAGAGACAGCTCATTTCCTGCAAGAGACAGCCCATATCCAGCAAAATACATCCCATATCCAGCAAGAGACATCCCATATCCAGCAAGAGACAGTCCCATATTCAGCAAGAGACAGTCCCATATTCAGCAAGAGACAGTCCCATATCCAGCAAGAGACAGTCCCATATCCTGCAAGAGTCATCCCATATCCAGCAAGAGACATCCCTTATCCAGCAAGAGACAGCCCATATCCTGCAAGAGACAGCCCATATCCTGCAAGAGACAGCCCATATCCAGCAAAAGACATCCCATATCCAGCAAGAGACAGTCCCATATTCAACAAGAGACAGTCACATATCCAACAAGAGATAGTCCCATATCCTGCAAGAGTCATCCCATATACAGCAAGAGACATCTCATATCCAGCAAGAGACATCTCATATCCAGCAAGAGACATCTCATATCCAGCAAGAGACAGCCCATATCTAGCAAGAGACAGTCCCATATCCAGCAAAGAGACATCCAGGCAGCCCCCATATCCAAGCAGTGTTAATAGACAGCCCCTGTCCAGCAACACTGAATAATTAACTTGTCAAAAAAGCAATGTCTCCACAGGAAAGTAGGCTAGCACATCGTACCACAGCTCTTCCTGACAGCTGCGATGGTGGCAAAAAGGAGCAAGCGATCCGTTCTGCAGAGAGAGGCAGAGTGCAGATGATATCACTCCGCCTTCCACTCTGTAAGGGCTGCAGCCGGTGCAACAGAAGCTGTTTTGGCTTATGCGGCCGCCAGCTTACTCCACGGCTTGCGACCTAGTAAAGTAACCAATATAGAAAAAATGTTCTCCCTCACTACCTTTGGCAGAGGTGGCAGAACGACGTTTTGGCGCGCTCCGCCAGAAAAAAGGCCCTTCTCTAATGTCATAAATTACTTTTCTGTGTAGGATAACTTGGTTGCCTGCGTGTACCCATTAGCACACCAAAGGTGGGGAGGATTGCACGCATTTGAGGGTGATTAATTTACGAGCTAAAAATAACAATTCTCATAAGAAAATTCTAGTGTGTCTGGGCCTAAGTTCTTTGTTTAATAAACCCACAAGGCAACCTTTAGGGGTTAGGGGAACCGGGGTGAAAATTACAGAAGAAAGTAGATCCACTACTTGTCTCCAGTCTCTGGAAATTACCAAGCAAGCCCATATGACATGAACAAAGCTGGCCACTGATTGGTCACATCTGGCACAATTCGAGGTGGCAAGATTTACATTTTTCAGTCAGGTCTGATACATTTTCATATTATCTTACCGAGAGGGATGGATTTACCATTAGGCAAAGCAGGCAGGTGCCTATAGCCACCAGAAGCAAATAAGCAGCTTTTGGGTTTAGGTTTTCCAGCCATGCCCTTTGCCCCCCATCATCAGTAGGATGATAAAAAATATTTACACATTATCACAATAATCAGTGCAGGTCAGGACCAGGAAAACATGGAAATGTTCTGGAAAAAAAGATTTTAGCAGAGGGGAGGTGATTTACCATGTGTGCCTACAGGCTCCAAGGATAGAAAGGCTGCAAATGCGTGCTGGATTTCTTGAAAACAGGTCATTGAAGTCTAGATGCCAAGGGCTAGATTTAGCAGTATGAGTCAGTTAACTATGATGTATGTGTCTACGTAAATCATTTTTACATCTCTAAAAGACTTTTGTTTGATATACTGTTTTAATAAAAGCCCTGCTCTCTTTTTACCTGATACACGTGATAGTTTTGCTTGACACGCGTAATAGTTTTGATTCTTCACTCTTCTCCATAGAAGGTTAACGAGAAGAAGATGCATAGTTAAACTTGTTTAACTATTTAACTATTACTATTTATGTTTTTTGATGCATTTTTGTTGTTTATAATATTTGTTTCATTCAGAATGTGGTATGAACGTCCATCATAAGTGTGAAAATAAAGTAGCGAACCTATGTGGGGTTAATCAGAAATTAATGGCAGAAGCTTTGGCCATGATAGAGAGTACTCAACAGGTACATTTGTGTTGTCTACTTGATGTTTTATTACTGACTTACGTACAGCATTTATACTTTCCAAAGCTGAAGACAATTTACAGCAGGTCTATAATAATAAGCGACAGTATGTTCAATTTGGTGCTGAAAAATTGGCACTGGTAGTTCTTAATGTGAAGCTCCTGGTGATCATAACTAGTAAAAATGTGTTCTGCCACCTTCCTTAAAATCAAACCTTATCCCATAAGGTTGCTTTGCATGGCAGATTCAGACCCGAATTCAAGTCATGAGTGCCCCAGTCTGCACCACTTGGCTCGACAAAAGATAAATAAGCAATAAACTTTTGTCAGTAGAGCCGGGTGGAAAACTGTTCGCTGAACAGGGCCTGCATCCAATCAGATACAGGCATTGTTTGAACATTCTGATGGCCACTGGCTGTCAGAATACATTTAGCCAGCAGGGAAGATTTGTCCATCCATGCTATATAATGTGGATGGAGGAATCTGTTAAAAAAAATCTATAAATACTTAAGGCCAGTTTTAGGCAAATCCTAATATTTAACCCTGCTCTCACCTGCACCATAAAACTTAACCTAACCTCTAAAATTATTCTTTACTTATAACCCCCCAACACTTAGCCTTAACCTAACTTTAAATCTTAACACATAACCACATCTTAACCTTAACCCTTAACTTGACACTTAAAATAAATTCATAAAAAGTTAACCTCAACCCTGAAACACATGACTTTCTAAAATCAAAGTATTATTTTAACTTTTGTCCCTAAAATAACCCCTAAACTAACCACTTGAAGTCCAAATTTACCATGTGGAACCCAGAAAATCAGCTAGGCTCCATTTACCTAATATCTACACTAAAAATTTTCACTTGGAGCAGCTGATTCATATCAAGGCTCATATATAAAACCTGAGGAAAGAAAATGTTAAGCTATTAAGTAGACATGTGCGGTTGGCTTCGTTTCGAATTGAAATTCTGACAAATTTTCATTTTTTGGAAGTTCGGATGTACCCAAATTTCCGAATTACAATAGTACCGAATTTAATTGAATCTGAAATAACGAAAAAAAAAAAATTCAGACAAAATTCGAATAGTTTTCAAATACTTTTTGAATTAGAATAGTTTTCAATAGTATTTCGAATTCAATTTGTTTTCCAATTTCCAAAGAGAATAAAATAGAATAGAAAATAAAGGAAAAGAATAGAAAAAAAGATAATAGAATAGAAAAGACTATAACAGAAAATAAAAAAATAGAATATAATAGAGTAAAACAGAACAAACTAGAATAGAAATTAAAATAACAGAATAGACTCGAATATAATAGGAACAAATACAATAGAATAACATAGAAGGAATATAACCATCTTCTGAAATTCAAATTTCAAATAGATTTGAATTTAATTACATAAGAAAAGAATAGAACAAAAATAGAATAAGATAGAGTATAATAGAATAGAAAAGAATAGAATTAAAAAAACAATAGAATAGAAAGAATATAACCATTTCCAAAAATTCAAATAGAATCAAATTGAATTTGAATAGAATAGAAAAGAATAGAAGAGAATAGAAAATAACAGAATAGTGTCGAAAAGAAACAACAGAATAGAATACAAGGAATATAACCATCTTCCGAAATTCGAATTTCAAATAGAATAAATTTGAATTTGAATAGAAAAGAATAGATTAGAATAGCAAGATGGTTATATTAATTCTATTCCATTCCATCCTGTTGTTTTTTTCTATACTATTGTGTTATTTTCTATTCTGTTCTACTCTATTCTTTTTTAATTTTATTTGAATTTGGGAAAAATGGTTATATTATTTCTATTCTATGCTATGGTTTTTTTAATTCTATTCATTTCTATTCTATTCGAATTTCAGAATATGGTTATACTCTACTTTATTCTATTGTTTTTTTTATTCTATTCTATTCCATTCTATTCTCTTCTATCTTATTTTGTTCTGTTTTACTCTATTATAATCTATTCTTTTATTTTCTGTTATATTCTTTTCTATTCTATTCTATTTTTTCTATTCTATTACTTTATTTTCTATTCTATTTTATTCTTTGGTAATTCGAAAACTATTCGAATTTGAAAACTTTTCGAATTTGATTAGAAAACTATTCAAAATTGATTTGAAAGCTATTCAAATTGATCTGAATTTGAAAATTCAAATCGATTTGAATACGAAAAAACAAAACTAATTCCGAAAACTAATTAAATGGATTAAACAAATTTAAACAAATTAATTTTTGCAAATAAGGAATAGAAATGAAACAAAACAATTTTTTTCGTTCTGCACATGTCTACTGTTAAGCAAAGCCACCAATCAATGCTCCTATGACTGGTTTGGTATGGGCAGCAAATTTCCTCCAATCTTGAAAATCCTTGAAATTAGTAGACCCTTCAAATCAGGTTCACTCTTTTGTAGCTCATTAGTTTTTGTGATATTTTTTCATAACTATATAATATTTAGATTAATACTATATACCATATTAATAATAGCAGTTGTATTTATTCAAGAAATAAAGCAAACTATAACTTGCACAGTCACGTCCTGTAGTTCATTTTTTTTAATGCAAATCTGAAACGTTCCTTAGTGCTTACCACTGACAAAGCCTAAAAGAAGAGCCATTATTATGGTGAACAAATTGGCAGCATGTCTGTCATGCATCTGGTGACCTCTTTTTCCCCATTCCAGGATAGGAAGCAAAGAGAATCTGAGCCAATTTACAGGAAAGGTCCGCTTGAAGTTGGTGACAGTAAAACGGAAGAAAAACAGCCTTTAGTATCTGCCAGGAAAGGTACATGTAATATATTGAATGTTTCAGGCAGAATTTCAGGGTCATCGTGCTCCAAAGCCTGTACTTTGTTGACATGTAGTTTGTAGACCTTCACAAGATTCAAAAAGCCAGGAAATCGTTACAGCTAGTCTCCAAAAGTGCCTGACTTAATACATAGCTCCGAACTGGCCCTGATTTCGAGGGACTGTCCCTGAATTGGATCAAAATCCCCTTGTCGCTCTTTCCTCCTCATTTGTCCCTCATTTTGGTCTGATCCATATAGTTGTATATAAAATGCACTTTCTAGCTTTTAAAAAGTGTTTACCAGTGCTAAACCTTTCATCCAATTTATAAATGGCTGCATTTATAAATTTCAAAAGCCAGTACAGTATAAAGGAATAGTAGTGTTTAAAAAAAAAACACTTGTAGGTTTAACTAATCATTTTTGTTTGTATAATTCTCCTTTAAGGGGGCATGTCCTATACCTACATACTTTTGCTAATAGGTGTCCCTCGTTCACATCTCAAAAAGTTGGGAGGTATGTTAATATAGTTCTAAAATTAAAAAACAGGATATGCCAGTTAATTATATGTAGCATTTGTTGAAGGAAGTAGCCATAGAAATAATAAAACACCATTTATTTCAGCTCTCCTCTAACCATTGTATACATTTTCTTACAACTTACTTGATACAGAGGGCTTTGTGTGTGGACCAGATATTGCCACAAACCCACACTGTGATACATACACTTAGGGCTGAATAAATACATCAGGAAATGATCAGAGACTGCAGACATGCTATATAGATTGTTGGAGACTGGGGACATGCTTCAGGACACAGTCATAGCCTGGAGACCTTTTACAGGAGATTGCAAGAGATCACAGCTATTACAGTCCTTTTAGGAGTCAACGCTTTTACATCTGTGCTCTCTACAGCCCCTTTAAAGTGGTTGTATACTCTAGAAAAAAAAACCTGCAAGACAAAGGCATAATGAGCTAGTATGCACAGCATACTAGCTCATTATGAATTACTTACGGTACCTTAGATCGAAGCCTCCGCAGTGGTCCTCGTACACCGCTCCCGGAGTTACTTCCAGGTATCGCAGGTTCTGGCATTGTGATTGGCCGGAGCTGCGATGAAGGCCATCGGGAGCCGCTGGTAACGGCAACTCACTGAAGCTATGGCACGTACTTGCCGTTGCTTCAGTACGCATGTGCCGATGACGTCGGCACATGCAGATACTGGGGATATCTCCTAAACCGTTCAGGTTTAGCTGCAGGTAAGCCTTATTATAGGCTTACCTCTAGCAAAAATTGTGTTGTAAAGGGTTTATAACCACTTTAAAAATTACCTGTTCCACTTTTGATATGTCTCCTAGCAATGCCCATTATAAAACATCAGATAAAGAGCAGCAATGATACAGATGGTTTCAGACATATTTATGTAATGATCTCAAACAGAAAAGTACTAAAAAAAAAAAGTAAGAAAAGTACATAAACTTTTTCAAACATTTAATATTACAGTACCCGCTAGAATATTACTTACTATTACTATATCTGTACTGTGCAAAAAACAGAGTCCCAAGGCATTTTTTGGGAGTCCCCAGTGGAGGAAATCAAATGCCAAGAGACTACAGCTGAGTCTAGGACAGAGACGAGAAGAATAGAAGAGGAGCCACGCAGCACTATCACACTGACATTCAATGACTTTATTCTGCATAAAATGTTGGGAAAAGGAAGTTTTGGAAAGGTAAACTTCTGTCTGTCCTATCTATTTCTTTCTTCTTTCATCTCTAATTACAGTAAAGGCCATGATTTAAAGGACTTGTATATGTAGACTTTTCTGTTGATTGAGTAGCCATTTTTTATTTCACTCAATTGAAGGGAAGCACAGCTACCCTTGTAATGTGATCCAGACAATAATGACTGTGTATGAGGAGAAACTTAGGAGTGCCAGGCTAAAGGCACCACTGCTTGGGTTCCAAAGAAGAGCCTATAGGTGGCTCCAATCCATTAGTGTTCTTCCAGTGCTGAAAAATAAGAAATTAGTCTATGGTCTATGACCTAGCATTTAAAATTCTAGCTTTCTTAAAGTGTTACTAAACCCAGGACATGGCATTCATTATATCTGGTCTACCACAGTACACAGAATGTGGAAATGCAATTATTTTAGTAAATATAAACTGCTAAATACCTTTTTCTCATCAGCAGTTAGAGCAGTCCTGTGACTTCTATGAGTGTCTGGTTAAAGCTTGTAGGGGGAGTTTTCATTCTGCACTGACTGTCCTATCAGGATGCAGAACACCTGACCCTCTATCTGGACAGTGCTGATTGGCCCTGTGCTGATCACATGCACCCTCCCAAGATCAAAAAAACTCTCTAGCAATACACACTGAACTGAGCATGTGCAGCCTGTCCCCTGGCTCTGTATTATCAGGAAATATATTGGGGACAGTGGAAGGAGGAGTGGATCAGAGGTGCCTTTTTACACAATGCAAAGGATTAACCCCTTAGATTCCACAGTGAGTATAACAAGCATGCTTTACAGCATATACATACTGATTTTACCATTGTGGGTTTAGTAACACTTTAATGTGTTACATTTTTCACAAATGTACTGTATAATACTATTCACTAATCAGTTGTCTGAGAAGTGATTGCAGCTATATTATCAGTCCCGTGAAAAATGTTAGAACAACAGCAATATTAAACAGGAACATTAATTGCGCCCCATGAATTAGAACTAAGATAAAAGTAGAGGTGATGCCCATAGCAAAAGCTTGCTACTAACTTAGAAGGGGCACTTGTTCCTTCATTATTAGATGGATTAGTCAGTTACACTAATTCTACTTATATAACATTTTAGTGTTTTACATTTTCTATATTTCTGTTCAGATCTATGTATCCTTGTTTTGAACAAAATTATTAGTGTTGAGAAGGGAAATGGTTAGAGGAGAAAATCTCAATTAATACTGACCACTTAACTTCCTGTTTCTCCTGGCTTTTCTTAGCATTTGTCACTGTTTACACTGAAAACAGATACTGATATTGCTTTTTATAAACTGTGTCCATCTCACAAGGTAGAAGCAACACTTTAATGCTTCATTCACATATATGTGCATTAATACAAGCTCGTTGAAGCATGCTTTTCCATGCTATGCCCTAACAAGCCGTGTGTTGTGGTGTGCTAAAAGGCAGGAGCATTTCTTTACATGCACATTTCCATATATGCATTGTGATGCATGCGATAATGCACATTACAATGTGCATTAACGAGCACATCAACATAAACATAAAAGCATGAGTGTAAAAAAAAAAAAAAAATCAATACTTACAATATATACACTGCATTCTAAAACCACCGGCTGCATTGTAGTTTCTAGGTGCACTAGAAAAATGATGTCTGGAATCTGTTTGGGTGAGAGGGCCATATTATAATGAAAATACTTAGCGTCAGATGTGAAAACGACTGAAATTGCCCATTTTCCAATCAAGAAAATCATGTGTTTTGTTTTAAGGTTTTTCTTGCAGAGCTGAAGGAAACTGATCACTTTTTTGCTGTTAAAGTCTTAAAGAAAGATGTTGTGCTCATGGATGATGATGTTGAATGCACCATGGTGGAGAAAAGAGTTCTTTCTCTGGCATGGGAACACCCTTTCCTGACACACCTATTCTGTACATTTCAGACTAAGGTAAGACTTAACATTCGGGCCTTGGAAGGCACCACATTGTCACTTGTTTGAAATATTTAGAGGGGAGAGGTAAGGTCAGGTTTGGTCATTAATAAAAATGTATAACAAATAAATAATCCTTATTCATTGAATCAACTTTTTTACTGTAGCTTTGGGGTGTATAGTAAATAGTATACAACTATATGCTACTAATAGAAAAGCAGTACACTATAAAAGATGAAGTAAACATAAAGCATATATTGAAATGTAAAGCAAAATTGACATATTAAAGAAATTTCATTGCTCCAAATTTTAGTAACTCTTCCTGTCTCCTGAAGATTGGGTGCCTGGCCAGAAAAGAGCTAGTCCTTACTGCGTATACACACAGGGCTTTTTTTCTCAGAAAATAGGTGCAGGAACTTTACCATAACCCTCCAAAACCCCCTTTCCACACACACACAAACGCATCAAATGGTGTGGTCAAATTTCACTCACGGTGGAAGGATCTTAAAGGTGCATTAAATACCAGGAGTGCATTACGTATAGAGTGCTAAGTTGGGGGGGGGGGGGGGTGTTACACACAGAATGCAGAGTTCAGTGGTGTGCTACGTGCAGAGTTCCGGGGTATGCTTCATTCATACATGTGTGCAGAGTTAGGGTGTGCTCTGCATACAGAGTGCAGAGTTAGGGGGTGTGCTAAATACATTGTGCAGAGTTAGGGGGTGCACTGTGCACTTTGACTTCTTCCACAGCTGCTTACCTCTGCATCCCCAATCCACATCTCACTTTCACCCCTCTTCAGCTCTGGCCTCTGCATTAGGGTTGCCACTTTTTCAAGTCAAACCTGAACACTTTAGCGGCGCACAGCAAAAAAATTTTTTTTAGCATACTCTATAGGATTGTAAAAGACCTGGGACACCTTTGGGCGCTCCAAAGATAATAGTAATGTGGTGTGCATAGTGCCCCCTCACCCTCCTATCAGGCACTGTTCCGAGCTACATACCTGTCTGAATATTGTGCCTGGGTTTCAGGTGGACTGAAACCCAGACACATGATTCAAAATCTGAACTGTCCAGGTGAATCCCAGCCAGCTCTAATACCTCCCCACACACTGTAGGTGGCTCTGCCTCTATCACTTGCAGGGAGATCATCCAGTAGACATTTTGAAAGCTGCACTGCACCCTGGGCACCTTCATATCCCTTGTTCCCATCCTGCACTCTGTGGGAGCTGCTCAGGAGATCAGATCTGTGGGAACTGTTGGGAGATAAGCTGTCACTGATAAACACAGACGCTGGACTTCTGTATTTACAAGTGATAGTGGTAAGAAAGGAGCAGAAGGCCTGAGCCTGAGGTGGTGGAACTGAGTTCCACCAAGTTCGAGCTGAAAAAAAGCCCTGTATACACATATAATAATCGAGTGGCCACACACTGCTAATCATACTTGAATCAAAGCAACTTTATTCCATAAGACAAAACATGCTGAAAATCCCTGCCTGAAGATCGCCAAAGAGATCTTTATTACCAAGCCTCAAAAGGGTAAGACATGGCAGAGAGGGGCCATCTTCTTGTAATGTGGAATAAAGATGATTTGATTCAGTTGAGGACATCGGTGTGCTGCTGCTCATTCATTTTTATAGTAAACTTAAAATATTATTAATAGATAAATATGTAAAACATTGAGGAGTTTTTCAGTTACTGGAATCTATATTAAAGCATATGCAAACCCTAGCAATTAACTTCTGCTATGGGCTACCTCTTGGTCTGTTGACTATATCGTTGAAAGGATAATTTCCTGGCCAATCCCTTGCTCTTCTGCACATGTACAGAAAACTCCTATTTACTCCTAATGAGAGGTCAACTATTATTCATTCCATCAATACATGGCCTCACCATAGGAATAAAATGGATTTTTTCCATCAGGCACAGATTAGAATCTGGCAGGAGCATAAGCAGGTTACAATGAGACTTTGAGGGGGAGGGGGGTAACTTAGGTATTAAAAACAGGAAGAGAGCAAAGTAAGGGCATTAAACGATGACCCCCTGATATCACTAATTTCCATAGATCAATAAACACTTAATATAAAAAAGTTGTATTCTTTTTACAAGCTGGTAAAAACAGGTGAATCACATCATATGGCCAACATATAGCCCAAAGCATAAAAAACCACATGCAGATGATAGTCAGACAGTAGAAATAGCCTACGTGTTGTGTGGTCAGAGCTGCTTCTTCAGGGATTTTGTGCACTCAACATCTGACTGGATGCCTAGTAGTAATAAACATATACATAAATACAGATCCAAGCAAATCACCAAAAACATGTCAATATATATAGTCCATATGAAAATCACTATCCATGTAGGGGGAGGGGGGAGAAGGGAGGGAAAAGGGACCACAAACCTAAAAAAATAGTAATAATAACCATTACCTCCCATCCCAGTGTTGGTTCCTGTACACCTGTCTCCACATAGGTTTGTGGACTCTATTCCCCCCACCCCCCTCCTTTTTCCCACCCTTATTTTGCTCTCTTCCTGTTTATTAAGATTTTGGGTTGATGGCCTCCTGATACAGAGCTAGTTTAGTTCCCTTAACTTGCCCTTTTCCCTATATCATTTACTATTCCCTACTGTGTAACTTAGGTATTGTTATGCTTTAGGCCTCCTTACTGGCCAGGCTGTTTGTTCTCATTTTTGCCATTGAACACATTTCAGTCAAAAAGCATTTAAAAAAAATTTAGAATATGAAGAGTAGTGTGTGATAAAAAGATGAAATGTAAAGATTTGTCTGCCACCTTTTAATACAGGGAGTCCTGCTTATTCAGAATCAATGTTCTTGGTAACCTTTCTTGCAACTCAGTGGTCACTCAGTGCACAAGCACATCAAAACCTTTTGATAAAAGAAGCCTGCTGAGAGTCAATAGGCCTTTCATTTAACGAAAAAAAGAGGGAGCAGTCTGACTATATAACATACTGAAAATCCATATTTGAGATTTCAGTAATTCAGTGATGGATGATAGACACCTTAATAATAACATTACATATGAACTACAGACAGCTATAAATAAAATGATTTAGCCTGGGTTCACACGATTCCAGTGCCGGTTCTCGCATCGCATCTCCCTCGCAGGCGTTTCACACTGCCCTCTGCAAACCTCTGAGGGTGTCAATACAAAGGTAATGTCACCCCAGATCGGTTCGCAGATCGCAGTGCGAACTGTGAATTCGGACAGGAATCGAATCGCATGGGTGTGAACACCCATGCGATCCGATTCCAGCGCAGGGAAAAAAAAAAGTTCCTGCACCTTTTTCGTGGGAATTAACTGTACTTTATGGCTGAATTCACATTGCACAGACATTGCATGTGATCTGCACAGCAATGCAGTGCGAATCACATGCGTAGTCTGTGTTCACAATAGTGTGAACCCAGGCTCAATGCAGTTTTTTTTGTATATTATCTATTTATTATTATTCAATTTATAGAAAAACACATCGATTACAAAGCAGATAAGCATATCTACCCATCAGCTTACTCATTGCATTACAACATATACATTACCCATATCCCGCCCCCCTTCCCGAAAAAACAAAACCAAACACTGCAACCCCATAATAGTAATTCAATCTCTTCTTCTCTTTCTCCCCAGCCCCAACGGGGCCCTGCTCCCCCCCCCCCATCTACTCCGTTCCTCTAAGGCGATTCTTCCCTCGTACAGTCCTCTCTTTTTACTCTTTACCGTCCCTTATTTAATTTGCCCCTATTAGGCTTCTACCATAATCGTATATTCTAATGATTTTTTGAACTTCAGCCATTTCCCCCATATGATGGAATATACCTCTAGAGAGTCATCTGCTATATGTATCATTTCCTCTATTGATCTTGGCCATCCCACCTTTGCTAACCACTCCTTCATAGTCGGAGCTTCTGGGGTTCTCCACCTTCTCGGGATCAAGCTTTTTGCTGCATTTAGTAAGTGTGCAACTAGGGTATTCTTGTACTGAGCAACCAGTTTTTCTGTATCATGGAATAGACATTTTCAGGGGTCCATTTGAATACCGTATATACTCAAGTATAGGCTGACCCGAATTATCAGGAACCATGAATCAGACCGAGACAGAAGTATAGTTAAACCACACTTGTTTATTAATAATAATAATAATAATAATAAGGTAAACAGAATTAGCGTAGTCAAAACAAGCCAGAGTTCAGTAACTGGATCGGGTAGTCAGCCAAGCAAATGTCAGAGAGCCAGAGATAAACATAGTAGTACAGCAAGGATCAAGAGCCAGAAGGAACGTCAGCCGAGCAAGTCTTCAACAGGAACGTAGGAGAAAGTCTCTGTGATGATGACAAAGGCGAAGGCAGAGATCAAGTGAGCTGGACGGCTTTAAGTGGGCAGGACTCACGAGCAGAATCAACAACAGCTGGGTAACTGCGGAGATAGATGGGAGCTGGCAAATGGCCGACAGCTGAGTGGCCAGCTCAGAGAAGGAAGGGCTGAGCCCAGCCCTGACATGAATATAAGCCGAGGCACCTCATTTTACCACAAAAAAATGGGAAAAAGTATTGACTCGAGTATAAGCCTGGGGGGGGGGGGGAATGCAGCAGCTATTAGGTAAACAGTGCCCATCTACAGCCTCACTGTGCCCATTTGCAGCCTCACTGTGCCCATCTGCAGCCTCATTGTGCCCATTTGCAGTCTCACTGTGCCCCTTTTCAGCCTCCCTGTGCCCATCTGCAGCCGTACCTTTTTGATTACTAAAACAGCGGGTGTCTCCTGCTGTGTTATGCAGACTGTTCGGCGGCCGTCCATTGTAACAAAGCCCCGCCTCCTCCTCGTCCGTGATAGACAGAACACTGATACAGTTTCCCAGCATTGCATCAGTGTTCCTGGGGGGTTTTCAGCCTACAAAATGGGCTGAAAAATTTGGCTTATACTAGAGTATATACTGTATGTTTCCCTGAAATTTGGTGTATCACCATAAGAGTTCCCTCCCAATAGGGCTGGATTTTAGCGCATTCCCATCACAAGTGCGCGAAGGTCTCTGGGGTGTCACATCCCCTCCAACATGTTGGGGGGACATCCACTCCGAACCTCTTTTGGCAAGATGATAATTTTTAATGCGTTTATTCTCCCTAGCCAAGAGAGGGGTTTATGTCTTAGGAAATTTAGTTGTTCTTAGACCTTATTGAGCATTGGGATATAATTGGCCTTGTATAAAGTCTCTAGAGACGCGGTTAGTTTTATTCCTAAATATCTGAGTTCCTCTCTACACCATACAAAGGGGAATTTAGGTTGGATTGCCTGCTGTTCCTTCCTTGGGGTAGTTACATTCAGGATCTCAGATTTAGACATGTTGATTTTAAAGTTTGTCAGCTTCCCATATCAACCCAATTCCTCTAATACATTTGGTATGGTTATCCTGGAATTGGAGATATAGAATAGCACATCATCTGTGCATGCAGCCACTCTGTACTCCCTGTCCCCTATTTTCACCCCCCTGATATATGCATTTTTATGGATCGCCGCTAACAAGGATTCCAGCGCCATTACAAATAGCAATTTTGGCCACTGAAAGGGCGTCGGGTCCGACAAACGGCCGCGGGCTCACGACTGTGGGGTCCACACTCAGAGCCAATCACAGCAGAGTCGGGCAGCAGCGGAGCCCCTTAACAGCGAGGTGTCTCAGCAAGCAAGCGGGGGAGAGCCCAAATGGTCCTCAGTAGGGAACGGGAGCCAGGCGCCATAGCGTCATTACAGATGTCAGCAGGTGGGTGGAAGGTGGGAAGCAAGCACCTTAGATCTGCTACCTCCTACAGGGCAAGTTAGCTAGGAGCTGAGTGCTGGAGCTGGAGCTGGAGCTGCGTATGGCCATGTTCCCGTCTCCTCATGCTTCCAGCGTTCCAGCATCACGGCTCCACAGTTCTCCTCACAGCACGCTCCCGGCATCAGGCAGTGGCAGGGTTTCAAGTGAAGGAAGGGCCTTCCAGCGTGGGCCTCTACGTGTCAGGGCTCCTCCCCATCCTCCGCTCAATGCAGTTTCTTAAAATAGTTACGTGTACTTTAGATGAAACTAACATAAGTCTTCAAAATCTGTCTTCATATCAGCTTCCTGTTATCCCTTGTACAGTACCACTCAGACTAGAGAAGGGAGGGGGAGCATCAAAAGCCAGTCATGCTCTGCTGACTGGTAACATGCAGACAGAGTGAGCAGAGTGTATAATATACTCTATTAGTGTGTTGCTTCACTGTCCAATCAGTAGACTGAGTGCAATGAGGTCATACCACTGTACTCTTTAACCGTAATATAGAAAGTTGAGTTTTTCTGGCAAAAGTGTGAGTCATGAAAGTGTCTTGACAAATAAAAGAGTTCAACTGATTTTCAACACTATTGCGAACACTATTGCGAACACAGACATCGCATGTGATTGCTGTGCCGATCACATGTGAATTCAATACAGTTGTATGGCTGAACTCGCATTGGATTCACGCGAAAATGGTGCAGGAACCTTTTTTTCCCCAAACTGAAATCGGATTGCATGGGCGTTCACACGACAATAATGACAAAATCGCTCTGCGATTTGGGTGCCATTCAAAGTAACAGGGATCGCAGGGGCGTCCTGCGATTTGCGGCGTTTCCAAAACGCGGGCAGAATCGCAGCGATTACATTCACAAAACAGAATGCCATGGTTTGAATGGAGCCTCAAGAGATTCTTTTTTATAAATTGCACATGTAAAATGTCTATTGGTTACACTTTGCAAAAATACCCATACACAAAAGATTGTTACAACTACTGATACAACTATTTGTGAATGTGTGTGTACAAAAATCAGGTAATACATTTTTCTTAGTTGGACTAGTTATAAAGGCTTGTATGTTCACCATTGGACTCAAACAGCCTATAGGATTGTCTGCGGACATCAGAAATGTGCAGGACCAGTAAGAGAAAACAGTTCATTAACAGTGGCGCTTGTGCAGGACTTCCTGATTGGCCGGGAGGAGAATTAGGAAGACAATAGCGAATATTTATTCTCTATTGTCACATAAGTGGGTGGGCCACCATTTTTTGAAGCCAATTAGAGCTTCATTAACCTCTTCAGCTCCGGACAAGGCCATTTTTTGTGATACGGCACTGCGTACTGTAACTGACAATTGTGCAGTCGTGCAATGCTGTACCCAAATAAAACTGATGTACTTTTTTTTCCCACAAATAGAGCTTTATTTTCGTGGTATTTGATCACCTCTGCAGCTTTTATTTTTTGAGCTATAAACAAAAAAACCTGACAATTATAAAACACATCCAATTAAAAAAAAGTAAAAAAATCTCATTTCTTCATCAATTTAGGCCAATATGTATTCTGCTAAATGTTTTTGGTAAAATCAAAATTCCAATACGCGTATAATGATTGGTTTGCTGCAGTAAATGTACGTGGGGCAGTCCAAAAGTGGTTAAAAGGGGAACTTTCTTATACAAGACAGATCAGACTTCTTTCAAAATGTGTGCCCAGGAAAAAAAAAAAAATATATATATATATATATATATATATATATATATATATATATATATATACACTGTGTGTATATAAATATATATATATATATATATATATATATATATATATATATTATAAATGATATTATACACATACATATTACATTTTAATAACATTTTGAATCAATGTTTCCTTCTTTTTTTAAAAAGGAGAACTTGTTTTTTGTCATGGAATATCTCAATGGCGGGGATCTCATGTTCCATATCCAAAGCTGCCAGAAGTTTGACCTCCATAGATCAAAGTAAGATCCTAAATATAACACGGTAAATATCAGATAGCCGGTCCTCAGAGTATGGTGATTCAGTTCTCAAAAGTACAAGTCTTCAGGATGACTGCAGTGAAATTGTTAGGATCAGAAATGCACCTGCATTGTCATGGATCTGAATAGTCATTGTTACCATTGTTATCAGTGCAGGATCTACATAATGACATCATTGCACAATGTACCAAATGTTATCTTTTCTTACATGAAGGGGCAATGTCAGCATGGTAATCTTGCATGTACAGAGAAATAAATAGTTCCACTATCTGAACCTGGCATGTGTTTCAACGATCTTTATTTTTAGTTTCAATGTCTGTCTATGGATAAACTGAAGATGAAGTCTTTTGGTACAACTAAGTGGATAATGAACGTCAGAGGAGTAAATCAATTTAAAATAAATTTGCCCAATAGTTGTAGGAGTATCTTTTGACTGGGCGTACATGTGGATTGGTGTCCTGATTTCACCCATTGACACCATTGGACTGGCCATAGATGAGTCAGTTTTACGGGTGGAATGAAAAAAACGACCCAGTTTCCCCATCAACTGCATTCACCTAACATGCACACTAACTATTTCATATTCCATTTATGGTGTTTCCCATTATTGCCTATAGACTTTATAAACTATGAATCATTTATGTAATCTTCATGAACAGCAATCCTCCCATCTTCAAATACTCCAATAATACCAGTCTTCTAAAGCATTAGCTTCTGTTTCATATGCTCAGAGATACATTCATAACATTATAAATCAATAATATAGTATGATAATCTATACTTGCCTATGACCAGCCTAATGCCCCGTACACATGGTCGGACATTGATCAGACATTCCGACAACAAAATCCATGGATTTTTTCCGACGGATGTTGGCTCAAACTTGTTTTGCATACACACGGTCGCACAAAGTTGTCGGAATTTCAGAACGCCAAGAACGCGGTCATGTACACCACGTACGACGAGACTATAAAAGGGCAGTTCAGTACTAAGCGTGGCACCCTTTGGGCTCCTTTTGCTAATCTCGTGTTAGTAAAAGTTTGGTGAGAAACGGTTCACGCTTATTCAGACTCGTGGTTTTCAGAACGTATTTCTGCTGTTCAGTTTGTGCTTGTGGGTTTGTATCTGGTCTTCAGTGCGTGCAGTGAGTTACCATTGACTTGTCATTGTGTTCTTGTTCGTTCGTTACTGATTTCCAGGTCACTCTTCACAGGCCTTGCTGTTCTTCAGTGCGTTCTGTTACTTCGTTCTGAGCAGCCAACTGTTTTCTAGCCATGTTGCGTATACATACTCATCGTAGAGTTCGTGCTATGCGGGGGCTTGGTGTTGGGGTCCTTACTTTGACACAAGCCTAGTCCATGAACAGGGTGGGGAGGAGTTCATGGACCAAGAATTGGTTGCTCCAGCGTGACCAGTTCTGTCACATGCCTTTGCTCCGTGAGATTTGTTAGAATAATCCTGACGATTTTAGGAACTTTCTCCTGATGACGGACCCTGTATTTCACCATTTGTTGGCTTTGCTGACCCCCTATATCAGCAGGCAGGATACCTGCATGAGGCAAGCCATCACTCCGGAGCAGAGGCTAGTGGCCACCCTGCGGTACTTGGCGACGGGGAGAAGCCTGCAGGACCTCAAGTTCTTGACAGGCATCTCCCCCCAGGCTCTAGGGATCATTATCTCGGAGATCTGTTCTGCCATCATCCAGGTCCTGCAGAAGAAGTATATGAAGGTAAGATTTTTATCCTTTAAGATCACATTTTATTGTATTTAATGTTTGATAATGTATTGTATTTCTTTCCTCATTCCCTAATTACCATGATTGTAATATGCAGTGAATGTCCCCTTTGTCCTCATGCATGCTGGAATTTTATGTTATTTTTTGTCCTTCATACATATTTGCCTTCACTTACCTCCCCGGCATGCTCTCCTGGCCCTATATCCACCTCGTCTACTCAATTAACAATGTATTTTGTCAGCTCCATAGTAGTGCTTTACCCTAAATACCCCCTAAAATGTTGAAAATTGTGATGTGTGCTTGAAATTCAGGCAGAGTGCCAGAGGCTTTTTTTTGGGTCCCAAAATCATTTGGAACCCTCCCTCCCCCCAACTGCTAACTCAGCTGATACCAATCCTCTATCTATCTTCAATCCTCTGACTTTGCCGAACCCATACACACTATATACCCACCTCTTTTGTGGTCAGATTCCTTGATGAATTCCCCAAAGCATGTAGGGCAAGGGCCAGCCTGAATACTTTCAAATGGTACTGTTTAATGTTTTTGTATCCTATTAATCTCTTGATAGGTAATAACAGAATGGAATACACATTATTTAGGCATTCATCTCTCAATGAAGTGGAGAGGGTTACCTGTCCGAAACATCTCCCCCCATACATTTTTTTAAATGGCCCTTTGAGAAGGGAGGGGGAAATCTGATAGGTGGACCTTATACCTTTGTCTTTAAATACTTCCTAAAATAAATGTTATACTGATGTTGGCCAAGAATGTCTGTGTCTAATCTGCTTTCCATGTTTATGTGCAAAATGATTCATTTTTTTCTTGTTTGACTCCACAGTTTCCTTCCAACCCACAGGAATGGCAGACTGTGGCCTCCCACTTTGCCCAGCGGCGGAACTTTCCTAACTGCCGAGGGGCAATTGATGGAAAACGCGTCCACATCGTCCCACCACCCAACTCGGGGTCATACTATTACAACCACAAGGGGTTCAATAGTATTGTGATGTTGGCGGTGGTGTCGGCTACTTAAGAGTTCCTGTATGTGGACGTGGGGAAGAATGGCTGGATGTCAGATGGTGTAGTCATCCCCCAGACGGAGTTCTACAGGCGTCTCCAGAATGGCAGCTT
This sequence comes from Lithobates clamitans, assembly GCA_037952925.1. Classification (NCBI taxonomy): domain Eukaryota; kingdom Metazoa; phylum Chordata; class Amphibia; order Anura; family Ranidae; genus Lithobates; species Lithobates clamitans. Next base: position 1,012,257 of record JBBGZY010001470.1, read on the forward strand.
AGACTTGCCACCTCCAGAAGACAATGTGCAAGGACTCCCATTCGTCTTCGTTGCGGATGAAGCCTTTGTGCTGGGCGACCATCTTATGTGGCCATTTCCTATGAGGACCCTCACCCCAGACGAGAGGGTTTTTAATTACCGGCTGGCCAGAGCCAGAAGAGTGGTGAAGAACACGTTTGTAATAATGGCCAGCCGGTTCCGTCTATTTCTTACACGATACACATGGCGGAGTATAAACTCAATCACATCATCCTGGCTTGCTGTGTTCTTCACAACTTTTTAAGGAGAAATTCTGTGAACTATGCTGGCTCAGTTGGGCCTGAAGCCGGAGTTATTAATCGCAATGAACTGAACCTGACGGTGCTTAAAGCTGGCTGTCCTGGCTCCCCCCCCCAGAGTGCCCGCGAGGTCCTTCTAAGATACATGGAATACTTTGCAGGTAGGGGGGCCATCAATATGCCAGACAATGTCTGAGACATTTTTTTAATAAAAAAATATTTTAAACTGAACAAATATTTGCTTACATTTACTGCTTGTGTTTCTTTTAGCTGACCATGACTGAAATTTGGGGAGTCCTGAAAATGGCGTGATTGTGTAAAATTCTAAACCACTGTTGGGTGTTATTTACTAAAGGCAAAGACACTTTGCACTCCAAGTGCACTTGAGACTGCACAGAAACTGCACTTGTAGTGCAAAGTGGATTTGCCCTTAGGAAATAACCCCCATTGTCACAGAAAACACCAATTTTACCACAAAAAAAGTTTTTGAGCATTGAAAGAAGAAGCCACACATTGTTGATTATCAATCTTTTTAATACAGGCACAACTACATGTGCATTTATAAAAGGTTTTTAAAACAAACCAACATGTTTGTTGTCTAAAAATTTTTTAGGTCACATTAATAAAAGTAGAAATGTCCTTTTAAGGTAAAACAGGCATGTTTAAAACCAACAAGAAATACACAAATCTGGAACTTACAAAGTTCAACTTTTGTAGAAATTGAAGGCAATATCAGACATGAGCATTTATAAACTGTGTTTGATATTGCGTTCAGATGGGGTGATGTCACCCCTGGAAAAGCCAAATTTTGAAGATGCACACAAATTGCCGAATGTCAACATGTGCTAGCTGCCATCATGGGGGATCAAGGGACGTGTTTTGTGATTGCAACCCCTTCCTCTCAGCTACTTTATTATTGAGGAAGGGGTTGTACCCCCAAAACACATACATTGATCTCCCGTGATGGCAGCTAGCACATGTTGACACACTGTGTGCATCTTCAAAATTTGGCTTTTCGAGAATATGTCAAAAAAAGGTCAAAAAATTCTCCAGAGCAAAAACCAGAAATAATTTGGGATTTCGAGGGCTTTTAAACTCTCCCTAAAACATCAATGATGTTCTTCATTTTGTTTTGAACATCATTGATGTTTTGCTTGATGTTTTCCAAGTCCCTATTACACCCCATGATCTCCCCGATCAGGGTCTGGGCACTTTCACTGGTGAAATTACCTTCTTCCACAACATCACAATCACCTAAAAATATATTTAAAAAAACACACTGTTGTGGTGACTATTTCTATAATGTCTCCCTCCTCCTCCTCCTGTTGGCTTTGTGGCATTTCGCCTTCTTCCTGGCGTGGGGGGTCTGTTGTCTCCTCTGCTGAGTGGTGTCCTCCAAGTCTTTTCTCCCCTATGGAAAAAAATAGGTATACTTAGCACACAGATATTTGATGGCAGAAATAGGAATATGAAACATTGCTTGGAAGTGGGGTACAATTGTCTGTTTTGGCAGAGTTCCAAGATGAAGAAATATTTTTTTCCTTTGTCAAGCTTGAATACTTACCTATTTTGTACAAGCTTCACAGATGGAGACACCCCTATAGTATACACTGGAGCACCTGTGTGGGCCCCCTAAAAAAAAGGGTGTTCTTGTGTCCCACACTAGTGCTCCAGCGTCCAGATGTGTAAACAGCTGCTAAGTGTCCTCTCCTTACACAGAATCTAGTTTGCATTTCATTCTAGTTACAAACCCATCTAGACACCAAAATTATTTTAAGAGAAGTAGGCCAGAAGTAGGATCGTAGTACGTATGATCTGTGAGCGGAGGAAGGAGTAGTTGAAGCGCCGATCGTGATAACTAAGGTAACATTTAAACTTGGGCCTATACTGCTTATAGATTGAGGCCTATATTGGGACAAGATTAGGAGACTTTAGCCTGACATTAGGGTTTGTCTTGTGTTGTGTCTTGCAGAGAAAATGGATATATTGAAGGATCAGGACTTTATTCCCATATTCATTGATATGTTCAGGGAGCTGCCCTGTCTGTGGCAGGTAAACCACCCACATTATAAGAATCAAACAAAGAGGAAGGCAGCGCTAGATAAATTACTGGAAATTGTGAAGCCGGTGATCCCCACGGCAGACATTCCCTATTTGAAGGCCCTAATTGATGGCATGAGGAGCACTTATCTAAGGGACACAAAAGAAGGTCCAGGATTCCCAGAGATCAGGAGCTGCAGATGACATTTATGTCCCCAGGCTGTGGTACTATGACAGACTGCATTTTCTGGCAGGTCAAACTGAACCCAGGCCAGCACTCTCCACTCTTCCTTCCACGCTTCCTTCCACCTCAGCTGAGGCTTATGACATCCAACCTGGGCCTTCCAGGCAGCAACATGTGGAGGAGCCCAGCTTGAGCCAGGTATAGCATTCTTCTAAATATTTCTGTTGGTCAAATTAATGATGTTAAATATATGTTAGTTTGGAGTACTAATTTCTGATTGTGATTGATGAACCAAAAACTAAAACAATGTCCCTTTTTCATACACAGGAAAGTCTCAGCCGGGAGGTGGCCGGGCCAAGTAGGCTGCCTAATACCCAGGTCCCTCCCCTCCGCCTTCAAAGAAAAAGTGCCAGGAAGAGGAGTAACCTGGAGGAGGCAGCAATTGGCCTATTTTGGAAGGCTACTGAGGCCCTCAAAACACCCCACAGTGTTGAAGAGGACTTTGCAGACATAACAGCCTGCAAAATGCTGCAAATGGAGGAGGGCCAACGCCTCTTATGTGAGTTTCTCATTTTAGAAGCACTAAATAAGGGGTTGAGGGGCCAACTCACATGCCAAATCCACATTTGTGAGGTCACCCATGGTCCTCCTCCTCCAGGTCCTACTCCTCATCCTGCCACACCTCCAACACCAGAGCCACAGCCGTGAAGGTAGCGTGTAAGGAAGACCAGAGAGTAATGACCTGGGTTTAGTCTGATCTGGCAAAAGATGCAGGCTCGGCTCTTGTATGACCACAGCCTGGGGACATACATGTCATCTGCAGCTGTTCATGATCTCTTGGACTGCTGGACCAGATTGTACTCCCTTATATATGGACTCCTCAGGCCACCAATTTTGCAGTAAAATAATTGATGTGTGCCCTGGGGGCCAAAGGCTTTGCCAATTTCTGCAGTTTATCCAGCGTTGCCTCCCTCTTTGTTTGGTTATGATCCCTTAATAAAGGTATTTTTGTTTCAATTATACTTGCCTATGTGTGTTTTCCTTCAAAAAGGACAGTTTGTTTGTGAGGAGGCAGGTACATTTCTAAAATACAATGTGAAATTAACAAGAGACACCAAGCAATATCCTTGAGATTAAATAATACAAGATAATAATGCTGTTGTGGTAACTTGACACACAAAACACACCCAAAAATATTCTGGAGTAAATAAATAAATAAATAAATAAATAAATAAATAAAACACAATATCAGGCTTTAAAAAACTCAAAAAAAAATTGAATCTAAAAACATCCCAAAAATATTATTTTTTCTGCAGATGTGACAAATAAAAATATTATATTGATGAAATCACGATAAATAATAAAGAAAGAAGTTTGTGAGAAGTCTGTGTGAATATGAGCAGCAAAACGGCTTAATTCTTTTAGCATTATAAAGAAGAAGAGAGTGCGCTGCATTAAACAATTTAAAACATTGCAGCGTGACGAAAGTGCTAGATCCATTCCGAACGCTAATTTTACCAGACCGAGCAGTTCCGTCTCGGAATTTATTCTGAGCATGCGTGGCACTTGCGTCGGAATTGTCCACACACGGTCAGAATTGACGCGATCGGATTTTGTTGTTGGAAAATTTTATAGCCTGCTCTCAAACTTTGTGTGTCGGAAAATCCGACTGAAAAAGTCTGATGGAGCCCACACACGGTCGGAATTTCCGACAACAAGCTCCGATCACACATTTTCCGTCGGAAAATCCGACCGTGTGTACGGGGCATAAGAATGTTGAGGCATGGAAACTTTTTCTGACTGGAATACGCCCAAAATTAAAAATACTCCTTATCTTGAGTATGTTAAAGTGTAACTAAAAGCAAAACTTTTTATTCAGTTTTGGGTAGTGGAGTCCTCTTCTTAGAGCAACTTTTATTGCTGTTTGTGCCCTTCCCCCTCTCTATTTGTCCTGTTTACCGTTATCAACAAAGGTGAAAGTAAAAGAAAATCCCAAATTTTAGGTTGATATCATAACACTAATAGTGGGGAAACCCAGTGGTGTCTGGTGTCACTAGGGTTAGTGTCACCTGGTGAAAAAATATAAAGTAAAATATGGTGTCATCCCCCCCAATTGGGCTCTCTCCAGTCTAGCCTGTCAACCACTCTCACCATTGGGATCTCTCCTGTCTAGTCTGTCACTCCCCCCATCAGGCTTTCTCCTGTCTAGCCTGTCACTCTCCCATCAGGCTCCCACCTGTCTAGCCTGTCACCCCCTCCCCCCTATTGGGCTCTCTCCTGTCTAGCCCCTCCCCCCCGTCAGGCTCTCTCCTTTCTCCGCACCACCATAGTGATGCCACTGGGGAAAACTTCCAATGGGAACACGAGCTCCAGTGATTCTGTGACACACTGGGATTCCTTCACTTTGGAAGGATTTCCTTTCAATTTCTATTTTGGCTAGGGAAGTGAAGGAAGTGAAGGGAAATCTCCACAATGGGAAACATATGACGAATAAACTGATGTGGGGTTATAACCTTCCCTTACTGTATCCAAATTGAAAGAAAATACATTTTTGCCTTTTTTAACTTATCAGCAGAGAACTAGGAATGTGTGATTGTAGTTCCTAGGCCCGTTGTCAAACAAAATTAGGCACAGAGCTATTGTCAAGTTAACTGAGGCAAACCATCACCACTAAACTCGGACTGGGTATCTAGAATTAAAAAACTCTGCTCAAAAAAGAGTTAATAAAACTGTCAGAGAATGATATAGAAGCAAACAAGGGTCAAACAATAGCTTAGAAAAGTGACTCATATGCATTAGGCCTCATGCATACAAGGCGTTTGTTTTTCTCTTCTGAACACCAAAACTCCTGGCAGGAGAAAAGTTGCTTAACCACTTATGGACCAGCCTCGTTTTGGATTTTAGGTGTTTACACCTTGTGAAATTTTTTGCTAGAAAATTACTTAGAACCCCCAAACATTATATATTTTTTTTTTCTAACACCCTAGAGAATAAAATGGCGGTCGTTGCAATACTTTTTTTTGCACCGTATTTGTGCAGCGGTCTTATAAGCGCACTTTTTTTGGAAAAAAATCGCTTTTTTGAATAAAAAAATAAGACAACAGTAAAGTTAGCCCAATTTTTTTTTATATTGTGAAATATAATGTTACGCCAAGTAAATTGATACCCAGCATGTCATGCTTCAAAATTGCGCCCGCTCGTGGAATGGCGTCAAACTTTTACCCTCAAAAATCTCCATAGGCGATGTTTAAAAAATTCTACAGGTTGCATATTTTGAGGAGGTCTAGAGCTAGAATTATTGCTCTCGATCTACCGGTCGCGGCGATACCTCACATGTGTGGTTTGACCACTGTTTTCATATGCGGCGCTACTCGCGTATGCGTTCACTTCTGCGCGTGAGCTCGTCGGGATGGGGGGTTTTTAAATTTTTATTATTTATTTTACATTATTTTATTTATTTTATTTTTATGTTTAAAAAAATAAATAAAAAATTGTGTCACTTTTATTCCTATTACAGGGAATGTAAACATCCCTTGTAATAGAAAAAAGCATGACAGGACCTCTTAAATATGAGATCTGGGGTTAAAAAGACCTCAAAGTTTGGACGTACATTGGCGTGCGGCGGTCGGCAAGTGGTTAAAAAACACGCTCAAAGCCACGCATTGAACATACGTTTAGGCATGTCAGGCATTTAAACATTAATGGATCCCATTGGCCAGAATTAATTTATTCTGGTCATTGGTATCCTTTAATGCCTAAACGCAAGACGCATCTAGCGTTTAGGCGCATTTAGGCACATTTACACACGTTTAGGTGTGTCTAGCATATTTTCTTCTATTCAGTTCCTCTTCTGAGCGTGTTGGTGATTTATTTTTATTTTCAGCCTGTAAACGCTCCTCTTCTAATACGCCTATAATTGCATGGACACATAGGCTAACATAGAGGTGCTTTTACAGGCTGAAGAAAAAAAAAAACGCTAACTGCCTGTAAAAGCAGAGTTTTTTTAAACCCGGTGTGCATGAGGCCTTAGAAAGAAAAAGGCAAAAGTGCACTTATTTTACTGCACATGGATGAGTGTTTACAAAGACCCCTGAATACTGGTAACAGCAGTGAATAGGGATGGGCTGTCTGTTCGGGTCGAACATGAGTTCGACTCCAACATTGCTTGTTCGCCGAATATCGAACAATTTGGGGTGTTCACGGCAAATTCGAAAGCCGCAGAACACCCTTTAAAAGTCTATGGGAGAAATCAAAAGTGCTAATTTTAAAGGTTAATATGCAAGCTATTGTCATAAAAAGTGTTTGGGTCCTGCCCCAGGGAACATGTAGCAATGCAAAAAAAGTTTTAAAAACGGCCGTTTTTTCAGGAGCAGTGATTTTAATAATGCTTAAAGTGAGACAATAAAAGTGAAATATTCCTTTAAATTTCGTACCTGGGGGGTGTCTATAGTATGCCTGTAAAGTGGCGCATGTTTCCCGTGTTTACAACAGTCCGAGAGCAAAATGACATTTCTAAAGGAAATAAAAGTCATTTAAAAGTACTAGCGGTAGCGCCGGCTGCTATAATGAATTGTCGGGTTTCTGCAATACTCATAAAAGTCATTGAAAAAAATGGCCTAGGATTCCCCCACAATGCATTACCAGGCCCTTTGGGTCTGGTATGAATATTAAGGGGAAACCCAAACCAATATTAAAAAAAAAAAAAAAATGCGTGGGGGTCCCCCCAAATTCCATACCAGGCCCTTCAGGTCTGGTATGGATATTAAGGGGAACCCCGCGCCAAAATGTAAAAAAAAAATGGCATTGGGTCCTCCTAAAAATCCATACCAGACCCTTATCTGAGCATGTAACCTGGCAGGCTGCAGGAAAATAGGGGGGACGAGAGAGTGCCCCCCCTCCTGAACCGTACCAGGCCACATGCCCTCAACATGGGGAGGATGTCCCCATGTTGAAGGGGACAAGGGCCTCATCCCCACAACCCTTGCCCAGTGGTTGTGGGTTATGCGGGCGGGGGGCTTATCAGAATCTGGAAGCCCCCTTTAACAAGGGGACCCCCAGATCCCGCCCCCCCCGTGTGAAATGGTAATGGGGTACATGGACCTGAAGGGTCTGGTATGGATTTTGAGGAGGACCCCCACACCATTTTTTTTTATTTTGGCGCGGGGTTCCCCTTAATACCCTTACCAGACCTGAAGGGCCTAGTATGGAATTTGGGGGAATCCCATGCCGTTTATATCAATGAACTTTTATGTGTATTGCCGGACTGACAATTCATTATAGCCGCGAGTAGTTTTAAGTGACTTTTTTTCCTTTAGAAATGTCATTTTGCTGTCAGACTGTTCTAAACACGGGAAACATGTGCCACTTTACAGGTATACTATAGACACCCTCTGTGCCGCACTTTTTCTCAGCTGCGGGGGCCCAACTTATGATCCTGCACACAGGCCCACTGCTTTCAGAAAATGCCCCTGACCTGAGCTCATCATTGTGCATCCATTTCAGATGCTTGTATGTTTCACATACATCACATACATCACATACAAGCATGTGGGCTGGATGCAAGAGGTGGATCAGCAGGATAAGTGTACCAGGAAAGGTAGATGTGTCTCATCTCTGCTTCCTTTCACCACTCTGCATAGCAGGCATATCATAGATGAGAAGAGGGTACAACGGTGGAGCTGATGAGCAGGAGGGATTCAGAGGTGGGACAGAAGAGCAGGAGGGTACAGCGGTGGGGCAGATGTACAGGGAGATACAGTGGTGGAAGAGATGAAAGGGGGTTCAGCAGTGGGACAGAGGAGCAGGAGGGTTACAGTGGTGGGGCAAGAGAGCAGGGGGGTATAGAGGTGATTGTATAAAAAGACGACTTTTCTCTTTTCTCTTTTTTTTTTTCTTTCAACACTAGGGTATAGAGGTGATACAGATGAGAAAGCAGGTTACAGTGGTGGGGCAGATGAGCAGATGGGTTCAGTGTTAGGACAGATGAGAAGGTAATTATGTAGTGAGACAGAAGAGCATGGGGATATGGTGGTGGGACAGAAGAGCAAGGGGGTACAGTGGTGGGGCAGATGTGCAGGAGGTACAGTGGTGGGAGGGATGTGAAGGGGGTTCAGCGGTGGGACAGAAAAGCAGGGGGGGTGCAGTGATGGGGCAGATGAGCAGGGAGTTACAGTGGAGGGACAGATGAGCAGGGGGGTTCAGTGTTGGGCCAGATGAGAAGGGGGTTACAGTGGTGGGAAAGATGAGCAGGGGGTTACAGCGGGGTTGAGCAGATGTGAAAGGAGGTGCATTGGTGGGAGAGATGAGCAGGGGGTTACAGTGGTTGGGCAGAAGAGCAGGGGTACAGAGGTGAGGCAGATGTACAGGGGGGTACAGTGGCAGGGCAAGGGAGAAAGGAAATACATTGGTGGGACAGATGAGCAGGAGGTTAAAGCAGTGGGGCAGAGGAGCAGGGGGGTACAGAGGTGGGGCAGAGGAGCAGGGGGATGCAGAGAATAAAGGGGGTACATTGGTGGAACACATGAGCAGGGGGTTACAGTGGTGGGGCAGAAAAGCAGGGGGAACAGTGGTGGGACAAATGTGCAGGAGGTACAGTGGTGGGGCAGATGTGCAGGAGGTACAGTGGTGGGGCAGATGTGCAGGAGGTACAGTGGTGGGGAAGATGTGCAGGAGGTACAGTGGTGGGGCAGATGTGCAGGAGGTACAGTGGTGGGACAGATGTGCAGGAGATACAGTGGTGGGGCAGATGAGAAAAGGGGTTACAGTAGTGGGGCAGATGAGCAGATAAGTTCAGTGTTAGGACACTGGGTTACAGTGTTAGGACACTGGGTTACAGTGGTGTGGCGGATGTGCAGGGTAGCACAGTGGTGTGGCGGATGTGCAGGGTAGCACAGTGGTGTGGCGGATGTGCAGGGTAGCACAGTGGTGGGGCAGATGTGCAGGGTAGCACAGTGGTGGGGCAGATGTGCAGGGTAGCACAGTGGTTGGGCAGATGAGCAGGGTGGTACCGTGGTGGGGAAGATGTGCAGGGTAACACAGTGGTGGGGCAGATGTGCAGGGTAGCACAGTGGTGGGGCAGATGTGCAGGGGGGCAGTGATCTGAGGTGTGGCGTTGCAGGAATTGGGGCTGAAGCGTGAGAGTGCAGGATGTCAATTTCTCACTACTACTCAAGTCGTTTACAGCATTTACTTTATAAAAAATCCTTTTCGTGATTGAGAGTGTGAAGTTGAAATTTTTTTGTTATAAAATCGGCACGCTCAATTTCTTTGAAAACATTTTTCGTCACACTGTGCTCAAAAGGTTGCCTACCCCTGCCATAAATAATATGAGCACATACAAAAACTAAACACTATTTAGTATTAGACACCAGGAAAAATAGATACACAAGAACCAGTGGATACAAAAATGACCACATTTTAGACAGCTTGCTTTGTATTAGACTTATGCCATTGAGTTTAGTAGTTCCTAAAAACCTAAACCAAATTACTATGCCTGGACCCACAGAAGAAACCACAAACACAGACTGCTTCTCTTTCTACAATATGCTATGGTAAATAATTTTTTGTTGGTGATATTTCGTTGATGATATTGTAATATTACTATTGTGTGTTATATTGTAGACATCAATGTGTTGTTGAACTAATGTATAAGGTGTATTCATTGTTGAACTGATTGTCATGTTTTTTTTTCGCTCCTCTTGATAATTAAACTGTTTTTTTTCTTTCTTGATGACTTTGTAGGTTTTATTCTGCAGAAATTATCTGTGGCCTCCAGTTTCTTCACTCCAAAGGAGTGGTTTACAGGTAAAGCAAAGAGGTTAAAGTGATTCTAAAGGCTTAGTTATTATTTTTACAAAATAAAAATCATGTCATACATACCTGGTCTATGCAATGGTTTGCATATTGCACCCCCGGTCCTCCTCTTCTAGGGTCCTCCTGTTTCTGGCTCCCCCCAGCAAATGCCCCCATAGCAAGCCGTCTGGTCTGGGTGCACCCGTGCGTTCTTGCTCCTGGGTTGGCTGTGTCTATAAGACACACAGAGTGCTGCTCAGTCTTGCCCCCACTCTGGCTGTGACTAACAGCACCAGGAGCCAATGGCTGCTTTGTTTGACCCAGTGAGGAGAGCCGAGAGAGCCTCTGCTCTCATGTGTCTGACCCAGTGAGGAGAACCCAGAGAGCCTCCGCTCTAATGTGTCTGACCCAGTGAGAAGAGCCAAGAGAGGCTCTGCTCTCATGTGTCTGACCCAGTGAGGAGAGCCGAGAGAGGCTCGGCTCTCATGTGTCTGACCTAGTGAGGAAAGCCGAGAGAGGCTCTGCTCTCATGTGTCTGACCCAGTGAGGAGAGGCGAGAGAGCCTCCGCTCTCATGTGTCTGACCTAGTGAGGAGAGCCAAGAGAGCCTCCGCTCTCATGTGTCTGGCCCAGTGAGGAGAGCCCAGAGAGCCTCCGCTCTCATGTGTCTGACCCAGTGAGGGGAGCCAAGAGAGCCTCTGCTCTCACGTGTCTGACCCAGTGAGGAGAACCGAGAGAGCCTCTGCTTTCATGTGTCTGACCCAGTGAGGAGAGCCGAGAGAGCCTCTGCTCTCATGTGTCTGACCCAGTGAGGAGAACCCAGAGAGCCTCCGCTCTCATGTGTCTGACCCAGTGAGGAGAGCCGAGAGAGCCTCCGCTCTCATGTTTCTGACCCAGTGAGGAGAGCCGAGAAAGCCTCCGCTCTCATGTGTCTGACCCAGTGAGGAGAGCCCAGAGAGCCTCCGCTGTCATGTGTCTGACCTAGTGAGGAGAGCCGAGAGAGCCTCCGCTCTCATGTGTCTGACCTAGTGAAGAGAGCCGAGAGAGCCTCCGCTCTCATGTGTCTGACCTAGTGAGGAGAGCCGAGAAAGCCTCCGCTCTCATGTGTCTGACCCAGTGAGGAGAGCCCAGAGAGCCTCCGCTCCCATGTGTCTGACCCAGTAAGGAGAGCCAAGAGAGCCTCCGCTCCCATGTGTCTGAACCACTGAGGAGGGCCGAGAGAGCCTCTGCTCTCGTGTCTGATCAAGATCGGGCTCAGATGAATATAAGGGGGGGGGGGATGCTTGCAGAAGGTTTATTTTACCTTAATACATAGAATAAATTAAGTTAAAAAAACCTTCTGCCTTTAGAACCACTTTAAAGAACAATATTAGTTTTTAATTTAACAAAAAAACTGATATGAAGTAGGCTGTGGGAAAACATACAGATGTCTGAAAATGCTATATGTTTACTATTGTGTTCTATTTTATTATGTCGCTTACTTACAGTATATAATGCCAAGTGTGAAAGGAGCCTAAAACCCTGTCAAGTTATTTTTGGCCTCTGTGTTATGTTAGGGCCATATTCCTTTTTTCCTGTCTCAGAGAAGAAACAGGGATTGAGCACAAACTGTCCCAAAGTAAAGAGCATTCCCCTATTATTCAATTGTCACCAGAACATGTGTCCCCACTGGAAGACTTACCTTCACTCCCTGCTCTGGTAACAAATCTAAAATTTTGAATTTGCTTTCACTGTCAGTGGTTACCAGGGCAAATAGTGGGGTAAATCTTCTCAGTAGGGATACAGACAGGAATAAAAAATTGTTAGAGGGTCTACCTCTTCCCCAATCTATCCACTACAAAAAAAAAAGCATTTTCATACACTTAAAAGTGAGGGGTTGGCATGCTGTCGATCGCAATCGGCCCTTCCACCACTGGCAGCCGACAGGTCGATCGGGAACAAAGGCCTGCATACTGTCCTTCCCCCAGCCTCCGCTGCTCTTCTCTTCACTGCAAAGCGGAGAGCGGGAAGGGTTACAGTAATGGATAGAGGGCAGGGCAGGAGCTGCTGGAATTAACTTTTCACATTAACCAGCAGGTGATTGGTTGCCTGGCGATCCTAGCAACCATTTACCAGCTTGTTAATGTAAAAAGTTAACTCCAGCAGCTCCCATCCACACCCTCTATCCAGTACAGTCATATTTCCTGCTCTCCACTCTGCTATACACCAGTGTAAGGTAGGAGAGTGCCATCTACACACTGATGTGAAGGGGACAGAGGACAATACAGTGGGGGTGGGGGGTGTAAAAAGGACAGAGAGAACTACAGTTGGAGGGGTGAAGGGGACAAAGGACATTGCATTGGGGGGCAGAGGAAACTACAGTGGGGGGGGGGGTGTAGGGAACAGAGGACATAGCATTGGGAGGGGGGGCAGAGGACATTGTAGTGGGGGGTAGTGAAGGGGACAGAGGACACTGCATTTCTTTGGGGGGGTGCAGAGGACTCTTCAGTGGGGGGAGGGTGTGAAGGGGACATTGCTTTGGGGGCAGAGGACACTGCAATTGGGGGGGGGGGGTAAGGGGGACAAATGGCATTGCTTTAGGGGGAGAGGACATTGCTTTGGAGGGGCAGAGAAGATTACAGTGGGGGGGGTGTGAGGGGGACAGAGGACACTGCTATGGGGGGGGGGCAGAGGACATTACAATTACCGTGGGAGGATGGGGGAAACTACTGTGGTGGGGCAAACAACACTACTTACTGTGAGGGGAATGAGGTAAAGGGGAGTGGAGGACACTAGTGGGAGTGGGGGGGGGGGCACAGAACACTATGCTGTGTTTTTATTGGGTGCTTGATATTTTTTTTTTTAAGGGGATCTTTGATTTCCTCCATGTTGTCCAGGTAGATCTCAACCTCTGAAAGTTTGCCTACCCCTGCTTTAAATTATGTATGGGCTATTTTGTGTCTTATCTGCTCATTTGTTGTCTTTGCAATGAAATAGAATTTCGCCTTTCAAGTTAAAACAAATATAGGTATCATTTTACTCTGTTATTTCATTATTGTTTGGGCACTGTAATATTTTTCAGGGACCTGAAACTAGATAATGTGCTTTTGGACATGGAAGGACATGTAAAAATAGCTGACTTTGGAATGTGTAAAGAGAACATGTTGGGTGATACTAAAACCAGCACATTCTGTGGGACCCCTGATTATATTGCTCCAGAGGTGTGTATTATTTGCTGCACTACATATTAGCTCTGTTATATTAAAAGTAGAAGAAAGGGTTACGTCTAACTAACCTTAAAATAACATTTCCTTTTCCCCTCCTCCTACCTATCCTGCCTAACCTGTATAAAAAAGATCTGCATACTTATCTTTTTTTAAAAAAATCTGGTCAGATACGATCATATGATCCAGTAGTATTGGCACCCCTATGTCATTGAGTGGAGGCTGCAGAGAAGAGGACAGAGTGCCAGCAAAGACTTAGCCATGGGAGACTATAGGTGACATTTATGTAGGCAGATGCAGTCTGTATTCTCCACTGCAGGTGGCGCTTGACTACAATGGCAATGCAGATGGAAGAGTAAGTTCAGAGGAACAGTCAGGGTTGGGCTCAACCCTTCCTTCTCAGAGCTGGCTGCTCAACTGTCGGCTAATTGCCAGCTCCTATCTCTCCACAGTTACTCAGCTGTTGATGATATCCTGCTCGTCAGTCCTGCCTACTTAGGCTGTTCAGTCCTGTGGATCTCTGCCTTCGCCTTGGTCAACATCACAGAGCCTAGCTCCTGCATTCCTGTTTAAAGACTTGCTTTGCTGACATCCCTTGTGGCTCCAGATCCTGCTTGCTGTTCCACTACATTGATCCCTTGACTTCTGGCTTGGCTGACTATCCATTCCGGTTACTGAACTTTGGCTATGTTTTGACTAAATTTGATCTTTTTCTTTTATTATTAAACAAGTGTGATTTAACTGTACTTCTGTCTCGGTCTGATTTAATGGTTTCTGACAGGAACTTGGTTCCACTATGATTTCCTTGGCCACAGGAAAACAGCTATCCGATTGGATGCTGGCACGCCATCTGATTCTGGCCTTGTTGGGTCAGGCAGAGTCTTTTTAAGACTTTGGCTCCCAGGCTTGGCACGCTTTATGAGAGTGGCTAGCGTAGGGAAAGGAACCCCATCTGTCAGAGACAGAATTGAGAGATAGGGAAAGGTTCCAGAGGAGGAGGATCAGTCTAGGGACTATGTCTACCTTTTAGGAAGCCTTCCGTTTAGGGTGTAGACCAGCCAGGCCGCATTCTGCACCTTGTAGCCAATGCTGTTAGCAACTCGTGAGTCTACCGCCGTCTTTGTTGTATGTGGCTCCGATCGTGGGTGCTTCCCCATGGTTTCTGTTGTACTTGCTAGATATTTCTACAATATATTGTTACTGCCAAATTTGGACTCTGTGTGTTTGCTGCCCGCCGCACAATGCTGCACCTATCCCACACCATGGCACTGTGAATTTACAGCTATTATCGAGTGCTTCCTTACACAGTGGAGTCGGACCTGCTGAATTACATGACTGGACTAGCCCAATTAAAAAAAAAAAAAGTGAAGTATACAGATCTTTTTTTTTACAGGGTATTCAGGATAGGGAGGAGGAAGGGAGAGGAATGATTTTAAAAATAGTTAGATTTAGCCTTTACTACCACTTTATTGAATACACATATTTACATATCTCATTTCATGTATAGAAACGAAAGATTCATTTTTATGGGATATACATCCTGTTTTTTACTAGATTTGACCTACCAAAGTTAGTGAAGGTTCATTTCAATATGTGGTTGTTCTTAAAAAGCATAAGAGTAAAATAGTGTACTTTTGGTGTTCATCACTAAACCACAGCAAATGGATAGAAGAATGAAGCAAAGTGAGGAACAATTTGTAGCACCTTGCCAAAGTTATGCATTTTGGTACATAGACAACATCAAGAATATAGTACAGTTACCAGAGTGGTTATTTGTCACGGTCAGCAGCAGTACTTCTACACAACCAGGTCACACAGCAAGATCAGAATATACTGGTGACATCACATTTGCACATTCGAAAGCAGACTACTAAACAGGGAGGGGAACAGAATGATACCTTTTCTGTCACTCACACAGAAGTTTGTGCCATCTTCATGTCACATGCCTATGGGTAGACGGGCTTTCAAAGGGAAAATACCCATGTGATTTTCCTGCTTTTGAACTTGAAATCATGTCTCCTCTTATGCCTAGGCAAAACTAACTATTTCTATATTCTCCTGCAGATTTTGCTAGGACAGAAGTACAGCTATTCAGTTGATTGGTGGTCTTTCGGAGTACTCCTATATGAAATGTTAATTGGCCAGTCTCCATTCCGCGGCGTAGATGAAGAACAGTTGTTTCAGTCCATACGCATGGATAACCCATTTTATCCCCGTTTTCTTAGCAAGGAAGCTAAAGATATATTAGTCATGGTATGCACTATTGGCCTCTTTATCACAACCACAATCACAGCATCACACACTATTCTCTAACAGTGCTGTTTTCCCCTGTTAGAATGATTAATGTTTACCGTGATATTGCTAAGAAACAGGTGCTGGATATCTGACCAATGTGACACCTACTGCACGGAAAGAAAAGTGGGTAGACTGCATCAGGGAAATAACATGCAAGCTTCTGATGGAATTACATTTCCCATGACCACTGGGCAGAATGGAATTCTAAAGGGCTTAGCTTCCATTCACATATGCTGCATCCGCGGGTCACTGCATGGGATCCGGTGCGTCCCTGTTCACTGATTCAGGTGCGCATCAGGTCCGAATTTTTGCCTGAATTTGCACCTGAATCGGAACAGAAGATGCACAGGACCCTTTTCAATGCGGACCACGGCCGCCCCGGAGCTGTGTGATTCAGCTACATTGAGAGCCATTCATACTCTGTTGTCATGCAAATTGGATGCGGTGAAACCGGCATCCAAATTGCATATGTGTGAACCCGGCCTTGCTGTCAATTGCCAAGTCAGTGAAGCTAGGTTTTGCCAGCCATTGATTGACTAGCTAGAGCAGCTTTTCTCAACTCTCTAACCCCAGAGCACCCCTTAAAATAATTTTCAGGTCTCATGAAACCTCTGTTATCAGGAATCAGAGGGAAAAATGCCACTTACATTGTGAGAACAATGCCCTTATTACAGTGGTGGAAAGTATGTTTCATTGATACCTTGTCGATGGTTCTCCCAAGCATTGGGACTAGAACTATGGCGGTACCATTAGATGAGAGGTCAATAACCCCTAGAAAGCTCTGGAGAAACCGTGAGTGAGGATGGTTGATCAAAAAGATCATTGGTGCCATGCTTCTGATTCTTTAAAGTGGTGTTGGCTCTGGAATTATGTGGGCACCATCAGATGGAAGGTCAATTAGTCACAGTTCAAGGAACCCCTAGCATCCTCTGGAAGAACCCTAGTTGAGAATGGCTGAACTAGAGACTGAACAGTGACAACACACTTAACCACATTTGCTGCTTACAATACCACATCTTTTGTAGTCCTAATGAGTTAACTGGCACAGGCGTGACAAAACTGCAGTGCTTTTCATAGCACAGGGAGCACTGTTATTCTTTCACAAGAAATACACCATGTATTGTTTTGCTGGCAAAATCACTAGGCTATTTCTTATAGGGCGTACACACTTTGTTCGGACATTCCGACAACAAAATCCTAGGATTTTTTCCGACGGATGTTGGCTCAAACTTGTCTTGCATACACACGGTCACACAAAGTTGTCGGAAAATCCGATCATTCTGAACGCGGTGTTGTAAAACACGTACGTCGGGACTATAAACGGGGCAGTGGCCAATAGCTTTCATCTCTTTATTTATTCTGAGCACGCGTGGCACTTTGTCCGTCGGATTTGTGTACACACGATCGGAATTTCCAACAACAGATTTTGTTGTCGGAAAATTTTATCTCCTGCTCTCCAACTTTGTGTGTCGGAAAATCCAATGGAAAATGTCCGATGGAGCCCACACACGGTCGGAATTTCCGACAACACGCTCCGATCGGACATTTTCCATCAGAAAATCCGACCGTGTGTACAGGGCATTACTGTTAAACAGGTCACAAAGACAAACATACTGGCAATGTATGCCTTTTTTTCAGCCTAGTTAACATGTTAAATGTAGTATTTTGCCTATAGCTCTACTTCTGAATATTCACAAGCTTGTATTGATTCTGAATATATATGTCAGCTTTTTGTCAGAGAACCAGAAAGAAGACTTGGAGTAAAAGGCAACATCAGGCAGCATTGCTTCTTCCAAGACATTGATTGGGAAAGATTGGAGAAAAGGCAAATAGAACCACCATTTAAGCCCAAAGTGGTAAGCATTCTGTTCTGGAGACTGTCAATGGAGCATAGATGCTCCTACTGATTTGCAGGACAAAAATACAGTGTACGATGGCTTCATTATAATCTCTGACCAGACACATAAATTTTCATTCCCAAACTATGCCTGCCATATAATTACTTGAACGAGCTGAAAAATAATTTGTACTTCTTTATCTGGATTTACTTATCATTTTCGATGTGATATTTGTATCAGCGTTTTTTGATAATTGTTTCTTTTCCAACCAGAAATCAGCAAATGACTGCAGTAACTTTGATAAAGAATTTTTGAATGAGAAAGCAAGATTATCAAGTACAGACAGAACATTGATCAACAGTATGGATCAAACTATGTTCAGCAAGTTCTCATTTGTAAATCCCAAAATGGAAGAAATCATCTGTTGAAGCAATCTAATTTTTCTGAAAAGCAATCAGACATTACACTGCATGAAGACATAGGTTTTCACCAACATGTATACTAACATACCTCTTCCATCAGAAAACAAAATTACTTTAAGCTGTACATTTGATAAAGGCAAATAATCTATGTATAAAACATAGCAAATATGTATATCATGAATGGAGATGTGGGATAAGCCATGCGGGATCTCCATGCGGGAATTCCTTCTGCTGTAAAATGATGGCAGCTGCTACCCAAGCAACAACAAATTCAGATATGTAAATGTAGAGCTTACCGCCCATAGGAGCCACTTGATGTGTCGAATCCTCTGTTCTTGTGCCCACAACTCTGCGAACAGCTCTGTAGTCTCTGACACACCTGGCTGAGATGTTGGGGTGGTTGCAGATACATGTGCATATATAAATATAGTATATGTATATATCTCCAAGACACAGTACAAATGCAGCAGAAAAATTCCCCCCCCCCCCCCAAAAAAAAAATGGAGCTCGGCCGCCACTGCTACCTAGTGAAAGAACCCATAGGGGATTTCCACAGCAACAGTCAGTTATAAAGAAACACTTGTTCTACACCTTCTGCTGGTCAGCTAGATGGGACCCAGAACCATGGCGTACTTGATGTACTGTCCCTTTAGGAATTTTGCACACAACGGGAAAGTGTTCCTATCTGGAAAATCTGTCTCTGTGCTAGCAGCTGCAGTGTAAGTTTGGCCAAGGGCTGTCCACCAGTCCTGTGTCCACGGCTTTCAGTCCACGTACTTGCCATAAAGGGCTTCCCTGGTGGTATCCTCAGTAGGTGTCTCCCTGCTGCACAGCAGGCTCCCCACAGTCCAGGTCACAGTCCAAGGCTCAAGGATAGAGTTCCTAGGCTTCCAGGTAAAGATGTCCCGCTCTCTGCTCACCCTGCACACAGGTGGGTTACGGTGTGCACTGTCCTGGTCTCCTCGCAGAGAGAGAGTTATTCCTATTTCCGCCCATGCAAACTATATCTGATCCTCCCCTTTTTGTGTCCCTTTGTTGGAAATTCTATTTTTGTAGCCCACCTGCAGTAATAGCCAAGACCTTTCAGTTTCTCCTCAGTCTCTTGTAATCCAAGTGTTCCTGGGTGCCCTCTTTTGGATGAGGAAGGATTGCACTGGCTGCTGCAGTTCATCAGTAATAGTCTCTCTGCTAGGACTGTGCTTGTGTCCTTGTGTCCAGGCTACATAAACGAACTTCAAAACACCATCAGTACCCTGTGCTATAACTCCATAACTGTATTTATAGATTATTTAAGTTTTACATGCTAGTACATTGTAGGGAACCATTAATATGAACATGTTCTACTTTTGACTCTTTCTTGGTTTGAAAGCTGTAAAGAAGCTGAATGGTTAAACATACCCGTAAGACAAACCATCAAGTTCTATGGGACCAGAAAAACACCAGATCTCAAATACTGGTCCAAAGCAGGACATGCATAAGTTTTGGTCTGGCAATCTATTCACTAGTATTTGTACCATATGTCCAGGTCTTTGCAGTTTTCTATACAAATCAGTGGTCTTTGAGCCCATATGTCTTATTATCCCATTTTCTTCCTATTTTTTTTTTTTTAAGCAAAACCTGGAATAAAGTGATTTAGGTGTTGGAAACCCAACTACAGTCAGAAATTATTTTTTAGTTTTGTAGTGAGGGTATAAGGGTTAGAACCTCTGAATTCTGAGTATTAAGCACTCTATTGAAAAGAAACAAAAAGATGTGGCTTTAATTTTTACATTTGACTGAGTCTCAAATAGGTTTGATGTCCGATTTGCATCTTAAAAACACTGGAGCTCAATTTATACAGAACTAGATATATGTAGCTAATCTAAAATGTTAAATTAATAGCAAATATATTTTATTTTGTACAGATTTTTAGATTAGCAAAGTTGAATAACAGTTTGTATTTAAATGAATTGGAATGTTTTTTTTAGAACTGTTAAAGGTGTGAAATAAATGTGTAAAGTAAATGTTTAAAAGTAAACTTAAATAGCAGGCTAGTTGTTCTACAATCATGACTAAATTATTTTACTGTTTTTATTATTTACTTTGCTTTTAGAACTTTAATAAAATAAGTAGACAAAATGGCAATATCAGGATGAACTATAAAGTATTGTTAAAAGAAAAGTTCTATGAAGAAAAAAGTCAACGATACTTGAGAAGCACCGCAAGAGTTATATGTTCATTGTTATTAAAGGTATCGGAAGAGGCTATATCATCTGGTGTAGTCCTCTGACCGGTTTCAGTGCTGTCCTCTTTTGCCTAGCTCTCTTGGCTATGGGCAATCCCTCAGCATCATCATGTACAATGGAGGACTATTAACCCTGCACTGTACATGGAGGAGACAAGCATGCGTCCGCAACTGAGAGTACCTTAGAGAGGCGTTAGCGATGGACTGGTCACATGGATGGAGGAAGTCTGCAGGAGCCAGGGATAAGGTAAGTATTTCTGTACCCCCTAGACTTAAGCATTTACTTTTCCACTGTGTGGAGGGGGGCCCTCACTGTAAGGGTATTTTTCCAGCCTAAGTTTAGCTTTAAATGTTGACCCCATCAGCAGGAAAAACACACCTTCCTTTCCATCAACTACTGCTACCTTAGGTTTACCCAGTACTTCTGGTACCCAATGCCCAGTACTTCTGGTTATGGAAGAGCATGCAATTCACTCCTCCCCTTCTCATGGGACTGCACTAGTGCTTGGCTATTGACTGCTCAGACACTCTCATATGTGGTGGAGAGCCCTCAGCCCTGTGTAAACGTCACAAAGTAACGCTACCTCCCGCCTTGCAGCTGAATGGAGTGGCAGTGGAGCGAAGAGAAAGTAAGTATGCGTGGCAAAAGGCAAAGATGAGGTTCAGTTTTTGGAGCGCTTTCTGGTTTATCTTTTACTTTATGTAGCAATTTCTCAACAGGCATTTGAGATTTATCAAATTCTGTGCTATAAGCGTCTAACTTTGCAAAAGGATTAAAGTTAAATTTTAAGTTAGGTTATATTTCTGTCTGTGACCCCAAAGGGGAGATTTTCCTTCACTTCCTGCCCATATACAAGAAATAGGGGGTGGGGGTTCATTTTGACAGGGAGACAGAACAGCAGAACAGAACAAAGACACATCTCGAGGTCTCAAAGTTTGAATATAAGAGATGAAGTTTTACACAGCAACTGGTATGTGGTTATCCACAGGGCTTTTTTTCTCAGACAATAGGTGCAGGAACTCCCCCTTTCCCAGTCACCCCTTTTCTCCACACCTACCCACCTCCCAGTACTGTCCCTTTTAGACAATATAGAGCCAAGTATCATTTTGAGGTGCTAAGTAATTTGTATGGAATTTGGTAATGATAACAAGAATTGATCCCCTGCAGCCAGCAACAATAGATCCCCCTAACAACAATGGGCCAACCACAACAAAATTTCCCCGCCAGCAACAATAGACTCCCGGCAGCATCAACAGATCTCCGCACAGCCAGCATTAATAGTCTGTCTGGCTGCCATCAACAATAGACCCCTCCCCCAACAGTAGATCTCTTTCAGCAACAACTGACCCCCCAGCAACAATAGGTCCCCCACCAGTAACAATAGACCTCCCCAGTCCCCAGCAACAATAGACCCCCCTTGCAAAAATAGATCCCCAGCAGTTAGCATTAATACCATGCCCCTGTTGAAGTCCATGTGGACGAAACGCGTCGGCCAATAAAATACATCATTTGATCTGCACTATTGGCGTCCTATCTATGTTTTTGGGAACCATCCATGCTCTGGAGACTTGTTTGTGGCGGAGAATTCCCCCTCGGGCTTCTGAACGGACAGTCGTGATGTGGACCATAGAGGATAGATCCCCCTTGAGATCCGGGATTTCCAGGACCAACCATCGTCCAACCATCGTCCATTAAGGATCTCAGAGCCTGTTTGATTCGGTGTCACCGGCATCCGAATCCACTCCTGCTGGTAAGCGTATTCCATCTATTCACTTCCCATGATCGTACAACTCATGATATACAAGAAAAGATTTCTACATCAGTCCAACATTCATATTTAGCCTATGTTTGGGACTCTCTTGTATCAGATTCATAGCCATACATTTGGACTTTACTATATCCCGTCTAATATTCAATTTTTTGGTATTATGCTTCATGTGTTTCAGCTATGTATATATTGGTAATGGTCACCATGTCTGATGTGCCTTTTACCATTGGTTATCATTTTTAGCGCTGCATTTCACTTTTACTTCAGCATTATTACCAT
Organism: Lithobates clamitans; assembly: GCA_037952925.1. NCBI lineage: Eukaryota > Metazoa > Chordata > Amphibia > Anura > Ranidae > Lithobates > Lithobates clamitans. The sequence goes on from JBBGZY010001470.1 coordinate 1,034,579, forward strand.
GCAGCACACTCCAGCACCCCTTGCCATTACAGTCAGTCCAAGAGCTGCCGGAACTGCGTTCCCGCTGAAAAAAAGCCCTGGCTATCCATCTTCATTGATCTTCATGTTTATGCAGTCATTAGCTGAACCTGCACCTTCCTGCAGATTAAGGGCTGAGGAAAGGTGGACCAACTTGGAGCAGTGCTTTTTGTATTTTTATTTTTGGCAGTTAATGCTTCAGGCCTGGAGAATTTTTGGGGGTGCTTTATCACATCCACATCCAAGCACCCCCATTGCCAGTACAGGTATACTGTATACAGCCAGGATCTGTACCTGCCGGAGGTGCTGGGACCTGTGCCAGAGGTACCAGCACACAGGGCCGGATTAACATAGGGGCTGATGGAGCTGCAGCTCCAGGCCCCTGCCTTAAAAACGGCCCTCCCAGCTAGTAATATAAGCCCGACTTTCTCCTGCCCATAAACTTCTATGGGACAGGAGAAGCTGTGTGTAAATGGAGGGGTGTCTGGCTGCATCTGTGTTGGCTCACTGTGTTTAGTACAGCGTCACAGTGCACAGTTCCCCCCCTACACAAATGGCTCTGCCTTCCCCCTCCCCTCTCTCTCCTCTCTCTGTGTGCAGTGAAGGAGCCGTGTGGGCTGGGAAATTATGAACAGAGCAGCCGGCAGATAGAAGGTGAACTGATATGTGAGTGATGAGCTTCCAACCATCCAAGTGTGAGCTCAGTGACTGGACTCTTATCTCCCTTCTCTCCCCCTCTTTTACCTTTATCTTCAGCAATGGCTCTTATAACTGCAGTCAATATGTAGACTTGGCTCCTTGTGCTTTTAGGTATGTTCACACTCATTTGCTGTGTTTTGGCCATTGCTGGTGTATCCGCAGTTTTCCTGTGTTTTACCCACAGTCCTATTGATTTCTATTAGGTTGCATGTTTGTTCTGAAAGCGCACCAAAATCAATAGGACTGCAAGCTAAAACTGCAGATACACAAGCAGTGCGCCCAAACTGCAGCAAACCAGTGTGAGCCCAAAGGCTGTACACACCCCCCTCTATAGAACTTGGTCTGATCAATACTCCTGGCATTCAATTTACACACAGCCATACCATCCCAGATGAGGAGGGGTGGGGGCTCCAGGGATTTGTTTGACTATGCTGGCCCTGTCCCTTCTACCCATCCTGGAAGAGTCCTGGAGGGAGTGGCAGGCTGCTGGTGGCAAGTGGCACACTGTATCTGGTGGCAGGCTGCTGGTGGCAAGTGACACGCTGTATCTGGTGACAGGCTGCTAGTGGCAAGTGGCACACTGGAACTGGTGGCAGGCTGCTGGTGGCAAGTAGCCTACTGTATCTGGTGGCAGGCTGCTGGTGGCAAGTGACACGCTGTATCTGGTGACAGGCTGTCAGTGGCAAGTGGCACACTGTATCTGGTGGCTGACTGCTAGTGGCAAGTGGCACACTGTATCTGGTGATAGGCTGCAGGTGACAAGTGGCACACTGTATCTGGTGGCAGGCTGCTGGTGGCAAGTGACACGCTGTATCTGGTGACAGGCTGTCAGTGGCAAGTGGCACACTGTATCTGGTGGCTGGCTGCTAGTGGCAAGTGGCACACTGTATCTGGTGATAGGCTGCAGGTGACAAGTGGCACACTGTATCTGGTGGCAGGCTGCTGGTGGCAAGTAGCCTACTGTATCTGGTGGCAGGCTGCTGGTGGCAAGTGGCACACTGTATCTGGTGGCAGGCTGCTGGTGGCAAGTGACACGCTGTATCTGGTGACAGGCTGTCAGTGGCAAGTGGCACACTGTATCTGGTGGCAGGCTGCTAGTGGCAAGTGGCACACTGTATCTGGTGACAGGCTGCTAGTGGCAAGTGGCACACTGTATCTGGTGACAGGCTGCAGGTGACATGTGGCACACTGTATCTGGTGGCAGGCTGCTAGTGGCAAGTTGCACACTGTATCTGGTGGCAGGCTGCTGGTGGCAAGTGGCACACTGTATCTGGTGGTAGGCTGTGGTTGGCAAGTGGCACACTGTATCTGGTGGCAGGCTGCTGGTGGCAAGTGGCACACTGTATCTGGTGGCAGGCTGCCAGTGGCAAGTGGCACACTGTATCTGGTCGTAGGCTGTGGTTGGCAAGTGGCACACTGTATCTGGTGGCAGGCTGCCAGTGGCAAGTGGCACACTGTATCTGGTCGTAGGCTGTGGTTGGCAAGTGGCACACTGTATCTGGTGGCAGGCTGCTGGTGGCAAGTGGCACACTGTATCTAGTGGCAAGCTGCTGGTGGCAAGTGGCACACTATCTGGTGGAAGGCTGCTGGTGGTAAGTGACACACTGTATCTGGTGGTAGGCTGTGGTTGGCAAGTGGCACACTGTATCTGGTGGCAGGCTGCTGGTGGCAAGTGGCACACTGTATCTGGTGGCAGGCTGCCGGTGGCAAGTGGCACACTGTATCTGGTGGCAGGCTGCCGGTGGCAAGTGGCACACTGTATCTGGTGGTAGGCTGTGGTTGGCAAGTGGCACAATGTATCTGGTGGTAGGCTGCTGGTGGCAAGTGGCACACTGTATCTGATGGCAGGCTGCTGGTGGCAAGTGGCACACTATCTGGTGGAAGGCTGCTGGTAGTAAGTGACACACTGTATCTGGTGGTAGGCTGTGGTTGGCAAGTGGCACACTGTATCTGATGGAAGGCTGCTGGTGGCAAGTGGCACACTGTATCTGGTGGCAGGGAGCTGGTGGCAAGTGGCACACTGTATCTGGTGGCAAGTGGCACAATGTATCTGGTGGCAGGCTGCTGGTGGCAAGTGGCACACTGTATCTGGTGGCAAGTGGCACACTGTATCTGGTGAAAGGCTGCTGTTGGCAAGTGGCACACTGTATCTGGTGGCAGGCTGCTGGTGGCAATTGGCACATTGTACCTTTTGGCAGGCTGTGGGTAGCAAGTGGCACACTGTATCTGGTTGCAAGTGGCACACTGTATCTGGTGGCAGGCTGCTGGTGACAAGTGACATGCTGCATCTAGCGGCAGGCAACTGTGGAAAGTGATACGCTACATTTGGTGGCAGGCTATGGGTGGCAAGTGACAAGCTGCATCTGGTGGCAAGTGACAAGCTCAGGTCCCACTGATTCTGCACGATGGTGAGTTGAACTATTTCACTATATATTACAATGTAGTAACTGAAATAATGGAATTTGATCATCCTGACACCATATCAAGCATGGTGTCAGGATGATTGATTTTAAGTACTAACACCAGCCATTTGCCTGACAAATCACCTCCACCACCGATTTCCCTGCCAACCCCGAGACTACATCCCCCACCCTCATCTTTTTTTCGGAAGAGGGGGTTGTCTCTGAATGACAGTTTGGAAATGTGGTCTCCCTATGTTGCTGCTGGTGAGAGACTTCATAGCAGGTGGTATTGGTGGTGTTGCTGCTGCTCAGAGGCTGCACAGCTGATATTACTGGTGAGAGTATATTTAATTCGTTTTAGCGAAAAATTGTTTGCATTTTCATTTTGTTTCCATAAAAAGGCCCACCGAAATCCTCAGCACCAGGCCCATGATGCTCTTAATCTGGCCCTGCCAGCACAGAGGTTTAAAAGAGCCCTGACAGTAATACAAACTATATATTTTTTCTAATTAATCAGAATGCATATATCATGAATTTTTGCCAGTTCTGTGACAATGGTCAGCTGCCCTTTTTCCAGTTTATAAAAGCTTGCATGTTGGAGACACATAGTAAAAATGCTAAAAAGCTGTCAGATTTACAAAAAAACATATACGTATATATATTGCAAATGGCTTTAATCAACTTTAATCACCATGAGGTATTATTATTCAGGATTTATATAGCACCAACAGTTTTTACAGCACTTTACAATATAAAGGGGGACATTGCAGTTACAATTAGGGTTGCACCGATACTGTTTTCTTATTGGCGAGTATGAGTACCGATACTTTTGGTCAAGTATTAGCCTATACCAAGTACTGATACTTTTCGCAAATCACACTGCAAATAATCGAATGTGATTTGAACATGAATGTGATGCCATTCCTGTCCGAATTACATGCGATTTCCCCCACTTCTGCTGTGTGTGTGTGTATAAGGGAAAAGGGAAAAGAGCCAGGCAGTTTATTAAAAATGTTAGAACTCACAGTACATATCTGGCCAAATGAAAAATCTTAATAGGTGTCCCGGTCCCACCAATGATAGCAAATCACGGCTGCTAGAGGTGCTCAGAGGGCTGGAGGAAAAGTTCCGGAACCCCGTGGGTGTAGGGTGAAAGTGTTGTCAGTGATGTTGGGGGTGGACCACCTCTACTTCTCCAGCCCTATCTCCAGTTATCCTCGGCAGGATCGGGACACCTATGAAGATTTTGCATTTGGCCAGATATGTACTGTGAGTTCCAACCTTTTTTTTTTTAATAAACTGCCCACTAGATGGCACTTTTCCCTTTGTATACACACACACCGGAGCGATGGGTGAATACGCATGCAATTCGGATAGAAATCGTACCGCATTCCTGTTCAAATTGTATGTGATTTTTTGCAGTGCGATTTGCTCCAATTAATTTTGTATTGTCACAAATCACACCGCAAAGTTTCAGTATCGGGAGCATTTGCACGAGTACCGATACCTTAATCGGTATCAGTGCATCCCTAGTTACAATACAATACAAGAGAGTTAGGAGGTCCCTGCTCATAGGAGCTTACAATCTAATAGGGGGGCAAGTGGTACAAAAAGGTAATAAGCGTGAGAGAAGAACTGATGGAAAAATTAAATGTTCAGTTGTCAAGTGGAGTAAGTTATTTCTCCTCTCCGACTCAGGAAGAGCAAAAGTAGAAAAAAATTACAATTATAGCACAAGATGTTCACAATTATTACTGCGGCTTATATTGACCTTTGTGAATATATCAGAATGATGTCCAGTGAGTTAAAGTTTGTTCTGTCACAGAGCTCCCTCTGCTGGAAATCTCCATTTACATTACCTTAAATGGAGTGTACAATGGTGTACATAATTTCTTTCATTATAATAGTCAGGAAAAAAATATAAAAAAAATTTGTCAGGTAAATGTAAATCATTGTATATAAATTATTTGCATTGTTATTTTCAACATTTATAGCTTTAGGCTACTTTTCACAATTGACCTAAACTATTTTAGTACTCTTTAAAGTAGACATTGAGCAAACAAGGCTGCAGCGCAGTATGTGGAAGGTAAGTAAAAGCACTGGAAGATGCCTGCTACCCACTGAACCTGTTATTTTCCTCATTATGTGCAAAGTACAGGTTCTCTGAGAGGAGATACTGTAAAAAATATTGCATTTTGAATACTGCGTGTGCAGTACATAATAGTATTTTATATATTAATTTGTTTTTTATTTAACATACTTTTTTGTAACTTTTTTTTTTTTAACATTTACATATGGTTCTACCAATGTAGAACCAATGCAGGTCTTGCTTAAAGAAAACACATTCTATAATATAGCAATTATTGATCATGTTCACAAGATTTGCAAATCTACTTCCCAATTTTAATTATACCACTGGTATAAGGTTGCTGCCTCATCCTTTTGGGGCTCGCTCATAATGCTGTGCTGCATTATTGCACATACGTTAATGTGTGCTATCACATGCATTAGCATGCTTTGTGTTAAGGCAGTCCATTCATTTGAATGGGATGCCTAATGCACCAAAAAAATGTGATGGTAGTGCATCACTGCACATTGTTTTACGATGCAATGCACATCCATTGGCAAGGTGTCCTCGGGTGCCATTCAGAACAAATGACACCACATTGCACCAACACGCTTAAAGCGGTTGTAAAGCCCCAAGGTTTTTGACCTTAATACATTGTATGTAACCTTCTATGTAAAACCTTCTGTGCTGCAGCTCCCTCCAGACCCCCACCTCATTTTTTTCTTACCTGAGCCTGATCTGATCCAGTGATGTGCATGAGCGCAGCGGCTCCAGCCACTGCTTCTCTCCTCATTGGACAGATTGGTAGCAGCAGGAGCCATTGGCTGCCTCTGCTGTCAATCTAAAGCTGTGATATGGGAGCAGGGGGCGGGGCCGAGTCCAGTGTCTGTATCAATGGACACTGCAGCGAGCCCACACTGGTGCCCTCATGAAAAGCCTCTTTCCATGGGGGCACCCGATGAAGAGGTGGGGCCTGGAGTGTCGGCGGGGCACCCCAGAAAAAGAGGATCGGGGTTGCTCTGTGCAAAATGTATAAAAAGTATAGACATGTTTGTTATTTTATTTTTTAAATGTTTTAATGAATGTTTACAACCCCTTTAAAGCAGTATTAACCACTTAAGGACCGGAAGGATTTGCCCCCTTAATGACCAGGCCATTTTTTGCTATACGGCACTGCATCGCTTTAACTAAAAATTGCGTGGTCATGCGATGCTGTACTCAAACAAAATTGACGTCCTTTTTTTCCCACAAATAGAGCTTTCTTTTGGTGGTATTTGATCACCTATGCGGTTTTTATTTCTTTGTGCTATAAACAAGCAAAGAGCTACAATTTTGAAAAAAAAAATTTTGCGCAAAAACTATATTGTGTCTACAAACTACGGGATAGATTTAGGGACTTTTATTTATTTTTTCTACTGGTTATGGCAGCAATCTGCGATTTTTGCGGCGGACAAATCTGACCTCAAATGACACTTTTTGGGGACCAGTGATATTATTACATTGATTAGTGCTATAAAAAGGCACTGGTTAATGTAAAAATGACACTGGCAGGGAAGGGGTTAACACTTGGGGGCGATCAAGGGGTTAAGTGTGTTCCCTCAGCGTGATCTAACTGTAGGGGGGGTGGGCTGCCACTGACATGAAAGAGATCACTGTTCCCGATCACTAGGAACAGTAGACCTCTGTCATGTCATTGGACAGAACAGGGAATCGCCTTGTTTACATAGGCATTTCCCCGTTCTGATTCTAGTCAACGTGATCGCGGGTCTCTGGTGGACATCGAGTCCGCCCAACAGGCGCACGCATCTGCACGAGCCAACGTTCGAGCAGGGGAACCAACCTGCCGCAGTACAACTGCGGCGGGCGGTCCTTAAGCAGTTAAACTCAAAACCAAAAATGTAATATATTGCAGCTTACCAATCTTTAGGTGTGGTGGCTGCATCAGTTTTCTTTTTTTAAGCTCTTTTTTCCCTCTGATCTGGCCAGTAACATACCTCCTGTATTAGAATGCCCCCACTCTGGATAAATGAGCACAGGGGGCACATTAGGACAGCTGCATTGTTAGTCTAGGGAAGGGGAGCGATAGATGTACTAGCAGATTTAATGAGGATAGTCCCTTTCCCAAAAAAAACTACAAATACTGTAGCTGCTGACTTTTAATTAATGGACACTTACCAGTCCAGGGATCCAGTGCTCATCTAGGCCTGTTATTTGCTGGTCTTCGGGTCTCCAGCTCCAGTGTCTTGTGTGGGAAGATGGCTGTGACTCCGTGCGGCTTCACAGCTGGCTTCCCTCATGCTTCTTAGCTCAGAAGAAAAAAAATATTCCTCATAGTGCTCAGCTGAGTTTTATGCATGCAGTAAGTCAGCTGTTCTCTATCTTGCATTGAGGCTTACATGTTCTTTGTTTATAAGTGAGTGGTTATTTGCTTTTTATATCAATAAAGATGTTTTAGCAGTGAGCACTATGAGCTTAATTTTTTTCTTCTGAGCTCCGCAGCATGAGGCTGTGTCTGTAGCTGGCCAAGTTCATGGTTCCTGCTGGGGATTCATTGAAGATGTGCCCATTTGCATACAAGAATATCCATCTGTGGTCATCAACCTGACCTGGCTCTATCCTCATGCTAGTTTGACCTTTGTAGTGGGGTTCAAACCATAAGGTGAGAGTACATCCTATGGGGGAGTTGGTGAAGGTCTCACGATACTGTCACAAGTTTTTTGGATGAATATTGGATTTATTTTTTAACCTAGACTCTATTTTGGACTTTATTTACAAGTATAGGCGCAGCAAAACAGAATTCATATAGTTCCCACTGCAAATCTGCTGATAATGGATGTTCTAAATAGAACTAAAGTGACAATATAGTCCATGTGGCATACACAGAAAAAAACAGTTTATTTAGTTGTATTAGAGGGGAGAAAAAAACATCCAAAAAAGGAAACACACAGGGCTGCCGTCAAATTGAGGAAGAAACCATATTCCTAGGAACTGCAAAAAAACACAAGTGGAGAGGCACCTCTGGGTGCAGTCATTTTTCTGTAAAATCAATTTAATAAACAACATAGGGTCAACTCACATGTAGTGAAAGAATTAAAAGCGTGGTATCAATAAGTCTGGATGACGCTCCCGAATCCTGTGGCATAATCCGTGCTGTGTACAATAACTAGGGGTCTTCTGAATGATAGTAACGCTGGCTCCAGAAGAGCGGCCTCAGAACGAGGCTTGGGACACAGTGAACGGCTGGCTGCAGGGGAATGACGTCATCTGAAATGGACGCGTTTCTTCAGCGTGCGCACCTGGATGTCCTGCAAGTCACGCTCCTTCCTCAACAGACTTAGTCTAATACCCATGAACAAGGATAGATAAAGGAAGAACACAGCGGCGAGACTGGATGAACCAACAAAGGGGAGGTCATAAATGATAATGGAGTTGATAAATAACTAAATGAAAAATGTGAATAGAAATGCAAATATAAGAAATGCAGATATAAGTATAACATACTATTCTAAATAGACTATACGCACTGCTGATAAGGGTAAAGGACATATAGAGGATAATAAAATTAAAAATATATATTATGTCCCGCCCCTGTGTTCTTCCTTTATCTATCCTTGTTCATGGGTATCAGACTAAGTCTGTTGAGAAAGGAGCGCGACGTGCAGGACATCCAAGTGCGCACGCTCAAGAAATGCGTCTACTTCGGATGACGTCATCCCCCTGCAGCCAGCCGTTCACTGTGTCCCAAGCCTCGTTCTGAGGCCGCTCTTCTGGAGCCGGTGTTACTATCATTCAGAAGACTCTTGGTTATTGTACACAGCACGGATTATGCCACAGGATTCGGGAACGTCATCCAGACTTATTGATACCACGCTTTTAATTCTTTCACTACATGTGAGTTGATCCTATGTTGTTTATTAAATTGATTTTACAGCAAAACGACTGCACCCAGAGGCGCCTCTCCACTTGTGTCTATTTTGGACTTTGCACATTAAGAAATATTGCACCATTTATTGTTATCATACTGTGCACATTATTGTCTTTATGTTTTCGCTTGATGATTTTTTATTTATATTTCACTTATTGTTTCTTATATATTAGTGCAGCACTGTATTTTTTTAAATTAATATTTAGGAAAAAGTTTGTGTAGAGCAGGGGCATTGATAGAAATTGTAACAGACCTGACACCCTGCAGAAATAAATGTGTCCTTATGTTGGTAGTCCTTATGTCGGTAGTGAAGAGCCCCCTGCAGGCACTTTTGGGTGGGAAACCACACATGGCCCCATTACTACCAGAAAGGAAATGTACCATATTATAATAGCAAATATTGTCCCAGAGAGCATCAGACACAGCTGCCCGAAGCTTAAAGTGACAATGCCATTTCCCCCAAAAAAGCTCTCTACAAAAGAAGTATTATTATTACCTTTCTTGTGGCCTGTGCCAATGATCTTCGCTCCTTTGAAGCGCTACAACCTCCATCAGAAACTTTAGCATTCAACACTTCTGGAGTGTTGGATGCCTGTGTCCCCTAGCATGCACTGTGGTTCCTTCCGATGACAACAATGGGAACCACACAACATGGCAGGGGACACAGGCATCCAACAATACTGAAAGTTTTAAATACTAATCCTTCTTCTTTTGCAGGGAACTGTGTTTACTATAGTATTTTTGTTGCACCAACAGTGTCAGTTTAAAGACACAAGTCTTGTTTGGCATTCAGAAAGTTCAGGTTTTTACTAAAGGGACTGTTCATCATATAATGGTCAGGGTATCTGACAAGGCTTTGTCATCCTATTTTGGACTATGATTAGATCAATTGAGTCGTGCTTGTATAAAGATGACGTATGTAAACCAAACAGAAAAAACAGTTTCCAGTAAAAAAGAAAATACAAAAGAAAAAGGTCAGTCCAATGTGCAAAAAGAAAAGTCCTCCTTTTCTGTGTTCAAATGTTTTTAAACATGTGATAAGCCTCCATCACCAATAAGAGGAGCGTTCATTTGTGAAGCCACCACCTTTATGGGGAGAGTGCACGCCTACCAACTAAATGTGACCCCCCTAATAAAAGAGAAGTCAGCAGAGCTTTCAATCAGGCACCCAATCCTCATCACAGGGCAACTACTCCCGCTCCCCCCGCTGATTGTGGCTGGTTCTCAATCAGGTCTTCTTGTAACGTTTCTATATCCTGCTGTGAAGTTATTGCCCTGCTTATTTTTGTATCGTCAGCAAACACCGAGATTGAGTTATTTATACCATCCTCTATATCATTTATGAATGAATTAAACAGAATTGGTCCCAGGACAGAGCCTTGGGGTACCCCACTAACCACTCCAGACCAGTCTGAGTACACGCTATTTATCACCACCCTTTGGACACACCCCTGTAACCAGTTTACTATCCAAGAATAGACCCTATGGTCAAAGCCTACAGACCTCAGTTTGTGAATTAAGCATTTATGTAGGACTTTATCGAATGCTTTTGCAAAATCCAGATACACCACATCCACAGGCCTTCCTTTATGCAGATGGCAGCTCACTTCCTCGTAGAATGTTGACATAATGGTTTGGCAAGAATGACCTTTCGTAAACCCATGCTGACTACTACTAATGATACTGTTTTCACCAGCAAATTCCTGGATATAGTCCCTCATCATCCCCTCCAATAGTTTATATACTATCAATGTTAGACTGACTGGCCTGTAGTTTCCAGATTTATATCTTTGCCCTTTTTTGACTATTGGTACCAAGCTGGCTTTTCGCCAATCCGCTAGTACCATTCTTGTCAGTATGCTGTCCATAAAACCTAGGAATAATGGTCTGACTATAAAACGACTAAGTTCTTTAAGGACTCTCGGGTATAAGAATAAGATGATATCTAAAAAGTGCAGCGCTGAAAGGAGCACCATAAAGGTGTGTATGAATAAGTGATATAGGCAAGTGCTGTAAACACACATCAATAAACAAAACAAAAATACACAACAACCATAACAAAAGAGTCCAATCACTGGGTGAAAGAATGTGAAAAAAACTTTTAAAACATGTGTCCAAATGAAAAGACTGTGGTCAATTCCTTAGTGACAAATGAAGTGATGCAATCGCAGGAGCAGCTGTAAGGCACATTCATCACAAGGATAGTATTCATCTGATGGAAAATTGTAGATACTTCTTACCAGACAGGGTGGACCTACCTGTCATACGACAGTGGGTCAATAAGGCTTATATCGGCCGAAGCCAGATGGTCATCGGAGGAACACACTCTAATACTGGGGCAGTTGAAGGCCACTATTTGGAAACGCATCTGGATTGTTCCCTACATTGCTTTTACATGTTTTAAAAGTTTTTTCACATTCTTTCACCCAGTGATTGGACTCTTTTGTTATGGTTATCATGTATTTTTATTTTGTTTATTGATGTGTGTTTACAGCACTTGCCTATATTACTTATTCATACACACCTGTATGGTGCTCCTTTCAGTGCTGCACTTTTTAGATATCATTTGTTTGGACTTTGTTTGTTTAGTGTAAGCAGCTTTTATTAGAGTGGTTTAGCGCAGCAATTTTCCTCCTTGTTTCCATAAGAGTAAGATGAAACCTGTCTGCATTTTAAAACAACACACGTGAACTCATAAATGCAACGCAACTGAAAGTAAAGATATAAACTATAAATTGCTGTTAGTATTTTGACCCTTCCAGGGACTCAACAAATGACAGGAAAATGCATAAAACCGCATAAAAATGTAAAGTAAGGCAACACAATGCCAGTGCAAATGCATGTTAACTGTCATCAATGCACACATATGTTTGATGCGTTGCGCTGAATGTTTATTTACAGTTTGGTGTGAAAGGACCCTTTACGATGATCTATACATTACAAAACAATTTTCTTTTCTGAGGGGGGTTTGTAGCATATACATGACATAGCACTGCAGACGTTTGCTGTGTCAGGGAATTTTGCAGCCCTAGAGATGTTTGACATCAGGTTTTTTTTATTATTAAAAATGTTCAGCTGGAATATCCGTTCTCCGGTAATCCTCCATATTCTTGTAAAAATTGCACAACCCAGTTCTAGCTTTGAAGACTTCATTATTCGCATACTTTCATGTGACTCAGAGGAAGTTTTAGGATCCAAATTTAACTTTATGTCTTTTACTTTTCCATTTGATGGAATTCAGAAGCTACAAAGAGTAATAGTTATCATTTTGTTCCCAGTACAGTAAGATTTTTGTATGCCTCCACTTTCAGATTGTGGTTTCTGTAGGTTTAAAAAATCTCTTCAAAAAGAAAGAAAAAATAATGTTGCAGGCAATGTTCTAATTAGGTGAAGTTTAGTTGCTTTTCACTACTATGCCCTCAAAGGCACATGCACTTTCAACTGTTTCCAGGTGCCCATACTTATCTGCTATTAGGGTCAATGAGTGCCGATACATTGTCTTGCTTCATTCAAGCAGGAGCTGACACTCATAGTCCGTGAATGAGCGGTGCTGGGTACCAATAGGCAAGAATAGGCTATGTGGACACATCACCACACTAAGGCTGCTTTCAGACTGGGGCGGGCGGGCATCGGTGTTAAAGCGGCGCTATTTTTAGTGCTGCTTTACCATTGTTTTAGCGGCGCTGTTCGGCCGCTAGCGGGGTGATTTTAACCCCCGCTAGCGCCCGAAAAAAGGTTAAACCGCCCGCAAAGTGCCGCTGCGGCGGCATTTTTTTTGCCGGATTGTCGGTGCTGCCCCATTGTTTTCAATGGGCAGGGGCTCTTTAGATGCAGCTTGCAGGACTTTTTTTTACCGTCCTGCAAGCGAACCGCTCCACTGTGAAAGCCCTCGGGCTTTCACACTGGAGAGACAGGAGAGGCTCTTTACAGGCACTATTTTTAGCGCTGTAGCACCTGTAAAGCACCTCAGTGTGAAAGTAGCCTTAAGCCAAATAAACAAGGCGCTCGTTCACAGACTACAGGCATTCCCCGAGTTACGAACCTCCGACTCGCGAACGACTCCTACTTACAAATGGGAGGCGGCGTGACGTTCTGCACATGCGCGGCCACCTTTCGACGGCGGGCACCTCAGAAAACATCGGAAAACGACATCTGCGCATGCGCGGCTACTTGACAGAACATCGGAAAACATTCGGGAAAACGTCGTCTCTGCCGTTCTGCACATGCGCTTCAGACTTACGAACATATCCGACTTAAGAACAAACCGACAGTCCCTAACCCGTTCGTAACTCGGGGACTGCCTGTGATGGTTTAGATGACTATGGGATTGTTTATACTCGACGTTTGGGGGCAATAAAAACATGCAGCTGCAAAAGCAGGAAACGGGCAGCCAGGGCACGAATTAGACCATCTGATGCATTTGATGGGATATACCCCCAGCTAAAAATGACCCTTTCAAGTGAAAGGGGCTGCAAGAAAAACTGTTTATATACAAAGGTGCAGTGCTAATCAACATGAATATCATATAGATGACTATTTATATATAAATGACTCTGTTATTAACCGTGCATTAACCCACAGAGAGGAAAACCCGAGTGGGTGGGTGCAGAATACTCGCTCTAAACTTCACCAGCACTGAACCGGCCCCGCGCACCACACTCACACCTACAGCCTGGCTCGCTCCTGCGCATCTTGTTTTTGCAGCTCTGAGCTCTCGTTTATCATTGAAATTATCCAGGATACTGAGAGTCATGTTTCTGAGGGCCAGTGAGTCTGCCATATCAGATTGGAACTATTTTATAAGTGATCCAAACTCTGCACTGAACTGAAGAACAGGTAGACTTTACTTAAAATAGTGTTAAACCATCAGTGGTATTAAGTTTAACACATTGAGCGCTGTAAAATAAACATTCCCCAGTAAACTATTTGTTAAAATTCCTACCCCAGCACTTGTAAATTACAGCTTTCAATGCTGCTGGCTCCTGCCCTCTCAGTGCTGCTTCCCTGAGCTTCCAGTCTTAACAGTGAAGTTAAAGTGGTTGTAAACCCTAGGAAAAAAAACCTGCAAGACAAAGGCATAATGAGCTAGTATGCATAGCATACTAGCTCATTATGAATTACTTACCTGAGATCGAAGCTCCTGCAGCCGTCCTTGTACACCGCTCCAGTATCCGACATCGCTCCCGGAGTTACTTCCGGGTATCGCGGGCTCCGGCGCTGTGATTGGCCAGAGACGCGATGACGTCACTCCGCGTGCGGGAACCGCTGGTAACGGCACACTCACTGAAGCAACGGCACATACATGCCATTGCTTCAGCTTACTTCAGTGCGCATGTGCCGATGATGTCGGCACATGCAAATACAGGGGTTATCTCGTAAACCATTCAGGTTTAGGAGATATCCAGGGTAGCTACAGGTAAGCCTTATTATAGGCTTACCTGTAGCAAAAAGTGTGTTGTAAGGGTTTACAACCATTTTAAGAGTCTAGCTACAGTGCTGTTTGCTTCTATGGATGCATACAGTGCAGAGAGATACAGCTCTGGAATAAAAGATGAAGAAGCTGCAAACATAATAAATTAATTTGAAAGTGAAAGTAACATTTTAAGGCTCCTTTTCACCAAGCTTTGTTACATGTGAGGAATTCACATTGCTCCCCCATACCCAAAAGCACTTGGTATCTTGCAGCAACTGAACTACAGACAGGAGCTTCTGGGAATCGCTCAAGAGATGAGTATCAGTGGGTTGAGGAAGAGCTTTTCACAGACACTGTCACTTTGCCCTGTAAAGGTCTATCCTAGACATCCAATTGAACATGCCTGCTATAGCATGGGCAGCACAGTAGCTAAGTGGTTAGCAATTTCACCTGCCAGCACTAGGGGCTGTTGGTTCAAATCCCAACCACAGCACTACCTGCACAAAGTTTACATGTTCTCCCTGTGCCTGTGTGGGCTTCCTCTAGGGTACTCTGGTTTCCTCCCACACTCCAAAGACATACTGGTAGGTTAATTAGATCCTGTCTAAATTGGCCCTAGTATGTGTATGAATGTGAGCTAGGGACCTGAGATTGTAAGCTCCTTGAGGGCAGGGAGGGACTGATGTGAATGCATACCTTCCAACTTTCTTAATGGGAATGAGGGACACCTATTAGCCCCTTAACCACTTCAATACAGGGCACTTATTCTCCCTATCCTGCCCAGGCCAGCTTTCAGCACTGTCACACTGTTGCGATGTCAGAGTTCGGATGTGATTCGCAGTGCAAATCACATGCGATCTCTGTGCCTTTCAAATTCAGCCATACAAATCGTATGGCTGAATTCGCATCAAACTCACACAGGACCCATTTTTTGTCTGCAGCAAAATCGGATCGCATGGATCTTCACACCCATGCGATCCGATTCCTGTCCGAGTTTGCAGATCGCACTGCGATATGCGAACTGATTTGGGGGTGTCATTAACTTTTAACTGAGACTCCCAGCAGTTCGCATAGGGCAATGTGAACTGCCGCTGGGAAACCTGCGATGCGGGAACCCGCAGTGGATTCGCAGGGTTCCCGCATCGCAGCAGTGTGAATCGGCCCTAAATGACAATTGTGCGGTCATGCAACACTGAACCCAAACAACATTTTTATATATATATTTTTTCTCCACAAATAGAGCTTTCTTTTGGTGGTATTTGATCACCACTGGGTTTTTTAATTGTTAAACAAATAAAAAAGAACGACAATTTTTGAAGAAAAAAAGTTTTCTTCATTTCTGTTATAAAATTTTGTAAATAGGTAAGTTTTCTCCTTCGCTCCTTAGTGATTTGCTTCATTAAAAGTCCCACCATTTAGTTTTGTTTCTTTTCTCAAGTTTTCTCCTTCACTGACAGGCACTGATGAGGCTGCACTGATGACACTGATAGGTGGCACTAATGGGCACTGATGAGGTGGCACTAATGAGAACCCCCAAAGTTAGGGATAGCTGATATACTTCTGTGTATAGTGGGTCACTACCAGTAGAGGGATCCGGAGGAACCTGAGCACAGCTTCATCTACCCATTGGGTCTCTTTATCCAGAATTTCCTCTTCTAGGTGAGCTAGAATGTAGGGATACAGGTACCCGTATTCCTCAGCCACTTTCTTTTTGATGATTCGCTGCACCTTGAACAGCCTGGGCAGGGTCTTAGGGTCTCCATACCTGGGTAGGACCTGTATGTCTGGAGCATGTTTGCTTAGTATGGCGAGCTTTGGGGACCCTTCGATCCTCCTCAAAAGATTTAGTAATGTAAAGCAGCGGAGCTGCATTGGCAGACAGCTCAATTTTAACACTAGCGGCAGTAGCAGAGGGAACTTCATCCTCTTCTATATCACACATTTGCTCCTCATCACTGTCACTCCACTTCCCTGTCCAGGATAAAGTGTCCAAAAACAGTTCAGATAATCCATCAGAGGGGATGTCTGAATTGGTTATGGTGGAGCACTCTTCGGCCGGTAGTTGCGCTTGGCACTGGCTTTAACCGGCACAACCACGTTGTATCCCTTAATGGCCACAGGTATTAGGATGAGGAGATTAGTATCAGGAGAGACCGATGCGCTGAGTCCTGGGACAGCCGTTGAGACAGGGAGAGCAGTTTCCTGCAGGACTCGGGTGATGGCAGATGGACTCTTAATATCACTCCCAGCCGGGATAGCGACATTCTTGTCCCAATCTGCCTGCAGTATCCTCGGAGGTTGAACTGGTGAGACTATCACAAGCATGTGTTCCCCGCAACGTCCGCAGACGATCCAAGGCCTCAGGTGTGTGACTGGACCGGAACATTTGCCGCAGATCAGTCCCAAGTCTTATAGCCTACAACCATATACAGAGCAAGACTACCCTTTGGTACATACCGCACTCCGGTGTCAGTCAGGACAGGTTTCGCCTTGCTCATACTGAAACCAACACCCGAAGCGTACATCTTCCAATCCACCATCGTACTTCCAAACTGCATCATCTTCTCCAACCCACAACCAGGCACACGTGGCAGCACTTCCTTATCCTCCTCTGCAGAGCAGGGGCTCCTCCCCCTGCCAACGGATGCAGATACTTTCTGGAAACTTTAGCGCCCACCCGTTTGCTTTTGCCGTGCGCCAAATCTGTAATGGAACCGTTTTTAACCCACACAGCGCTGGCTGGAAGTGTTAAACGACCAGGCTGATACTCTCCCATGAGCAATGAAACTTGTTGGTACTTCCCCATGTTGTTAGAACGCATGATAACACAGTCTATAAAAAGTACAGATGTTACTTGCCACTTTCCTACAGAGCCAGACGAAATCCCGATGGAGCTGTAGCCGGTTGCTATGGGCGACTGCTGCGAGGATTACGCCTTTGCCCCACGTTGGGCGCCAATGTAGCCAAGTCCCGGGTCCCCTTTGGTCTAATGAGAACCTCCAGAGTTAGGGATAGCTGACATACTTCTGTGTATAGTGGGTTACAAGGCATGGTGGGTGTAATGCAAGGTAGATTCATGGGCGCCAGACACTTCTTGAATGCAAAGAGATATATTGTCTCTTAAACAGAACTGTGGGAGAGATGGTTAGGGCCAGGACACCCTTTAGTAGTTGCAATGTTAATTGGCAGACTCTGAGACTTCTATAGGTAGACAGTCATGCAGGGAAAGGCATCCAGCCTGACACCACATCTCCATGTGTAGATGCGCTGTCACCTATGGCAACAATCTTGAACAGTTCCTAACAAAGGTTACAATAAACTCTTTCACTTCCTCTACAATCTCCTCTTGTAGATCTTCACTCAACTGAGCTCCCAGTCTCCCTCAGTAGACTTGCTGATCCACTGCCACTGGATCTCCTGAGCTCTTCCAATTCTCTCACTGAGTATCTTCCTCAAGCGTCACCCCCGCATCACTGCTGGGTCCCTTCAGGATACTCCTCAAGCATCATCCCACAGGCCTGCTCGGTCCCTGGCTTGGCACACAAGGCTGCTCTGCAAGCGTCACCTCCCCTGACTGGGTCCCTGGCTTGACAGATGCTGAAGTTTCCCAATTCTTCCCCACACAGTTGGTGAGAATACTGCCCTGGTACTTGCTTCAGCTACTCACTGTGGTCCCTGGTAATAAGGCGGATGGTCCCTTAGTGGCAACAGCTTCCCTTCTACCTCCAACCACGACAAGTTCTCCGGCCGGCAGAACCTTCACTTCTGGTTGGACTGCAAGCCAGAGTCCCAACCCTACACTGCTCTCTTGCTTCTGGATAGGCCCTCAGACAGCCTAGCAGCCAGATGTCCCCCAGGATTGGCCTCAGACTCTGGCCTAGCAGCCCGGGGCAGCACAACACACATCCACCCAGACAGCTGTCTAGGTGGCATAGAACCCCGATCACCCGACCTCATCCAAATAAATAGGCTCTCCCAGCAGGCCAAGGGATCCAAGAAGATCCCTGCCCATTGGCTGAGATACCCCATCCACTCCTAATCTGTCCTTGCAATGCCCTTGTCTTATCTAATGCCACCAGATACCTGGCCATCTAGTGACAGAAAAGAGAAGTGCAGCAATTCCAGAACTAGGGTGGAATCAATTGATATCTTATCAATTGGCCAAGGCAACTATACCTGGCAGGTAAATTTACTAGCAACCCTGCCTAAACATCAGGGTGCTACATATGCAGCACTGATAGGCACTGATAGGCGGTACTGATATGCAGCACTGATGAGCGCTGATATGCAGCACTGATGGGTGGCACTGACAGGCATCCCTAAAGGGGACTGATTGGCATCTCTAATGGGCACTGATTTGCAACCCTGGTGGGCACAGGTGGGCTTTCCTGATGGGCTCTAGTAGACATCCCTGGTGGGTCTGCACTGATAATCAATGCGCTGATTATCAGCACAGGCCCCCCCTGTCAGGAGAGCTGCTGATCGGCTCTCCTCTAGGCAGCCACACTTATGATGGCATGCAAAGTGAAACCTGGGAGACCTATCTTTCACATAACAAAGCCGTCCGGCAGCTACAGTTCTGTGCATAGAAGGCAGCGTGGATGGCTCAATCCCCCCCCCCCCCAATCGGCGCGGTTTGTGGCCCGTCCACTTCAGCTCCCGCCTGCTCACTTCAGCTCCAGCCTGTCCACTTTAGCTTCTGTCCACCTCACTCATCCACAAGGCGCACTGAGCCTGAAGCAGTGTGGAGACCAACATCAGGCTGCCTGCTTTGGCTTAGGACAGGTAATTACAGGACTGCAGCACTCTTTTAGCCTGAGCCTTCCTGTCAGCTCACACCCCGAGGGCCATTCCTCTTCCTCTGCAGCAGTATTAAAGAGGACTTGTGGTAGCTACTGTATCTGTTCTACTTATGGACACAAATAGCTATTGGGAACTACTACTTTAGAACAGGGTACAGAAACTGCTGCTCAGAACCAATAAGAATGTTCCAAAATAGTAGTTACCAAACCCTGCTCTAAAGTAGTAGTTCCCAATAGAAGGAATTACTACTTTAGAACAGGGATTGGTAACTACTACTTAAGAACTTTTTTGGTAATTACTGTTTTTTTATAACACTATGCAAAGGATGGTTCACACTAAAAAGGCAGTGAGGGAAAAGTGCATCCCATGCGTGTTTTCCACACTGAATTTGAATGTGTTGCCCTTGAAGTCTGTATATGGGTGCCTATGTATTGTTAAAGGCACCCCAAGCACAGATTCCAAACGCAGTCCTGCAGTACCATGTGGTTTTTGCGCAGACCAATGCACTACTTTTTGCATGGCCTGGTGCATTTTGCATCACATTCAAATGAATGGGCCGTCAAAACACACACCATGACAATTTTGGGAGAATCATACAGGTACCCAGGCATTCAAAATAAAATTAGCCCTATTAATAAGTACAAAAAGCGTGTGGGAGAGGATGCCACTGTCGCAGCTGCTATTATCTCCACAGCACCTGAAAAAGCCTTTTTTGTAGTAGCTGGCTTTTAGCTAGGTATGAATTTCGCATTAAGCAGCAGCCACACACACCTCTTGTACTTAATAGGGCTAAGTTACTCTACTTATGCATTTTTGAATATATATATATTTTTTTTACAGGATCCAAAAAAAAAAGCTATAATGTTCCCACTGGACATGTAGTCAGTAGTTACCAATAGCTGTTCTAAAGTAGTTACCAATAGTGATAATAAAAAAAAAATCCTGAAGTTCAGCTTGAACATAAAAATTGAGTGTGCCCAAAATTCTAAATTGTATCAATTGGAGCTGAATGGGTTCTGAAGCTGAAGGAATTGGGGGTGATCTGCGTTGTGAAGCTGCATGCATTAGGGCTGATCTGAGGTCCAAAGGTGCAGAGTTTGGGGCTCATTTGAAACCTGAAGATGAAGAAATCAGGGCTGATCTGAGGTATTAGGCCTGATGTAAGATTTGAAGATGCAGAAATTATTCATCAGGCCCAACTTCCGCACCTTCACACCTCAGATTAAACCCAATTTCAACACCTCAGAACTCAGATCAGGTCCAATTTCTGCACCTCCGGATATGAGCCTCATTGCATGCACCTTAACACCACAGGTGCATGCAATGTGGTGTTAAGGTGCATGCAATGAGGCTCATATCCGGAGGTGCAGAAATTGGACCTGATCTGAGTTCTGAGGTGTTGAAATTGGGTTTAATCTGAGGTGTGAAGGTGCGGAAGTTGGGCCTGATCTGAAGTATGAAGGTGCATGCACTGGGGCTTGCATAAGATCTGAAGGTGCAGAAATTGGGCCAGATCTGAAGGTACAGAATTTAAACCTGATCTGAATTCTAATGCCCCGTACACACGGTCGGACTTTCCAACGGCAAATGTGCGATCGGAGCTTGTTGTCGGAAATTCCGACCGTCTGTAGGCTCCATCGGACTTTTTCCATTGGAATTTCCGACATACAAAATTTGAGTTCTGGATCTCAAATTTTCTGACAACAAAATCCATTCTCGTAAATTCAGATCGCGTGTAGACAATTCCGACGCACAAAGTGCCACGCATGCTCAGAATAAATTACGAGACGGAATCGCACGGTCTAGTAAAACTAGCGTTCGTAATGGAAATAGCACATTCGTCACGCTGCAATTTGTAAAATATTTGAATGCAGCACATTCTCTTCTTCTTTAAAATGCTAGAATAATGAAATTGTTTTGCTGCTCATATTCACACAGAGTTCTGACAAACTGATTTCTTTATTATTTCTCGTGATCTCCTGAATCATATTATTTATTTTTCATCAGATCGTCATAATAATGTTTCTAATTTTCATTTATATATTTAGATTTTTTTTTATCAAGATCTCCTATTTTTTTTTATAGTGATCTCCATAATATTTTTTATCGTTTTGTGTGTCAAGTTACCACAACACCATTATGATCTTGTATTTTTTAATCTCAAGGAGGTTGGTGTTGGTGTCCCTTGTTAATTTGACATTGTATTTTGGAAATGTACCTGCCTACCCACAAACAAACTGTCCTTTTTGAAGAAAAACACATAGGCAAGTATTTCAGAAAAAAAATATCCATTTATTATGGGTCATAACAAAATAAAGAGGAAGGCAACGCTGGAGAAACTGCAGAAATGTGCGAATCCTTTGTACCCCAGGGCAGACATCAATAATTTTACAGTCAAAATTGGTGGCCTGAGGAGTCCTTATAATAGGGAGTACAATCCGGTCCAGGACTAAAAGAGATCAGGAACAGCAGCAAATGGTATATATGTCCCCAGGCTGTGGTCATACAACAGCCTGCATCTTTTGTCAGACCAGACTGAACCCAGGCCATCACTCTCTGGTCTTCCTTACATACCTCCCTCCAGGCTTCCTTTCAGGCTGTGGCTGTGGTGTTGTAGTTGTGGCAGGAGATGGAGGAGGAAGAGGTGGAGGTGGAGGTGGAGGTGGAGGAGGAGGACCATGGTTGAACTCACAAACATGGCTTTGGTTTGTGAGTTTGCCCCTCAACCCCCTATTTAGGGCTTGTAAGATCATATACTCACATAAGAGGCATGGGCCCGCCTCCATTTCCTGCATTTTGCAGGCTGCCATCTAGGCATATTCCTCTTGATTATGGGGGGGGGGGTCCTGAGGGCCGCAGTAGCCTTCCAAAATAGGCCAATTGCAGCCTCCTCCAGGTTACTCCTCTTCCTGGGGCTTTTTGTTGGAATGCGGAGGGGAGGGACCTGGGATTCGGGCAGGCTACTGGGCCCGCCACCTCCTGGCTTCCACTTTCCACTGCCTGGCTGAGGCTTTCCTGTGTATGAAAAAGGGACATAGTTTTAGTTTTTCGTTCAGCAATCACACACAATTTTCAGCTCATGACTGTTGCAAATTGAATGTTAATAAATAGAAAAGACTATCATTCTGACCCCCAGTATTTTTCATTATTTTTGTCTACTACTGTCTATAGATATGTAAAACACTTTGTGAAATCATAAATTAGTGATCAAAAATAACATCTATTTAACATCATTGATTTGAAACCAGAAATATTTTTAAGAATGCTATACCTGACTCAAGCTGGGCTCCACCACATGTTGCTGCCTGGAAGGCCCAGGTTGCTTGTCAGAAGCCTCAGCTGGGGAGGAAGGAAGCCTTGAAGTAAGACTGGAGAGTGCTGGCCTGGGTTCACCCTGGTCTGACAGAAAATGCAGTCTGTCATAGTACCGCAGCCTGGGTACATAAACGTCATTTGCTGCTCCTGATCTCAGGGAATCCTGGACCTTCTTGCGCTCCCTATTATAGGTGCTCCTCATGCCACCAATTTTGGACTTTAAATACTTGATGTCTGCTGTGGGGATCATCGGCTTCACAAATTCAAGAAGTTTCTCCAGCACTGCCTGCCTCTTTGTTTGCTTATTAAAAAATGGGTGGTTCAGCTGCCACAGACAGAGCAGCTCACTGAACATATCAATGAATATTGCTAGAAATTCTCTACAATTGAAGGGATCCATTTTCTCTGCAAGACACAATACAAGACAAACCCTAATGTCTGCCGAAACTCTCATAATCTTGACCCAATATAGGCCTCAATCTCTAAGCATATAGGCCACTGATGCACCAACTTAAAATTGTACCTTCGTTATCACCATCGCCGCTTTTGCTACGCCTTCCTCCGCTCACAGATCGTATGTACGACGCATGCGTGTTACGCTTTATATAATCCTGAGATTATAGCTGCCCCACCTCTCCAGTACCTTCTCAGCCAATAGAAACATGTCTGTGTATACTGTGTGTACATGTATGTGTATACTGTGTGATTGTATACTGTGTGTGTGTATACTGTGTGATTGTATACTGTGTGTGTGTGTATACTGTGTGGCCCCATAATCTCTGATTGCCTGGGAGCCCCATAATCTCCTATTGCCTGGGGGCCCCATGAGTTGTCAGTCCGCCCCTGCGCACATGTGAATGTGCTTTGAGAAAAATGTTTTCTACTCAACAATGTGTGGCTTCTTCTTTTAATGCTCAATAGCAATTTTTGTAGTAAGTTGGTGTTTACAGTGGCAATGGGGGTTATTTACTAAAGGCAATTCCACTTTGCACTACAAGTGCAGTTTCAGTGCAGTTTCAAGTGCACTTTTTCAGTGCACTTGGAGTGCAAAGTGGAATTTCCTTTAGTAAATAACATCCACAGTGCTTTATAATTTGCCACAATCATGCCATTTTTGTGACTCCACAAATTTCAGTCATGGTGCTGAAAATGATGAATATTTTTATCAGTAATGCATTACATACATAACAGAAAAAAAAGGTGTGCGTGTGTAGCAGACCCACAACATAATAGTTCGCTGAAGAAGAGATTGTCACCTCATGTATCAAAAAAATGACGTTTGAACTATTGAACAAAAAGGCAAAAAAAGAAATGCCCATTGGATAAACTAGGAGCCAGCTAAAAGAAACACAAGCAGTAAATCAAAGTAAATATTATTTAAGTTTAAATAAAAAAATTATTTTTCACGTTTCTTAACCATTTTGTGGCATATCAATGGCTCCCCCTACTCGCAAAGTACTCTAGATACTTTTTGCAAACTTTGTGGGCGCTTTAAGGGGGCAAGCCAGGACAGCCAGCTTCAAGAGCCATCGGGGTTGTTGTATCCGGTAATAAGCCGGCCTCAGTCCCAACTGAGGCCACGTAGTTCGATGCATTTTTTCTTAAACGTCATCTGCTGCTCCTGATCTCAGGGAATCCTGGACCTTCTTGCGCTCCTTATTATAGGTGCTCCTCATGCCACCAATTTTGGACTTTAAATACTTGATGTCTGCTGTGGGGATCATCGGCTTCACAAATTCAAGCAGTTTCTCCAGCACTGCCTTCTGGCTCTGGCCAGCCGGTAGTTAAAAACCCTCTGGTCCGCGGTGAGGGTCCTCATCGGGAACGGCCGCATCAGATGTTCACCCAGACCAAATGCTTCATCAGCGTCAAAGACAAACGGGAGTCCTTCCACGTTCTCTTCAGCAGGTGGCAATCCCAAGCCACCACTCTGGAGCCATCTGTAAAATTCGGTCTGGGCGTTGACGCCACCATTCGGCCATTCTTCCCCACGTCCACATACAGGAAATCATATGTCGCCAACACCACCGCCAACATCACAATACTATTAAACCCCTTATAGTTACAATAGTATGACGCCGAGTTGGGGGATGGGACGATGTGGATGTGCTTCCCATCTATTGCCCCTCTGCAGTTGGGAAAGTCCCACCGCTGGGCAAACTGGGATGCCACAGTCTGTCATTCCTGTGGCGTTGAAGGAAACTGTGGAGTGAAACGAGAAAAAAAAAATTAGTAATTTTGCACATAAACATTGCAAGCAGATTTGTCACAAACATTCTTGGCCAAAATCAGTATTAACATTTATTTGAAGGAGTATTTAACGACAAAAAGAGAAGGTCCACTTATCAGATGCCTCATCCCCTCTGATGGCCCATTGTAAAAATTTTAGGGGGGGGAGATGTTTTGGACAGGTAACCTTCTCCACTTCATTGAGAGCTGAATGCATACATAATGTGTGTTAATTTGGCCAGCCCCTCCTTACTTACACTATTTACAGCCCACTGGACAGGTAAGAAGTGTCATAATACAAAAATACGAATACACACTGTACAAATTTAAGCACTTTTTTACATTATGCAATTACCTATAAAGATAATAGGAGAACAAAACTTTAAACAGTACCATTTGAAAGTATTCAGGCAGGCCCTTTCACTACATGCTTTGGTGAATTCATCCATACATATAAAGAGGTACGTATAGTGTGTATGGTGATTTTGAGACCCCAAAAAAAGCCTCTGGCACTCTGCATGAATTTAAGGACATAAATAACATTTGTACACATTTTAGGGGGTGTTTAGGGTAAAGCACTACTATGGAGCTGACAAAATACATTGTTAAGTGACTAGGCTAGGTGTGTATGGGCCTAGGATAGCATGCTGGGGAGGTTAGTAAAGGCAAATATGCATGAAGGACGAAAAAGGAAGTTTAAAAGCTTCCAGCATGCATGAGAACAAAGAGGACATTCACAGCATATTACAATCATGGTAATTAGGGAATGATGAAAGAAATACAATACATTAGCAAACATTAAATACATATAATGTGATGTTAAAGGAGAAATTTTACCATAATATAGTCCTTCTGCAGGACCTGAATGATGGCAGAACAGGTCTCTGGAATAATGATCCCCAGAGCCTGGGGGGAGATGCCTGTTGAGAACTTGATGTCCTGCAGACTTCTCCTCCTCGCCAAATACAACAATGTGGCGACTAGCCTTTGTTTGGGAGTGATGGCTTGCCGCATGCAAGTATCCTGCCAGCTAATATAAGGGGACAGCAAAGCCAACAAATAGTGAAAAACGGGGTCCGTCATCCAGAGATAATTCCTGAAATTGTCAGGATTATTCCCACGGATCTCTCGCAACAAAGGCATGTGAGAGAATTGGTCACGCTGGAGCAACCAATTCTTCGTTCATGAACTCCTCCCCACCCTGTTCATGGACTGGGCTTGGGTCAAAGCAAGAACCCCAACACCAAGCCCGCACAGCACAAACTCTGCGATGAGTACGTAACTGCAACATGGCTTCAAAACGGTCGGCTGGTCAGAACGAACTAACAGAAAGCACTGAAAAACAGAAAGGCCTGAGAAGAGTGAGCTGAAAATCAGAAATGAATGGACAAGAACGCACTGCGAATCAAATACGTACTATAATAATAATAATAGTACGCACTGACAAACAAATGCAAACTGACTACTCGCACTGAAGAACAGATACGAACTCACAAGCACAAACTGAAGAGCAGTAACGATCTGAAAAGCACGAGGCTGAAAAGCGCGAATCGCCTCTCACCAAACTTCTACTAACACAAGATTAGCAGAAGGAGCCCAAAGGGTGGGTTCCCTTTTCTAGTGCAGTCGTATGTCACCGCATTCTTGACGTTAGGAATTTCTGACAACATTGTATGACCGTGTGTATGCAAGACAAGTTTGAGCCAACATCAATTGGAAAAAAGACATGGATTTTGTTGTCAGAATGTGCGATCGTGTGTACGCAAAATAAAGGTGCAGAGGTTGGGCCTGATCTGTGGTGTGAAGGTGCAAAAGTTGGGTCTGATCTGAGGTGCGAAGGTGCAAAAGTTGGGCCTGATCTCAAATGTGAAAGTGCATGCACTGGGTCTCACATAGGATCTGAAGGTGCATAAATTGGGTCTGACATGAAGGTGCAGAAATTGAGCCTGATCTGAGGTGTGAAGGTGCATGCATCGGGCTCATATGAGATCATAAGGTGCAAAAATTGGGCCTGATGCAAGGTGTGAGGGTGTATTCATTATTGCTCATTTGACATCTGAAGGTGCATGCATTGGGTCTAATCTGAGATCTGGAGGTGCATGCATTAGGAGTAATCCGAGGTGTGAAGGTGCATGAATTGGGGCTCATATGAGATCGGAGGGTGCAGAAATTGGGCCTGATGGGAGGTGTGAAGGTGTATTCATTATGGCTCATTTGACATCTGAAGGTGCAGAAATTGGGTCTAATCTGAGTTCTGAGGTGCTGAAATTGGGCCTGGTCAGAGGTGTTATGGTTGGAACTGGTCAGAGGTGTTACGGTTAGGCCTAGTCAGAGATGTGAAGGTTGAGCTTAGTCAGAGGTGTGAAGGTTGGGCCTAGTCAGAGGTGTGAAGGTTGGGCCTGGTCTGAGGTGTGAAGGTTCAGAAATTGGGGCTCACATAAGAGCTAAAGTTATAAGATTTGGGCTGATCTGAGGTGTGAAGGTGAAAAAATTGGTGAAGGTAGCCATGGCAATGCTATCAGCATTTGGATCTATTTATATGTGTGTTCATTTCTTATTATTCAAGAAGTTTACAGCATTTGCTTTCTGAAAATGTATTTTCGTAACTGAGAGTGAGAAATTTACATTTAATTTTATGTAGTCGGCACTCTCAATTTCTTTGAAAAATGTTTTGCCACGCTATGCTCAAAAGGTTGCTTACCCCTGTTGTAATGTATTACATGACAATTTTCATTCTACAGATAACACATTTGGATGGCTTCTATTTTTACAAGGATTAGTGATGCTTGGGGCTGACTCCTAAAACGGAAACATATTGATTCACACACATACGTTTTAGTGATTCACCCAGTTTAATAAAATCTTTATAGACATTCAGACAATTGAAACTGGGTCATGCAAATTGATTCTTGTAAATGACATTATTACAGGATTCGTTACTAATTTATAATATGCATTGGGTAAAATATTGGCCTTTTCTGTGTAATGGGTTATTTTCAGGGTATATTAGTGGCAATATATCTAAATAAGTATCTAACTTATTCATTTAATATTTTTTACTGTTTAACTAGTCTAACAGTAAGGGACATGACTTACAACTTTTTAATGCATTCATGTTTCATCTGTTAATTATTAGGCCTCATGCACACTGGACATTTTTGGACTTTTTTACAGATGCTGTTTTTGGCTTCAGATGTTTTTTTCTACAGTCAATAAACTCTCCAGCATGTTATCCTATGTGGCTAAGGCGTTTTTGGACTGTAAAAAAAAACAAAACTAGTGGGTTCTGAGAGGAGTTTTTCAGCTGTTTTTAGCTGTAAAAATGCTCTAACGTAAAAAAACGCTGCTAAACGCCGATAAACACGCAAAACTGTGGCTCACCAGCGGTTTTTAATGTTTTTGATCCATTGAAAAAAAAAAAATGCTACAAAACGCCAACGCGGATAAATGCTAAAAACGCCAATGAACTCTAAAAACTGCTATTGCGTTGAAAAACCCACTGCAAAGCTACTGGCGTTTTTATAACGTTATTTTAACATCCAGTGTGCATGAAGCCTGAGGATTTGTTATTCAATCATGGTAAGTGATTACCAGTCTTTATATGTGTCATATTTATTGTATTTTTGTTTTCCATTTATCATGTACAAGTGATTTTCTATATTCACTGTCACTATCATATGTTTCAGTATCATTACAAAGATTTTTTTCCCAATATAACTAGTAGGAACCTTTATTAACTACCGCTCCTCCAGCCAATGTACATATACAGCCAGGCAAGAGCTTTTTTGTTCCCTGTTGAGGGCACGCAACCGCATGATCTGTGTCCGGTGGACACAGCAGATCACCAATCATTGTACTGGACCACATTTGAACTCTGTGACCAACCACAGCCGTCACATGTCCAGTCAGACAAATCAGGTTCTGGGCTTTGTGTGGTCATTTTAAAACAAGGAAGGAAGGTGACTGGCAGGATCAACCAGATACTTTAGATGGAAGAAGTACATGAAAATGATAGCGACTATGATTTATGAAATACACGTGAACACATAAAATAGAAAGAAAATTAAAGCAGTATTAAATCCAGCAGCAAACATTTATTCTATTGCAGCTTACCAGATCTTAAATGTGATGTCTGCATTCGTTTTATTTCTTTCTTTCTTCTGTTTTTACCAGATGATCTAGCCAGTAAGTCTGTTGTTTCTCAAAAGAACAAGCTCTCTTCCAGATGTCTCAGTTTACAAGGATGGGACAAACCATTTAACACTGGCTGGGGTGCCTACAATATTCAGCTTTTATTTATGTAAAACCTTTATCCCAAAAATGATAAACCGTTTGCT
This sequence comes from Lithobates clamitans, assembly GCA_037952925.1. NCBI lineage: Eukaryota > Metazoa > Chordata > Amphibia > Anura > Ranidae > Lithobates > Lithobates clamitans. The sequence goes on from JBBGZY010001470.1 coordinate 1,063,788, forward strand.
GTAACTACTTAAAAAAGTATTAGCTAGAGTTCAGCTTCAATTTGTGTATTTAAATCTGCTAATGCATCTGACACTCTTCTCTCCCCAGACTGACAATGCAGCTGAGTCATCCAGGGTGGGGGCACTCTAAGTGCACTTTCACACCGGGGCAGGCGGGCTTCGGCGGTAAAGCGCCACTATTTTTAGCGGCGCTTTACTGTCCTTTTTACAGCACTCTTCAGCAGCTGGCAGGCCGCTTTTAACCCCCGCTAACGGGCGAAAAAAGGGTTAAAAGCGCCCGCAAAACGCAGCTGCAGTGGCGCTTCGGTGGTAGGGGCACTCCTACAGCGCCTCAAAGATGCTGCTTGCAGGACTTTTTTGAGCGCCCTGCCAGCACACCGCTCCAGTGTGAAAGCAGGCGCTTTGCAGGCACTAATTTTAGTGCTATAACGCCTGTAAAGCGCCTCAGTGTGAAAGTAGCCTTATACGGGTGGTGTGTAACTAGGCAGATCATCAGGCGAAAACAGAGGAGAAAAAAAAATCGAAAACGAAAATGAATGCAGCCACTACATCTAATAAATAGTAAGCTGCAATATGTTATGTACAATTTTGGTTGTGAGTTTAATCACGCTTTAATATATAGGTTAACATGCACTTTAATGTTTTCGATTTTTTGTTAATTAAAACAGTTCTGTCCTCAGTGTCTCAGATATAAGAGTTTCCACAGAAATGTAAGCACCCAGACATCCTCTTTAAGTTAGCACACGTGCCATGTAGCCCCATAGGCTGTTTTGAATCCTGTCAACCTGTAAGTTGATAGAGAAGCAGAAATCAATGTTTGTTGTTGAGCAGAATATATGACTGTGGATAAAATGAATCTGGCCATGCAAGGAAACTACCAGTAGAGGGAACTCTGAGCTATTTCTGAAATCAATGGAGCCTCTAAACAGGCAAGATATGATGTCTGGAATTTACACTAGCTTATGGTCAGTGAATTCACTTGCAGTAAAACAGTATAGGTTCATTTTTATTGCACTAAATAGTATGCAGTTCAGGAGGTATAGGCCTCCCCACGAGGCTTATCACACAGGCATAATAACATTCAACAGATTCAGGTTCAGGTCTTTACTGTCAGAGCAGTAAGGATGTGGAACTCTCTGCCACAATCGGTGGTGTCAGCACGGAGTGTTGATAATTTAAAAAAATTGATAGATGGGCATCAATACACCAATACACAGGGATATGGGAAATGGTGTGGACATAAACACACCCAGGCAGGTTAAACTGGATGGACTGGTGTCTTTCTTCAACCTTACCAACTATGTAACAGGGAATCTACTGTATGTCACTAAAGTGAGTACACCCTCACATTTTTGTAAATGTGAGGGGTGTAGAAGAAGTGAAGCTTTTTTTAAAAAATATTTAGGGGTGTGTCAGGGGTGGGCTCTCAGCAGCTCTCTTCTCTGTGCTCAGGTTGCTCAGTTGTTGGATAATTGTCAGCACTCATTGTTTCCTCAGTGGCTCACCTGGTTTTCATTATCTGATCGTCAGTCCCGCCTATTGCCTTCTTCATTCCTTTCCCGCCTTCGCCTGGTCAACATCTCTGGAGTTTCTCTGCTATGTTCCTGTGAAAGACTTTGCCCGGCTGATGCCCCTTTTGGTTCCCGATACTGTTCTTCTGCCTCCGACTACGCTGATCTCTGGTTTCCCGATTACTTGCTTGTCTGACTACCTGCTTTGGCTTCCGTTTCCTGGCTTATGTTTTGACTATGTTTACTGATCTGCACCATTTTACCATTACATTAAAAGTGTGATTTTTACTGCATTTCTGTCTCAGTCCGATTTATGGTTCCTGACAGTAGGCAAAGGCCATGAATTCAGAAGATGCAGGCAATCCACCTAGTGGTAATATTTTTTCCAGATTGAATGAGCAGGACCACCGCATGGATCAGTTTGCTAAAGAGTTACAGATGCTCCTGATTTGTACTGCTTACCTGGATCCTCCCACTGTGGCTGGTACAACCAGTTTTGCAGGCCGTCCCTGCTGCTGCTCCAGTCTCTGTGCAGGCACCCATCTCGAATATTACCTCTGTAAGAGGTATGTCTAGTTCCACCCTGCTTCCCCAGCCTTTTGGGGGTGATCCAGTTAAATGCAGCAGGTTCCTCAACCAGATTTGGATATACTTTGAGATGCCACCCCATGCGTTCTCCACGGACAGAAAAAAAGTAGACTTCATTATTTCTTTGCTTTCTTATAGAGCCTTGGCCTGGGCAAACCCTCTATGGGAGATGCAAAAACCCATTGTCCTTGAGTTACCTTGAGTTTGTGGCTTCCTTTAAAAGGGTATTTGATGTTCCCGCTTGCTCCACTTCTGCTGCCAAGAGCCTCATGTCCATCAAAGAGAGTACGAGAACTATTGCCGATTACGCCTTTGAATTCTGTACTCTGGCAGCAGAGTTTGCTTGCAAAAATGAGGCCCTCGTGGCTGCTTTTTCTCATGGTCTCTCTGATAACATTAAAGATGAGATAGCAGCCCGAGACATACCCACTGATCTAGAGAAGTTAATCACATTTGCCATTCTCATTGACTCAGAGAGAGACCTTCCTTTAAGGAGCGTTTGTGAAAGCCTCCTGTACGTTTGGCTCTGCATTCCCTCCCGTGCTTCCCTCACCCCCCATGCCTCCTGGTACCAAGTCCATCAATGAAGTAGAACCCATGCAATTTCACTTAACACGTCTCTCTGCGGAGGAGAGGGCCTTTAGGAGGAAGGAGTGATTGTGCCTTTATTGTGGCCAGGCAGGTCACGTATTGAAGTCTTGTCCTACCCGTCTGGGAAATGCCTGCACCTGAGGTCCTGTAGGCGATAGACCTTAGGTGTTGTTTTTGCTTCCCCAGTTATCCTGAAGGATAAGCCTCTAGTTCCAGTTACCCTTTCTTGGTCTAATTCGTCAATCGATACACAGGCTCTAGTCGATTCTGGGGTTGCAGGCCTGTTCATAGATAGTGCCTTTGTGTCTAAGCACTCGATTCCGCTGCAGCTTCGTGCCCTTCCACTTGCCACACCACTCATCCGCAAATCCTCGTCTGTGGGTGTTGGCGTATTCTTTGTGAAAAAGAGTGGTGAACTGAGACCTTGTCTTGATTATAGGGGTCCCAATCGCATCACGATTAAGAACGCTTATCCGATTCCACTGATTACATAATTATTTGACCGCCTCAAGGGAGCCACGGGTTTCCACTAAGCTCGATTTGAGGGGCATACAATCTCGTGAGGATCAAGGAGGGCGACGAATAGAAAACTGCGTTTTAATACTAGGACCGGACATTATGAATACCTCGTAATGCTGTTTGGGGAGGAGGGGGTGGTCAACCGTGTCAAAGGCAGCTGAAAGATCTAGAAGTAGGAGTACAGAATAGTGTCCGTTGGTTTTAGCAGTTAGTAGGTCATTTGTGAGTTTTAAAAGAGCAGTTTCTGTGGAGTGTTGAGGGCGAAATCCAGATTGAAGGGGATCAAGAAGGTTGTTTTTAATGAGGTGGTCACTCAGTTGGTTGTAAACCAGGCATTCAAGGAGTTTAGAGGAAAAGGGGTGCAAGGAGATAGGGCGTAGGTTGTTAAGATTGGTAGGGTCCAAGGACGGCTTTTTGAGTATGGGAGTGACCAGTGCATGTTTTAGAGCATCGGGGGAGGATGCCAGAGGTGAGGGAGAGATTGAAGATGTGGGTTAGAGAGTGTAGGATGGGGTCAGAGGGTGACCGTAGCATTTGAGAGGGAATAGGGTCCAGGGGACAGGTGGTTAGGTGGGCGATAGAAAGGAGTTTAGAAACTTTGTCTGGAGTAGCAGATTTGAATAGGGGGAGTGTCAGTTGTACCTGTTGACATGGGGTCTTAGCTGGGGGAGATACCTGTAGAGTGGAGATTTCATCACGGATTGTATCAATCTTGTTTTTGAAGTGATTAGCAATTTCCTGGGCAGTAAGTAAGTCAGTGGGGGGAGGCGGTGGAGGGCAAAGTAGAGAGTTGAAGGTAGAGAAGTGTTTACGGGGATTGGATGAGAAGGTGTTAATAAGAGTTGTAAAATAGGTTTGCTTGGCAGTGTGGAGGAAAGAATAGTATTTTTGTAGGGCAGATTTGTATTGGTTGAAGTCTTTGAGAGACTTAGTCTTGTGCCACAGACGCTCAAGAGCACGACTACGTTTTTTGAGAATTTTAGTGTCATCTGTTTGCCAGGGTTTTAGGGGTCGAGGCCTGATTCTGCGTGTAGTGAGGGGAGCGAGCTTGTCCAGGGTTAATATGCAACATGTGGATGGCCAGGTATGTACCCCATGGCCATCCACATGTGACCAATGTGCCCAGTCAGTGCCCAATCTTTGCCAATCAGTGCCCACAAATGGGCACTGATTGGCACCATTACATTGCAGTGATGCCCAGCAATGCCACCCTTAGGGGCATCAGTGCCACCAATCAGTGCCATTAATGCCACCCATCAGTGTCCATTGGTGCCACCTGTCAGTGCCCATCCGTGCCCATCTATCAGTGCCCATCCGTGCCACCTATCAGTGCCACCCATAAGTACCCATCAGTGCCACCCATAAGTACCCATCAATGCCACCTACAAGTGCCCATCAGTGCCGATCGGTGCCACCTATGAGTGGCCATCAATGCCGCATACCAGTGCCACCTATCAGTGCCCATCAGTGCCACCTATCAGTGCCGCCTATCAGTGCCCATCAGTGCCACCTCATTGGTGTTACCTCATCGGTGCCCATCAGTGCCACCGTATCAGTGCCCGTCAGTGCAGCCATATCAGTGCCCATCATTGAAGAAGAAAATGTACTTATTTACAAAAAAATTTAACAGAAACAAAGAAAAACTTGTTTTTTTTTTCAAAATTGTCTGTCTTTTTTTATATGTTTCGCAAAAAATAAAAACAACAGAGGTGATCAAATACCACCAAAAGAAAGCTCTATTTGTGGGAACAAAATGATGAAAAAATTGTTTGAGTAGTGTAGCATGACCGCGCAATTGTCATTCAAATTGCAACAGCGCTGAAAGCTGAAAATTGGCCTGGGCGGGAAGGTGTCTAAGTGCCTGGTATTGAAGTGGTTAATGATGCTTAAAGTGAAAAAAAAAGTGAAATATTTCTTTAAATATCGTACCTGGGGTGGTGTCTATATTATGCCTGTAAAGTGGCAAATGTTTCCCGTGCTTAGAACAGTCCCTGCACAAAATGACATTTGCAAAGGAATAAAAGTCATTTAAAACTGCTTGCGGCTTTAATGTAATGACGGGTCCCGGCAATATGGATGAAAATCAGTGAGACAAACGGCATGGGTACCCCTCTCCCCCCCCAAGTCCATTACCAGGCCCTTTGGGTCTTGTATGGATATTAAGGGGAACCCCACACCCAAATTAAAAAAAAGGAAAGGCGTGGGGCCCCCAGGCCCTATATACTCTGAACAGCAGTATACAGACGGTGCAAACAAGACAGGGACTGTAGGTTTGTTGTTAAGTAGAATCTGTTTGTAATTTTGAACTGGTACATTTTTAAAGTGTAACTCCAGCCAAAAAATCTATTTTTAAGCTTTTTGGAAAACATAGGGAAGGGTTATCACCCCTGTAACATTTGTTTTGCTGTCTGTGCACCTCTTCAGAAGATTTCACCTCACTTTCTGTCCCAATGACAAATGTTTTTAGAAAATTTGGGGGTTTTAGTGAAACAAGGATTGGTGATAAAGCATCAGTGAAGAGCAGACACGTTTTTCCCATATCAACTCTTCAGGAGAGAATTTCCCTTCCTAGGGGTAGATTTCATCTCACTTCCTGTTGTCTCTTTCCGTTTGCAAGTAGGAGTCGTTTGTATGTTGGATGTTTGAAAGTAGGGGCCTGCCCTATATACTCTGCAGAAATTGGGGCCTTAGATGTTGGTGAGGGCCTTAGACCTCACAGTTACTCTTGGTGGGCGCAGGAACGGGCCCTGCTGTGAAATATTAGATCAAGAATTGTAATTACATGTCCCTGTTGAACAGGGGCAGAAAAATTGGGCCTTAGGCACTGGTGCCACAACGCTGCAACCCCTCACAGATACTCTAGTTGGAGTGCAGGAATGAGCCCTGCTGCAAAGTATTGCATCAAAAATTGTAATTATATGCCCCTGTTGAACAGGGGCAGAAAAATTGGGCCTTAGCCACGGCTGCCACAACACTGCAACCCCTCACAGATGCTATAGTTGGAGCGCAGGAATGAGCCCTGCTGCAAAGTATTGCAGCAAAAATTGTAATTATATGCCCCTGTTAAACAGGGGCTGAAAAATTGGGCCTTGGGCACTGGTGCTGGTGCCACAACACTGCAACCCCTTACAGATACTCTAGCTGGAGCGTAGTAATGACTCCTGCTGTAAAGTATTGCATCACAAATTGTATTTACCCTGCCCTGTTAAACAGGGGCAGAAAAATTGGGCCTTGGCCATTGGTGGCGGTGCCCAGAACCAAAAATGTTCTTACAAGCTGTCAGCATGAAAATTGAGGAGGAAGAGGATTGTCACTCAGCATAACAGGATAGTCACTCAGCATCAGCATAGGCCGTCTTGAAGGGATCTCACATTAAAAAAAAATCAGTCGGTTACATCAGCATAAGGTGCTTGGTAGCTGGTGATCCAAGACTGATTCATTTTTATGAAGGTCAGCCGATCGACCGATTCGGTGGACAGGCACACCCTGTGATTGGTTAGAAAGCCTTCAGCAACACTGAATGTGCTTTCCGAAAGAACGCTGGATGCAGGACAGGCCAGTAGCTCAATTGCATACTGTGCAAGCTCTGGCGAGTGATCCATCCTCAAGACCCAGTAACCCAGAGGATTTTCGGTGGGAAAGGTGTCCAAGTCTGATCTTGCCCCTAGGTAATACTGCACCATGTGAATCAGACGCTGGCAATGGTTGCTGGAACTGATCAGACCTTGGGGCTGCGGACTAAAAAATTGTCTGAACGCATCGGTCAGACGGCCACCTTCTCCACCGCTCCTTCTGTGAATCCTCAGCAACACGTTGTCCAGGAGGACCAGGGAATTGTAACCTCCCATGCTCTGGAAACGCATTGCAAAAACCTTTCTGCAAGGCCTCTCGAAGATGTTTCATCCTCTGCTTCCTCTGCGACGGCAAGAAAAGGTCTGCAACCTTACCCTTGTAACGTGGATCAAGGATGGTTGCCAGCCAGTAATGATCCCTCCCCTTGATACCACGAATACGAGGATCATTCCGCAGGCTTTGCAGGATCAGGGAGGCCATGCAGCGTGGGTTTGCTGAGGCCATCGGTCCAGAGTCCTCTGGGTCACTAAGGACAACATGATCCGCAGCCACCTCCTCCCAGCCCCGTACAAGTCGGTGGGTTTCTGGAGGACTGTAAATGATCCTTTGAAGACTGCTGCTGTTGCTGACTGCCAGGCTCCACCTCCATGCTGACACAATCCTCCTCCTCCTCCTCTTCCTGTGTGATCGACGGGCATGCAGGAAACCTGTCTGGATAAAGGGGGCCTTGAGAGGTAAGGAAGTCCTCCTCTTCCTCCCTCTATTCTGCCTCAAGTGCCCTGTCCATTATTCCACGCAGCGTGTGCTCCAACAGGTGGACAAGAGGGACAGTGTCACTGATGCATGTACTGTCACTGCTCACCATTCACGTGGCCTCCTCAAATGGTGACAGGACAGTGCATGCATCCCTGATCATAGCCCACTGCCGTGGGGAAAAAAAAACAAGGTCCCCTGACCCTGTCCTGGTGCCATAGTCACATAGGTACTCATTGATGGCTCTCTGCTGTGTGTGCGTGCAGCCGCTGCAGCATGGCCAATGTTGAGTTCCACCTGGTGGGCATGTCACAGATTAGGCGGTCCTTGGGCAGGTTAAATTCCTTTTGGAGGTCAGCCAGCCGAGCACTGGCATTATATGACCTGCGGAAATGCACACTGACTTTCCTGGCCGGCCTCAGGACATCCTGTAAGCCCAGGTACCTGCCCCAGAACCACTGCACCACCAAGTTAAGGACGTGAGCCAAACAGGGCACATGGGTCAGTTGTCCCTGTCAGAGGGCGGAGAGGAGGTTGGTGCCATTGTCGTAAACCATCATACCTGGCTTAAGCTGGCATGGCATCAACCAGCTCTGAACCTGCCCCTGCAGAGCTGACAGAATCTCTGCCCCAGTGTGGCTCCTGTCCTCCAAGCACACCAGCTCAAGCACCGCATGGCATCTTTTTGCCTGCGTGCTTGCGTAGCCCCTTGAAAGCCTACGGAGCACCGCTGGTTCCGAGGACAAATCAGCACAGGAAGAGGCAATGGAGGAAGAAGAAGAGGAGGGGGTGGATTAGAGAGGTGTGGCAGAATCACCACTAGTAGAATTTTGGAGGCGTGGTGGCGGAACAACCTCCAACACTACTGCACCCTGCCCTGCATCCTTCCCAGCTGCCAGAAGAGTCACCCAGTGCACGGTGAAAGATAGGTAATGTCCCTGTTCATGCCTGCTGGACCATGAGTCAGCGGTAATATGCACCTTACCGCTGACCGCCCGGTCTAGCGAGGCCAAGACATTGCGGCATGGGGCATGTGGATGGCTGAGAGCGAACTTCTTTTGGCGGTGCAGCAGCTGGGGCAGGGAAATTTGCCTGGTGCAATCTGACGTCAGTGTACCAATAGCAGATTGCCCGCAAGTACTTGGCTGTGACACACCTAATTCTACACCTTCATTCCTCTCAGTGCAGGTTTCAGAGAGGACTGAAGGTATAGTGGGGTTGGAGATCCCAGCTGATGAGGAGCAAGGAGAGGTCCGCTTTATTCTTTGGTGTGGGTGTTTTAGATACGCTTGCCAATGAACTGCATGGCAGGTCGACATATGTCTGGTCAAGCCTGTGGTGCCCAAGCGGGTGATGTTTTGGCCATGCGAGATAAAGCAAATAGCAGCGGTGGGATCTGATGCACTTGTCTCAAAAAAGGCCCACACCAAAGGACTTTTGGAATAACGCGCAGAGACAGCAGCGCCCTGCACATGCGGAGCTCTGCGGTGTGATGCAGTCGGTGTGCTGCCCTTAAGCTGGCCCCATCTCCCCTGGCTCATTGGAGATGTGCCTCCTCCTCTCTCCTATCAGGCACCCACGTGGAGTCAGTGACCTCATCATCCCCTCCCTCCCTATCACTGGAGCAAACCTGGCAGTATACTACAGCTGGGGGAACATGACTGCCAGATTGCTGTTCTTCCTGGGCACCCCCTCTCTCTGGGCTCACGTTACTGCCTTCCTCTAGCTGGGTACCATCATCGGAGCCTTCAAAACGCTGGGCAACCTCCTGAAGCATGTACCCAACACTGTGGTCAAACAGTTCGGGGGACTTCTCAGGAAGACATGGTGGGGCTAGGGAAGGAGTGACTGATGCCATTGAGCCGAGGGAAGAGGCCGTGTTGGCAGCTACTTTGCCAGGCAAAGTACCCTGAGCCTGGGTGAGAGAGGAAGAGGAGGATAAGGACGGCTTGGTCATCCAGTCTACCAAGTCTTCCGCATGTTGGGGCTCCAAACAACCAGCTGCCGAAAAAAAGGACAAGCGTGTCCCACGGCCACGTGCTGATGAGGATGCACCATCTCCACAAGCAGCATTGTTGACTCTGGACACAGAGCCTGCTTGCCCTCTTTTATTGGCTTGTGACTGTCTGCCTCTCCTTGTTGGCCTTCCAGACATACTAATGGCCTGCAGTGAGATGTAGCTGCACAAAGCTGGGATGTATATATATATACACTGATACTGCAGCTAGCAGAATCAACTGCCTGCCTGTAGTATTATTAGTATGAGAACACCAGCAATTGTCTTCAGGTAGCTTTAGGTGCACACTGTGCAGAGGACACAGTACACTAACTGTAAATACTGCAGCTGTCTGCCTGTGGTATTATTAGGATCAGAACAACAGCAATTGTCTTCAGGTAGCTTTAGGTGCACACTGTGCAGAGGGCACAGGCAGGCAGCTTCTTCAGGTAGCTTTAGGTGCATACTGTGCAGGGGACACAGTACACTAACTGTAAATACTGCAGCTGCCTGCCTGTGGTATTAATAGGATCAGAACAGGGCCGGACTGGGCATAAAAACCAGCCCTGGAAATAATTTCATAGCAGCCCCAGTGGCGTAGCGTTGGTTGTCCGCACCCAAGGCAAGTAATTTGCGCCACTAACCCGCGGACATTTAGCACTCCGAGTCCCTTCCACTCGTACAGTATATTTAGCATAAGGTACCCTTATGGTACCTCTTAGGATGTACCACTCTTTCTATTTGTTCTGCTTTTCTTCCCTATATATCGCTCTCTATCCATCTGTCATGTTCTTTCTCACCTGCTTTCTTTGTTCCTCCCCCTCTTTTCATTCCTTCTCCTCCTCTTTGTTTTTTTTCCCTCTCTCACCTCTATATCTATACACACACATACACTGTACGTATTTACACCTATATGTATATTGCACCGAATGAATAATTGTCTTTTGGGGGAGGGTGGATTCCAATGTGAAATGTGCCTTGGCCATAGCGCCCACCATAAAGCATTCTCCCTCTGTACTGGTCCAGGACTGGGGGCTGTAATATACTTCTGCTGTGGCAGATGGGGAAGTGTATACAGTGTGTGTGTGTATCATGTGTGTGTCCTCTCCTGCAGGGATTGCAGACACATTACAGGGGATGGTCAGAGACTGCAGACATAGTACAGGAGATGATCAGAGACTGCAGATATTGTACAGGAGATGATCAGAGACTGCAGACATAGTACAGGAGATGGTCAGAGAATGCAGATATTGTACAGGAGATGGTCAGAGAATGCAGATATTGTACAGGAGATGGTCAGAGACTGCAGATATAGTATAGGAGATGGTCAGAGACTGCAGATATTGTACAGGAGATGGTCAGAGACTGCAGATATTGTACAGGAGATGGTCAGAGACTGCAGATATTGTACAGGAGATGGTCAGAGACTGCAGACATTGTACAGGAGATGGTCAGAGACTGCAGACATTGCACAGGAGATGGTCAGAGACTGCAGATATTGTACAGGAGATGGTCAGAGACTGCAGATATTGTACAGGAGATGGACAGAGACTGCAAATATAATACAGGAGATGGTCAGAGACTGCAGACAGACATACTACAGGAGATGGTCAGAGACTGCAGATATTGTACAGGAGATGGTCAGAGACTGCAGACATAATACAAGAGATGGTCAGAGACTGCAGACATAATACAAGAGATGGTCAGAGACTGCAGACATAGTACAGGAGATGATCAGAGACTGCAGACATAGTACAGGAGATGGTCAGAGACTGCAGACATTGTACAGGAGATGGTCAGAGACTGCAGATATAGTATAGGAGATGGTCAGAGACTGCAGATATTGTACAGGAGATGGACAGAGACTGCAAATATAATACAGGAGATGGTCAGAGACTGCAGACAGACATACTACAGGAGATGGTCAGAGACTGCAGATATTGTACAGGAGATGGTCAGAGACTGCAGACATAATACAAGAGATGGTCAGAGACTGCAGACATAATACAAGAGATGGTCAGAGAGACTGCAGACATAGTACAGGAGATGGTCAGAGACTGCAGATATTGTACAGGAGATGATCAGAGACTGCATACATAGTACAGGAGATGATCAGAGACTGCATACATAGTACAGGAGATGGTCAGAGACTGCAGATATTGTACAGGAGATGGTCAGAGACTGCAGACATACTACAGGAGATGGTCAGAGACTGCAGACATAGTACAGGAGATGGTCAGAGACTGCAGACATAATACAAGAGATGGTCAGAGACTGCAGACATAATACAAGAGATGGTCAGAGACTGCAGACATAATACAAGAGATGGTCAGAGACTGCAGACATAGTACAGGAGATGATCAGAGACTGCATACATAGTACGGGAGATGGTCAGAGACTGCAGACATACTACAGGAGATGGTCAGAGACTGCAGATATTGTACAGGAGATGGTCAGAGACTGCAGATATTGTACAAGAGATGGACAGAGACTGCAAATATAATACAGGAGATGGTCAGAGACTGCAGACAGACATACTATAGGAGATGGTCAGAGACTGCAGATATTGTACAGGAGATGGTCAGAGACTGCAGACATAATACAAGAGATGGTCAGAGAGACTGCAGACATAATACAAGAGATGGTCAGAGAGACTGCAGACATAATACAAGAGATGGTCAGAGACTGCAGACATAGTACAGGAGATGATCAGAGACTGCATACATAGTACAGGAGATGGTCAGAGACTGCAGATATTGTACAGGAGATGGTCAGAGACTGCAGACATAGTACAGGAGATGGTCAGAGACTGCAGACATAGTACAGGAGATGGTCAGAGACTGCAGATATTGTACAGGAGATGGTCAGAGACTGCAGATATTGTACAGGAGATGGTCAGAGACTGCATACATACTACAGGAGATGGTCAGAGACTGCATATATAGTACAGGAGATGGTCAGAGACTGCATATATAGTACAGGAGATGGTCAGAGACTGCAGACATACTACAGGAGATGGTCAGAGACTGCAGACATAGTACAGGAGATGATCAGAGACTGCAGACATAGTACAGGAGATGATCAGAGACTGCAGACATAGTACAGGAGATGATCAGAGACTGCAGACATAGTACAGGAGATGATCAGAGACTGCAGACATAGTACAGGAGATGATCAGAGACTGCAGACATAGTACAGGAGATGATCAGAGACTGCAGACATAATACAGGAGATGATCAGAGACTGCAGACATAATACAGGAGATGATCAGAGACTGCAGACATAGTACAGGAGATGATCAGAGACTGCAGACATAATACAAGAGATGGTCAGAGACTGCCGACATAATACAAGAGATGGTCAGAGACTGCAGACATAGTACAGGAGATGATCAGAGACTGCATACATAGTACAGGAGATGGTCAGAGACTGCAGACATACTACAGGAGATGGTCAGAGACTGCAGACATAGTACAGGAGATGATCAGAGACTGCAGACATAGTACAGGAGATGGTCAGAGACTGCAGATATTGTACAGGAGATGGTCAGAGACTGCAGATATTGTACAGGAGATGATCAGAGACTGCAGACATAGTACAGGAGATGATCAGAGACTGCAGACATAGTACAGGGGATGATCAGAGACTGCAGACATAGTACAGGAGATGATCAGAGACTGCAGACATAGTACAGGAGATGATCAGAGACTGCAGACATACTACAGGAGATGGTCAGAGACTGCAGATATTGTACAGGAGATGGTCAGAGACTGAAGATATTGTACAGGAGATGGTCAGAGACTGCAGACATACTACAGGAGATGGTCAGAGACTGCAGACATACTACAGGAGATGGTCAGAGACTGCAGACATAGTACAGGAGATGATCAGAGACTGCAGACATAGTACAGGAGATGATCAGAGACTGCAGACATAGTACAGGAGATGATCAGAGACTGCAGACATAGTACAGGAGATGGTCAGAGACTGCAGACATACTACAGGAGATGGTCAGAGACTGCAGACATAGTACAGGAGATGATCAGAGACTGCAGACATAGTACAGGAGATGATCAGAGACTGCAGACATAGTACAGGAGATGATCAGAGACTGCAGACATAGTACAGGAGATGATCAGAGACTGCAGACATAGTACAGGAGATGATCAGAGACTGCAGACATAGTACAGGAGATGATCAGAGACTGCAGACATAATACAGGAGATGATCAGAGACTGCAGACATAATACAGGAGATGATCAGAGACTGCAGACATAGTACAGGAGATGATCAGAGACTGCAGACATAGTACAGGAGATGATCAGAGACTGCAGACATAATACAAGAGATGGTCAGAGACTGCCGACATAATACAAGAGATGGTCAGAGACTGCAGACATAGTACAGGAGATGATCAGAGACTGCATACATAGTACATGAGATGGTCAGAGACTGCAGACATACTACAGGAGATGGTCAGAGACTGCAGATATTGTACAGGAGATGGTCAGAGACTGCAGACATACTACAGGAGATGGTCAGAGACTGCAGATATTGTACAGGAGATGGTCAGAGACTGCAGATATTGTACAGGAGATGATCAGAGACTGCATACATAGTACATGAGATGGTCAGAGACTGCAGACATACTACAGGAGATGGTCAGAGACTGCAGATATTGTACAGGAGATGGTCAGAGACTGCAGACATACTACAGGCAGGGCCGTCTTTAATATTGATTGGACCCTGGGCAAAACTTTTCTTGGGGCCCCCCCCATGCAGTTTCGCTCTCCACCTGCTCTGAGACATACAATAAATAGCAGCTAGACTCCAAATCAGTTTACTGAATCAGATCAGGCAGCTATTGCAATTGGTTGCCAGAGGTTACAGTGTATCATTACCGCTCACTGACTGGTTGCTAGAGGTTACAGCACACATTACGGCTCACTGATTAGTTGCTAGAGGTTACAGCACATGATTTCTGCTAGTTGATTGGCTGCTAGAGATTACTGTGGATATGACCCCTGGGGGGTATGATATACATATCAACGCCGCCGGACGCCGCTATTTACATATGAATGACGCCACTATTTACATATGAATGCCGGTAATTTACATGTAAACACAGGGTCTGCAGGTGAGTCATCTGTACACAACAAAAGGGCAGAGCTGGGCAGCATTAGCAGCAGTACTTTACACTGAGATATTGGGACACAGCACAGGACTAAAACCTCAAGGGACGAGGGAATTTAAACCAGGATAGTTGGCAAGTATGAGGCAGCTGCTTTGGGCCCCACAACAATGACAGGGCCCAGGGCAGATGCCCCTTTTGCCCTGCCTTAAAAACGGCCCTGACTACAGGAGATGGTCAGAGACTGCAGATATTGTACAGGAGATGGTCAGAGACTGCAGATATTGTACAGGAGATGATCAGAGACTGCAGACATAGTACAGGAGATGATCAGAGACTGCAGACATAGTACAAGAGATGATCAGAGACTGCAGACATAATACAGGAGATGATCAGAGACTGCAGACATAATGCATGAGATGATCAGAGACTGCAGACATAATACAGGAGATGATCAGAGACTGCAGACATAGTACAGGAGATGATCAGAGACTGCAGACATAGTACAGGAGATGATCAGAGACTGCAGACATAATACAGGAGATGATCAGAGACTGCAGACATAGTACAGGAGATGATCAGAGACTGCAGACATAGTACAGGAGATGGTCAGAGACTGCAGACATAGTACAGGAGATGATCAGAGACTGCAGACATAGTACAGGAGATGGTCAGAGACTGCAGACATAGTACAGGAGATGGTTAGGGATTGCAGACATGGTTGATTCAGGAGATGGTCAGAGACGGCATTTAAAGCTGAATTCAGTGTACAGGTATATAGTCTTGCAGGGTTGCTCCACTCTATTTAAACCATCTCTGCAAGATCAAATCAGTCATTTTCCTTTGAAAGTACAACCAAGTGACAGAAGAAAACATCACACCCAGTTTCCAAAATAAAAATTTTCTTGCAAACACTGAACTGCTCAAGATTAGATCAGGACAGTAACCATTTAATGGGGTTGTGAAGCTTTTAGCCTGATCCAGCAGTAAATCCTCAAAAAAAACCATCAAACAATCTGTGCAGCACACACAGAGCTCTGGCTAAATAGCTGATTATAAGCTGCAATGGTTAACAGCCATGTGTCCCCGGTCTCATAGAATGCTGCTGCAGCATCTTCCAGAGATCTTATCAGTGTGATCAGACAATGTGCAGGTCAGGTTAGGCAGATAAAAAAGTAACCAGGGAGACATGAATGAGGGGAGACTGATCGGTAACCTGCACACTGCCTGATCACATAGATATCTGGAATACACTGCAGCTGGTGTTACTGTGCTCCAGACGATCCTGTTTTTTCCTTTTAGCCAGAGTTGTGTGTCCTAGAGAACTTGCATTGTTGTCATACCTCCTTGTTCCTTGTATCTCTCTCCTGCCGTCCCCATTCAGTCTCACTCCAGCACTTACAGTCAGTGTGAGCAGGGGAGGGCTACACTGCCTGCTGATTGGCTGTGGATGGGCGGGAGGAGAAGCAAGTCCTCCCTTGTACTCCCCTATGCAGCGTTATTGGCTGTGGGTTTCCTACTAACCCTACTACCAGAAATGATTAGTCCACTGCCCAGGTAACACACAGTGTCCATGCTCCCTCCCACCTGCATTATCCTGCACAGCACAGACCTGCCTGCCGCACGATAGCCACGTGCTCCTCTGTCCCTCCACTGCTAGAATTCATTTCCTCAGCCAGCCCCGCCTCCTCTTCACAGTTCCTAGCCGACAGCGGCCACAAGGCAACCAGCCTACCGGGAGATCTCCCGCTATCCCGGTAGGCCAGTCCGGCCCTGGATCAGAACAACAGCAATTTTCTTCAGGTAGCTTTAGGTGCACACTGTGCAGAGGACACAGTACATTAACTGTAAATACTGTAGCTGCCTGCCTGTGGTACTAATAGGATCAGAAGAACACCAATTTTATTCAGGTAGCTTTAGGTGCACACTGTGCGAGGACACAGTACACTAACTGTAAATACTGTAGCTGCCTGCCTGTGGTACTAATAGGATCAGTAGAACAACACCAATTTTCTTCTGGTAGCTTTAGGTGCACACAGTGCAGAGGACACAGTACACTAACTGTAAAGGGGGGAGGTAAGTGTAGAACAGAGCAGCGGGCGAGAGGCCCAGAGGCTAGGTCAAGTTGAATGTACAGTCCTAGACTAGTCGGATTTAGATTAGGGAGTGCGTAGGACCACCACGGGGCCCACACCTTAAGACATTTTGCATGGGAGTCTTGGAGGATGCTGGACATTTTCTTGTGGATCATAAGGGTCGTCAAGGTATTCTTCACCTCTGCGAAGGTTTTTTCCAAGCCCTCGCTATTGTTCATTTGGCAGCGATAAATAAGTATGTAGCAGGTTTCTGTTGAGGAGAGAAGAGGCCCGGGAGCGGGCAATGGAGTAATGCAAATTTGGGGTCTTTGTGGAAGGGGACATGAAATAGGGAGGAAAGTAGGCCAAAGACCCTTGCCCAAAAGCCTACAAGAGGGGGGCAAGACCACCATGTGTGCAGTTCATCTTCTCGTTGACCACAACCCCGAAAGCATTTGTCATTGCATGATGGGTTTGACTTGGTGATACGGGCTGGGACCCAGTACCAGCGCAGGAGGACCTTATTGGCTGCCTCCAACGTGGCAGTGTTAAAGGAGCATTTTACTATGCTGGACCAGGCCTTACTCCAGTCTGCTAGATCTATGGGGGACAGATCACGTTCCTATTTAAGCACATAGGAAAGGGTAGTGGAAGTGTTGCCGACAGTTAGTAAGGAGTAGATCATAGAAATGGTGCCGCGAGCACTTGGACAATGTTGGCAGGAGTACTCAAAGGCAGTCATTTGATATGGAAAGGAGCCAAGGTGTCGGAGGGAAGTTATCCAGTGTCGCAGCTGGATGTAACGGAAGAGTTCGGCAGGTGGAGCTTCATGGTTCTCTTGAAACGAGGACCACGTGGGAAAGGCATGGGTATGAAGAAAGTGATAAACCAGGGAGAACCCATGGGCAGGCCACCATAAAAAAATATGGGGTTGTTCCAAGCCAGGTGGGAACATAGGATTATTCAAGAGGGGAAGCAGCGGCAAGAATGGGGACATAAGCTTGCCCGAGTATCGTATCGAGTCCCATAATTTCAGACTGTGTGTCATGAGGGGGCTGGCAGAAGGCGCTCGCATTTTAGGAGGTAGCCACAATAAGGCCGAGATAGGGACAGGCGCGCAATTGGGTACCTCCAGGAGAACCCATAGGGGGATATCAGAAGTTGCATGGAGTATGGAGAGTTGGGAAATTTGGGCTACCTGGTAATACTTTGCAATGTCCGGAACGCCCAATCCGCCCCGTAACCTATTAGCATACAGAGTAGAGCGGGAAACCCTGCTGGTGTACGTTTTCAATGACACTTTCAGGCAGGCAGGCAGGCAGGTGATTCAGTGATCTGCATTGCATAAAGATATATATACAGTCTCCTACATATATATCCACTGCATTCTAGTCTAACCAAGCCTATACCTGACTGCAGGCCATTCCTGGTGTAATTTTTCTAGTAAACTTCAGGTGGTGTTTTGCTAATTTTACAGCATGTCTGGAAGGCCACCAAGGAAAGGCAGACACTCACAGGCCACTAAAAGAGGGCAAGCAGGCTCTGTGTCTACAGCCAACAGTGCTGGTTGTGGACATGGTGCATCCTCAGCACATGGCCGTGGGGCACGCTTGTCCTTTTTTTCGACAGCTGGCCGAGTTGAGCCACAACATGCAGAAGAGTTGGTAGAGTGGATCACAAAGCCG
Source organism: Lithobates clamitans (assembly GCA_037952925.1). Taxonomy (NCBI): domain Eukaryota; kingdom Metazoa; phylum Chordata; class Amphibia; order Anura; family Ranidae; genus Lithobates; species Lithobates clamitans. The sequence continues at coordinate 1,082,210 of JBBGZY010001470.1, forward strand.
TTCTCATCCTCCTCATCCTCTGTCACCCAGGCTAAGACAAGTTTGGATACCAGTGCAGCTGCCAAAGCGGCCTATTCCATCGGCTCAATGGTATCAGTCACTCCTTCCCTAGCCCCACCATCATGTCCTGAGGAGTCCCCCGAACTGTTCGACCACAGTGTCGGGTACATGCTGCAGGAAGATGCCCAGCATTTTGAAGGCTCCGATGATGGTACCCAGGTTGAGGAGGCAGTAACGTGAGCCCAGAGACAGGGGGTGCCCAAGAAGGACAAGAAACTGGCAGTCATGTTCCCCCAGCTGCAGCATACTGCCAGGTTTGTTCCAGTGGCGAGGAGGGAGGGGATGATGAGGTCACTGACTCTACGTGGGTGTCTAATAGAAGAGAGGAGGAGGAGGCGGCACATCTCCAACAAGGCAGGATGCCCTCCAGGGCCCAGCTTAAGGGCAGCCAACCGACTGCATCACACCGCAGAGCTTCACATGTGCAGGGCACTGCTGATGTGTTCAGCAGATCGCACCGTTGCTGTTTGCAACATATGTCTGAAGCGTATCAAGCGCGACCAAAACAGCAGCCGCTTGGGCACCACATGCTAGACCAGACATATGTCAAGCTCCCATGTCCGTTGGCAACAGTACTTAAAAGACCCACACCAAAGAACAAGGCGGACCTCTCCTTGCTCCTCATTAGCTGGGATCTCCAACCCCACTATACCTTCAGTCTTCTCAGAGACCTGCACTGAGACGAATGAAGGTGTAGAATTAGGTGTCCCAAGCACTTGCGGGCAATCTTCTAGTGGTACACCTAAATCCGATTGTAGCAGGCAAATTTCCCTACCCCAGTTGCTAAACCGTCGAAAGAAATTCGGTCCCAGCCATCCACATGCTCAGCGGCTGAATGCTAGTTTGGCTAAATTGCTAGCACTCCAACTGCTGCTTTTTCAGCTGGTAGACTCTGCCCTCTTTCGAGAATTTGTAGAATGTGCAGTACCTCAGTGGCAGGTTCCCAAATGCCATTTCTTTTCTCGGAAGGCCATTCCGGCTCTCTACCGGCATGTGGAAGGCAATGTCTTGGCCTCATTGGACAGGGCGGTCAGCGGTAAGGTGCATATTACCGCTGACTCATGGTCTAGCAGGCATGGACAGGGACGTTACCTTTCTTTCACGGTCCACTGGGTAACCCTGCTGGCAGCTGGGAAGGATGCAGGACAGGGTGCAGTAATGTTGGAGCTTGTTCCGCCACCACGCCCCCAAAATGCTGGTAGTGGTGATTTTGCCACACCTCTCTCCTCCACTCCATCCTCTTCTTCTTCCTCTATGGCTTCTTCCTGTGCAGATTTGTCCTCGGAACCAGCGGTGCTCCATAGGCATTCTAAGGGTTACGCAAGCACTCAGACAAAAAGATGCCATGCGGTGCTTGAGTTGGTCTGCTTAGGGGACATGAGCCACACTGGGGCAGAGATTCTGGCAGCTCTGCAGGGGCAGGTTCAGAGGTGGTTGACGCCATGCCAGCTTCAGGCAGGAATGTTGGTTTGTGACAATGGCACCAACCTCCTCTCCGTCGTCCGACAGGGACACTTGACCCATGTTCCCTGTTTGGCTCACGTCCTTAATTTGGTGGTGCAGCGGTTCTTGTGCAGGTACCCGGGCTTACAGGATTTCCTGAGGAAGGCCAAGAAAGTCTGTGGGCATTTCTGCCAGTCATATAATGCCAGTGGTCGGCTGGCTGACCTTCAAAAGGAATGCAACCTGGCCAAGAACTGCCTCATCTGTGACATGCCCACCAGGTGGAACTCAACGTTGGCAATGCTGCAGCGGCTGCACACACAGCAGAGGGCCATCAATGAGTCAATGGGTCAGGGGAGCTTGGCTTTTTTTTGCCACGCCAGTGGCTAATGATCAAGGATGCATGCACTGTCCTGTCACCATTTGAGGAGGCCACGAGGATAGTTAGCAGTGACAGTGCATGCAGCAGTGATAATGTCCCTCTTGTCTTCCTGTTGGAGCACACGCTGCGTAGAATAATGGACAGGGCACTTGAAGCAGAACAGAGGGAGGAAGAGGAGGACTTCCTTACCTCTCAGGGCCCCCTTTATCCAGACAGTATTCCTGCAGGCCCACCTATTACACAGGAAGAGGAGGAGGAGGATTGTGTCAGCATGGAGGTGGAGCCTGGCACTCAGCATCAGCAGCAGTCTTCAAGGGATCATTTTCAGTCCTCAGAAACCCATCGATTTGTACATGGCTGGGAGGAGGTGGCTGCGGATCATGTCGTCCTTAGTGACCCAGAGGACTCCGGACCGAATGCCTCAGCAAACCTATGCGGCATGGCCTCCCTAATCCTGAAAAGCCTGCTAAAGGACCCTCAGATTTGTGGTATCAAGGAGAGGGTACTGGTTGGCAACCCTTCTTGATCCACCTTACAAGGGTAAGGTTGCGGAACTTATCCAGCCTTCGCAGAGGGAGCAGAGGATGAAACATCTTCGGGAGGCCTTGCAGAAAGGTTTGTGCAATGCGTTTCCAGAGCCTGGGAGGTTGCAATTTCCTGGTCCTCCTGGACAAACGTGTTGCTGAGGCTTCGGTCAGTCACAGAAGGAGCGGTGGAGAAGGTGGCCGTCTGACCGATGCGTTCAGACAATTTTTAGTCCACAGCCCCAAGGTCTGATCGGTTCCAGCAACCATCACCAGCGTCTGATTTGCATGGTGCAGGAATACCTACGGGCAAGATCAGACTTGGAGACCTTTACAACCGAAAATCCACTGGGTTACTGGGTCTTGAGGGTGGATCACTGGCCAGAGCTTGCACAGTATGCAATTGAGCTACTGGCCTGTCCTGCATCCAGCGTTCTATCTGAACGCACATTCAGTGCTGCTGGAGGCTTTGTAACCAATCACAGAGTGCGCCTGTCCACAGACTCGGCTCACCTTCATAAAAATGAATCAGTCTTGGATCACCAGCTACCAAGCACCTGATGCTGATGTAACCGATTAATTTTTTTATGAATGTGAGATCCCTTGAAGACTGCCTATGCTGATGCAGAGTGACTATCCTGTTATGCTGAGTGGCTATCCTATTCCTCCTCAATGTTCATGTTGATAGCTTCTAAGAACATTTTTGGTTCTGGGCACCAGCACCAGTGCCTAAAGCCCAATTTTTCTGCCCCTGTTCAACAGGGGCGTGTAATTACAATTTTTGCTGTAATATTTTGCAGCAGGGCTCGTTCCTGCGCTCAACTAGAGTATCTGTGAGGCAGGGCCAGTAAAAGGGGCGGATGCCCTGGGCAGGACCATTTACTGGAGGAAGGGGGGCACAGTAGAGGCCACGCTACAGGCCGCCTGTCCTGGGGCCACTTTGATCTGTGGCTGCAGCGCTCCCCTCCCAGCTCCTCCTCTGGTTTGTCACACAGCGCCAGGAGCACTGTGTGTCAGGGAACTGGGTCTGTGTGTGTGTGTTCAGCAGCGCCGTAACAAGATCCCGCCCCCCTAGACCGGCTCATGTGGTAGCAGATTGAATTAGTGTTCCGCCTATCACACGAGCCAGTCTAGGGGGGCAGGACCTTGTTACGGCGCCGCCGAACACACACACAGACCCAGCTATGTGACACACAGTGCAGTCTGCATTTATGGCAGAGAGGCTCCTATTATGGGCACAGAGAGGCTGTGATTATGGGCACAGTGAGGCGGCATTGATGGGCACAGAGGCTATTATGGGCACAGAGAGGCTGCGATTATGGGCACAGTGAGGCGGCATTGATGGGCACAGTGAGGCGGCATTGATGGGCACAGTGAGGCTGTGATTATGGGCACAGAAAGGCTGTGATTATGGGCACAGAGAGGCTGCGATTTTGGGCACAGATAGGCTGCGATTATGGTCACAGAGAGGCTGCAACTATGGTCACAGAGAGGCTGCAACTATGGTCACAGAGAGGCTGTGATTATGGGCACAGTGAGGTGGCATTGATGGGCACAGTGAGGTGGCATTGATGGCCACAGTGAGGCTGCAATTATGGGCACAGAGAGGCTGCGATTATAGACAGTAGACTGCATTTGATGGGCACTGGTGAGACTGCATTGATCTCTTGTATCATATCTGCAGTCTCTGACCATCGCCTGCATCATGTCCTCAGTCTCTAACCATCTCTTGTCTTATATCATGTCTGCAGTCTCTGAGGGGAGTTTGCTTAATTAGCAATGATATTGGTAATATGCAGCAGGAAGAGGGTTAATGCACTGTCACTGATGCATTAGTATAGATCCCATCGTCTGTAGGCGCTGTAGCTTTTCACAGCGGGGGCGCAGTTTTTCATCTTCGCCCTGGGCACCGAATGACCTTGTCCCGGTACTGCTGTGAGGGGTTGTAGTGTTGTGGCACCAGTACCAGTGCCTAAGGCCCAATTTTTCTGCCCCTATTTAACAGGGGCATGTAATTACAATTTTGCTGTAATATTTAGCAGCAGGGCTCGTTCCTGCGCTCAACTAGAGTATCTGTGAGGGGTTGTCGTGTTGTGGCACCAGCACCACCGCCTAAGGCCAAATTTTTCTGCCTCTGTTTAACAGGGGCGTGTAATTACAATTTTTGATCTAATATTTCACAGCAGGGCTCGTTCCTGTGCTCAACAGAATCTGTGAGGGGTTACAGTGTTGTGGCACCACCACCACTGCCCAAGAACCAATTTTTCTGCCCCTGTTGGCATGTAATTACAATTTTTGATCTAATATTTCACAGCAGGGCCCGTTCCTGCGCCCACCAAGACTAACTGTGACGGCTTACAGTGTTGTGGCAACACCACCACACCACCAAAGGCCCATTTTTCTGACTCTGTTCAACAGGGGCATGTAATTATAATTCTTGATATAATATTTCACAGCAAGGCCCGTTCCAATGCCCACCAAGAGTAACTGTGAGGGCTTACAGTGTTGTGGTACCACCAACACCTAAGGCCTAAGGCCTAAGAGTTAATATGGGAAAAAGGTGTCTCCCCTGATGCTTTATCACCAATCCTTGCTTCCCTAAAACCCCCAAATTTTCAAAATCCAATTGTCATTGGGACAGAAAGTGAGGTGAAATCTTCTGAACAGGGCCACAGACAGCAAAACAAATGTTTCCCTATGTTATCCAAAAAGCTTAAAAATAGATTTTTTGGCTGGAGCTACACTTAAAAAATGTACCTGTTCCAAATTACAAACAGATTCAACTTAAGAACAAACCTACAGTCCCTATCTTGTTTGTCAACCGGGGACAGCCCGTGTACTGCTGTTCAGAGTATATAGGCCCTGGGGGCCCCATGCCTTTTCTTTTTTTAATTTGGGTGCAGGGTTCCCCTTAATATCCATACAAGACCCAATGGGCCTGGTAATGGGCTGGGGGGTTACCCATACCGTTTTTCTCAATAAATTTCATCCATATTGCCGGGACCCGACATTACATTACAGCCGCAAGCAGTTTTTGATGACTTTTATTCCTTTAGAAATGAAATTTTGTGCAGGGACTGTTCTAAACACAGGAAAGACGCACCACTTTACAGGCATACTATAGACACCCCCCAGGTACGATATTTAAAGGAATATTCACTTTTATTTTTTCACTTTAAGCATCATTAAAATCATTGTTCCCAAAAAGTTTTTAAGACTTTCTTCTGCATGAATACATGTCCCCTGGGGCAGGACCAGGGTCCCCAAACCTTTTTTAGGACAATAACTTGCATATTAGCCTTTAAAATTCCCACTTTTGATTTCTCACATTCGAGTCCCATAGACTTTAAACGGTGCTCGAATGTTCGCGCAAACTTTTGGTCCGTTCGCATGTTCTGGATGCGAACTGAACCGGGTTCAAAGAAGATATACAGAGTGCCTATTGCAACCAATCATGTAATGTACACAGCTTCTTTGCTTCCCACTGAATGGGCCCATTTATGCCTTTTTAAACACCATAAAAATGGATCTGTAGAAGACACGCATACTTTTTGTTAATGTATTTTGGGTGTTCAATGCCAGTAATCCTTGTCAGATTCTAAGCAAAAACTAAGATGTTAGATATGCTAGAAGCTAAGCAATTCAAATTTGGAATTTAGAATGCACACTTCCACCCAAAACCACATACACAGCTGAATTCCAACAGACAGATAGTCCTATTGGAGTAGAATGAAAGAAGTACGTGTCGTCTGTCACATTACCATTGGAGAGCTCACAGAGAATGCTGAGTAGTGCTGCCCTGCGTTTATTAAATCAGACCTGGCCGGTGCTTCTGAAGAGAGTCTGTGGGGGAATGTGAGAGATTTACTGTAGTCAGACATTTGGCTTTATATACATATACAGTTCTGTGGGTATTCTGGAACTCAGCATTGATGCTGTTTACTATTGAGAGGAATGATGGAATGAAAGAATGTAATGAAAAGATATGAAAGAAAATACATGATGGGAGTTGTGGTATACCAGACAGATAGGTAATCTGATGGCACAGGATATATTAAAGCGGAACTATACCCATTAAAATGTTACACGTGTTGGGAATGTGGCTGTCACATTTGTTTGTCCCCTCAACCAAACATTCTGAAATAAATGCTAAAATAAATATTATCCGAGTATGGTAACGGATTCCCTCTATTTTTTACATATGTATTAACTTATCTATTCCTATAGTTAGCTAATCTATTAAAACTCTAATAATGTTACTGTTGATAAGCATAATAATATAAGGTTAGCGATGAAAAAAAACACACTGCTTAGTAAAACAATGTCTTATTTATTTCCCAAAAAAATAGGAAAATGTTAACATGAAAACACTAAAGGAAAATATTATAGAGCATATAACAAAAGAACATCAAATATACTTATCACAAGGCTGTCTTCTAGATATTGTCTTGTCAGCTGGGCTCAAAAATGGTAACAAGAGAGCCATGAGGCTCAGAGAACCATTAGGTAAGAGCCAAGAGCGAAAAGGGATGATTTCCCTTCTGTGTGCACTTTTACACTGCATTCAGACCCCCTCGTAACCACACCCCACAAGCCTCCTGTCCAATGAGATATTGCCAAGAGGCAGTCCTTTCAATATATTATATTTCTGTCCGTCCTGCTGTATTGGCCTCTTGGGGCAGTATTTGTCCATGGATCATCGCTATGTGACCCGGGTAATCTTCATTGACTGTTGGTCCTTTGATCTCCTGTAGCAGGACATCAATCAATCATCTCTCCAAGCTTGCTTGTAGAGTGCTAATCAAGGATTTTCATCACACCAGTTGGTCAGGAGCCAAGCTTTTGTTATACAAACCTTTGATGTACAACTTGTTACATTCCATTCACCTGGTATCAACCAGAAAGAGAAACTCCAGAAATATGATATTAAACCGTGTTGCCTTTCAACACTGTCAAACCATCAAATGGCTGGGGTCATAACTGATCACATGTGCAGCATCATGGCAACTAAAGATCAAACAGACTATATGATGGCAGTGTGGGGTGTGCAGAGGTAGGCAGAGAAGGAATTACAGTTTGGGTGCACAGGTGAGCACGGAGGGGATGTATAGTGGTAAGGAAGGTGGGTGCAAAGATGAGCAGAGGAGGCAGGTAGAGTTAAAGGGGTGGAGGGTTGTAGTGGAGAGGATGGGGGAGCTTTGGGTTGCAGGGGTTTTAGGATGCAAAGGTGTACTGACAGGGTGGATAAAGATACAGGTCGCATGTAGGGAGGCCCAATTATTTCAATGGGCTGCTCTATGTGCTAGAAATGCAGAAGAAAGTCCCTAATGCTTTTTCAAAATCATATGGTGCCAAGGCATATGTCAGCAGATGTGTGAGGGTGTCATTAACAAATAATGACACTGCTGTCTATCTGCTAAAGGGCAGCACGTTTCTGTTGGCGTACAGCGTGGCTCTCTCCGGTGGTGTAGGTACAGCGTGGCTCTCTCTGGTGGTGCGGGTACAGCGTGGCTCTCTCTCTGGTGGTGCTGGGGCTATTAGTTCCCCCAGCACAGTCCTCTGTTTCTTTTTCCATGTCTCCTGTAGTAGCTGCCACAGTGTAGCACTCCTCAGCTTGTTTTCTGGGTTTTCTCTTTCCCCCCCAGCAGAGTGCATGCTGGGGACTGTAGCCTGCTTCCTGCTGAGAACAATTGGGCCACCAATCTCCGGGACTACATTTCTCATGATGCCACTCTAGTTTCTTCTGATTGGCCCTCTGCTGTGGCCAATTGGGAGTTAAGAAGAACAGGCAGGAAGCTTTCTCTTCTCCCATGCTGCCGACCTGAGAAAGGGGGGGCGAGTGTGGGAAACATCCTGACAGCAGCCCGCAGCTCCCCCCCCCTTGCCCTACCGTACGGACGCCCATGGCTGGAGGAGGAAAAGCAGTCCATAGGAGCGGAGAGCGCAACTGTCAGCGTCAGCTCTGAGACTAAGATGTGTGTGAGAGAGTCACACAGCTCAGCCCATGCAGCCGCTAGTTCCGCCGGAGAAGACACAGGCATGGCCGCATAGCGGTAGGCAAGCGATGGCCGCGGCCTGTGTTAACCCTGTCCAGGCTGCCGCTTACCTGCCGCTGTGTGGCCTGATCACCAACAGGCCACAGAGCGGGCGGCCCCGATCCACCGGGCAAATGCCTATGGCCAGTCCGGGCCTGGTGGTCAGTGTAAATCCCTCATTACATTGGTGGTTACTGTGAATGCTCCTATTATATATTAGTGGCCAGTGTACATCTCCTTTACATTGGTGGTCATTGTAAATCTTCTCATTACATTGGGGCTTGGTGTACAATGCTTTTTTTTACACTAGTGGCCAGTGTGAAGGTCCCCCTCCTTACATTGGTGGTTACTGTGAATGCTTCTATTACATTAGTGGTCAGTGTAAACCCCTATTACATTGGTGGCCTCTTTATATTGGTAGTCAGTAAAAAAATCAGCGTTGCCAAACGCTCCCCTCCCCCCAGCACTGCCACTGATCACAGGAGTCCTAGGATCCCTAGGAGTTTTCTGTCTATTGATGGGTCCCTTCACCTCACCAGTCCATGTTTTTCAGGCAGGTGGAGAGCAAAATTGCATGGGGGGGGGGGGCATTGCCCAGGAAAATGTTTGCCCAGGGTCCAATCAATATTAAAGATGGCCCTGCAGATAGGTACATTATCTATATCAGTGATCGTTAACTTGTGATCTGCCTGACTTTTTCTGCTCATCGGTTATCCTTACTGTTAGTGTAATTTATGTGTGGCCCAAGACAATTCCTCTTCTTCCAATGTGGCCCAAGAAGGTCAAAACGGTCATGCCCTGGCTTAAAGTATAACTAAAGGCAAAACTTTTTTTTAAGGTCACTACAGTGCTTACATTAATTGTTAATGGGAGGAAAAAAATCATCTTATGTTGTTTTTTTTTTTTTTTTTTAATTGTGAAGAATATCTCTTACATTGTTGATCATCAAATGAAAAGCATATCCTTTACAATGGTGGTCATTAGGAAGAATGCTTCTTGGGGGCCGTACACACGGGCCCAAATGTCAGTTTCTATTAAACCAGCCAGCATTTGGCCTGTGCGTATGGCAGCCGGTCTTGCAGAAGCTGACCGAACATCCGGCTTCTGTCGAAGATACATGACCGAAAAAGGTCGGCCATCCAATCAGCGCTCTCAGCCAATAGCTGACCAGTGTGTTCTAGTGGGGGGGGGGGGGCGTCCCCCAATCAGAACCCAATAGCTCAGCAGGGAAGGTCACTGTACTAACATTGGATTGTTAGTACAGGAGCTCCTCCTGAGCTCTTTAGCTCTCTTTTTCATTTAGCCCACTGGGTTGAACAAAAAAACAAAACTGATAGTGTGTACCAAGGTTTACATTGGTGGTTCAGCTTACCTTGTTTTTTATTGTGAAGAATGCCAGAATGCCTCTCACATTGATGGCCAGCAGCATGGCTCTTACATTGGTGGTCAATGAAAAGAATACCTCTTACATTGGTGGTCAGAAGGACAATGCATGCCCCTCCCATTGTTGGTCAAAAGGTTGAAGCATTCCCCTTACATTGATGATCAATGGGAAGAATGCATCTTACATTGGTAGTCAATGAGAAGAAGAATCACACTGGAAGCTAGCAGTAGGAAGCATGCCCTTAACATCGGTATATTTATTTTTACTGACATGCCTATATATTTGTTTTCAATTTCTTTACTGGTCATTATTGTTAATCAATAAATTTCATGATCAATAATGAATATATGACTGTTTAGATCAAGAAGGAGGGTCTTGATCTAAAGGTTAAAAATTATTTACATCAGGTGCAGTGGTGGCCTGTCCATACAGGGGCACTACCCCCCTAATCCATGCCCCTAATCTACATGCAGGGTGGGTTTTTTTTAAGCACATGATTAGAGCCTGAGGCTCTAATTGGCTTAGAAAAAGGATGGGCTCGGGGCGCAGAGCACTGCGCCCTGAGCCCACCCAGTTGTGTGACAATAGCGAATTGATATTCGCTATTGTCTTCCTGACTCTCCTCCCGGCCAATCAGGAAGTGGGTCCTGAGACCCAATCGGCTCTTCCTTCCCTGATCTTCTAAGGTAAGGTTCGTCTCCCGCAGAGGGGAGGGGGTGGCGGTGGCACTGATGTACAATCTATGCACACTTGTGGTTTCCCTTCTGCCCACTCACCAGTTTTGGTGCGACTTTGGTGCGACTTCTGCCCACTCGCCAGATTTGGTGCGACTAAAATTCTGTGAATACCATCTGGCCATGCATCACCCCCTTTGAACTCTGTTGATGTTTTCTTCACTATTTTTCTACACATTTTTTATGGACTTTTAAAGTTTTATGTTTTTTATGTTTGGTGTCTGGCTCATGGAACCAGCACGGGTTTCTACTAATCACTGGCACATCTGATGATTAAGCATTATTGTGTATTTACTTTATATGTGATCAACACTGATTAATTATTTGATACTATCCATTTTATGATCATACATTTTTTGGTAGTAGTCACTATTTTTATATGTCTTTATTGTAATACACACGGCTGTGGATGTGATATATAGCGCCACACTTTTGTTTCTTTTGTTTTTTTTCTGCCTTGAGTCTATAGGTGTGTTGGCTGCTTTTCACTTTCTTTCTAAACGTAGCGCTGTACTTAAATTTTATTTTTGAAGACCCTAAAACTGAGCTGCAGCACAGTGGCCAAGACCATACAGGGGTTTAACAGGACAGGTTCCACTCAGAACAGGCCTCGCCATGGTCGACCAAAGAGGTTGAGTGCACATGCTCAGCATCATATCCAGAGGTTTTCTTTGGGAAATAGGCGTATGAGTGCTGCCAGCATTGCTGCAGAGGTTGAAGGGGTGGGGGGGGGGGTCAGCCTGTCAGTGATCAGACCATCAAATGCACTGCATCAAATTGGTTTGCAAGGCTGTCATCCCAGAAGGAAGCCTCTTCCAAAGATGATGCACAAGAAAGCCCGCAAACGGTTTGCTGAAGACAAGCAGACTAAGGACATGGATTACTGGAACCATGTCCTGTGGTCTGATGAGACAAAGATAAACCTATTTGGTTTAGATGGTGTCAAGTGTGTGTGGCGGCAACCAGGTGAGGAGTACAAAGACAAGTGCATCTTGCCTACAGTCAAGCATGGTGGTGGGAGTGTCATGGTCTGGGGCTGCATGAGTGGTGCCAGCACTGGGGAGCTACAATTCATTGAGGGAACCATGAATGCCAACATGCACTGTGACATACTGAAGCAGAGCATGCCCCCCCCCTTCCGAGACTGGGCTGCAGGGCAGTATCCCAACATGATAACGACCCCAAACACACATCCAAGACAACCACTGCCTTGCTAAAGAAGCTGAGAGCAACGGTGATGGATGGACTGGCCAAGCATGTCTCCAGACCTAAACCCTATTAAGCATATGTGGGGCATCCTTAAACGGAAGGGGTGGAGGAGCGCAAGGTCTCTAACATCCACCAGCTCCATGATGTCACCATGGAGGAGTGGAAGAGGACTCCAGTGACAACCTGTGAAGCTTTGGTGAACTCAATGCTCAAGGTGGTTAAAGCAGTGTTGGAAAATATTGGTGGCCACACAAAAAATTGACACTTTGGGCCCAATTTGGACATTTTACTTATACTCACTTTTGTTGCCAGCGGTTTAGACATTATTGGTTGTGTGTTGAGTTATTTTGAGGGGACAGCAAATTTACACTGTTATACAAGCTGTACACTCACTAATTTACATTGTAGCAAAGTGTCATTTCTTCAGTGTTGTCACATGAAAAGATATAATAAAACATTACAAAAAAATCACTTTTGTGAGATACTGTATATGGTATATTTTGACATTTTATTACCTTGATGGGTGAGTGACAGTCTGAGAGCAGTGGGTGTTCCTAGGCAAACTACATTTACGTGCAGACCGCCTTAGGTAGTGCCCACATGTGATGCTGAACCTCAATGATTGAAAAAACAGGAATACAATACATGAAAGTGGTGGAACAGGGACAGTTAAGTTGGGGAGAAAAGAACTAGATTACACTGGGCATCCGGGCCAGGAAGGAATACAGGCTCTGTATGACTTAGTGCAGCTTCTGATGCACACTATAAGAAGCTTACAGTGTGTAGTAAAATTAGAGATATGCCAGGTACACATGATGAGATTATTGGACGAATGACCATCTGTTTTTTTTTGGATGCTAATCTCATATCGAAAATGAAGCATTTACTAAAGTTATGAAAATTCTCGTACGATAGAATAAAAATTTGGAAAAATTTGGATGTGTTGTAGTGTATTTGTATGGTATTTTTGAACGACTACTGTAATGGTTAAATGAAAATTGTATGATCTGGAATCGTACGAGAAAAATATTTGTGCTTGTCCCATCAGATAATTTCGGATGAACTGTCATGATCGGCTCTCAAAAGCTGTGTATTATTGATCACATTATCGTACAATTGCTTCGAAAGCGACATTTTTCGTACGATTTTCTGATCGTGTGTATGGGCCATAAGCATTTCAGTACAGGGGATGAGCCTATACAACCGTGGAAGGCTAAAAGTAGGGCTGGGCTCTAAAATGTATTTAGCAATTACTGACACTTCAAAGATATTTAGCAGTGTGGTATCTTCCAAATTTCACAATTCAAAATATACACCTGATCAACGGTGGACAGACCTTGGACATTCTATTAAAAACTGTCACATGATAGTAATCTGTCCTCATATTATCATGCTGATCACACTGCACATACAAGAACTGAGTTATGCAATCATTATTCTAGTTTACATTTTGCAACGTGCAGATCACATGGATTTGAATTTGGAATAAGTATAGTGAGAAGCAACCAGACAAAAGCTGGTGGCAGAAAAATGGTCATCGGACACAGGGGCACAATCTGACCTTCAATTTGTTTTTTTTTTATGCAAACAGTAATGAATTCAGTGTTTGAATGCCCATTTGTAAATAATATCATGGGTTAGCTGTCAATCTGGAAGCCAACACTTCAGTTGCTCTATTTCTCTCTCTCTCTCTCTATTTGCACACTAAACAAAAAAATAAATAAATCACTCATCAGTACAGTTAGTATGCTGAATACACGTCTCTGCTAATGTACTGTATATAATACCAGTGGCGGCTGCTCATGCAGGGCGCAGGGGCACCGCCCCCCTAATCCATGCGCCTGACCCCTAATCTACATGCAGGTCGCTTAGTGAATTAATATTCGCTAATGTCTTCCTGTTCCCCCTCAGGAAGTGGGTCCTGAGACCCGATTGGCCGCGAGTCCTGAGTCCTGATTGGCAGGGAGGTGAAGCGAGATGCAGGGGGGAAGCCGCAACCTGGATGGGTTAAGTGTGGGGCTGGTGGGGCCTGGTGGGCGAAGGGTGAGCAATGTGGCGATCGAGTGATGGGGGGGCTGCGGGCCACCCCCCCAAGAAAATTGAGCACCAGCTACCACTGTATAATACGCTTGCATCCAAAGCTGGCCATACACTGTTAATTAGACAAATGAGATTCATTTTGTTACAAATCGAAATTTGGACAAAAACTTGTGTGATTCGGAGATTTGGATTTATCCAAATTTCCAAATAACAATAGTAACGAATTTCAACTGATCTGGAATAAATTATAATTAGGGATGAACCGAACACCCCCCGGTTCGGTTCGTAGCAGAACATGCGAACAGGCAAAAAAATTTGTGCGAACACGCGAACATCGTTAAAGTCTATGGGACGTGACCATGAAAAATCAAAAGTGCTCATTATAAAGGCTTATATGCAAGTTATTGCCATAAAAAGTGTTTGGAGACCTGGGTCTTGCTGCCCCAGGGGCCATGTATCAATGCAAAAAAAAGTTTTAAAAAATGGCTGTTTTTTCAGGAACATTGATTTTAATAATGCTTAAAGTGAAAAAATAAAAATGAAATCGTCCTTTAAATATCGTACCTGGGGGGTTTCCTTAGTCTGCCTGTAAAGTAGCGCATCTTTTCCATGTTTATAATAGTACCACAGCAAAATGACATTTCTAAAGGAAAAAATTTCATGTAAAACTGCTCGCGGCTGTAATGTATTGGCGGATCCCGGCAATATAGATAAAAATCATTGAAAAAAACAGCATTACAAAAAATGTTGTGTGGGTCCCCCAGGCACTATATACTCTGAACAGCAGTATACAGTAAAACCTTGGTTTGAGAGCGTTTTGCAAGACAAGCAACATTTTTAAATACATTTTGACTCGATATACAAGCGATGTCTTGATATACAAGTAGCGTCATGTCACAACCGAGTATAAAAGAGAAGAGAGGCGTCTCTAAGTGTAGCAATACAGTTACATTTAATAAGGGTACAACATTTAGAAACTCTCATGGTTGATGATTAAAACAGGCACATCAAAGTATGCAGGCATCCGGGGTAAAGATGTCCATATAGACAATTCTCCGCATCGCCATTGACATTGTCCCTTCCACGCTCCATGAGCAGTTCAAGCCTTGCTTTCAGATCACTCTACTGCAGGGTAGTCTTCCCAGTCACGATTGCAGACAGCTTTACTCTGGATGCCTGCATACTTAGATGTGCCTCTTTTAATCATCAACCATGTGAGTTGCTAAATGTTGTACCTTCATTAAACGTAACAATATTGCTACAGTTAGAGGCGCCTCTCTTCTCTTTTATACACTGTAGCTCCTGCTGGATTTTGCTTCTAATACCCATGTGGAGGCTGCCATTTGTGGATGGACATTTTATGGTTACACAACCTGGTCACATTGCTATAATCTTTTTACATGGACTATAAACTAAAGGACTTATGAATAAATGGTCGTGGAACGAATCATTTCAGTTTCCATTATTTCTTATGGGGAAATTCATTTTGATATTCAAGTGCTTTGGATTACAAGCATACTTCCAGAACGAATTATGCTTGCAATCCAATGTTTTACGGTATATACTATATGGACTGCACTATATACTCTGCAGAAAAATTGGGCCTTAGGTGTTGGTGGTGCCAGAACACTGAAAAACCTCACAGTTACTGGACTTATGAATAAATGGTCGTGGAACGAATCATTTCAGTTTCCATTATTTCTTATGGGGAAATTCATTTTGATATTCAAGTGCTTTGGATTACAAGCATGCTTCCAGAACGAATTATGCTTGCAATCCAATGTTTTACGGTATATACTATATGGACTGCACTATATACTCTGCAGAAAAATTGGGCCTTAGGTGTTGGTGGTGCCAGAACACTGTAAAACCTCACAGTTACTCTTGTTGCGTGCAGGAACGGGCCCTGCTAATAAATATTATATCAAAAATTTTAATAACATGCCCCTGTTAAACAGCAGCCAAAAATTGGGCCTTGGGTGGTGGTGCTGCTGCCCTAAACCAAAATATTGTTGGAAGCTAGCATCATCAAGATTGAGGAGGAATAGGATAGGCAGCATAGACAGTCTTCAAGGGATCCTAGATCCATAGCAAATGCAATCAGTTACATGCGCATCAGGTGCTCGATAGCTGCTGATGCAGGACTGATTCATTTTTATAAATGTGAGACTATCAACGGAGTCTGTGGACATGCGCACTCTTTGATCCGTTACAAACCCTCCAGCAGCACTGAATGTGCAATCAGAAAGCACGCTGGATGCAGGACAGGCCAGTAGCTTGATTGCATATTGAGCAAGTTCTGGCCAATGGTCCATCCTCAAGACCCAGTAACCCAGTGGATGCTCTGTTGGAAGGTCCAAGTCTGCTCTGGCCCCTAGATATTCCTGTACCATATAATGCAGACGCTGGCGATGGTTGCTTGAACCGATCAGACCTTGGCGCTGAGGACTGAAAATTTGTTTAATGGCATCGGTCAGCCGGCCACCTTCTCCACTGCTCTTCCTCCGACTGAACAAAGCCTCAGCAACCCATTGTCCAGCACCAAGAAATGGTAACCTCCCAGGGTCTGGAAATCCATTACACAAACCTTTCTTCAAGGCCTCCTGAAGATGTTTCAGCCTCTGCTCCCTCTGTGAAGGCAGAATGAGTTCTGCAACTTTACCCTTGTAACATGGATCAAGAAGGGTTGCCAGCCAGTAATAATCCCTCTTCTTGATACCACGAATCCTAGGGTCCTGTCGCAGGCTTTGCAGAATCAGGGCGGCCATGCAGCATAAGTTTGCAGAGGCATTCGATTCTGAGTCCTTCGGGTCACTAAGGATCACATTATCTGTAACTACCTCCTCCCAGCCACGTACAATTTCTTGGACTTCTGGAATCTGAAAACCAGCCCTTGAAGACTGCTGCTGAGTGTTGTCCTCTACATCCATGCTGACACAATCCTCCTCCTCTTCTTCCTGTGTGTTTAGACGCTGAGCATGTGGATGGCTGGGACCAAATTTCTTTTTACGGTTCCGGGTTAGGGAAATTTGCCTGCTAAAATCAATTGGTGGTGTACTGCTATCAGATTGGCTGCAAGTACTTGGGACACCTATTGCTATACAGTACCTGACCACGAGATTGTGTTTCCAGCGCGATCCCATCGTGCTGGTTCTCGGTGACAGGGTGCTGTGCATGTTGTGCTGGCTCACTCATCGGGAAAGGAAAACTTTTTTTTTCCTTTCGCGATGAGTGACAGGCAGTGCTGACAGCTGTCTGGTATGAATCCTGAGGGGGAACGCCGTGCCAAATTTTAAATGAAAAAACCCGCCCGCAGACACCAACAACCAATGGCCAGGGTTGTCGGGAAGAGGCCCTTGTCCTCATCAACATGGGGACAAGGTGCTTGTCCAAGGCACCCACCCCCTATGTTGAGGGCATGCGGCCTGGTACGGCTCAGGAGGGGGGGCGCTCGCTTGTCCCCACCCCCTTTCCTGACCAGCCGGGCTGCGTGCTCGGATAAGGGTCTGGTATGGATTTTGGGGGGGACTTTTCAGCGTAGGGGGTTCCTCTTACAATCCATACCAGACCTAAGGGCCTGGTATGCCCCTGGGGGGGGAACACACGCCGTTTTTTTCATTTAAAATTTGGCACGGCGTTCTCCCTCAGGATTCATACCAGACAGCTGTCAGCACTGCCTGTCGCTCATCGCTTAAGGAAAAAAAAGTTTTCCTTTCCCAATGAATGAGCCATCTCAGCGCTGGCTCCCGCGATAGGGCTCGCAGGTGTCAAATCTCGCCGATAACTGCGGCAAGATTGACACAATATCACGGTCACCTACTGTACCTTCATTCCTCTCAGTGCAGGTTTTTGAGAGGATTGGAGGTATAGTAGGGTTGGAGATCCCAGATGAGGAGCAAGGAGAAGTCCACCTTTTTCTGTGGTGTGGGTCTATTAAGTGCTGTTGCCAACGAACTGCATGGCAGGTCGTCATATGTCTGGTCAAGCATGTGGTGCCCAAGCGGCTGCTGTTCTGGCCATGCTTCATCCATTTCAGACATAGGTTGCGAACAGCAACAGTGCGATCTGCTGCACACGTCACGAAAAAGGCCCACACCAAGGAACTTTTAAAAGTCAGCGGGGAGTCAGCAGCGCCCTGCACTTGCGGAGCTCTGCTGTGTGATGCAATAGGTTGGCTGCCCTTAAGCTGCCCCCTAGAGGACATCCTGCTTCGTTGGAGTTGTGCCTTCTCCGCCTCACTTTCCTCCTCTCTTCTCTCAGGCACCCAAGTACAATCAGTGACCTCATCATCCCCTCCCTTGTCGTCACTGGAGCAAACTTGGCAGTATGCTGCAGCTGGGGGAACATGACTGCCAGTTTCTTGTCCTTCTGTGGCACTCTCCCTCTCAAGGCTCACGTTACTCCCTTCATCAACCTGGGAACCAACATTGGAGCTTTCAAATCGCTGCACATCCTCCAGCAACATGTACCCTACACTGTGGTCGAATAATTCTGCTGACTCCATGCATGATGGTGGGGCTATGGAAATAGTGACTGTGGGTAAGGAGCTGGTGGAATAGGCCCCTTTGGCAGCTGCGTTGGAAGGCAAACTACTCTGAGCCTGGGTGGCAGAGGATGAGGACAGCTTCGTTATCCACTCCACTAACTCTTCTGCATGTTGTGGCTCAATAACGTGGCCAGCAGCAGAAAAAAAGGACAAGTGTGCCCCACGGCCACCTGCAGAAGATGCACCATGTCCACAACCACCACTGTTGACTGTAGACACAGAGGCTGCTTGCCCTCTTTTAGTGGCCTGTGAGCATCTGCCTCTCCTTGGTGGCCTTCTGGACATGATGTACTTTTTGTTTTGCAACACCAAACTACACTGCATTATATACAGTGTACACCGCCTGAAGTGTATTAGAAACTATACACCACCGAATGCACTGTATATATAGGCTACGCTCAATGCAGAGTATATATACAGTACCTCACAAAAGTGAGTACACCCCTCACATTTTTGTAAATATTTTATTATATCTTTTTATGTAACACTGAAGAAATGACACTTTGCTACAATGTAAAGTAGTGAGTGTACAGCTTGTATAACAGTGTAAATTTGCTATCCCCTCAAAATAACGCAACACGCAGTCATTAATGTCTAAACTGCTGGCAACAAAAGGGAGTACACCCCTAAGTGAAAATGTCCAAATTGGGGACAATTAGCCATTTTCCCTCCCCGATGTCATGTAACTCGTTAGTGTTACAAGGTCTCAGGTGTAAATGGGGAGCAGGGGTGTTAAATTTTGTGTTATCGCTCTCACTCTCTCATACTGGTCACTCTACATAAAGATGGCCTAGGCTATAATAAGAGCTGCACGGTGGCCAAGACCATACAGCGGTTTAACAGGACAGGTTCCACGCACATACTCCTTGTCATATCCAGAGGTTGTCTTTGGGAAATAGACAGATGAGTGCTGCCAGCATTGCTGCAGAGGTTGAAGGGGTGGGAGGTCAGTCTGTCAGTGCTCAGACAATACACCGCACACTGCATCAAATTGGTTTGTATGGCTGTCATCCCAGAAGGAAGCCTCTTCTAAAGATGATGCACAAGAAAGCCTGCAAACAGTTTGCTGAAGACTAGCAGACTAAGGACATGGATTACTGGAACCACGTCCTGTGGTCTGATGAGACCAAGATAAACTTACTTGGTTCAGATGATGTCAAGCGTGTGTGTTGGCAACCAGGTGAGGAGTACAAAGACAAGTGTGTCTTGCCTACAGTCAAGCATGGTGGTGGGAGTGTCATGGTCTGGGGCTGCATAAGTGCTGCCGGCACTGGGGAGCTACAGTTCATTGAGGGAACCATGAATGCCAACATGTACTGTGACTTTACTGAAGCAGAGCATGATCCCCTCCCTTCGGAGACTGGGCACCTCCAAAACGCCCACTGCCTTGCTAAAGAAGCTGAGGGTAAAGGTGATGGACTGGCCAAGCATGTCTCCAGACCTAAACCCTATTGAGCATCTGTCGGGCATCCTCAAATGGAAGGTGGAGGAGCGCAGGGTCTCTAACATCCACCAGCTCCGTGATGTCGTCATGGAGGATTGAAAGAGGACTCCAGTCGCAACCTGTGAATCTCCAGTGAACTCCATGCCCAAGAGGGTTAAAGCAATGCTGGAAAATAATGGTGGCCACACAAAATATTGACACTTTGGGCCCAATTTGGAAATTTTCATTTAGGGGTGTACTCACTTTTGTTACCTTTTGTTTAGGCATTAATGGCTGTGTGTTGAGTTATTTTGAAGGGATAGCAAATTTACACTGTTATACAAGCTGTACACTCACTACTTTACATTGTAGCAAAGTGTCATTTCTTCAGCATTGTCACATGAAAAGATATAATAAAATATTTACAAAAATGTGAGGGGTGTACTCATTTTTGTGAGATACTGTGTATATATATATATAATATATATATATATATATATATATATATATATATATATATATATATATATATATATATATATATACATATACACACACACACACACACACACACTAGACTGTATATATATATATATATATATATATATATATATATATGTAACCGCCTGAAGTGTATTAGAAACAGTACACTGGATACAAAATTTATATATATATATATATATATATATATATATATATATACATATATACATACATATATATATATATATATATATATATATATATATATATATATATATATATATATATATACACATACACACATACACACACACACACATATATATATACACACACACACACATTTTTTTTTTTAATGCACTGCCTGAATATAGCATATACACTGAATATATTGTCTATTATGCCAAACGCAGAGTATAGACACACACACTAGACTGACTGTATATATATCAAATACACTGCCACTAACTGAATAACCTGCCTGCTTAATGTAAGCAGTGGGGCGTGGACTTAGTCCCCCTGAGCCATGATTGGGCAAAGGCACCCTGCCTTTGGCCAATTATTGCTCTCTCAGCAGAGCGCGCTGTGATTGGCCAAAGCTTGCAGGTCAGGTGCATTTCCCGCGAACGTCCCATAATGAATGAATAAACTTATGAATAAACTTATGTTCGACCCGAACATCGAGCTCATCCCTCATAATAATGAAAACAGCAAATTACTTTGCATTCATTCATGCGATTTAGATGACATGATGCGATAGTTTGGGCCTTTTGTGAATGTTTGAAGCATCTGAAATAGCGTAACAACATAACAAATGATTCATATTGATTCTGATCCATTTGTTTTTATTCTAGTGAGCGTAGCATGACTATTTTAATAAGATTCTTTTTGGATTAAGGTTTGAACTTGAGAGTCCATTTGTTTAATTTGTATGTGCGTGGCCCATCAAACAAAATCAGTTGGGAATAAGGAAATTAATTCAACCTAATAACATAATGAATGAATACGTATTTATTTGTTTCATTTAGATGAGAGAGGCACAGTAGTCTTTGACTCTTGGATAATCAGCCGTTTCTTTTGCATTAACATTTTTATAAAAAATGCACTACATATGAAATGGAAACATATTGCAATAAATACAGTAAGGTAAAAAAGTGAAATAAGATGACTCCTACTTATTGTGTTTGGGTTGAATAGATGTAGATTCGAATCTGTGAATCACAATATAAAAATTTAATCCAAAATTAATTTTGTTACTTTCGGATGCATGCGACTCCATTCGATATTGCCCAATTAGTTCATTCCATTTCTTTTTGTGGTTAGATTAGCAGGGATATAGCCAATCTTCTGAAATAACAAAATAATAACCGGAACTTCAGAAAATACAAACTGATTCGGAACAACAAATATATGAAACAAATCAAAATATTAAAAAATTCTGAAAACAAATCATTCTAACATAACGATTCCGGTGAAAGAAAAGTATTTCCATATCGAATTAAACCAATACGAAAAAAAAAAATGAACAAATTTCTCAATTCACAAGTGAGGTGGATGGAGGAATCCCCCCCACAAGGACATTGTATTTTGACTGCTGTCACAATGCACTGATCAGCAGCTTCAGCCCCCGACTGGTTGCTACTGAACAGGCCGAATTTCGATCAGTGTATGGCAAGCTGCAGCATGGCTGAAGCTGCCTATAGCATACCTCCCAACTTTTTGAGATAGAAACTAGGGACACCTATTGTCAAAAGTATGTAGACATAGGATACACCCCCTGCCATGCCCCCTTAAAAGAGAATTATACAAAAACAATGATTGGTTAAACCCACGAGTGCTTTTTTTTACCACTACTATTCCTATATACTGGCTTTTGAAATTTACAAATGCAGCAACTTAGAAATTTGATAAAAGGTTTATCATTGGGAAACCCTTTTTGAAAGCTAATAAGTGTATTTTATATACAACTATACAGTTCAGACTAAAATGGAGGAGGAAAGAGGGATAGAGGGACTTTGTTCCAAATCAGTGACAGTCCCTCAAAATCAGGGACAGTTGGGAGGTATACCTATAGACATAAAACAAAAATCATATAGGATATCCATGCTAAAACATATATAAACTATTACTTATCAAGTGAAAAACACGTATAAAGAAATTACACCAAATATATAAATAAGTGTCCATAAGAGCCCATTCACAAGGGCTAAAAAGGAAAAATATATGTGAAACAGGAAAGTCCAAAGGAAACAAATCATCCACGATTCACTTGCTTCACCAGTGTCCCCACAATCTCAATTCACTTCCACCACCAGGTGACACCAAGTATTAAAACCTCTTCTTGGATCCTGTGGACCATCATATAGTATGGTGAAATGCGCGTATTACATCTCCTTGCGAAGGGGTGCTCCAAAGCGCCAAACGTGAGCCAGTCAGGGTTGGTTCATCAGCAGGATAAAAAATAAAAATAAAGAGCATATACGCCCATAGTGTAACCCATAAAAAACATTTATTCAAAAAATAACAAGTGAAACTTGCAAAGGGAAACAAATCATTGGGCAATACGTTTAAAAACTTGAATATAACAATAAAAACAGATACAATTGCTCTCCCAAAAAGCAGCAGACTGTGTGGCTGCACCGGACTCTTCAACCGGTCAGCAAGCGTGCATAATGACGAAATGTCATAGCCATACCCAGCTAGCCCCCACAGCAAGCTACTTGCTGTGGGGGCACTTGACAGGAGGGAGGGGCCAGTATCAGTGAAGAGGGACCCGAGAAGAGGAAAATCGGGGCTGCTCTGTGCAAAACCATTTCACAGAGCAGGTAAGTATGACATGTTTGTTATATAACCACTTCAGCCCCGGAAGAATTTACCCCCTTCCTGACCAGAGCACGTTTTGCAATTCGGCACTGCGTCGCTTTAACTGACAATTGCGCGGTCGTGCCCAAACAAAATTGACGTCCTTTTTTTCCCACAAACAGAGCTTTCTTTTGGTGGTATTTGATCGCCTCTGCGGTTTTTATTTTTTGCGCTATAAACAAAAAAAGCGACAATTTTGAAAAAAAAAACGCACTATTTTTTACTTTTTGCTATAATAAATATCCCCCAAAAATATATATACAAAAAACATTTTTTTCCTCAGTTTAGGCAGATATGTATTCTTCTACATATTTTTGGTAAAAAAAATAAAAATCACAATAAGCATATATTGATTGGTTTGCGCAAAAGTTATTGCGTCTACAAAATAGGAGATAGATTTATAGCATTTTTATTATTATTCATTTTTTTTTACTACTAATGGCGGTGATCTGCGATTTTTATCATGACTGCGACATTATGGCGGACACATCGGACAATTTTGACACATTTTTTATAAAATTGCATTGATTACTGTAAAAATGTCACTGGCCGTGAAAGGATTAACACTAGGGGGCGATCGAGGGGTTAACTGTGTTCCCTGGGAGGTGTATTCTTACTGAAGGGGGTGGGACTAACTACAGGAAGTGACGGATCGTGGTTCCTAGCTAATAGGAACACACGATCTGTCACTCCTGTCAGAACAGAACAGGGAAGCGTGTGTTTACACACACTCATCCCTGTTATGTGTCTCCTGCACACGATCACTCGTGGCTGGCGGTCATCGCGACCGTCGGCCACGAGTATCGGCCTCCCCGCTGTGCAGCGGACGCTCGTGCGCGCCTGCTATCCCGACCATGCAAGCCGACGTATAGCTACGACTGCTCGCGCAGGGGAGCCAACCTGCCGCAGTATAACTGCGGCGGTTGGCCGGGAAGCAGTTAAAAAAATAAATAAAAAAACAAGACTTTACAATCACTTTAAATTTGTGGCGAGACCAATGAGAAATTGAGGGTGGAAGATGGTCTTTAAAAGTCTTTTATGGTCTTAGTGGGTGTAGTGAGTAAAGAACACTTCTTTGTGGCTCAATTCTGCCAATTCAATTCCAGTGAAGTTTCTTGTAAAAGGAACAAATATTATGTAAAAATTATTCTAGAGAATAAAAACTGTGCTGGGCAAAATGTGCCTTTGAAATGATACATCTGCTTTAAATTACAGTCTAAAATTATGTAATATTACCGCAGCCTGACTTTATTACCAGATGCTGACTGCTGACTAAGAAAAGACGAAAACATTGTCACCGCAAAGATCAGGTCACCAGCAGACCATATGACTAAAGCTAGATCGCTGTTACCGGACAACCCGACACATTTATCCAGCTACATTCATTTTAATTTACAAAAATAGAAAAGAATGTTAAAACCAGTACAATGTATATATAAAAGATATACTGTATATAGAGTGGATCCTACCCTGCATGCACTTTAAACCCTACTAGTAATACATACGGTCCGACATTCAAATAAATAGAAAATGGAAAAACAACTTCCCAAATACAGATTGCAGTTATGAATATAGAAGAAAAGGTTGTGGGTTGAGTTGCAGGTGCGGTAGGTATTTCACTTTATACGCTCTTTATACGCTCGACATGTTGCGCGTCTGAATAACGCTTCTATATATCTTTTATATATACATTGTACTGGTTTTAACATTCATGTCTATTTTTGTAATTTAAATTTAATAAAATTTTAAAAAAACATTTTCTTTTTACTTTCCATAGTCTAACTACTTGTGTGCCCCCAAAGTCCAATTCCATTAGTTCCCATATTTTGCATACAGATTATAGGGACGTTGGCACACCATTTTTAAAAGTACCTACAGTGTCACCCTGTTTTTAGGTACAGACCCAACTGGGATTTCTTTTTGAATTCCCTGCTAATACCTTGTATTCTGACAGCAGAACCTGCTTTTGTTGGAATTCTGTACACTGATCAGTGGCTGCAACCAAACCATTTTCCAATGGCCCTGTTCAACAGAAGTCAATTGTTAAATCGACTCCTGTTGACCAAAAGTGGCCACACATGAATCGAAATTCGACCAATCCCTGCTGGGCCAGTAAAATTTTGATCCATCTATGGCCACCTTTACTCTGTTCAGTGACTTTTATGATTTACATACCTTTGCCACACTGCACAGCCACCGAGGAAAGTATTGTAGCTTCCTCTTTCACTTGCCTACTCAGCAGAAATGATTTTGGAGTTCAATGCTTCTATAGTTTCATGAACTGCAAACTTTTGGCTGAGGAGTTTGCAAGTTTGCTGCCAGAAATAAGGAACAACCTATAAATGCATGTCCCTTTTCCTGGTCAGCTGAGTCACAAGAGACAATAATTCTAAGGAATAGAAAACCCTATTCTCTTTCTATAGAAAGATGGGCAGCCATATTGTCAGTGTGTGTTGGAGTAATTAGAGAAGTAGTTAGAGAGCCAATTTTGTGCAGGGAGAAGATTTTTTTTTCCACTTTTATTTTTTAAAGCAGCAATAAAAGCAAAAGCAAATGTTTCTTATTTTGCAACTTACCCTCTCTTAGATGTGATGGCTGCATTTGTTTTGTTTTATTTTTTTTTTAAGCTTTCTCTCTTCTATTATCATCTGATGGTCTGGTCTCGAAGTCTGTTGTTTTTCAAAAGAACAAGCGCTGTTGCAGTTACAGGGATGAGCCAAACCATTTATTACTGACAGGGGTACACCTAAAGCCGCGTACACACGATCAGATTTTCCGACGGGAAATGTATGATGACAGGCTGTTGGTGGAAAATCCGACCGTGTGTATGCTCCATTGGACAATTGTTGGATTTTCCGCAGACAAATGTTGGATGGCAGGTTTTAAAATATTCCGCGGACAAATGTCTGTTGTCGGATTTTCGGAGCGTGTGTACACAAGTCCGTCGGACAAAAGTCCACAGTACAAACATGCATGCTCGGAAGCAAGGACGAGCCAAAAGCGGTCGGTCTTGTAAACCAGCGTTCGTAATGGAGAATTAACATTCGTGACAAATTATGAAATCTCGAAATGCAGCGCACAATTTTCTTATTCTTTAATGCAATAATAATGAAGCTGCAGGTGATACTGATGGAGTTATTGCAAATGAATTTTCAAAGGCTTTTTTTTTTCTAGTGATATCAAGAATAATATTATTATGCTTTTTTTTTTTTTTTTTTTACGTTTTTGGTTGTAACATGACAAAATGTGGAAAATTTCAAGGGGTATTAATACTTTTTCAAGGCACTGTATCTTACTGCGTACACCAGAGCAAAATTCTGAGTTATTCTTTATCCACAAGGGGGAGCTCCTTCCCAACAGCTTTGAGGATCTGTTGGCAGGCTTCATAGTTGCCCCTCAGGCTCATTACAAAACAGCACTAGGGATTCTGATTCATGAATATCTGCTGTGACCTCTCCTGGCCCAACTGTAAAATCAGTAAAACATGCTTTGCCTGCTGCTAGTGAATGACCATGGGGCAGAAGATCAAAAGTTATGAAAACAGACATGTTAATGGGGTGAAAGACAACTGATCCCTTGAGCTTTATAATACCAGATGGTTTCCCACAATGGTGTTCATCCCTGTGTTTTTCCAGAGTAAATAATAAAAACATTGAGCCAGATTGCTAGTCTATCATTTCTCAGGAAATGGTCTGTTGGGTGTGCTGGTGCATTGATATATCTGTTGTCTGATGTGACCAAAATAATCGAAACAACCGTTTTACACCTACGGGTATATTTACAATGTGAGGTTTCTTTTTTATTGCTCATGAATACATGACTCACGCTGCAACACACAGAGCTGGCTTTTTTTATACTGCGCTGCAGTCATTGAAAGGAAAAAAAAAAGAAAAAATCCCAGGTTCAGCCAAGGGTGCAATATACATTTGCATGAGCATGCTGGAAATATAAACTTTCAAAACGAATTAGAATTTTACATCATGACTCAACAGGTAACCTTGCACTTGTCAAAGCATTTATTTTCATTATTTTAAACCCTTGCTATTTGTTACTGTAATGCAGTCAGGCTGCATATTTAGGAATACATTTGATGTGACTGTAACTGACAATTGCGCGATCATGTGACGTTGTACCCAAACAAAATTGACGTCCTTTTTTTCCCACAAATAGAGGTTTCTTTTGGTGGTCTCTCCCGCAGTGCTATTGTATTCTGCCAGTGGGGAGCCTTCCATGCCAGCAGAACACAATGATCACTGCTAGCGGCTATAGCTGCCGGCAGTAACTGCATGCAAAAAATCCAACAGGCTGGTTGTACTGAAGTTGATCAATGGATTGACTTCAGTACAGCCAGCCTGCCCATAGGTGGATTGAATTTAGGATGGCCCCTACTGAACCATCTGCGATTCGATCCATTTATGGCAGAGAGCTGTAGTCTGACTCCGCCATGTGCTGCCTGCACAGTATATTTTAACCCTTGCTGTAGCACTTAGCAGAATAAAAGGAAAAATACCCTTATTTATTACTGTATATGCAGCATGACTGCATTACAGCAATAACTAGTGAGGGCTCATTAGGACTTTAAAGCAGAACTTATCCCATTGATTTTCCAAAACAGTTACATTCAAGGCATGCCATGAATGATAAGTGTCATCATAGCTGTTCTCAACTTAACTGTCAAGGTACCAAAATGTAGGTGTCATAACTGATGCACCATATGGCAACTGAGGACCAAGCAGAGGTTAAGACGGCAGCTTCCATTGCTGTAAAGGATAGGAGGGTTTAGTTCCACATTAGGTTTCAAGTTTGCCAATAAATGGCATCACTTTCACATACTCTCATCATAGACTAACATGATATGATACACTCCTGTTGTCATAACATTTTGTTTATATATATATATATATATATATATATATATATATAAAATCTCCTTATCCCTGAGGAAGTCACATGACCAGTGACGCAATGCATCGGGCGGAGCCGGTGACATCATTTCCAGGTGTCTCCGAGACACAGAAGTTTTGCTGCTGGAAGGATTGGTGCCGTTTAGTTTTGAACTGCTACAGGATCGCTGCGGCTTTTTTATCTATATGCTTTACCCAAGAAGACCAGCTATATGTGAGTGTAATAGACTGGGTGTTTTAATAAATTGATTTTATCAAGCAATATTGCTCTATGAATGGATCTCGTTATGTTTGAGCAATAATATCTGAGGAGGCATGGAGCTGAGGCTGTGAATCGAATGGTGGATGAACTACAGCCAGTTTGTATGTCTGCATTTATTGACCTGTATGGTCAAAATTAAAGGTGAGCGAGCACTGCACCTGAACGGGTCTCTTGGTGTTAGGTAGCATGATTTTTGGAGATTTACCTTAAAGTGTTACTAAACCCACAACAGTAAAATCAGTCTGTATATGCAGTAAAGCATGCTTGTTATACTCACAGTGGAACCCAAGGGGTTAATCCTCCGCATTGTGTAAAAAGGCTGCTTGATCTGGTATGCACAGATCCTCCCCTTCCTGCACTGTCCCCCTGGACAAGTCCGGATAAGACAGAGCATTTGGAGTCAGGCTGCACATGCTCAGTTTGGTATGTATTGCTAGAGAGGTTTTTTTTTTCTTGGGTGAGTGCATGTGATTAGAACAGGACCAATCAGCACTGTCCAGACAGAGGGTCAGGAGCCTTGCAGCTTCATAGGACAAGGACAGCTCAGTGCAGTATGTAAACTCTTCCTACAAGCTTTTACCAGGCACTGATAGAAATTAAAAGAACAGTGCACCACGTTTTGTTTATATATCCATGGTTGGGATTCAAACCATTTTTGTAAATCTGAAGACAAAAATCTGCAGAAAATCTAATAGTGTGTATGGGGTCTAAGCCACCGTGCTGCCCACAGAGTTTGGTTCTGTAGTCAGATGGTTTGTGTCCAGCTTACCTTATTATTTTTTTATTTGAGCACTAAGAGTCTGCATTTGGTAAGACAAAGACTGCATTTGGGGGACACAGGCTGGCTGTATTTTGTGGGACACAGGCTGCATTTGGTGGGACACAGGCTGCATTTGGTGGGACACAGGCTGCATTTGGTGGGACACAGGCTGCATTTTGTGTGACACAGGCTGCATTTTATGGGACACAGGCTGCATGTAAGGACGGACTCCCCTGGGGACACCTGATGGCATCTGGTGGCAGGCGACGTGGCTAGTGACACGCTCAGGGCTCCCACTGATTCTGCATTATGGTGAGTTGAATGATTTCATTTTATATTACAATGTAATAATAGAATTAATGCGCTTCAATTATCCTGACACCATAACAACCATGGTGCCGGGATGATTGAAGTGCTAACACCAGGTGTTTGGAATATCTTTATCTGCTGATTGTTAAACTTTCTAGAATACACATATTTCTATTGTTGTGTAGGATCTGGGCCTGCTGTCCCTCCATTCCTCTCTCCCTCCATCCCTCATTCATCTCAGATGCTAACCACACCACCTTAGAGCCACGCCCACTATTTTGATGAAGCCACCCCCATTTTCACCAAGTGGGAGGGGTCAAAAAGGAAGGGCAGGGTCTGGTGCCCCCCCATCCTAAAACTTCACCAGCCGCCACTGCCGAAAACCAATCACTGCCTTCAGAATTTCTAAGGGTGTAAATTTTTGATTTCATTCTTCACTGCCTATCACAGTTTCGGAGGCCATGCAATGCCCAGGTGGCACAAACCCCCCCCCAAATGACCCCATTTTGGAAAGTAGACACCCCAAGCTATTTGCTGAGAGGCATGGTGAGTATTTTGCAGCTCTCATTTGTTTTTGAAAATGAAGAAAGACAAGAAAAAACATTTTTTTTCTTTTTTCAATTTTCAAAACTTTGTGACAAAAAGTGAGGTCTTCAAAATACTCACTATACCTCTCAGCAAATAGCTTGGGGTGTCTACTTTCCAAAATGGGGTCATTTGGGGGGGTTGGTGCCACCTGGGCATTCCATGGCCTCCAAAACTGTGATAGGCAGTGAAGAGTGAAATAAAAAATTTACGCCCTTAGAAACCCTGAAGGCTGTGCTTGGTTTTCGGGGTCCCGTACGCGGCTAGGCTCCCAAAAAGTCTCACACATGTGGTATCCCCGTACTCAGGAGAAGCAACAGAATGTATTTTGGGGTGTAATTTCACATATTCCCATGGCATGTTTGAGCAATATATCATTTAGTGACAACTTTGTGCAAAAAAAAAACATTTGTCTCTTTCCCGCAACTTGTGTCACAATATAAAATATTCCATGGACTCGACATGCCTCTCAGCAAATAGCTTGGGGTGTCTAATTTCCAAAATGGGGTCATTTGGGGGGTTTTGAACTGTCCTGGCATTTTATGCACAACATTTAGAAGCTTATGTCACACATCACCCACTCTTCTAACCACTTGAAGACAAAGCCCTTTCTGACACTTTTTGTTTACATGAAAAAATTATTTTTTTTTGCAAGAAAATTACTTTGAACCCCCAAACATTATATGTATTTTTTTAAAGCAAATGCCCTACAGATTAAAATGGTGGGTGTTTTATTTATTTTTTTACACAGTATTTGCGCAGCGATTTTTCAAACACATTTTTGGGGGAAAAAACACACTTTTTTAAATTTTAATGCACTAAAACACACTATATTGCCCAAATGTTTGATGAGATAAAAAAGATGATCTTAGGCCGAGTACATGGATACCAAACATGACATGCTTTAAAATTGCGCAAAAACGTGCAGTGGCAACAAAATAAAGACATTTTTAAAAGCCTTTATAGGTTACCACTTTAGATTTACAGAGGAGGTCTACTAAAATTACTGCCCTCGATCTGACCTTCGCGGTGATACCTCACATGCATGGTGCAATTGCTGTTTACATTTGATGCCAGACCGCCGCTTGCGTTTGCCTTAGCACGAGAGCAGGGGGGGACAGGGGTGCTGTTTTTTTTTTTTTTCTTTTTTTTTTTTTCTTTTTTATCTTATTTTTAAACTGTTCCTTTCATTTTTTTTTTTCATTTTTATTGTTATCTCAGGGAATGTAAATATCCCCTATGATAGCAATAGGTAGTGACAGGTACTCTTTTTTGAAAAAAATGGGATCTATTAGACCCTAGATCTCTCCTCCGCCCTCAAAGCATCTGACCACACCAAGATCGGTGTGATAAAATGCTTTCCCAATGGCGCTGTTTACATCCGGCGAAATCTAAGTCATGAAATGCTCGTAGCTTCCGGTTTCTTAGGCCATAGAGATGTTTGGAGCCACTCTGGTCTCTGATCAGCTCTATGGTCAGCTGGCTGAATCACCGGCTGCATTCTCAGGTTCCCTGTTGAGACAGGAGAGCCAGAGAAAAACACTGAAGACTGTGAGGGAGGGGGGGCATTCCCTCCCACTGCTTGTAAAAGCAGTCTAGAGGCTAATTAGCCGCTAGGATTGCTTTTACATGAAGGCCGAGCCCCTGGCTGAAAAGAATGATACCAAGATCATACTTAAACCTGCAGGCATCATTCTGGTATAACCACCAAGTCGTGAATGGCGTACAAGAAGACAAAAAAATGGTTAACAATAAAACACAGTAAACGATAAAGTATAAAAAATTGCATACCTGAAAAGCAAACATGATAAAACATAATAACAATAAAACATTGCAGAATAGAATACAGTAAAAAAGAGCAGAACAATAGAGAGAGAATAGAGAGAGAGAGAGAGAACAATAAAACGACAACTATTTTTTTAAATTTTATATATATATATTTTTTTTTACACTTTTTTTTTGTAACTGTAACCGGTTCCAGGTTCGGGTCTCTCAGAATGCGATGGCATCTTGGGAGACCCTGTGAAAGTGTGTCCTAGTCTGTGCAATGCTGTACCCTACGCTAATACTCAACTAGTAAATCGTAGCGTTCAAAACATTCACCAATGCAAAGACCAGGATTGTCAGGACAGGAGGGACAATAATAGCGGGTGTCACGCCTATATCCGCGCTTGCTGCAGACACAACATCTTTTTTGGGGGGGTTCATTGAGTAGGGGGAACTCGGGAGGACATAAAGAAAATGCCTCTCATGCAGCCGACTGCATTTGGTTGGGGATGTGAATGGGGGAAGTACGGGCGCTGCAGAAGTGGTGGGTTCCCAATTAGGATTGGCGAATGTAGCAGGAAGGGCATTATGGGCACGACGGGCCTGTTTGTCTTCTTCTTGGTGGCAGCGGGACACTACTTGTGCTTGCCACCTCACCAGCTTGAACTGCACTTATGGGACTCGCCACGTCACCAAGTGTTACTGCAGTGCTGGTTTGACTACGACCGGGGTGTACTAGGCCGCTGGTGCTTGCCAGTTCACTCTGCAAACGCTGCAGTTATACGTTTAGTGTTTTGTAAGTGACAGTGATCGATCGATACTGCACTTGATACTGCACTTGGGTGGGCTGGGCTGGGCCGGGCGGAGGGGCAAAACGCAGGTGCTAGCAGGTATCTGGGCTGATCCCGCTAACACTGCGTTTTTGGGAACCCTAAACTGCTGGGGACACTAGTATAGATCTGATCGGATCAGATATTAATCCGTTCAGATACTATACCACTAAGGGAGGCGTATGCTGCGTGCGTTGGTGTTAGCAGTACTGGCGCTAACCTGACGCTGCCTGGGGCTGGTGCTTGCCAGTTCACCAAAACGCTACCAAAAAAACTGTTAGCGATCGCAGGGATCAGGCCTGACTCTGCGAACGCTGCAGTTATGTGTTTAGTGTTTTGTAAGTGACAGTGATTGATCGATACTGCACTTGGGTGGGCTGGACTGGGCTGGGCCGGGCGGAGGGGCAAAACGCAGGTGCTAGCAGGTATCTGGGCTGATCCCGCTAATACTGCGTTTTTGGGAACCCTAAACTGCTGGGGACGCTAGCATAGATCTGATCGGATCAGATATTGATCCGTTCAGATACTATACCACTAAGGGAGGCGCATGCTACGTGCGTGGGTGTTAGCGGTACTGGCGCTAATCTGACGCTGCCTGGGGCAACGCATATCACCGCCGGGCGATCAGGGGGCTAAATCTTTATTCGGTAATAAACGGCGGGTGCCCTGACACTATAAAAAATAAACAAACTAACCAGCGTCACCCGTAACGGTTATACGGTGATCAGTGGTGAAAGAGTTAACTAGGGGGCAATCAAGGGGTTAAAACATTTATTAGGTAGTATATGGGGGTCCCTGTCGCTATAAAACGCTGACGGCGAACCTAAATATTTACCTCCCTAACTAGTGTCACCTGTGACAGTAATACAGCGATCAGAAAAATGATCGCTTAGCAACACTGACGACGGGGGGTGATCAAGGGGTTAAAACTTTATTAGGGGGGGTTAGGGGGGTACCCTAGACCTAAAGGGGGCTAACACTAACTGCCCCACCACACTAACTGTCACAAACTGACACCATGCAGTAATCAGAAAAAAAAAAACTGCTTGGTGTCAGTGTGACGGGGGGGGGGGGGGGGTGATCGGGGGGGGTAAAGGGGGGTTTTTTGTGTGCCTGGCATGTTCTACTGTGTGTGTGTGTAGTGTTTTACACTCACATTGCAGTCTTCTCTCCTCGGCGCCGGAACGGAAAATACAGAGCTGAGGAGAGATGACATAATTTCCTTTGCTGCTGTTTAGCATACAGCAGCAGAGGAATGATTCTATTGGCCAGCGGCGATCGCGAGGGGGGGCCACGAATGGATGGTCTCCCCCTCACCTCCGATCGCCGCTGGACAAAAGCCGACCGCCTCGGGCACCGGGGGGGGGGGGGTTCCGATCGGACCCCCCACCCGCGGGAAGCAGATCACGTACATGTACGTGATTCTGCCTGCCCGTGCCACTTTGCCGACGTACATTGGCGTGAGGCGGTCGGCAAGTGGTTAAGGTGAAAAAAACATGTACCTTTACAACCTCTTTAAGGCTCCATGTACACTGAAGCTCATAAACGGCCATTTTTGGAAGTTTAAGCGTTTTTTTTTTAACAAGCCATAAACTCCCCTCTATGTTATCCTATGTGTCCATGCACACATGGACGTTTATCAGCAGTGGAGTTTATGGGCTATTTTCTGAACGCCATAAAATCGCGTTCAGGAGTCGTTTTTGTCTGACCACAAAAAACGCCAAACAATCATAAATGCTCAAAAAACATGGCTCACCAGCATTTAACATTTTTGATCCATTGAAAAAAAAAATTTTTTTTAAAAAGCTAAAAAACGCTGACGCGGAAAACGCTAATAAATGCTATTGCAAAAACGTTAAAAAAAACACTGAAAGACTCACTGCAAAGCTACTGGCGTTTTTATAACATTATTTTAACGTCCAGTGTGCATGAAGCCTTAAGCTGATCTCAGGGTTTCCCCTATCCCCTTCCTCTTATAAAGGATTGTTGGCATTACTTTTCACTCACCTAAAGCCTTGGTAATGTGACATTCCAATGTTGAGTCTTTTCTCTTCTTCTGTTTACAGGAGGTGAGGTCCTTTTTTGAGTGTCCACATCACTGCTTAGAGATGAGTTTTAAGATCACTAAACAAATCCATGTGTAATTATGTTTTTTATATAAAGTAGATCTCAAGCCAAATATTTTTTTATGTGTTGATAGATTAGTGAAGGGTTAGAATCTTGTCCAGGTTTTTATTGCTATGTCACAATTAGAGATTATTTCCTCTTGCTTCCAAAGTGGCAGAGGTCAGTGACAGAGAAGATTACTGCAATGAATATACACACACAACAGAAACCACCCCCTTTTTTTTTGTTCTCAGCTGCACAGAGAGGTGGAGAAACAGCAGTACACTGGCCTTCTGAGCGAATAGTTCGAGTGGGGGGTGTCAGCACAAGTCTGATCATTGGAGGAGAGCAGGCTGAGTTCCTAGCACAACTGGATAATTGATCACGCTGTACTCTCCTGCCTAGTGTGGGCAGTTTTTGAAAGGAAAGCAGACGGACTGGCAGGAACACCAGGGACTTTACACAAAAGAAGCAATACAAAGAGAACAGGATACTTTTTCATACAAAGTACATAGTATAGCAGTAATATGAAATGTTTGGTTTACATATTCTTTACCCACCTCCCACCTGGCCACTGCACATAAACGGCCGGGTGGTCCTTTCCTCGTTCTGAGTGGACATTCAGCATTATGATCACAGAATCCAGCTGAGCAGAGATCAGGATATGGGTGCTGTGATTGGCCCTCCCGATCACGTGACGGCTGTGTCCAATCACACCCATCACAGAGACGCATGTCTTTGTGACCGTTCTCCCCGCCGAGCTCAGTGAGAGTTCAGTGCGAGAGGGGGGGGGGGAATCTTCAGATCTGTGACAGCTCTCTGTGTGAGGATGATTTTACACAGATCACCCCACAAACAGTACACCAAGCACCACTGATACCCCTGTCCCCATACACATGTCAGTGTCCCCATAAAACAGATGTTTATTTGTCTGTCCCCATCACTGCCAACACCAAATAAACACTGATTTGGATTCTGATTTGGATTATTTTTTTACCAAAGAAATGTAGCAGCATCAATTTTGGTCAAAATGTATCAAGAGAAATTACTTATTTGCAAAATTTTATTACAGAAACTAAGAAAAAATGATTTTTTTTTTGAAAATTTGCAGTATTTTTTTTTGCAGCGTAAAAAAAAAAAAACCACCAGTGGTGATTATATACCACCACAAGAAAGCTTTATTTGTGTAAAAAAAATGATAGAAATGTCATTTGCGTACAGTGTTACATGACCGCGCAATTCTCATTCAAAATTTGACAGCGCTAAAAGCTGAAAATTGGTCTTGGAAGGAGGGGGGTGAAAGTGCCCCGTATTGAAGTGGTTAAAAAAAAAAATTTTACATTTCAACTGCTTCCTGGTTGCTGGCCTAAGCCAAAATTATGTCATACATCCCATGAGTTATCATGGCATTTTTTTTACTTTTCATCTGGAGGAGGCTTTCTCAGCTAAGCACACCCTCCTGCCTGTATGCCTGAGTTGTAAACCAAACCTCCGATTTTCAAAAAAACCTGCAAGGCATTCGCATAATGTGCTAGTATGCATCAGATACTAGCACATTATGAAATACTCACCTTGGACTGAAGCCCTCCAGTGCTGTAAAGTCACCGCTGAGAGGGCTGACATGTTCCCCCTGTCTGTCTTCCAGGTTCGTGTTGGCTATGTGATTGGCTGAAGCCACCATGACATCACTCCAGCGCATTGGCTGCATGCACGCTGAATATCTCCTAAACTGTGCAAGTTTAGGAGATATTCACAGTACCAACAGGTAAGCTTTATTATAGGCTTGCCTGTAGGTACAAATGCTAGTACAGAGTTTACTACCACTTTAAGGGCAGATAGGTTCCAGGAAGTAAATGCTACATGAATCATCTGCCCTTACTCAACAAGGCAGCAGCTAAAAATGCTAGCGGTATTCTTCAAAGTGTTTTCTCAACAATATAAAACATGGAGACATGGATGGATGGTTGAGTTTGCTATGACTATTCAAAATTAATTAAATATCATTTTCCGTTTGTGCTGCTCTGATACAGTTTACCGTATATACTCGAGTATAAGCCGAGTTTTTCAGCACATTTTTTAGGCTGAAAACTCCCCGCCCCCCTCGGCTTATACTCGAGTGAGGGTGTCCATCTGCAGCTTTACCTGTGATTACTAAAACAGCGGGTGTCTTCCAGTCTGTTCGGCGGCTGTCCATTGCAACAAAGCCCCGCCTCCTCCTCTGTTTCCTGCTGGGAAACTGTATCAGTGTTCCGCCTATCACGGAAGAGAAGGAGGCGGGGCTTTATTACAATGGACAGCCGCCGAACAGACTACATGACACAGCGGGAGACATCTGCTGTTTTAGCAATCACAGGTACAGCTGCAGATGGGCATGACACAGCAGGAGACACCCGCTGTTTTAGTTATCACAGGTACAGCTGCAGATGGGCACAGTGAGGCTGCAGATGGGAAGAGTGGGGCTGCAGATGGGAACAGTGAGGCTGCAGATGGGAAGAGTGGGGCTGCAGATGGGCGCAGTGAGGCTGCAGATGGGCACAGTGGGGCTGCAGATGGGCACAGTGGGGCTGCAGATGGGCACAGTGGGGCTGCAGATGGGCACAGTGAGGCTGCAGATGGGAACAGTGAGGCTGCAGATGGGAAGAGTGGGGCTGCAGATGGGCACAGTGGGGCTGCAGATGGGCACAGTGGGGCTGCAGATGGGCACAGTGAGGCTGCAGATGGGCAAAGTGAGGCTGCAGATGGGAACAGTGGGGCTGCAGATGGGCACTGATGATACAGGTGGGCACAGTGAGGCTGCAAATGGGCACAGTGAGGCTGCAGGTGGGAATTGTTTACCCAGTAGCTGCTGCATTTCCCACCCTAGGCTTATACTTGAGTCAATACGTTTTCCCAGTTTGTTGTGGTAAAATTAGGTGCCTCTAGTTATATTAGGGTCGGCCTATACTCGAGTATATACAGTATTTCCACTTTAAACTATCTGATATTATACAATAAGCAACAAAGACATATTAGAGAATAACATATATGACTAGTTTATACATCAGATTTACAACCGTCCCTCACTTCAATATATTTTAAAATCTGTGAAATGTGAGGAATAACATTTTATAAAGGAAGATATTCAAGAATAGATGTACTAAAGCAACAAGGAGATGAAATAAGGAGGCTTGAGCTGATAATGCAGACTCCATTCCACAGCCTGATCTGGCAGCTCTAATGTAATAAACTCTGTTCATTGTTTCAATCAGGTCAATTGGTAAAGCTCATTTCTGAAATGAATAGTCTAGACGGCTGCTGCTGTAAATGCCAAGTGCTATTCCTTCTCCCTTGCTGCAAGTGTCTTTGTTTTCTGAAATAAGTCAGATCTTATATAATGACTTTACAGGGCAAAAAAAATGACACAATCAATTCTGTATAATTAGAGCTAGCTATAGATATGAGAGAGGCAGACATTGGGCATAAATTCATTTTTTCAGATGTGTTCAAGAACATGCATGCTAATTTTGACAAAATGTGGATGTTTATGCAGTATTTACCACAATTAATTTTTTGCCCCCAGAAGAAAATGTTAAAGTTGAAGTACAGGCAAAATAATAGTTTTCATTTATGATGCATTTCGTCAGTATTTCCTGCTGATCCTGCCCTAAATCCCTTCTCCCTTTATTTCCTGTCACAGGCCAAGCTGCCCATCAAAAGTGGCATTTACAGTTACAGAAATGGTCAGAGTAGGGGTCCTTTCACATGGGACAGATCCGTGATGATCCGCCCCATGAACATCCACTGGCTCAGCGGGGATCGCTCCGTGGATCCCCGCTGAGCAGGCAGATGACAGGTCGGTCGCTGCACACTGTGACCATAGAGTCCGTCGTCACCCGATTACACTTTTTCGGATCAGAGCGGGTTGGATGTCAGCGGACATGTCACCGCTGACATGCGACGCTCCATAGAGGTCTATGGAGGGTCCGTTCAGGTCCGCCTAAAAAACTGACAGGTGGACCTGAACTGATCGTTCATGTGAAAGAGGCCTAGCTGTCAATCAAATCAAAGAGGCAGCTGTCAATCAAAGAGGCAGGGGCACTGACTGCAGAGGATTGGATGACATGACAGCTGCCTATGGTTCACACAGGAAGGTGAACCATAGGCAGCTGTGACCGCTGCTGCTTTGGGAACTAGTGGTCACCCTATCAAAGCAGGTCTCAGTGAGAGCAGAAACAACAGGTATTTATTAAACATTTAGAGCTTGTTTACTTACAAAATGTGGCATTGGACACGCTTTTTTTAAAGCACTCTGAATGCCAATCAAATCCCCTGTCTCTAAAAAAAAAATAGTATTTTTAAAACAGCTTACCTGTAAAATCCTTTTCTTGGGAATACATCACGGGACACACAGCCTTTGATAATTACTAAGTGGGTTAGATAGTCACCATCAGGTGATTGGACACTGGCAACCCTAATTACAAGGCGAGTTCCTCCCCTATATAACCCCTCCCATATGGAGAGTACCTCAGTTTTGTAGCAAAGCAATAAGTATCCCAACGTATAATCCCGAAGAGGGGCGGGAGCTCTGCGTCCCGTGATGTATTCCTAAGAAAAGGATTTTACAGGTAAGCGGTTTTAAAAATCCTTATTTTCTTGTTCATACATCACGGGACACAGAGCCTTTGATAATTACTAAGTGGGATGTCCCAGAGCAATGCCCAAATTTGAGGGGAGGGAGACACAAATCAGAAACACAGACCGCCATCGGACGTGAGGACCCATACTGCTGCCTGCAACCCACTGCGCCCGAAGGCGGCATTCTCATTGCCCTCTTACATCCACCTGATTGAATCTATTGAATGTATGGACCGAAGACCAAGTTGCAGCCTTGCAGATCTGAGCCATGGAGGCCTAGTGATGCACTGCCCAAGAAGCACTAACTGCTCCAGTCGAGTGCGCTTTAACCTGAAAAGGAGGAATTTTCTTCTTCAAACCATAAGCCTGAATAATAACCTGTCAAATCCATCTAGAGGTAGTGGACTTCAAAGCTGCCTGACCCTTTTGGGGCCTTCTGACAGTATAAATAGACAGTCTTTCGTGTCTGAGCCATTGCCTGCAGTTAGATTTTGACTGCTCTTACAACATCTAAAGAGTGTAACAACTTCTCCTCAATCTGGAAAAAAAGACTTGATTCAGATGGAATCCTGAAACCACTTTAGGCAAAAAAGTCAGGTGAGGACGCAACACCAACCTGTCTTTGTGAAAAATCAAATATGGCTTCTTACATGAAAGAGCTGCTAATTCCGATACCCTCCTAGCTGAGGCTATGGCTACAAGAAAAAACTATTTCTTTGTCAAATAACCAAAAGGAGCATGGTGCAATGGTTCAAAAGGTTGTTTCTGTAAAACAGACAAACCAAATTTAAATCCCACTGGCACACGGAAGGCTTCAAGTGCAGTGCCCCTTGAACAAAGGCCTGGATCAGGGAATAAGAGGCAAGCGGTCTTTGAAAAAATACAGAGAAGGCCGAGATCTGGCCCTTGATAGTGCTCAAGGCCAGCCTCATTTCTATGCCTAATTGAAGAAAGGCAAGAATCCTGCTAATGGCATACCTTCTAGGATGCCACCCCCTGGATTCACACCAGGAAACATATGCCTTCCAGATTCTGTAATAGATGAGCCTGGAGGCCAACTTCCTAGCATTAACCAGAGTGGATAGGACTGGACCCGAGAGCCCACGGCTCTTCAGGATGTGGATCTCAACAGCCAAACCGTCAAATTCAGACTTCGTAAGGCAGGATGGAGTATTGGGCCCTGTGAGAGTAGATCTGGGCGTAGCAGAAGAACCCAAGGTCTTCCCTCTGCCATCTTTACGATCTCTGCATACCAAGGCCGCCTGGGCCAAGCCAGGGCCACCAGAATTACCGGCTTCCCTTCCCTTTTGATCCTCTGAAGGAATCGCGGGAGAAGCGGAACTGGAGGGAACGCATAGATCAGAAAGTACTGGTCCCATGGAATCACTAAGGCATCTGACCTTTGTGCCAGCGGATCCCTTGTTCTTGACACAAAGTTGTCCAGTTTCTTGTTGAACCTGGAAGCCAACAGGTCTACATTCGGGATACCCCATTTCCGACATATGGCCCGAAATATGATGGGGTGTAGAGACCATTCTCCTGGACACAGCTGCTGGCGGCTCAGGAAATCCGCCTGCCATTTTCTACCCCTGGAATGAAGACCGCAGACAGGCACAGGACCTGCCTTTCTGCCCAAGAAAAAAATGTGATTCACATCCTTCTGGGCATCCAGACTCCTGGTGCCCCCTTGGTGATTGATATAGGCCACCGCTGTAGCGTTGTCTGACTGTACCCACGTAGGACAGCCTTGCAACCTGTAAGTCCAGGCACTGAGGGCCAGACGAATTGCCCGAATCTCCAGAATGTTGATGGGCAAGAGCCCTTCTGGCATCTGTGGTTACGACTTTCCAAGTAACTGGAACAAAGGATTTTCCTTTCAGTAGATTCTCGGTTAGTAACCACCAATTGAGGCTCTGGTGTACCCATGGTGACAGGCACATTGGAAGATACAAGGCTTGAACTCTCTTGTTCCAGGCAGATAGGATGCTGCTTTGTAAATGTCTTGAGTGAAACTGGGCGTAAGGAACAGCCTCGAATGAGACTACCATTTTCCCTAATAACCTCATACATAGTCGAATGGAAGGAAATTTCCTTGTTTTGACTACTCTGACAAAATCCTTTATGGCTTTGGCTTTTGACATGGGTAAGAATACTCTGCTTTGGACTGTGTCTATGACCATACCCAAATTTTCCAGCCTTTTTAGGGGCTGTAAGGAGGATTTTTCTAGATTGAGAACCCAGCCTAGGTACTCTAAATACTTCAGTGTGCTGAGGACATTGCGGTCTAATGCCCCGTACACACGGTCGGATTTTCCAACGGAAAATGTGTAATAGGACCTTGTTGTCGTATATTCCGACCGTGTGTAGGCTCCATCACACATTTCCATCGGATTTTCCGACACACAAAGTTTGAGAGCAGGCTATAAAATTTTCCGACAACAAAAATCGTTGTCGAAATTTCCGATCGTGTGTACACAAATCCGACGCACAAAGTGGCACGCATGCTCAGAATAAATAAAGAGATGAAAGCTATTGGCTACTGCCCCGTTTATAGTCCCGACCTACGTGTTTTACGAAACCACGTTCAGAATGATCAGATTTTCCAACAACTTTGTGTGACCGTGTGTATGCAAGACAAGTTTGAGCCAACATCCATCGGAAAAAATTTTGTTGTCGGAATGTCCAATCAATGTCTGACCGTGTGTACGGGGCATAAGAGTGCTACGGACTGTTCTACGAGTAGCAAATCGTCCAGATAAGCTGTTATTGCTATGCCTCGAGCCCTTAGCTTTGCCAGGGGTGGGGCTAGACCCTTTGTAAACACCCGAGGTGCGGTAGCAAGACCGAAAGTTAGGGCCACAAACTGGAAGTGGCGCTGCTCCACCGCAAACCTTAGAAACCTTTGGTAAGCGGGGAAAATTGGCACATGTAAATATGCATCTTTGATGTCTATCAATGCCAGAAATTCTCCTCCCTGAAGGGTGGAAACCACTGAGTGGATTGACTCCATGCGGAAAGAACGAATGTTTAGGAACTGATTCAGGTCTTTTAGATCTAGAATAGGTCTGACATCCCCGTTTGGTTTTGGAACCGTAAAGAGGTTTGAGTAGAACCCCTAACCTTGCTCTTCTGGGGCTACTTCTATAATCACCCCTTGGGATAACAGGTGTTCTAAGGCCAGAAGCAAGGGCCTCCTTTTTTCTGGATCTTTGGAGACTCTTGACCTCAGAAAGCAGGATGGCGGAAGCACCTGAAACTCCAGCTTGTAGCCCAGAGACACCGTGGAGGTTACCCATTTGTCCTGAACCTCTTCCCACCAGGCGTCTGCAAACCGCAGCAGCCTTCCCCCCACTCGGCCGAGCGGGGGCGCCTCTTCATAAGGAGGCTTTGGGGTTCTGCTTAACAGATCTTGGACCCCAAGACTTTTTCTGCCCTTGGGCCTGGCCTTGGACCTTTCCCCTAGTATTGGACTGGGGAGGCCGTCGCCACTGCCTTGAGGTTGAGGCTCCAGGAGCTGGGGAAAGAGAACGTCTAAATGAGGGATGCTTACTCTTCTTCTTAACCGTGAACAAAGTGGTCTTGCCCCCGGTAATCCTCTGGATATATTTGTCCAAATCATCCCCAAACAAGCGTTCCCCATGAAACGAGAACCCAGTCAAAAATCTTTAGCATGAAGCCTCAGCTGCCCAATGCATAAAGCCAAAGGGACTTGCGCATGTGTACCAGCAGGAGAGTAAGGTGGGATGCTTGCTGAACAGAATCCATAATGGCATCAACCGCAAAACATAAGACCTTAGGAAGGTCTGCATAAACCTCGACCTGTTCAGTGGGGAGGAGGTTAACCACCTGCTTCATTTGTTCCTTTAGGAATTGGCACATGCCAATTGCTGCGACTGCAGGTGTGACCACAGCGCCAGCTAGAATAAAGATTCCAGCTTTTTGTCAGTTGCATCTTTGAACCCCTGAGCATTGTCCACAGGGCAGGTCAGGTTTTTATTCACACAGGAAACAGCCGCATCGATTGCTAGCACCCCCCCCCCCC
Organism: Lithobates clamitans; assembly: GCA_037952925.1. Lineage (NCBI taxonomy): Eukaryota > Metazoa > Chordata > Amphibia > Anura > Ranidae > Lithobates > Lithobates clamitans. The sequence continues at coordinate 1,125,514 of JBBGZY010001470.1, forward strand.
CCCATTTCTTGGTGAATTTTTTCTCTACCGGATAAAGAAGGGAAAACTTCTTAGGAGGAGAAAATAGCTTATCTAGGTGAACCCAGTCCTCATACAACAATTTCTCCAGCAAGGGATGAAATGGAAAGGTATAGGCAGCCTGTGGGGATTTCCGGGATCCCAAGGAGGAAACCGAGGATATGGCAGCCTCAGCAGAGGGCAATTTGTATGTGGCACGCACCAACTCAGTATAATATTGCACCTGCACCTTCAGGGCCTGAGAGGAAGAAGAGAACTTCTCCTCATCCCCTGAATCGTCCGACTGCTCCTGATCCCCATACCCGGATAGGGATACTTCATCATTATCAGATTGCTCATCCAATAAGGAACCTAGAGCAGAGGCAAGGGATCTATCCCATTATTTTCTGCTACTCTTTAAGATAGTTGTGATTGAAGTAGCAATCCTTCCTTCTAAACCATCCAATGCAGCTTTCATAGTGTCTTCAGTGACATACACAGGGGACATTGGGAGAGGCTGCAAAGCCTGACAGGGGCAATGACTCATTCTGTGAGGCTGCCTCCAGTCTTTCAGGGGGAATGGTATCCTGCAGGTATGTCCAGAACCCCTAGATCTAGGCGGTGACTTCTTAGTGCCTCTTTTACCTGCCCCTGAAGCCCTCTTACGGGGAGACATAGTCCTAAGCTGCAAAAGCAGAGCTACTAGTATAGATGCAATCACTGTTGTGCCTTAGTCTTACAATATAATCATTAGCTTAGTCTGCACAACCTGATGCAGAGTAGGTGTCTTAGGTATGCCTGGATCCGAATCCACTGAGATGCCTACTGCCCACAGCTCTGTGTCCCACCACTTACAGGGGCTCCGGCGTCCTGGGCTTTAAACATTGCCGCCTGCGCACTAAAGCGCCGTGCATTCCGCACATGCACGGCACCCACAACCACGCCCCCTCCTTCCCTGCCGAATCTGCCGTAAAAGCACGCACATAGGATCATCATGGCGGCGGCCAGGGGTGAGGGGGGAGAAAGGAGACCTCCGGAGGACTACGTGGGACCCCAAGGTTACGTGGGTTCCCCCCAGGCATGTACTGGCCATCGGGACTACAGGGAGTTTCCCGGTGGGCCGATGGCTCAGTGGGCTGGTTTCAGTGACAGCCTGTCAAAGTAATGGCTTTCTTGGTTCGCCCTCAACTTCACGCAGTGAAGATGAGAAAAATACAGAGGAGAATAAGTGAAATAATAAAAGATGTTAGTGAGGACTCCTTATGTTATGCTACTTATGTTTTTTTTTGCACAATTGCGTATAGTTTATATGCTGTTTTTGTGCTTGTTTGCACAATTAAAGTGGGCCGGTCTGGATGAAGTCCAGGGCCAAATTTTTATCCCAGTCCAGCCCTGGTTCCCCCTTTTCAGTTTATGTGGCAGAGCCTGCAGCGGAGGAGGTGAGTGGCTTCACAGACCAGCTTCACTGAGTGTGTATCCTGGAAGGCATGTAAGTAAACACCAGGTATGTCTCTTACTCCCTCTAGTGGCGGAAACCAGGTAAGACATGAAAACTACTCGTAGAAGATAATCCTTAAGGTAGATATCTAGGATTCACTTACCTCATCCCCACCACAGGTAAATGCTGAGAACAGACAGATCCAACCTTCACCCATCACGGTGGGTAATGTTGTGAACACCTTCAGGGTTCTGGGTTCCTACTTACAGGATCCTCTTCCCTGGACCTGTAGAAGACTCTGCCAGAAAACTTTTCGTGCAACTTTATATTTGTGCCCCAAAGTGCTGGATCCCAGAGCCCAGCCCTCAAAGAGAGACATTACAGGCAAAACCTAATTTCTTCTTTCACGAGGCCTGGGTACCATCCATCTTAGGCGTATTTATTGGCCCAAGGTATGGATCCGGTTGTATAGCTCCTAGGCCCCCGCAGAAACCATCAAACAGAGCTCTCTTCTTAGCACATCTTCAACTTGACCAACCACCTTAGACACTGGTGAAAAAACTGAGGTACTCTCCATATGGGAGGGGTTATATAGGGGAGGAACTCGCCTTGTAATTAGGGTTTTCAGTGTCCAACTTAGTAATTATCAAAGGCTCTGTGTCCCGTGATGTATGAACAAGAAATGGTAAGCATAAAGTCCAGTTTACACATTACGTTTGCTTTGCATCAAAAATTATACCCTATGCCGCTTTCTTGGTGCTTCAAAGAGTCTCCAAAACCTCCCTAGAAGTCTATAACAAAGTTTGTTAGCAGCGCCTTCTGCTTTTGTGAGGCTTCTATTCAGCTTTAGCTTTGCTTTGCTTTGGAGGTATTGCAGGTATGAGATATCACGGGATGCACTGGGAGACCAACAAGCGAACCGGAAAGACGTCATCAGCAGTCACTTCCGGTTCATGTGCATATATACCAGAAGCTTCTGATGCAGATGTCACAACTGGTATGCAGCATGGCACAGCAGGAAGGTGAGCGGGGTCTGGACTTTAGCGGAGCAACTAGCAGATGACACGTGTGGTGTGCAACATGGGAATGCTATAGCAGAACGTGAGTGGGGATCTGGGAGAGAGGACTCACCAGCAGGGAATCAGCGGAGCTGGGGGACCAGAGCAGGAGGCACGAACAATATCACATGTGGTGTGCAGCATGGGAGAAATATAAAAGGAGGTGAACAGGGACCAGAGAGAGAGACAAGGATCAGTAGAGCTGGGGGTTACCACTAAGCGGGGGATCAGCAGAGCTGGAGGTTACTACTAATCGGGGGATCAGCAGAGCTGGGGCTCACTACTGAGCGGGGGATCAGCAGAGCTGGGGGTTACTACTGGGCAGGGGATCTGCTGAATTAGAGTAATAATGAACTGGAAATCTGCTGAACAGGGGTACTAATAAGCTTGGATCTGCTGAGTGGGGATACTACTGAGCTGGGATTGTACTTAGCCTCTTTAAACAAAAACGAAAATCAATACACACACAGGGCATTTGTCAGGCTTAATTAAAGCTTCACAAAAGCATAATTGAAGCATCACTGAAGCATCAAAAACACATAAAAAAAACATGTTGAGTGTGCCTTAATGTGTGTTGAAGCAAGTGTAAATGAACCCTTACTCAGATCACTAAAAAAAAAAACTGCACAGCTAAAAAGGAAAGGAAGCTATTTACACAACTTTATTTTCTTGGGTTTACATACACTTTAATTTAGGGGAAGTGAACAGCCAAAAAATCAACCTCGTCTCTCTAAGATTCCTGCAAAGATAACTGATTGATTAGCTAGCAATGTATAGATTCATTAAAGCTATCCATGCAAAGTTGTTTAGTGTCATGTTCCTGCTGGAGACTGAGTTGGTGAGGGTCTTCTCTTGCACCTCCTGTCAAACACCTTTGGAAGTGGTGACCAGGAATAGGAGGACACAGATGGGCCGTTGTCGCAGGCAGTAAGGACTCTGAGTGGAGGTCGGGGTTGTAAACCAGTTAATTGTAGATCACTTGGCAGGAACCAGATGCAGGGACTTCGAGGCACCAGGGCAGATGACAGGAACATAGTAAAGACAGGAGCCAAGGTCAGTAACAAACAGGCAGTGAGGTTTCAATTCATAAAACAGTCGATACAAGGGATAAAAGCCAAGGTCACTGACAGGTGGGCAGCAGAGGTATAAGGCACAAGACAGAAAGCAGAATATGTCGGCTGAGTTCACAATGGGTAGGCAAAGGTACACAGGTAGGTCAGAAGGCAAGCCAGGTTGTATACAGGAAGGCAGAATTAGCTGGACAAGTACTGCAATGTTTTCATGTTACGTGCCATCACCAGTGCCAAGTGTGCATGCATGGTAAACACACCTAATGCATGTTCTACAGTCACTCTGTGCACTGGGCCACATGCAATAGTATGCGCATGTGTCTACACTGTGTATTGGATTATTTCCTTACAATAGGTAAGATATACAGTAAGGTTGCCATCAAACCCCAAACAGTCCCTGTTTTAAAAGAGAGGTGTGTCCCCAGTATACAAACAAGTGATGTCCCCCATCTGTGCCCAGGCCATAACTTCCAATGTGTGATAGAGAACATGTTTAAAAACTTTCCGCTATCAGTAGAGCTGCATCTACAACAGCCAGCTTTGTGTGTTACTTACCCCTAACCCCTGCACTCTATGTGTTACACACGCCTGACCCTTGCACACTGTGTGTTATGCACTCCTGAACCCTGCACTGTAAGCATTATGCACTCTTGATCCAGAGGCGAGTAGGCTCAAGTTTTTTTTAACCATACCCCTTAAATCTCCTCCCACTGTTCACGCTATATGACTACTCCCACCATTCACAATTGTTATGCTATGCGTACTGTATTGTTCCTCTTCTCTGGGTGTCCAAGGTCTTTCACAATCCTAGCAATGAGTCCTCCTCTATCTAGTGCTCCTGGCAGCCATGTTAGGGATGGCATAAAGTAAGAATAACAGGCGCCACCCCAAAATTGGTGCTGCTAGAGCCAATCATGCATGCGTTTTAACCTTCTCCCTACCCCCTGCTCAGCTATATTGATTTTTGGTGATTTTATAGGTATGGCTACAAATAGGGGTGCAGTTTTGGGGTGTGGCTTAAAATGGGCATACTCAGTAGGTTGACCTGTATTTATCGGCGTATAACACACACTTTTTTCCCCTGAAAATCAGGGGAAAATCGCGGGTGCGTGTTATACGCCGATCCCCCGCCGATTGCAAGCTTTTCGGCCGCTCTCAGCGGCTTTTAGATTTTCTCGGCGGCTTTGAAAATGGCGCCGCTGTTCTCGCCCGCTTTCGGCCATTCTCGGCGGCTCTCGCCTGCCTTCGCCCATTCTCGACGGCTCTCGGCCGCTTTCGGCAATTCTCGGCGGCTTTCGCCCATTCTCGACGGCTTTCGGCCGCTTTCGCCCATTCTCGGCGCCTCTCGCAGTCCCGCGGGAGCCGCTGAAAGCCGAGTGCGTCCGAGAGCGGCCGAGAGCGGCCGAGAATGGCCGAAAGCGGCCGAGAACGGCGGCGCCATTTTCAAAGATGCACAGACTACAGATGGACACTAACAAGGCTGCAATGGGGGACAAGGCTGCAATGGGGGACAAGGCTGCAATGGGGGACAAGGCTGCAATGGGGGACCAGGCTGCAATGGGGGACAAGGCTGCAATCAGGGACAACACTACAGATGGACACTGACAAGGCTGCAGATGGACACTGATGAGGCTGCATTGATGGGCATTTAAATGTAAGTTTTTTTCCTTAAACTTTAATCCTAAAAGTTTTTTTCCTTAAAATTCCCTCCTAAACTTGGGGTGCGTGTTATACGCCGGCGCGTGTTATACGCCGATAAATACGGTAATTCATCCACTCCTGACTAATGAATATCTTGCATCCTTGATACTAAGGGCACATTTACATGGGCAAATCTACCCATAGAGCATGAAAAGCTGTTTGTTTATCCATTCCGAACAATGCGGAGCCTGTTTTTGTCAATGGAGATGGAGCAAGTGTATGGGCTCAACCGCAGCTCCAATTTTGACTGACATGCAGGAATGGGGTTTATTAATTAGTTAAATTAATAATTTTATTTGGTTTAAAGACCTTGGGACTTGCCTAATATCCATGTCTAAATATAATTGAGAAGTTTCCTTCTGGGATTACAATGGAAACTATTTGCATTACACGGAGAACATTACATGTCAATGACACATAATTATAACTTGCAAATTACGTAAAGGTTATGTAAATGTGTAAAATACCGATCTGAAAATTACATACAGAATGTATTAACTGAAATGGTTGTGCATTTATTGTGATTATTACCTTTTATGGACACACAGCCTGTGTTATATTTAGCTTTTTGTCTATAATAATATATTTAAAGCATTTATCCACCTCCTGGACTGAAATAATATTTACTGCTGGTAACACCCTAATAACTCCAGCTCCCTGTTGGGGAGTAATATTTTATTCTACCCTTATATTTGACTCCCCTTAAGGCCTCATTCACATGGGCACATAGACCTGTACCTTCTTGTGGAGGGTTGAGTTTATGTGCCCACATTGTCCGCCCTGTACAGATGTAAACACTGGCATGTGCATGAAGATCTGTACAACTGCATCTCTCGACCTATCATTGATTAAAACAGACTGGCTTCATGCGGCTGCAGAGATCACCTCCCTGGGTCACATAAACACAGCCCTCGACCCAGTACTCAATTTTGAGGGGGGGGGGGTTGGCAAACAAACCTGGCATTACCCTATCCTTAGCTGTCAATCTTGATGAGCCAGTGTTTGGGGGAGATCACAAAGCCCCCGGGTTGATGCTGTTGCTTGGCTCTGGGCGGCCTCCTCCTGCTGTTGCTGCAGTAGAGGTGCGGGGAGGAGGATTTGGTGTTGTTGCTGGATCCAGGGTAGGGGTCCTGGAAGAGTCTGTTGCTGACCCTCCACTGGCTGCTCCTCACATCACATGGCCCACAGCTTTCGGAGGGAAGAGCTGGGCCATTGCTTCTCCTCCCAACCAAACAGGAAGCGGGTCCTGAGAACCGATTGGCCGAGAGTCCTAAGGCTCCCTAGCCAATCGAGTCTCAGGACCCGCTTCCTGATTGATGAGGAGAAGCAGGAAGACATTAGCGAATAATAATTCGCTAATGTCACACAACTGGGTAGGCTCAGAGCGCAGTGCTCTGAACCCCAAGCCCACCCCTTTTGAAGCCAGTTAGAGCCTCAGGTTCTAATCATGTGCTTAAAAAAAAAAAAACCCACATTGAAATCTATGTGTCCGGCACCCTGCATGGAGATTAGGGGCCGGGCGCATGGATTAGGGGGAGCTGCGCCCCTGCATCCCTTATGAGCGAGCTGCCAATGCCACGACCAAAGGCAGGGTGTCTTCAAGCTTAATCATTCTAATAAAACGCTTGCCATATATAGATCCAAATTTCAGTGAATGAATGCCATTAGTTGTAGCAATAAGGCTACATTTACATGGCTGCACAAGGACAGCAAGAGGTAGATCAGCAGATTCTTGCCTATGGTTCTAAGCACTGCATGTACAAACTGTGTGCAACCAACAGCATCTGTCAGTGGCAGTGCTGCTTTAGTATGCATGTAACTCCTCTTATGAGCAGTTACATGCGAATAGGGCCTGTGAGTGACTGCTGTTGCTGCAGTAGAGGTGCGGGGAGGAGGATTTGGTGTTGTTGCTGGATCCAGGGTAGGGGTCCTGGAAGAGTCTGTTGCTGACCCTCCACTGGCTGCTCCTCACATCACATGGCCCACAGCTTTCGGAGGGAAGAGCTGGGCCATTGCTTCTCCTCCCAACCAAACAGGAAGCGGGTCCTGAGAACCGATTGGCCGAGAGTCCTAAGGCTCCCTAGCCAATCGAGTCTCAGGACCCGCTTCCTGATTGATGAGGAGAAGCAGGAAGACATTAGCGAATAATAATTCGCTAATGTCACACAACTGGGTAGGCTCAGAGCGCAGTGCTCTGAACCCCAAGCCCACCCCTTTTGAAGCCAGTTAGAGCCTCAGGTTCTAATCATGTGCTTAAAAAAAAAAAAACCCACATTGAAATCTATGTGTCCGGCACCCTGCATGGAGATTAGGGGCCGGGCGCATGGATTAGGGGGAGCTGCGCCCCTGCATCCCTTATGAGCGAGCTGCCAATGCCACGACCAAAGGCAGGGTGTCTTCAAGCTTAATCATTCTAATAAAACGCTTGCCATATATAGATCCAAATTTCAGTGAATGAATGCCATTAGTTGTAGCAATAAGGCTACATTTACATGGCTGCACAAGGACAGCAAGAGGTAGATCAGCAGATTCTTGCCTATGGTTCTAAGCACTGCATGTACAAACTGTGTGCAACCAACAGCATCTGTCAGTGGCAGTGCTGCTTTAGTATGCATGTAACTCCTCTTATGAGCAGTTACATGCGAATAGGGCCTGTGAGTGACTGCAGATGCAGGCAGTGTGCATGCAGGGTTGGTGTTTCTGCTGAGTTCTGGCCACAGACAATCTGGCATTAGTTATTTGTTTGTATGCGGCCAATGGTCATAGTACAGAGTGCTGCTATGTCCAGAGGTGGCATGTAGCACCTATGCTGCCATAGGAGTGAAGCCTATTTTAGCCATAAAGGGCTGGCACAATATTAAGAGCCATGGTTTCTCAGTAAAATTTAATTTGTCAACAAACAAGAGGTAATATACTTGTAAATTGTATCATCAGGCTGATGACAAACATTGTGATGGCTATAGCATACTTAGGAAACGCTTTCAGAATGCACAAATATTGAATCATGGGCCCAGTGTTTTAATAATCAATTGTGATTGATAGATTGTTAATGCTTTATGGTTGATGTCTCTCTCACCATTCCTCTAGTCCTTAGTACTTTCCCCATTAGTACATGTAGCCAGGTGCTGGGCTTTAGCAATATGGAGAGACATTGCCTATTATTATTCTTCTCTCCCTCTACTGAGATACTGATGTTATGCTGCACCATTCACCTCCAGCCAGCAGGGGGAGAGCTAAGGCCAAGCAAGCCTATAGACTTCTATGTACAGTGCTGAGAATCCTGGGTGTTCAGCTTGAGAATAATAAAATGTTAAAAAATTTAAAGCGCCCGTCCCCCTATGTGCACACAAAAATGTGAATGCATTTGTAGGTCCCTTTGATCGCACCACACATGTGAGGTATCATTGCGAGCAGCAGAGTGAGAGCATTAATTCAAGTTAATTTAAATTCATGTTAGGTATCTATCTACTTGGCGTAACATCATCTTTTATATTTTACCAAAAGTGGGTATTATATTGTGTTTTTGTGTACCAAAATTAATTAAGGTGCATTTTTTCCTAGAAATTTGCATGTAAAAAATGACTGTGCAAATATCATATGACATAAAAAAATGCAACAGCCACCATTTTATTTTCCAGGGCCTCTACTTTGAAAAGATATATAAATGTTTTGGAGTTCCTAGTAATTTTCTAGGGAAAAAAAAAAATAATCAGATTTGAACATTGTGACAGACTCACCCGGGATAGAGGCTTTTGGAGGGGACTGAATGCAAGCCTCTTGCCGACCGATTATGGGCCCTGGCATTTGGGGGAACAGTGCTCTTTGTGAGCTGTATGCCTGGGAACCCTTGAGGTGGTATTACTGTATTTTCGGGTCCTGGTCCCCCAGGACACACAGACTCTGGGGACCCTGTGTATGCCATATGGGAAATGGTGACTTGGAGGGTATGTCTTGGATTGCTTAAAATGGGATAGTAATATTTATCCCCAATATCTCCCAGGATATATATGTAAAGACTATTATTGGTTTGTTTGATTCTGAACTCAACATGTTAATTGAGTGAGCTGATCACATTGGCCTCCAGGACTGGCTAGGAGACGAACAGTCTACTCCTACTATAGTTTGCTGATGGCTAGGCTGAGGAGGGGGGCTTCCTCCAGCAGCCCCCCTGCTGATAAGACTGATTCATACTGTTGGGATACATACTGTGAGGAGATGCTGGTGTCATCAACTCCAACTACCTGTCTTGTTGTCTGCTATAATGTGTTTAATGTAAATGAGTCTAGTCTGGCTCACCACAGGTTCTAAGGGTATTCCACACATTGTTGTTTGTTCTAATTAACCCTGTGTTGATGTTTATGGTAATGTCTATTGAATAGTCATAGTCTGGGTAAATGATTTAGTAAACTAGCTCATGTTAATTAGGTTATAGTTGTATTGTTAGAGGAGGTTCCAACGGCATATAAAGTCTTGTCATTTTGATTCTAAATAAAACAGTCCATGTTAGCAGTGAAGCAAGTGTCGCCTTGTTTTGTTCTTGGGAGCGGTTGGAATATCGGATATCTGTATGCAGACTGGGAGGAAGTAGTATATTGACGGAAGCAGTCAAGTGGAGTGTGGGACGTTCCGTTACATTGGTGGCAAGCAGCGTGACGCTTCCTGCAGTCTGGGACATCCAAGCTTCCACCTGGATCCAAGGTCCAAGAGGGAGAGAAGAGGTACAGATACCAGCCGCCATGGAAGAGGAATTAAAAAGGAGGTTGCGAGAGATGCAGAAACAGCACAGAGGACCAGTATCAGAGCAGGTCCTGCTGGGATGGTTTGTTTCTATCCACTGTGAACTCTGGAAGGAAGCGCTAGCCTGTGAGCAGCGACACCAGGGAAAAGTTCTCCCCTCCATCGAGGAAAGGTACTGGTCGCAGTATGGATTGCAGGTTCTGTTTTTGGGAGGAAAACCGAACAAGGAGCAGAGAGCGGAATTAGGCAGGCTGGTCTGGACAGAGATGCGGCTGGATGAGAGCTACAGAGCCCTCCGGTGGCATGTATCCCAAGCATGCCCTTGGATAGCAGATGATAGCCCAATGGAAGGCTTTGGCTACGGCGGCCTGGGACTGTTGTATGTGAATCTGACAGGGGACCCTAACTTTGGGAGTGATTTGGAGTGTCGGTTGGACGAAATAATGGATTACAGAGAACAGCTACTGAACGTTTCGGAAGTGCACTGGGCACTGGAAGATATAAAGTTTCTGGCCGTTCAGGAATGTGAGCTGGAGATCGCCTACAGACGGCTGCTAGACTCTGCTCAGCGCGGGGGCTGGGCTCCCTTTGCCTGGGACTATCAGGAAATACCAGTTGACAACTCTGAAATCCTGGCTGAAGAGTCGACAATGTGGCAGAGTAACAGTGAGCTTTGCCAACCTGCCCCTGCAGCTATGGACGCGGAGGTCTTATGGTGGATGGAGCAAGTGCTGACTGACCTTGATGAATCTGTTTCTGCATTGGATGATCTTGGATGGTGGAATGTGCCTGTCCAGCAGAATGCCAGAGAATCAGCAGTGAAAAATCTGGAGATCGCAATCCCCAAAGCTGAAGTGATGACAACAGGGCAGAGCTCTGCTAACCTCTGCCCATTACTGATAGCATCTTCTGGGTTCCACAGACAGGAAAGGGTGAACCTTTATCCCCAGACACCAGTTGCAGAGACAGGGGATTTGATAGACTTTTCTGCTGAGGAAGAACAACCAGGTGAGCCTCCAGCAGAAGAAGAGCTGTTATTAGGGCCAAACTTCACTGTGCTCTGCCCAGCACCAACAGCAGTATCTGTGGAGTCAGAAGGAACTTCCCCAGCTGAAGCGCTGGCCAGCGGACAGAGGGTCCAAGACCTCTGCCCCACATCTGTGGCGGTTCAAGAGGCTCAGGGTAAAAAGGAGGTGGTCACTTCCCAGCAGCAGATCAGGATACAGGGGGAGAAGGGAGAGGAGGTGTTCGTCGTGCCTCCCCAACTGTTGGCCAGGGTGGAGGAATCGGTCTTTCCTCCCCAGCAAAGATCCGTGCACCTGGGAAACAGTACCACAGACATATCGTCCCAACAGCCAGATGAGGCAATGGAAAAGGAAGCAGCTGGCTCACCTCCCAGATGGCAGTTACACAGTTTGGGAGTGGAGGAAGCCAGCCTCCTGCACCAACAGTTAGCCAGAGCGGAGGATGTGGAATCCCCAGCAGAAGTGATGGTAACAGGGCAGAGTGCTGCTGGCCTCTGCCCTCATCTAACAGAAGAGGAAGTTCCTGTGATAGTGGATGGGCCTTTGGTCTCCACTGACACAACCCCAGAAAATGGTGTGACACTGAGACAGGAGGATGTCAGCCATGCTTTGCAAGCACTGTGGGATTTTCACCTACTAAAAGAGCATGGGATTTCAGTCCCCACTTGTATACCCCAGGGATGCTGGGCAGTCGGCCCAGATCCCCAACAGCATGATGGAGTGAGCCCAGTCACCCTGTCTTCTCTCCAGCGGCTGAAAGGACTCTAGGGAGAAGGGTCAGTCCAGGCCTGTCCCCAGTGGCGGGCATGTTCGCTGAGAGAGGCAGAGGTTGGCTGGGTAAGTAATGCTCTGTTTGGAACAATTTGTTTGGGGTACTGTGTGGGTACAGGCATTAGGGGACTGGAACTTTGGAATAACTTCAGAGTAAATCCGTCTGGGGTCTCCTCCTGCGTTAGTCATCTGCCGACAAGGGAGTAATGTGACAGACCTAGCCAGGACAGAGGCTTTTGGAGGGGACTGAATGCTAGCCTCTTGCCAACCGATCGTGGGCCCTGGCATTTGGGGGAACGGTGCTCTTTGTGAGCTGTATGCCCGAGGACCCTTAAGGGGGTGTTACTTTGGATACAGGTCCATATCCCTCCCAAGAAACACAGACTCTGGGAACCCTGTATTTGTCATATTACATAGAGTGACTGGTTCATACTGTTGGAACCTTAAGACTACTTTTCCAACATCCTCGAGTTGTCCGTTCGGGGTCCCACTGTGGCTGTTGGACTGTTTCCCAGGGGGGAGTATTGTCATGAACCTTGGAATACTGGATTGTCATGAAGCTTGGAATACTGAAGTATTTCTCCTTTTATTCTATTACGCAGTGGGGGGGTCTTCTGTCCTGTCTTAAGGCTATCCCCCTCCAGACGGCTCCATGGTCTGAAAGGAAGGCATTGTTCTGTGTTTGACCATTTGTTTATGTACTTTAATTACCCCCTGGGGCTTCTCTGTGTCATTACACATATCAGTCCTCCTATTCAAGCTATCGGACCAATCCTTGCTGACCCTGTTTCAAGTCCTCATTTGCATGGCCAAGAGGACCTAATTGAAGACTATAGTGTACTTTACAATTGACCAATAGGAAAGTGGGGGCGGGGTGTTCAAACTGCTGTGTATAAACGTGTGTTGTGTGCATCAATAAAAAGAAGATCCCTGTTTGAACTTACATACAGCCTGCCTGGTGTTTTGTTCTGAGCTATCACAACTGGATTAGAACGGCACATAGCTGTAGTTCGAATCCCGGAGCATTGGATGGCCGAACCATCAGACGTTGCGATCTGCAATCTGATTCTATAGCCGCAGAGGAGTGTCAGGAGAGTGGAACCGAGCGAGCAGGGGCTCGTTACAAACATGTATGGGATAAATGTTAGAATTGGCCTGGGCGACAAGCGGTTAAAGGAAATCTACACTTTAATTTCATAGCATCAGCATTGTAATAGCAAAATAACAATAGTTTTATTTGACAATCCAATAAAAGCTTACTTAAAAAAAAAAAAAAAAAATCTCCTCTCGTGTTGTAAGTTCTCTTTTCACATCTCCTGGATTCCCTGCATGATTCGCAGCTTCTCCTCTGTTTACTTTCAATTTCTAAGGACTACATATCCCATGGTACATTGCTACCTGCAAGCACTGCAAGTACTGACTTCGCCTCCTGAAACTCCTCCGCTCAGCACCTCTGTAGATCAGAAGGCAGGCTCTGCGAAATGTGTGACACAGCAGTGCCTACTCACAGGGCATAATGAATACGTATCACAGAATTCAAGGAGGTAAATGTGTGGAGATTTTAACAAAGTAAGTTTACAAACTTCAAGATTGCTCCGATTAATAGGAGAAGGCTAAAAATAACTAAAATACAATGTAGAAATGAATATATGATTTTACATTTTTACCATAGACATAGCTCCGAACCCCTGATTTGGAACAAAGTCCCTCTTTCCTCTTCATTTGTCCCTAATTTTTGTCTGATAGTTTTATATAAAATGCACTTTTTATCTTGCAAAAATTTTTTTTATAGTTTTCCAGTGCCAAATCTTTCATCTAAATTGCTGCATTTGTAACCTTTAAAAGCCAATATAAAAGGAATAGTAGTGGTAAATTAAAAAAATAACTTGTGGGTTTAATTAATCTTTTTTTCTTTAATTCTTAAGTGGGCATGGCAGTGTGTCCTATGCATACATACTTTTGCTAATAGGTGCCCCTCGTTCCCATCTCAAAAAGTTGGGACCACCTAGCAACCAATCACCTGGAAAGTTAACTCCGGAAGCTCCCGCTGTCTTATCGGTGCTGCTGTGTGTCTCTCCCATGTTCTCATTCAGCTTCCTGCTCCCTGCTCTGCTCTTACTTAAAGCAGTTGTATACCCGCAAACTAAAAAAAAAAAAAAAAAACTTGTAAGGCAAAAGTATAATGAGCTAGTATGCAGCATACTAGATCATTATGAAATACTTACCTTAGAACAAAGCGCCCGCATCACATCCCTGACATTTTCCCCTCAGCGTTTCTTCCGGGTTCATGGCTCCGGCACTGTGAGTGGCCAGAGCTGCGATGATGTCCTCCGTTCCAGCACGATACGCCGGACCTTCACTGCGCATGCACCGCTCACCCTGCTGCATGCAGGGTGAATATCTCCTAAACCGTGTAGGTTTAGGAGATATTTATTTTACCTACAGGAAAGCCTTATTATAGGCTTACCTGTAGGTAAAAATGTAAAAAAGGGGTATACAACCGCTTTAAAATGTCAGCGGCCGGGTCAAATTCATCACGTGCACTGACGGGCCAGACATTTAGCCGTAGGTTGTCGACCCCTGGTTTATGTTTTAAGATGCATTGTCAATCAAAAAAAAAAAAAATTTTTTATTTTATTTGTTTTACACTTTTTTGTTTACAATCGTCCCCCTCAGCAAGTAGAAAAGGATACAATGTATCTTTTTGTCCATCCATTTAGGGGTCCTTTCACACTGGGGTGGTTTGCAGGCGCTAATGCGCTAATAATAGCGCCTGCAAACCAACCCGAAACAGCCGATGCTGTCTCTCCAGTGTGAAAGCCTGAGGGCTTTCACACTGGAGCGGTGCGCTAGCAGGATGGGGAAAAAAAAAACCTGCTAGCAGCATCTTCGGAGTGATGAAGGAGCGGAGTGTATACCGCTCCTTCACCGCTCCTGCCCATTGAAATCAATGGGACAGCGCGGCTACACCGCCGGCAAAGGTGGTTTTTAACCCTTTCTCGGCCGCTAGCGGTTGTAAAACCGCCCCGCTAGCGGCCGAATACCGACGGTAAAGCTCCACTTACTATAGCGGCGCTTTACCGCCGACGCTGCCCCCGCCCCAGTGTGAAAGGGGCCTAAGAGAAGAAAGTGTGCAGGGGTGGACTGTACAGTGAAGGACCATTGTGGTAGACAACCACAGGCTATCACAACAGTCATGTGATCAAGACTACTCCTGACTTCCAATTGTTAATACGAGAACAGGAGCTGTCGGTGACAGCTTAGTTACTGTCCTGATATGCATCATGTCTGTTCAGCATGCTCCCAGCACAAACACTGATACACACATATCGGTGTGAAGAAGAAGACCACTTCAATGTGTACGCATGGTGGGAAGTAGTTGCAATAGATCTAAACCCTAACTAGCTGAGTTTACCAAAGCACTGTGTATCATAAAAATAGCTTTTTCCTATAAAAATATTGTGTTCATCTTTTTGTATCTCAGTGCTGTTGATCTCTTCCAGCCTTGATTTCTATGTGTACTTGCTTCAGTGTCATTGCTTTAGACCAATTTCCTATTAGTGATAATATTGGGCCATATCTGTGCAATCTGTGTCACCCCATTTGTAGTATCCCCCAGGGGCGTATGTGACAGGGTGACAATGCTGGAGCACAACTAGGAGACAGCTGTCACCCTATAACAGGAAGTGCTTGAACATGGGCTTTCATAGCAGGATCTCCAGTGGTATTTAATGAAAGCTGTAAGATTGAAAACATCATGAAATTACAATAACATGTTAAAGGTTATATGAAATTTTAATGATTGGATTTATCTACATTAACAATACATTTTTGATGAAACTGCACATCAGACTCAACACTGGAATAAACAAAAAAAAAACAGAAGTGTAATAGCACTACAGTGAAAAAATGTAATAAGGAGCTGCCAGCACCGCAAATGACAATTGCAGGTAAAATAAGTGGGAAAAAGATGGTGCAGCACTAGTGACAATTGAAATTAATCAAATGAAAAATGTGGGTGAACTAAAGTGCATAGAAAACCTTAAATAACATCTTATTATATCAAAGCCATGATATTTGTATATCAAGTGAAAAATTTCACAAAATTCCAAAATGAAAATATATGAGTGCAATATTATGACAATGCTGTTGCAGTGATTAAACAGACAAATGCAGTGCACATATAAATATAGTGAACAGCTTAATACAGACTAAATATAAAAATGGAAATAGAATTATAGTAAAAACAAATGAAAAAAAGTCCACTGAGTGACAAAAAAGTCTTTGATAGATGATAATATCTTTAAATATGTATATCTTAATGCCCCAACTAATGATTTTCAAGCCACCGCTGAACGTGCATGAGAAAGGAAAGATGGAGCACCACCACCGATAACACTGAGGCTTACCGGAGTGTATGGATTCAATAGGACATACGCCCCATAAATCATTCAAACTTGTCAGTGATTCTACACCAAAGATTGAAGAGCCCAAATGGATATAGACGTTGAAACAATTGGATAAGTAGTAATTCCAAATCTTCTCACATTGGCCACAGTCAACAAGAAAGGAGGCTCCAAGATGTATATGTCATATGG
This sequence comes from Lithobates clamitans, assembly GCA_037952925.1. Lineage (NCBI taxonomy): Eukaryota > Metazoa > Chordata > Amphibia > Anura > Ranidae > Lithobates > Lithobates clamitans. The sequence goes on from JBBGZY010001470.1 coordinate 1,141,909, forward strand.
ATTCACATATTCACATATGAATAGCCAAAAGGAAATACAAAATGCACATAGCGTGAATCCACAAAATGTATTGATAAAAAAATGAATATTGATAAAAAAAAATTGATAAAAAAAATTATATTAATATTGTTAAAAAAATGAAAAGTTTACACACACATTTTGAAGAGATAAAACAAGCGCTTGTTATTTGATAAAATAACACAATGGGAACAGTAGGCTCGATTCAACGCGTTTCATCCACAAAGATATCGTCTGGGGTGTCATCCCACTGCGTGTATTATATATATATATATATATATATATATATATATATATATATATATATATATATATATACACATACATATACATACACACACACACATATATACATATATACACACACACACACATACACATTTATACACACAAACACACATACATACACACACACACAAACACTAATTAGGACAAGCAAACCTGGGCATGCTTGTCCTAATTAGTGTTGTATGTCCAATGTAAACAAAGATGGTGGCCTGGCTTGATTTTCAAACCTCACTGTGGTATCATCCGAACGTATGAAAACAGGAAACGGAAGCGACACGTGCCGCTCCAAGCCTCACTCTGAAGAGCTGAGGATGAAGCGAATCAACTAAATAGAAACCAAAAATGACTAAAATTAAAAGTTAATTATTAAAACCAATACAATAAGTCCTCACATACTGTGTTAGCCGAAACTAGAGCGGAGACTGAATTAAGAAAAGAATGACGTATATAACACAACGGAAGTGCATGGTGGAACGCACATCTGGCCGGGTCCAAGCCTCACTATAGATAGCTGAGAATAAACAGACCCACTATATGAGACCCGGAAGTGACGGCGACTTATAAAAAACTGGAAGTAGTGTCTGGAACGCAAGGCAGCCGGCTCCAAGCCTCATTTTGATTAATCGAGGCCTATGCGGACCTGATTACTATATTATAATATAAATAAACAATGCGTCCCATTAAATATTATAATAAAAACTAAATATAAATAAAAAACGCAGTATGTTGAAGGCTTTTATAGTAATATCGCATACGCCAGGCAACTTATACATATAGAATTAATTGTATGTGCCCTCAATAGTTATTTCTCTGCAAAAAACATTCATATGGGAGTAGAAAGTCTAAACATGTATAAGATAATAATAATGAATCATTTTATTTGGTTATTATTGATTAGTGCACATATTGATTTAATTGATGCAATCAATACATCCAAACCTAAAATAAAAAACGGATTAAATAACTAGGTGCATATATAGCTCTGACCAAAAGGTCAGTGTAAAAGCTAGAAATTATATGTATGGATACATATACCGTATATACTCGAGTATAAGTCGTTCCGAGTATAAGTCGAGGCCCTAATTTACCACAAAAAAAATGGGAAAAACTTAATGACCCGAGTATAAGACGAGGGTGAGAAATGCACAGCTACTGTTAGTGGAAAAGAGGGTCAAACAATGCCAATTTGCAGCATCACTGTTCCCATTTGCATGCCTCACTGTGCCCATTTGCAGCCATAGGTCCCCTGAACTTCAAACTCAGTAGTTAAGGGTTCCTAGATGCCCCCTAGCTGCAGCCAAAATTTGGGGTCTCTGAACCCAAAGGGTCCCGAAATGACATTGCTGCAGATGGACACAGTTGACCAAATTTGGGGCCCCGTATCTCGGGGCCACTTAGGGCTAGGAACCCCAAATTTAGTGTGCAAACCCAGTGGAACTAGCACCATAAAATTTCCAAAGCTGGGGTTTCTAGCACCAAGTGGCCCCGAGATACAGGGCCCCAAAAATCAGTTCAGAAAATGTCAAGCACTTTTCTACAGCAGAGAATGACATTTTCCGAACCGGTTTTGGGGCCCCATATCTCAGGGACACTTGGTGCTAGGAACCCCAGCTTTGGATATGTTATGGTACCAGTTCCACTGGGTTTGCACACCAAATTTGGGGTTCCTAGCACCAAGTGGCCCTGAGATATGGGGCCCCAAACTCGGTTCAGAAAATGTCAAGCACTTTTCTGCAGCAGAGAATGACATTTTCCGAACCGATTTTGGGGCCCCGTATCTCGGGGCCACTTAGTGCTAGGAACTTCAGCTTTGGATATGTTGTGGGACCAGTTCCACTGGGTTTGCACACCAAATTTGGGGTTCCTAGCACTAAGTGGCCCCGAGATACGGGGCCCCAAAGTCAGTTTGGAAAATGAAATTTTTTGCTGCAGAAAAGTGCTTGACTCGAGTATAAGTCGAGGGGGGCACTTTCAGCACAAAAAAATGTGCTGAAAAATTCGACTTATACTCGAGTATATACGGTATATCTTAATTAGTGTAAAATTTGAAATTTGGTCGTAGTAACTTGGACGTTCAGAAAGTAGCCTGTCAAGTTGCCAAAAAAAGAAGGTCTGACAGGAGGATTGTTAATATTAGGTGTCAAACCTTCCTTTTTTGGCAACTTGACAGGCTACTTTTCGTGTAAAAAATGCAAAGTCTGAAGATATAACGTTCTTGGTAGAAATAAAACCACAGAGTTTAGATCTACCATTACAATCAATCTTACCCCATTAAAAGGTTCTGTACTTGTTCTACAAAGAGTGTGGTATATTTACTGACTTGCCCTTGTGGCAAGCAGTATGTCGGCCGTACCATCAGGTCATTCACGACCAGAGTTAGTGAACATATTAGCAAAATTAAGGAAGGTAGCATTAAACATACAGTCCCTCGTCACTACAATGAGTTTCATAATAGAGACCTCAGTGGTACAGAGTTTGTAATTATAGATTCATACATCCCTCCCTGGAGGGGAGGAGCTATCATCAGGGGAGTCTCCCGTCTCAAGACTTTTTGGATTTATGAACTACAGTCCCACTCCCCCCCAGGGAATCAATGTAGAATGGGACATCAATTCTTTTATAAATAAAGCATAGAGGTTTACTACCTTATTCTATTATTTGTATAATATAGATGCTCTTTAAGATTATGAGTGCTAAATACATATTTTTTATCTATTTAGCATTGAAATTTTGCTGGATTTTTTATGGATTCCACATTTTAGTCATTAGGGCGATGCCATTTCATAAATTATTTTCGGTGGTGTTTTTTTTTGTTTGTTTTTTTCCTTTCTTAATTTAAATGATTCTATACATTTTTGAATCGGTTTTCAATGTGATTTGTCAGCATTTGTATTTACATCGTATTATACTTTGTTAGGATTCAACCCAGTGCGACCAAATTCCAAATTTTACACTAATTAAGATATACATGTATCCATACATATAATTTATGACTTTTACATTGACCTTTTGGTCAGAGCTTCATATGCACTTAGTTTTTTAATCCGCCTTTTATTTAAGTTTGGATGTATTGATTGCATTGATTTAAATCAATGTGTGCACTAATCAATAATAACCAAATAAAATGATTTATTGTTATCATCTTAGACATGTTTAGACTTTCTACTCCCATATGAGAGTTTTTTTTGCAGAGAAATAACTATTGAGGGCACATACAATTAATTCTATATGTATAAGTTGCCTGGCGTATGTGATATTACTATAAAAGCCTTCAACATACTGCGTTTTTTATTTATATTTAGTTTTTATTTTCATTTTTAATGAGACAAATTGTTTATTTTTAAAATATAGTAATCAGGTCTGCACAAGCCTCGATTAATCAAAACGAGGCTTGGAGCCGGCTGCCTTGCATTCCCGACACTACTTCTGTTTTTTTATAAGTCGCTGTCACTTCCAGGTCTCATATAGTGGTTCTGTTTATTCTTAGCTATCTATAGTGAGGCTTGGACCCGGCCGGATGTGCATTCTACCATGCACTTCCATTGTGTTATATACGTCATTCTTTTCTTAATTCAGTCTCCGCTCTAGTCCCGGCTAACATAGTATGTTTATGAGGACTTATTGTATTGGTTTTAATGCTTAACTTTTCATCTTAGTCATCTTTGGCTTCTATTTAGTTGATTAGCTTGAAGTGAGGCTTGAAACTCAAGCCATCTTTGTTTACATTGGACATACACACCAATTAGGACAAGCAGCACACACAGGTTTGTTTCCTAAATTCATGAGATAGAGATATATATATTTACACACACACACACACACACACACACACACACATACAGTGGGATGACACCCCCAGATGATATAATTGTGGATGAAACGCGTCGGCCGAGCCTACTGTCCCTACTGCGTCATGTTATCAAATAACAAGTTCTTGAAGAGAATATAACAATATCTCTTCAAAATGTGAGTGTTAACCTTTCATTTGTTATCAATAAATTTTGTGTTATGCAGATTCACGCTATGTGCATTTTCTATTTCCTTTTGGCTATTCATATGTGAATCCATATGACATTATATACATCTTGGAGCCTCCTTTCTTGTTGACTGTGGCCAATGTGAGATTTGGAATTACTACTTATCCAATTGTTTCAACGTCTATATTCGTTTGGGCTCTTCAACCTTTGGTGTAGAATCACTGACAAGCTTGAACGATTCATGGGGCGTATGTCCTATTGAATCCATACACTCCAGTAAGCCTCAGTGTTATCGGTGGTGGTGCTCCATCTTTCCTTTCCCATGCACGTTCAGCGGTGGCTTGAAAATCATTAGTTGGGGCATCAAGATATACATATTTAAAGATATTATCATCTATCAAAGACTTTTTTGTCACTCAGTGGACTTTTTTTCTTTTGTTTTCACTATAATTCTGTTTCCATTTTTATATATTTATTTTTATTATTGTTTTTTTTTCAATATTTTCGGACTTGCTTTATTTATTGTGTAAAAAATAAAAACCGCAGAGGTCATCAAATAATACCAAAAGAAAGCTCTATTTGTGGGAACAAAATGATAAAAAAATTTGTTTGGGTACAGTGTTGTATGACCGCGCAATTGTCATTCAAAGTGCAACAGCGCTGAAAGCTGAAAATTGGCTTGGGCAGGAAGGTGTCTAAGTGCCTGGTATTGAAGTGATTAATCACTGCGACAGCATTGTCATAATATTGCACTCATATTTTCATTTTGGAATTTTGTGAAATTTTTCACTTGGTATACAAATATCATGGCTTTGATATAATAAGATGTTATTTAAGTTTTTCTATGCACTTTAGATCACCCACATTTTTCATTTGATTAATTTCAATTGTCACTAGCGCTGCACCATCTTTTTCCCACTTGTAATAGCACTACACCTGATTAGATAGAAAACATAAAAGAAAAATAGCCTAATGTTTAATTTGGCTGACCTGCAGCGTACATGACCTGATTTCATTTCACCTCATGTGATGTGTGATGCTGTTTGTAGAAATGCAATCCAATAAAGCAATTATGGCAAATTTGCTGAAGGCCATGTGATTCAGGACAATCTGTCTGAACAAAGATTATATCGCAACACAGTCCAGTCCACTTTAGTCCCATGACTAGATGAAGATTGGTAGAATCTGGTTTATACAGGGAGAAAAGTGTAGCAGTCTGTCTCACAAGATATACTGTATTTTTCGCTCCATAAGACGCTTTAGAGGAGGAAAACAAGAAAAAAAATATTCAGAACCTAACGGTGTACTAAAATATTTTCCAGTGCCAAAGAGACGCAGCCTGAACCAGTGCCATAAACGCAGCCTGAACCAGTGCCATAAACGCAGCCTGAACCAGTGCCATAAACGCAGCCTGACCAGTGCCATAAACGTAGCACTACCAGTGCCATAAGCACAGCCTGACCATTGCCATAAACACAGCCTGACCATTGCCATAAACACAGCCTGACCATTGCCATAAACACAGCCTGACCATTGCCATAAACACAGCCTGACCATTGCCATAAACACAGCCTGACCATAAATGCAGCCTTACTAGTGCCATAAACACAGCCTTACCTGATGTCATCCCATCCGCCTGACAGAAGACAGAGCAGCCCGAGCGGCCGACTGCTCCGTCTTCTGTCTTAGGAACAGTGTCAGGCCGAGCCGGGAGGTCGCCCGGCGCCCACGGGGGGTTTGGATGTCTGTCCTCCGCTCTCCTGCCTCTCCTCCAGCAGTGGTGGCGGGGGGTGTTGACGGTGGCGGGGGTAGGGGGGCAGTGCCTGTGGTATATGCACACCAAAGACAATTTTCTCCCATTTTTCTGGGTGGAAAAAGTGCGTCTTATGGTGCGGAAAATATGGTACACATAAATTACAGTATTATGCATGAGGCCTTACATACCACATTTTTCAGTTCAGCTCCCCTTGAACAACTAACCCATGGAAGATTTGTTTAGATAGTTTACATTTAACATTTTCCAAGGCCATTATTTATATCCAACATGCAACCTGAATAATGGTGAAGAATTCAGCGAACATGTAGGCGATAATATATGGCCATATTCAACATTCAGACACATTTTGGGGGAAACCAGCAATTTTCTCTGCTGGATAATTTCAACTGATTGCTATTTTTTCCCTGAGATAAACTGGAATCTTGTTGCGTCTTCTCTTCTGCCTCATAAGCCAATATAAGCACTTACACATTCATCCCCCTCTACTTAATATGAACAGCATTCCTGCCAGCAGTTCTGGAATTAAAGCGGAACTAAACCCTTCAATTCTTTACAGCCAAGGAGGCTGCCATCTTGGCCTCTGATCTGCAGTTGCCATGGTGCTGCACATGTGATTAGCTAAGACATAAGGCACACTAGTAACTGTAAAGCCGCGTACACACGAGCGGAATGTCCGACAGAAAAAGTCAGATGGAAGCTTTTCATCGTCTATTCCGATCATGTATATGCCTCATCTGACTTTTTTTTTTTTCGAAAATTCTGACGGACCTAGAAATGGAACATGTTCTAAATATTTCCGACGGAACCAATTCCTATCGGGAAAACCGCTCGTCTGTATGCTGTTCCAAAAACGACGCATGCTCTGAAGCAAGTACAAGACGGAAGCTATTGGCTACTGGCTATTGAACTTCCTTTTTCTAGTCCCGTCGTACGGGTTGTACGTCACCTCGTTCTGGACGGTCGGACTTTGGTTTGACCGTGTGGAGGCAAGACCGAGCGGGATTCCGTCAGAGTTCTGTCTGAGAAACCTTCGGAGTTTATGCCGATGGCAAAACCGGTCGTGTGTTCGCAGCATAACAGTTATCATTCAAGGCATGCCTTGAATTTAAAGTGATTGTAAAGTCTCGTTTTTTTTTCAATAAAAATAACAAATATGTTATACTTACCTGCTCTGTTGCAGTGGTTTTGCATAGAGCAGCCCGGATCCTTCTGTTCTTGGGTCCCTCTTCAGTGCTCCTTGCCACTCCCTCCTGTTGAGTGCCCCCACAGGAAACAGCTTGCTATGGGGGCACCTGAGTCGAGTCACAGCTCTGTATCCATTTAGACACGGAGCTGTGACCCGGCCCACCCCCTCTCTCTCCAGATTGACTGACTTTGATTGACAGCAGCAGGAGCCAATCAGGAGGGAGAGTCTCGGAAAGCAGAGACATTCGTGGACATCGCTGGACAGAGATGGAGCTCAGGTAAGTATCAGGGGGGCCAAGGAGGGCTGCTGCACACAGAAGGCTTTTTATCTTAATGCATAGAAGTTACAACTCCTGGTATGGGAAAGGGTCAAATCAGTAACATTAGTTGTGCTTAAAGTGGAACTAAACCTAGGCTTTGTAAAATTGTGAGCAGGCAGCTTTTTTTATTGCAGAAGAAGCATGCTTTGTCTTACAATAACAAATGTACCCGCTTGCTTGCAGTTTTCTACTGAATGTACACTGAGCTGCACATGCGCAGCTCAGCATGCATTCCCAGCACACTTTGGCTGTGCTGGAATGACTGACAGTTGTGTGCGACGACATTATCCCCAAATGACTGCCCGAAAAACTGCGAAGATGACAGCAACCACCAAGAGATTTAACTGCCACATTGCTGGATTTGGAGGTGAATATACTGGAGTGTTTAGTTCTGCTTTAAAAAGAAGTATGGGTTTCAGAAAAAAAAAAAATTATACTCACAAATGCTGCGACATTGGGAGCTCATGTCGCATGACGTGTGAAAATCAATGTTTCCCTATGGGAGCCGTATTAACTGGTCCGACAAGTCTCCCTGCACTACTTTGGTCCGACTTTGATCCTACTTCAGCCCTACCTCACCATCTTGACTGATCCAACTTTGGCATGCGACTTGTGCTCTGATGATCTTGAAGGGGAACTCCACGCCAAATAAAAAAATAAATAAATAAAAAAAAGCCATGGGTTCCCCCTCCAAGAGCATACCATGCCCTTCAGTCTGGTATGGATTTTAAGGGGAACCCCAAGCTGAAAAAACGGCGTGGGGGTCCCCCCAAGATCCATACCAGACCCTTATCCGAGCACAAAGCCCGGCAGGTCAGGAAAGGGGGTGGGGACAAGCGAGCACCCCCTCCTGAACCATACCAGGCCGCATGCCCTCAACATGGGGGAGTGGGCGCTTTGGGGAAAGGAGGCCCTTCACCCCCCACCCCAAAGCACCTTGCCCCCATGTTGATGAGGACAAGGGCCTCTTCCCGACAACCCTGGCCGTTGGTTGTCGGGGTCTGTGGGCAGGGAGCTTATCAGAATTTGGAAACCCCATTTAACAAGGGGGTCCCCAGATTCTGGCGCCCCACCCTATGTAAATGAGTATGGGATACATCGTACCCCTACCTATTCAGCTAAAAAAAGTGTCAAAAATAAAACACATTACACAGGTTTTTAAAGTAATTTATTAAGGTAGCTCTGTCGTCTCTTCCAATCTCTTCTCCCCTCTCCGGCTTTTCTGTGTCCTCCGCTGATGTCTTCTGCCTCTGTCGGTTCTTCTCCCTCTGTCCACTGTCTTCTGTCAGGTCTCCTCCGCTGTCTTCTCGCTCTTTTGCTGGGTCTTCTCCGCTGTCTTCTCCCTCTGTTCTTCCGATGTTGACTCAACACTCTCTCTCGCTCTAATGCCGGGTGCGTGGTGTGCCACTGCTTATATTGGCATGGGCTCATCATGCCCCAGGCAATGACGTCATAAGGGGCGGGGCCTCCAGATGATGTCACACGGTGACCTCGCCCCATGCCAATATAAGTAGTGGCACACCGTGCACCCAGCATTAGAGCGGGAGAGAGTGTTGAGTCAACATCTGAAGAACAACAGAGGGAGAAGACAGCGGAGAAGACCGGGGAAAAGAGCGAGAAGAAAGAGGAGAAGACAGCGGACAGAGGGAGAACAACTGGAGAGGGCTAGAAGACATCAGCGGAGAAGACCCGGAGACGTCAGCTGAGGAGGCAGAAGAGCTGGAGAGGGAAGAAGAAGAAGTCGGAAGAGACCCCGGAGCTGCCTTAATAAATTACTTTAAACCTGTGTAATGTGTTTTTATTATTGACACTTTTTTTTTTAGGTGAATGGGTAGGGGTACAATTTACCCCATGCTCATTCACATAAAGGTGGGGGCCTGGAATCTGGGGGGCCCCTTGTTGAATGGGGCTTCCAGATTCCGATAAGCCCCCCCGCCCGCAGACCCCGACAACCAACGGCCAGGGTTGTCGGGAAGAGGCCCTCATCAACATGAGGACTAGGTGCTTTGGGGTGGGGGGCGCAGAGAGTGTTGAGTCAACATCGGAAGAACAGAGGGAGAAGACAGCGGAGAAGACCGGGCAAAAGAGCGAGAAGAAAAAGGAGAAGACAGCAGACAGAGGGAGAACAACTGGAGAGGGCTAGAAGACATCAGCGGAGAAGACCCGGAGATGTCAGCTGAGGAGGCAGAAGAGCTGGAGAGGGAAGAAGAAGAGGTCGGAAGAGACTAGGTGCTTTGGGGTGGGGCGCTAAATTGCGCTGCTCTTATGAGATGTGCGGGGCTGCCATTCATTCTGAATGGCAGCCCTGCACATCTCAGCCCATACTGAGTTTGTGGGAACCACAGGAAAATCACATGGTCAAAAAAGACCATGCTTTTTCCCTGCCACTGCATTTTTAAAAAGGTGCAGGCATCTTTTTTTGCAGAAAACACAAGCACAGCATCCTATTCAAATACATGGGCTATCCTTTCCACACAAGTGTGAACCAGGGCTAAAAGGAGAAGTATGGCCGAAGCTCATTTGGCTGTACTTCTCCTATGGATCACAGGAGTGCAGTTTGTTCTGCACTTCTGTGACCCACATTCAGCCAACAGCGGGCTGATGTCTGTTGTCGGCTGATATCACAGAGCTTGTACAGACTCTAGGAAGATCCCAAGATTAAAGTCGGGATCCACCCAGATACCTGACCAGCAGCTGGCTCACCCTCTCAGCAGGACCAGGAGGGAGAGTGGTGGGTCGTCAGCCTATTCAGGGAGAGTGTGAAGAGTCTGGGGAACAGTAGTGCCACGGTCCCCAGGCCAGGAGATGTGCCATCAGCTCAGGAGATCGGGTGAGAACAGGGCATACTCACTGCTGCTTGCTGGAGAGCATAGTGCTGTGACAGGGAGAGGATTGCCAGACAGAACAGCAGCAACTAGCCGATAAGGAGATGGATGCAGCTGCTTCTTTGCACCCCTGAACCTTGCACTCTGTACAACACACCCCTGAACCTTGCACTCTGTACAACATACCCCTGAACCTTGCACTCTGTACGTAATACACTCCTGCACCCTGCACGTAGCATCCTTCTGCACCCTGCACGTAGCACCAGCATATAGGGGGCACACTGACCACCAATATGCAGGGCCAGTGGTTACCAGTATAAAGAGGACATAACAAATCAAGTAAAACTACCATGCAACTGAAAAAAAAAAAAGTCACAAAAGCAATAAGAGAATCTTGTTAGCTGGTTCCCTCATCTAACGCGAATCAATAAAAAGCAGAAAATGCAGCGCTGCCCTACACTTCATCTATAAAATTCTACAAATGGACTTATAAGTGCAATGATAAAATCTTTCAATAAATATTCAGTGCAAATTAACTAATGTATTACAATATAGTAGCGATGGTGTCACCCCCTCTGCAAAAATATTTGAGAAATTGCAGAGCTGCAATGTGCAAATAGTGGTGAAACCCCCTATATATAATCATAATAAAATGTAAAATATGTACATCAATTGTACATTTTATTATGATTACATATAAGAGATTTCACCACTATTTGCACATTACAGCTCTGTAATATTATTTTGCAGAGAGGGTGACACCATCGCTACTACGTTCTAATACACTGGTTGATTTGCATCTCTGTTTTTATTGTATGTAGGGGGTTTCACCACTTTTTTTCACATTGCAGCTCTGCAATTTCTCAAATATTTTTGCAGAGGGGGTGACAAAATCAATACTGTATTGCAAGACACTGGTTGATTTCCACTGAATATTCATTTATAGGTTTTGCCATTGCACCTATAAGTCCATTTGTAGAATTGTATAAAGGAAGTGTAGGGTTGTGCTGCATTTCTTGGCTTTTTTATTGGTATGCAGAGGCCAGGACATACTGATGACCATTGTACGCCATGAAGAAACCTCCACTTGCTTACCACGCCCACTTGCTGGTCACCCACACTTTTTGGCCGCACGCACAGGTAGTGCACCCCATCCCTCCCTCCAAGTTTTTTCTCAATCTTATCATTTGGTAGTCATATCCCCAAAAAAAAAATTGTAAGAAGTATCTTTTTTCTTTTATCTCATTGCCGAAATGTGAGAAATAACATATATATCATACAATCATTCCATAAACACATACACTGCGTATATCATTTGAGGAAAATATGCTTTAAAAAATGTCTCTGGGTTTGATTTTAAAAAATCTGGTTACCTTACATTAATAGTGTGTCTTTATTGACTATTATGGCTAAAATAAAGATCCAGTTTTATTCACACTACATATTACAAGCAGAAAATAAATAAATCATAAAGCAATTAGGTCAAGTCATTTCAGTGAGTTACTTCAGAAATGTGTTGCATCAGCTGTAGGACTGAAAGGAAGGGCTGTTTTGAATTCCTTTGATTGCACATGTCACAAGGCCTTTATAGACATGAAAGCATGCTGTGGCTTTGTCACACTCACAATAAAGCTAACTACCACCCACATTGCTGTAGTGTTAAACAGATGTGGAAGATACGTACATACTGTATGAATGGCTGGGTTAATCAGTGAACCAGGGTTACTCCAGTCACTTTAGTGGTTACCATCAAGGAATCCATAGACATTACAATTGTCCCACACTAGTTATTTTAACAAGTTTGGTAAGTAGGCAGTTTAGTGTATAATATAAACAAATACAAAAGATATTTTGCACTGGCTACCCGTCAGGTTTCGCATAGACTTTAAGATCCTCTTGCTCACCTATAAGGCTCTACATGGCTTGGCACCCCATTATCTTTCTGAACTTTTATCAACTTACTTCTAGGGTTGCCACCTCATCCCTTTAAACCCGAACACATATGAATTACACAGGTTCTGTGGCTAATTAAATGCAGATAAGGCAACAACTGAGTTTAATTACCACCTTAATCAGTCACATAACCTGTGTAATTCATATGTGTTCGGGTTTAAAGGGATGAGGTGGCAACTCTACTTACTTCCCCTCTCATAACCTCCACTCCTCAAATTCTGGTCTTCTATGTGCCACCCCATCCCTTTAAATCCAAACACCTTTGAATCAAACAGGCTCTGAGGCTAATTAAATGCAGATAAGGCACCACGTGAATTTAATTACCACCCTAATCAGCCACAGAACCTGTGTAATTAATATGTGTTCAGGTTTAAAGGGATGAGGTGGCAACCCTACCCTACTCACCTACACTCAATGGGAGACAGAGCTTTCTCCTGCTATGCTCCAAAACTCCGGAATTCACTTCCTAAGAACATCAGAGAGTCACCTTCTCTAAACTCATTCAAATCTAAAAACGTTTTTCTTTAGACAAGCTTTCATTTAATTGTCCTTTTTTTCCTTTATGTTATCCTGTGTATTTCTTGTGTTTTCCTTGTAAAGTGCTTTGAGAAGCCAACTTTAAAGGCACTATATAAAAATAAAATGTATTAATCTTATTATTATATTTGAACTACCGTATATACTCGAGTATAAGTCGAATTTTTCAGCCCTTTTTTTTGGGCTGAAAGTTTCCCTTCGACTTATTTATTTATTTATTTATTTATTTATTTCAGGTACTTATATAGCGCCGTCAATTTACGCAGCGCTTTACATATACATTGTACATTCACATCAGTCCCTACCCTCAAGGAGCTTACAATCTAAGGTCCCTAACTCACATTCATACATACTAGGTACAATTTAGACAGGATCTAATTAACCTACCAGCATGTCTTTGGAGTGTGGGAGGAAACCGGAGTACCCGGAGGAAACCCACGCAGGCACAGGGAGAACATGCAAACTCCAGGCAGGTAGTGTCGTGGTTGGGATTCGAACCAGCGACCCTTCTTACTGCTAGGCGAAAGTGCTACCCACTACACCACTGTGACTTATACTCGAGTCTGCGCCGTCTGTCTGCATGATCAGCGTGTCATGCAGGCAGACGGCGGCCGGCGTGTGATGATAATGCACGGAGGCTATTCCAGCTTTCAAAAGCCGCGCCTCCTGCTCTTCTGTGATAGGCTGAACAGCTGTCAGTGTACAGCCTATCACGGACATTCTCTCATCCTCGTCCGTGGTATGAGAATGAGAGAATGTCCGTGATAGGCAGTCAGCGGTCAGCCTATCACAGACGAGGAGGAGGCGCGGCTTTTGAACTGTGGAATGGCCGCCGAACAGTATCATCACACGGCCGCTGTCTGAGGATGGAGATCGCCTAGGCGCACCAGGCTTTAGTCTGTAGGGTTCAATGTTGAGTTGGCCCACTCTTTGCAGCTATAACAGCTTCAACTCTTCAAATTGCAAATTAAGAATCCCTGTTTTTTTCAGCTAGGGTTTGCTGTGAATATTTAAGGGTTAACGTGTTGTTACACTTCTTTAGTATCCCGTGTGTTGTATATATGAAAGCCATTTAGAACCTGACCACAGACATATCTCCATTTTTACTGCATAGTGCAATGGATTAAAAGGGCAGGGATGTATGCAGTTGCTGGATTATTCTTTAATAGGAGCGAATTATGATGCTCTTTGTGCTTTAACCCCTTTGTATAGAGTGTTATTTGGTGTTTTGGGGGACACACCTGGTTACATGCATTGATTACTATATTTTCCTGTTGGAACTGTTCACCTTCTAAACCTTTTTCTTAATGATGGTATTAAAAATGCTTCTGAACCATTTTTTGTACCCGTTTGTTTTAGCTCCTTATACTAATGTTTACTAGGCTGATGAGCCTACTTTTGCATTGTATTTGTCATAGCATGTTTCTACATATCTGCATGGTTTATACCAGGGCTCGACAAATCCCTGGCGCCAGGTCGCCATGGTTATTAGAAATTGCATCCTGGCGCCTGGGCTTTTGCCAGCCCATTTACTGTTGGCACCAAACCGTGGACCGGAGACGGTACATGGCCTGATGCTGACCAGGCTGCACAGCAGGAGATGAATGGTGACTGCGCTCCACACAGAGTTATTACAGACCTTGATCGCCGCTCATCTCCTGCTGTGCGACCATGCTGTGTCTTCTCCCGACTCCTCCGCCCACCCGGTTGTCAATGTCATCCAATCAGCAGGGCTGGGGGTGGGAGGAGCTGTAGATTGGAATGGAGAGCTCCTCCTGCCCCCTGCTCTGCGGATAGGATGACATTGTCCACCAGGTGGGGGAGATTAATGTCAGAGAGGAAAGGGCAGACTGCAGGGGCACTGTAATGTAAAGTGGGGCTGTGATGTAAAGGGGGCACTGTCATATATACAGTGCAGTCCCATTTATATCGTAATGCCCCCTTTACATCACAGCCCCCTTTTACATTACAGTGCAGTCCCCTTTATATTACAGTGCCCCCTTTACATTACAGTCCCCTTTATATCACAGACCACTTTTTAATACAGTGCACCCTTTATGGTGCTGTCCCCTTTAAATCACAGCTCCCCTTTACATTACAGTGCAGTCCCCTTTATATCACAGTCCCCCTTTACATTACAGTGCCCCCTTTACAGAGCAGTCTCCGTTACATTAATGGGGCACTGTAATGTAAAGGGGGACTGTGATGTGAAGGGACACTGTGGGACTGCTTTAAAGGGGGAACTGTTATGTAAAGGGGGGCAATGGACACTGATAGAAAGGGGGGACTGTGCTTCGTGAATGTCCCATCCCCTGAACTGTCCACCACTACCACCATCCTCCCCCAAACCCGACTCGCCTCCCTCCCCCTAGAAAATTGGCTGCCATGAAACTGGTCCCTGAAGCCAAATAGGTTGGGGATCGCTGATTTATGCTAAAGAGATATCTCTGCGTGTGTGGATAACCTTAGATCTCACACTTCAGATATACAGCTCTATGGCTGAAGGCACACTCACATACTAGGAAGTGGTCTGCTATTTTTTAGGAGGAATTCAGGACAAAGGGTAGATTTTTCAGTTTACTGATTAGACACAGCAGGTACAGTTCCTAAGTGTTTTCTATAACAGCAAATTTCACCTTTTTTGAGTTCAGGTTCACTTTCAAGTATCAACTACAGATATTCCTGTGTATGGTAACCCTGATACCAGGTATATTATTATACATCTTTTTTTTTTTTTAACTGATGTTATGGAAATGTTTTATTTATGTTTTATATTCTGCTTTTCCTAGGCTAACAATTAAAGCATTTACATCATAGCTTAAGTCTACAAACAATAGGCTTTTGTCTTACATTTCTGACTTTTACTGTCATAAAATATGGTTCCAGATCCTGGCGTGGATATTCCCCAAGGCTATAAAAAAGCTGACTGTTGATTTTTGCCAGACATCAGTCAGTCTGTGTTAAAAATAGTACAGGATTAATCTGAGTCAGAGAGGCTCACCTGAAGTATTGTTATTTGCAGACAGTATCACATTAGGTGCTCAGTACATGCTGAGTGTCACATACTCGCATACCAAGGGAAGCATGCTGACTATTACTATACAAACACAGATGCTTTCATTCAGGGAGAGTGTGGAGGGAAGTGCCACCTTCTGTTTCTGGTGTGAGTTTATTGCATCTGTTTGCACATTATTTACACACTGCAACATACCACTGGTATGGCCTGTTCAATTGAAGTGATAGCATGGATAATTTTTGCTGCACTGCAATGTAAAGAAACTATACAGTTGCATATATACACCCCTATCTGTCCCTTTGCAGTTTAAGGAGGAGCCCTAAAACTGTGGCTCAGCGATGCGTTTATACCGCCCCCCCAACCCTAAAGCTGGCCATAGATACACTATTTTGTCAAAAGTATTGGAGCGCCTTCCTTTAGGCCGGGTTCACACTATTGCGAATTGGATGTGGAATCTCTGCATTCAATTCGCAATAGCAGGAGATTGTGACCGGCTCTCTATGGAGCCGGTTCACTTATCTCCGATGCGAATTTGCACAGGAGCCCTGTACGTCTTTTGGTTCGTTCCAGGTCTGAATTCAGCCCAAAATTGGGGCTAAAATCGGACCTGAACCAGTGAACAAGGACGCACTGGACCCTTGTTGGAGCCGCATCGATATTAGGTGTGACCCAAGCCTAAAGCCTCGTACACACGATCAGATTTTCGGCAGGGAATTGTGTGATGACAGACTGTTTGCCTAAAATCTGACCGTTAGTACGCTCCTTCAGACAATTGTTGTCCAACTTTCTGCCAAACAAATGTGGGATGGCAGGCTAGTAAATTTTCGGGCGTGCAACGGTCTGTTGTCAGATTTTCCTATCGTGTGTACACAAGTCTGTCACATAAAAGTCCAAAGTACAAACACACATGTTCAGAATCAATGCTCACCAAACACGCCATTAGCAGAAGGTGCCCAAAGGGTGGCGCTCAAGAGCTGAAATTCCACGTAGTACGTCACTGCGTTCGTGTTTGTTGGCCGACAATTGTGTGCCCTTAGTATGCAAGACAAGTTCCTGGCACACGCCCTTCGGAACAAAAGTCTGACGCTCTGTTGGCCAACAATCGGATCCTGTGTGCGAGGCTTTAGTTTGTAGGGTTCAATATTGAGTTGGCCCACCCTTTGCAGCCATAAAAGCTTCAACTCTTCTGGGAAGGCTGTCCACAAGGTTTAGGAGTCAGTCTATGGGAATGTTTGACCATTCTTCCAGAAGTGCATTTGTGAGGTCAGGCACTGTTTTTGGACGAGAAGGCCTGGCTCGCAGTCTCTGCTCTAATTCATCCCAAAGGTATTCTATTGGGTTGAGGCCAGGACTCCACCCCACACTCGCTCATCCATGTCTTAATGGAACAGTCATGTTGGAACATGAAGGGGCTATCCCCAAACTGTTCCCCCAAAGTTGGGAGCATGAAATCATCCAAAATGTCTTGGTATGCTGACGGCTTTTGAGTTTCCTTCACTGGAACTAAGGGGCCAAGCCCCACCACTGAAAAACAACCCCACACCAATATCCCCCCTCCAAATGATTTGGACCAGTGCACAAAGCAAGGTCCATAAAGACATGGATGAGCGAGTTTGGGGTGGAGGAACTTGACTGGGCTGACCTCAACCCGATAGAACACCTTTGTGATGAATTAGAGCGGAGACTGCGAGCCAGACCTTCTCGTCCAACATCAGCGCTTGACCTCAGAAAAACGCAACTGGAAGTATGGTCAAACATTCCCATAGACACACTCCTAAACCTTGTGGACAGCCTTCCTAGAATAATTTAGGCTGTTATAGCTGCAAAGGGTGGGCCAACTCAATATTGAACACTACGGATTAAGACAGGAATGCTATTAGTGTGCATGTAAAGACAGGCATCCCAATACTTTTGACAATATAGCGTAGATCAAATCTCGGCCGGTTCAACAGGGACCAGCCAAGATCCGATCCATCTATGGGCAGGCTGATTGTACCAAGTCGATCCATCAATAGACTTGGGTACAACCAGCCTTTCAGAGTTTTAGCATGCGATTATTGCCAGCTATAGCCACTAACAGTAATCACTGTGTTCTCCCAGCAGGGATAACTCCACGTGCCAAACCCCCCACCCCTCCTGGGAGAACACAATAGTTCCACGGGAGAGATTCCCCCATCAACACTGTCAGTGTTGATAGGGGAAATTGAGCGATTTTCTTTCATGCAACCATGGGAAGAAAATTGCATAATCCTTAGTGTAAATGAGGCCTATTTGGCATGAGAAGCAGTTTATTCATTTGTGCTGCAACTTACACAGTCATAAAATGTGGCAGCAATAAAATACTAAAACTGCTGCCAACTACCAGAAATAATTTGCTAAACTTTAACTGCAACACTTTTTTTGTTTTGGATAGACATGGGTTAAAACCTCTGTCATATTTGTACCGCCATTTTTTGTTGTCACTGCTAAAAGCCCCCCCCCCCCCCCCCAGTGACAATGTTGTCACCTAGACAGGAAGTGATAAAATCTTCAACAGGATGCCACTAATTTGTTTACACGGGACTCACTAAACACAATGCTAATCTATTTCTTGGTTTCAACCAGACACATCCTTATTTGGACACAAAGCTGGCTGGCACAAAGTAAATAGTAACCATTTATAAATTTGAATACTGCATGTTATCTAATCACAAAAGGCTGTCACAGTCACATGATGAGAGTGATCTGTAAAATTGTCATCTAATCATATTCTGTTTTATGACTTACAACCTGTAATTAAACATGTCTGACTAGTCCTGAGTCAGAGGTGTGAAGTGCAGGAAACTCTCGGCACACTTATTATGTAACATCGGAGAAACAAGCTAATATGTTGCATTTACATTTCACTTCCTTCTGCTTGCAAATGAATGAGGCTACATCAGTGTTTCTCAAGCTTTTATCAGTCAAGGCACCCTTTACAATTACAGTGCCTTGAAAAAGTATTCATACCCCTTGACATTTTACACATTTTGTCATGTTATAACCATAAACGTAAATGTATTTTATTGGGATTTTATGTGATAGTGTGGGGTGCATTTGTATTTGGCCCCTTTTACTCTGATACCCCTAACTAAAACCTAGTGGAACCAATTGCCTTCAGAAATCACCTAATTAGTAAATAGAGTCCACCTGTGTGTAATTTAATCTCAATATAAATACAGCTGTTCTGTGAAGCCTTCAGGGGTTTGTTAGAGAACCTTAGTGCGCAAACGGCAACATGAAGACCAAGGAACACACCAGACAGGTCAGAGATAAAGTTGTGGAGAAGTTTAAAGCAGGGTTAGGTTATAAAAAAAATATCCCAAGCTTTGAACATTTCACAGAGCACTGTTCAATCCATCATCTGAAAATGGAAAGAGTATGGCACAACTGCAAACCTACCAAGACATGGCCGTCCACCTAAACTGACAGGCTGGGCAAGGAGAGCATTAATCAGGACAACTATTAGTCTTGCACTCCACAAATCTGGCCCTCATGGAAGAGTGGCAAGAAGAAAACCATTGTTGAAAGAAATCCATAAGAAGTCCCGTTTGCAGTTTGCGAGAAGCCATTTGGAGGACACAGCAAATATGTGGAAGAAGGTGCTCTGGTAAATTGAGACCAAAATTGAACTTTTTGGCCTAAAAGCAAAATGCTTTGTGTGGCGGAAAACTAAGCCAAGTATATCACCCTGAACATACCATCCCCACCGTGAAACGTGGTGGTAGCATCATGTTGTGGGGATGCTTTTCTTCAGCAAGGACAGAGTTGATGGGAAGATGGATGGAGCCAAATACAGGGCGATCTTAGAAGAAAACCTGTTAGAGTCTGCAAAAGACTTAAAGGGGTTGTGTTCAGCCCCCCCCCCGTTTTACTTACCTGACCCCAATCCTTCTCCGGCCGGGAACGAGCACACCAGCTTTACCTGGTGTCTCGTGTCCTGATTGGATAGATTAATAGTGGCGCAGAACTTGGCTCCCGCTGCTGTCAATCAAATCCAGTGAGGGGCGAGTCCTGCATTCTGTGTGAATGGACACAGATGCGGGACTCAGGAGCGTGCCCACACGGGTGTCCATTAAGGAGAGTGCGTCTCCAACGTCCAACGTGGACACTTAATGCAGGGAGGGGCTGCCAACGATGCTGAGGGACCCTAGAAGAGGAGGACCGGGGCCACTCTGTGCAAAAGAAACTGCACAGTGGAGGTAAGTATGACATGGGTTTTTTTTGTTTTTGTCTTTTTTAATCGAGGGTTTACAACCCCTTTAAGACTGAGGCAGAGGTTCACTTTCCAGCAGGACAACAACCCTAAACATACAGTCAGATCTACAATGGAATGGGCAAAAATTTCACTCTCTAGATGTGCAAAGCTGGTGGAGACATCCCAAAAGACTTGCAGCTGTAATTGCAGAGAAAGGTGATTCTACAAAGTATTGACTCAGGGGGCTGAATACAAATACAAATACATGCCACACTTTTCACATATTTAGTTGTAAAAAAAAATTGAATACCAATTATCATTTTCCTTCCACTTCACAATTATGTGCCACTTTATTCTATATTCTATAAGTAAATTCTACAGGTTAAAAAAAACGTAGCTAGTAGCTATATAATGCAGCAATGTTCTGTAAAACATAACATGGCAGCATCCACACATTAGGACACCCAATATTAGAAGAGGGAAAACCAAGGACGCTGTGCTGGCACCCGGGAAGCTCATTATCACCCAATGACATCATCATCACAGTGCCCGCACAGTGCCCGAGGTTGTACATTTCTACATATTTAAATGGAACTCCAGTTTGTTGAGGTAATAGCAGTCCCCTCTAAATAAATACATTGCACAGATTTACAAAAGGCTTTACGGCGTTCTCTGCTCCAAAGAAACCGCTGTTTGATCTTTCTTATAATCTTTCTTATCTTTCTTATGATTTCTAAATGAGAAGGTCAGTCTTTATTATAACCACCTGGTGCGCTCTCAGTGTTGTAATGAGAAAAGCTGCAGTGTCTGCATCCCTTTAGAAGGAGACGAGCCTTGGAGAGTATCACTAAATAGGAAACTTCTATTTTAACTTAATTTAATGTGAACCTTTACTCCCCTTGTATTCATGCCAAGTACTTTTTCTATAATGTGCTTTATCCCTTGTCCTCAGTCCTTATGAGGATAACGTGCTGAGTTTGGCAGCAAAAGACAGAAAGTTGTCGCTGGGACGTTGCTAAGACGGCCAGCTGTTACTGATCACCCCCACCATCACAGGAGGGAGCTGTAAAAAAGTGCATGTGAGGGGGTTTGAATGAGGCTGGCTTCACACCTATGCAAATTGGATGCGAGCTTCTCCGCATTCAATTCGCATTATGTTGGGACTGATTAGATGCATAGATTGTGACCGGCTCTCTATGGAGCCGGTTCACACATTTCCGCAGTGGCTCCAGTGCGAATTGCACAGGAACCCTGTGTGTCTTTTGGTCCATTTCAGGTCCAAATTCAGCCAAAAATCCGGGCTGAAATTGGACCTGAACCGGTGAATGGAGGCGCACCGGACTCCTGCTGTGAACCGCTGCGTGTTCTAGTGTGAACCCAGCCTCAGAGAGGAACGGTCCTGTAATGGTGGAGAAGAACAGTAACAGCTGGGAGTGTCGTCCTAATGAACATCCTAGCAACAAGGCAGAATGGGATAATGCCATCTCTGGGAGTCTTTCAGACAGGCTTCTGGAGGTATATAAATGGCGTACACCTTAGCAAGGGTTTTATTCAACTTTAGTCAAAGCTGTACAGTTTGTTGTTATCTAATAGGCACTGTTTTGGTAAAGGTCAACGAACCCTTTAAAATGTACGTCCATCTACAACTTCTTTCTTTAGAGTGGATAAGGAATAAAAGCACAGTCAGGTTTTTACTGCTATTTGGTGTTTTATTAGAGAGATTTACCCTTATTTTCTGCCCTGTCCTGCTAACAACATTTTTATCAGACAAGAAGTTAAGGGAAAATGGCAACAGCAGCATAGAGTAAACAAAATAGTGAAGGTTAGAATTCCGTCAGTCTTTATTGTCATCTGTATCCTTTTAGCAGGTTGTCCCTAACTTCCTGTCTGGTGAAACCGTTGTCCACATGAAAGAAAGTGAGGAGAAATCAGAGACACAGATAGTGGTATAAACCAGACAGAGGTTCTAGCTCTTCGCACTTCGCTCTATCCAAAAGAAAAAAAGTTTTGACCGGACATACATTTCAGCTTACAGGTGGTGTATTGGCATAGTAATTATCAAATCAACGTATTTTTTGAAAGAAGGCTTAGCCACATTTGGCTTTGAGATTTGCCTTCTTGCTCTGTTATGTGAACTACCATGGAGAGGAGTCATTTTGCTCTGTAGCTCTGGCTTGTTACTTCCTTTTAGTATTACTCATATAGTAAACTCCACTGGCAAGGTGTAGGCTTGCTGCTTCCTCTTGGCATAGACAACCTTTTTCTTCATTCCTTTGGATAAGTTTCAGACTTTTATAATAGCTGGATTGGATAATCACAATATATCTCAACCGATCCATGGATCTTGTGAGATCTTAAACAGGATGAGAAAAGCACTATTTCCAGGGACCCTCCACTGCTGAAGTGATGATGGTGGTGCTTATGGGAAACTACTGAATTGGGGATGAGAGGGAGTGATATTTTCAGGGGCACCACCTGTTGAGTATTAAGCCTGGTTATATACAGATTGAAAGAACCGTCTGAATTTCAATCCATCTGTGGGCAGGCTGGCTGTACTGAAGCTGATCTATCGATCTTTAGTGCAACCAGCCTGCTGTGTTTTTCTTGTTGCGATCACTGCTGGTGGCTATAGCCGCCAACAATGTTCCATGCATTCTAATGGCAGGGAAACCTCCTGCTGTCAGAATACAATAGCGCAGCCTGAGGGATTCCCCATCAACACTGACTGTGTTGATGGGGGAATCTAGCAATTTTCTTTCCTTCAACCCATGGCTGAAGTCAAGAAAATTGAATATTCTGTGGCCTTCCTTAAGCCTTGTACACACCATTAGTTTTTTCCGTTCAACTCGTTGAACGAAACAAAAGTGTCAGCTCCGGTCGGAGCTCACTATGTGAAGTAAGTTCAGCGATCTCCCCTGCTGAGCTGTTGTGTTCTCCTCCCCCCGCCCCGCCAGAACACTCCGATCAGCGTTCTCTGCCAATGGCTGAAAGCGCTGATCGGGAGTCAGTCAGCTGCTGGTCTTCCAGCATGCTCGTCCGACGCACACACGGGCTGAATGCCGGCCATTTTTTTTTTAACTGGCAAATGTCTCCTGTCATTCGGCCCGTGTATACCTGGCTTAAGGTAGATAAAGTGAGAACTAGAAGAATAATAGGATAAAGGCTTGGGTACACTTCCAGGGAGGCTGTGCTACTGAGCTTGTGATTGCAGTGCTGGGTACTTGCAGGACAACGGAGTTGTGATGAGGATGCGGTGACTTTCAGGTGCCCTACTGAGCCAGCATTGGAGGAACACAGGACTTTCCACTGTGGAGTTAAGTGGCAAAATGTAACAGCAAAAAAAAAAAGCCAGTACCAAAAAGTCAGTGTATAGGTGATATTTGGTTATATTCAAGCACATTTTTGTTTCTTTCTTTCCTTTTACAGGTAAGTGCATTGGTCCACTAGTAGATTTAACTAGCTTAAATTGCCTATCCAAGCAGACATAGGGGGTGATTTACTAATTACTAGGGGCAAAAAGCTGTTCACTTTGCAAGGAGATTTTCCCTTAGCTTATTGAATGCAGTGAAACTTTGCTAACCTCCATTTCCTGACAGACTCCATGGCAGCCAACGTGTGGGTTTAGTCCCGCCTCTACTACCCTATAGGACACTACTCCCATAAATCTTTGCTCCTCACCAGCAGCCGTGTTCTTTTTTTGTCCTCCTCCAAGGACCTAGTAAAATGGTCTTTCTACCCGAAGATTATCTTTTCCCTGCGATCAGATCTGGCGAGCGATTCCTAGGATGGGATCGCAGTATTCCAATAAGCCCTAGCTACTAGCAGGGTATGGAAGGGGCATATGGAAGAGGCTCTGGAGACGGTGTAGTCCTAGCCACTGGCAGGCGAACCCCATCTGGTCATACAGCCTAGCTACTAGCAGGTGACCCTTGTTGCCCAGGAATAAGTCCGGTTTGTGCGGTGTTACCTGACCCAGGTCTTGATCGCAGCAGGAGTGGTGAGTCCGTTCCGTTTTCTCTGTTATGGCAGCAGTTTGTGTATCCCTTCCCTGTGTTTGTCTCTGCTTGTGTCTGTGTCCTTCCCCGCACTGTCGGGTACAGTGCAGCTGGCAGACATGGCGGCCGGTTCCCTCTGCGTTCCAGCCGCCGTTCACTTCCTGGTTTCGTTTTCGCGGCCGTTCTGCGCATGCGCGGGTCCGGCGCGAGAACGAGGCTTGGTTCGCGCACGCGCGTAGCGGTAGCTGCGCGTGCGCACTAGCGGCACGGCGGTGACGTCACAGGGGCGCCAGATTTAAATTTGGGGAAATGGTCTCCAGGCTTGGGAATGCTTTCAGACTGTCGGCAGTGTATCCCCTTGCTCTGCGTCTGCTATATCAGGTGAGGAGGCTTCTGAGGACAGGTTTTATGGCCTGTCCTTACTGCTTTCTAATTCCTATCTGGTTGCCTTGTTGTTTCAGCCCCGATGGATCCCTCTGGGAGCCCTAGCGCTTTACCGCCTGCCCCTGGCCAGCCCTCTCGCAACAGGTACTTGGTAGGGGGGGTTCCTGCCTGGGTGTTGCGGGGGGGGGGGGTTATGGAACTTCAGTTATCTGTTGTTTCCATTAACACAGATGGACTTGTGTTTTTTCTTTTCAGCCCTTCTAGGTCTACTCAGCAACGTAGCTCGCACA
Organism: Lithobates clamitans; assembly: GCA_037952925.1. NCBI lineage: Eukaryota > Metazoa > Chordata > Amphibia > Anura > Ranidae > Lithobates > Lithobates clamitans. The sequence continues at coordinate 1,166,690 of JBBGZY010001470.1, forward strand.
GAAGTGGTTCCTCTAGATCACAGCACCGGCATTCCTCTTCCAGATCTGGACATCACGGTTCCTCCTCGAAGTCGAGACACCGTAGCCGGGAACCATCTCGCCCTTCCAAATCTCACTCCAGTCATGCAACCGAAGGAGCCTGCTGGGGGTGTAGGGCAAAGGTTCCTGTAGGCAAATCCCTCTGTGATACCTGCTATATGAAAGCAACAGGTGAAAGAGGTGGATCAGATCAGCAACTCAAGTCTCTGGTGGAGAAGATTGTGAGAGAGAATCTAAAGGAATTGGGGTCTAGCCAATCCCATGTTGCTCCTACAGAGCCTCCAGACCCACCAATCAGAGATACCCAGGCTCAGGACACTTGTGAGTCCTCTTTACCCAGTCACCTGTCTGCTGTCTCCTCAGATAGTGATTCAGAAGGAGAAGACCCTTATACTGGATTTAGTTTTGACTTACTCCCTCCTCTGATTAAAGCCATAAAGGAAACTTTAAGCTGGGAAGAGCCAGTGACGGCCCCTGCAAAACAGAGGAAGTTCTTCAAGCAGCTGAAGAAGGAACGTGTCAGCTTCCCCTTTTTCACTGAATTAGGTGAAGTTATCACAGATGAGTGGGCAAAGGTAGAGAAGAAGAACTCCCTTCTCTCTAAAATTCAAAGGCTTTATCCTTTCAAGGAAGAAGAAGTTAAGCAACTGGAGTCTGCTCCGCTAGTGGATGCAGCGGTGATGAGATTGGTCAGGCATGTGACCCTCCCTCTGGAAGACACGGTCTCGTTCAGAGACGCCTTGGACAGACGGATAGACTCGGATTTGAAGAGGGTCTATCTCACAGCGGGCATGGCATGTAAACCAGCCTTGGCTCTGGCCGCCATGTCCAGGGCCATGGAGTCGTGGTCAGATAGCGTGGACGAGTCACTTAGAGGTCTCTCGGAGGAAGTGGCCAAGAATTCGCCCATCCAGGAATTAAGGTTAGCCTCATCCTTTCTGGGGGAGGCTTCAATCGACATTATCCGCCTGGTGGCTAGGGTTATGTTGTCTGCTGTTACTGCCAAGCGTGCCCTTTGGCTTCGCCCCTGGCTGGCAGACCCAGCATCAAAGCAGGTTTGGTGCCGTATCCCCTACGATGGGTCCTCCCTTTTCGGTAATAAATTAGACAGCGCCATAACCCGTGCCACCGGGGGTAAGTCGGGGTTCCTTCCCCAGGACAGGCGATTACAAGGCCAGAGAAGATCGTTTCCAAGGAAACAGAACCAGGATCGTGCCAGGGAAGCACGTGGATACAGGCCAGGCCGTGAGTTCTCCAGATCCTGGAAGGCCAGACAATCTTCTTTTAAGAAGACTGCTAAGACCAGTATGTCGGGTGAGAAGGAACCGACCAAGTCTTTTTGAGATGGGGCCCGCTCAGACAGGCCAGGTGGGGGCTCGCCTCCTCCGCTTTCGGCATGTTTGGGCGGCCTCGATCCAGGACTTTTGGACCGTAAGGACGATTTCCTCAGGTCACACCTGGGTTTTCAGCACTGCTCCCAGGCTCAGATGTGTCCCCACATCTCTTCCAGCCGCAGAAGAAAAAAGAGAAATCCTTTTAGCTTACGTGAGATCTTTGTTAGATCAAGGCGCGGCTATTCCTGTCCCAGACGACCAACGTGGCTTGGGGATGTATTCTCCTCTTTTCATGGTCCAGAAAAAGAGCGGAGCATGGCGACCTGTTATAGATTTGACGCACCTGAACCACTTCATCAAGAAGGAAAGGTTCAAAATGGAAACCCTGTCCACAATTCGACAGTCAGTTCAACCGGGAGACTGGCTCATTTCAATAGATCTCAAGGACGCCTATTTCCACGTTCCAGTAGCAGCAGACTTCCAACGCTTTCTCCGTTTTTCCATAGGCCAACTACACTTACAGTTCACATGCCTTCCCTTCGGTCTGTCCACCTCTCCACGAGTCTTCTCGAAGGTCCTGTTGGCCGTTGTGGCTCTACTGAGAACCAGGGGGATCCGTCTTCACCACTATCTGGACGATCTCCTCCTACTGGCGCAAGACAGAGATTGCCTCCTGAAACACAGAGATACGGTCATCTCAACTCTCCAAGAATTCGGTTGGCTCCTGAACTGGGAGAAGAGCCAACTAGAGCCTTCTCAGTCTCTCGTCTTCCTCGGGGCCCTCTTCGATACAGCGAAAGGCACAATTTCCTTACCCGAGGAGAAGATCACAATAGTTCGGGACAGGATTCGCCTGGCTCTCTCCTCTTCTCATCTCCGGGCCCTCCAGTGTCTGAGGATCATAGGCACCATGGTGTCCACAATACCAATGGTGAAGTGGGCTCAGTGGAGGATGCGTCCTTTCCAGAAGGGGTTTCTTCTTCAATGGTCGGGCGACAAGAGTCAGCGCATTTACATCTCTCAGACCATGAGGGGTTCCCTCTTCTGGTGGCTTCAGAAAGAGAATCTACGCAGGTGTCACTCCATCCTTCCCATCACTTGGATCACTGTGACATCAGACGCCAGCGAGAGAGGCTGGGGTGCTCATTGCCTAGCGGAAGTGGCTCAAGGTTCCTGGGATTTCCCAGCGCGGAGGTTGGTGTCAAACATCCTAGAGTTGCGTGCAGCCTTCCAGGCATTGCTGGCATTTCGTCATCTGATAGCAGGGACTTCCGTGTTACTCAGACTAGACAATACGACGGCAGTAGCCTATGTAAGGAAACAAGGGGGTACCAGGAGCCTGTCTCTGCTTCAAGAAGTGGAACCAATAATGGTCTGGGCCCAGAAGAATCTGGTCAACCTAACGGCAACTTATGTTCCAGGGATCCTCAATGTCCAAGCGGATTTTCTCTCACGAGTCCACCTGGACAACAACGAGTGGTCTCTCCACGAGGATGTGTTCAGATGGATTCTAACACTGGGGATCTCGCCAGAGGTCGATCTTTTCGCCTCCCCGTACAACAAAAAACTAACGAAATACTACGCAAGGTTTCGAGATCCACAGGCCTACGGGATAGACGCACTGACGGAGCGTTGGTGGTTCCACAGAGCCTATGCCTTCCCTCCGACACCTATCATCTTCCAGTTCCTGCGGAGGCTCAGGTGGGAGGAGGTGGAGATAATAGCCATCATTCCTTACTGGCCCAACAGGCCTTGGTTTCCTCTCCTATTACTCCTCAGCTTCCGGGAACCAGTTCCTCTTCCAGCCAGAACGGATCTACTCTTCCAAGGCACGATTCTCCATCCATGCCCAGCTCACCTACAGTTGAGGGCTTGGTTCTTGAGAGGGATAGGTTGGAAGCACTAGGTTGCCCTAAGGAGGTTATTCCTACACTTCTGAATGCAAGAAGACAAAGCACTAACAAGGTGTATGAGCGTATTTGGACAAGGTTCTCGATCCATATGTCATCCAGGGCCAAGTCATGTGGCGCACCTGCAGTCCAGGACATCTTGAGCTTCCTCCAATCAGGCTTGGATCTGCCCTTATCTGTCAGCTCGCTGCGAGTACAGGTTTCAGCGATCTCAGCCTTTACTGGGGTGTCCTGGGCCAGACATGCCCTTATTCAACAATTCTTCAAAGGAGCAATTAGAATGAGACCTCAAAGGAAACCCAGGTTCCCTAAATGGGATCTACCTCTAGTTCTTGAGTTCTTCTCTCAACTCGTTAAACCACTGTCTGTTAGAGATCTTACTATCAAGACTGCCTTTTTAATTGCCATCACCTCAGCCAAGAGGGTGTCCGAGATCCAGGCATTAGGGTCAAAAGAACCTTTCTTAACCTTCTTTCCAGACAGAGTGACTCTAATTCCAATGCTAGGGTCAAACCCTAAGGTCACCTCAATCTTTCACGAGAATCAAGAGATCTCACTTCCTACCTTTAGAACTGCTGGAAGCCTGGAAATACATCCACTCGATGTTGGTGTCTCCTTGAAGCAATATCTAGAAGTAACGGCTCCCTTCCGTCAATCCGATTATCTCTTTGTGTCGTTCTACGGGAAGAACAAGGGGCTCCGGGCCTCAGTCAGATCCATTGCTGCATGGATTGTACAGGCGATCCAATGGGCTTATAGAGAGAAGGGCTTGGCTCCTCCAGAAGCGGTGACAGCGCACTCGACTAGAAGTCTTTCGACCTCGTGGGCAGCTTCGCGTCACGTCTCGCCTGAAGTGATTTGCAGGGCGGCTTCTTGGTCATCGATCCATACCTTTATGTCCCACTATTGTGTTGAGCCAGCGGCTCTATCCTCAGTTGATTTTGGTGTTAAAGTACTGTCGGTGGACGGTATTAAATAAATCTTTGTTTTCTTCAGCATTTTGCCCACCCGGGTGTGTATGGCGAGTTATTTCCCACACGTTGGCTGCCATGGAGTCTGTCAGGAAAACGGAAAATTTCTATCAAATACTTACCGTAATTTTCCTTTCCTGATGGACTCCATGGCAGCAGGAGTTCCCTCCCAAATGACTGGAGTAGGCTAGTTATCGAACACGGCTGCTGGTGAGGAGCAAAGATTTATGGGAGTAGTGTCCTATAGGGTAGTAGAGGCGGGACTAAACCCACACGTTGGCTGCCATGGAGTCCATCAGGAAAGGAAAATTACGGTAAGTATTTGATAGAAATTTTCCGTTTTTTAAATCACTTGCGGAAAAATTATCTTTTTTTTTTTTAAATTTCCCTTGCATGTGAAAAGATGTTCTTTGCAAAGTAAATTTTGACTGCATTCAAAAAGCTAAGGAATCATTCCCTTTGCAAAGTGAAAATTATCCTGCAAAGGCAACAGCCTATTTGCTTTAAACCAATCTCATACTGCTTTGGTACTGTTGTAATCAAATCAAAAGGTAAAGTAAAGGGCTAAAAATTATAAATGCTAATGTAACCAACGTAGAAGATGATATTGTCAGTAAAAGTATTAAAAAAATGAAATTCCTACTTAAAATGAGGCATTTGTCAGCCAAACCACACAAGCTTATATGTTTCAGCTAAATATTACAGCGGGTTTGGTCTCAGCGGAGTTAATGGCACGTCTCCAGTGTGAAGCCTGGACCACATTGCCAATGTAGCACAGCTGAGTTCACAAAAAAGGTGCAATTTATAGCCAACGGTCTGTGTTTACCCAGTCACTTCACTTCTGAAACCCTGATGTAATGTCAGTCAGTGTAGAACCTGACTGCAGTCACATAGGCAATTTTCCACACTTGCCTGAATCGCTGCCACATATGAAAGGAGAGCGACAGGATGCCTTTTTTTCTGGGCTCAGATTGGCAGATGTTGGCGTTACTGGACATTAGCCAGTTCATATGACTGTTTAATTATGTTTACTGAAATCAATTCTTGTTATTCCAGCTTTATTTTCTTTAAGATGAGAATGCAACAGTTTCTGCCATTTTGAAAAACTGCTATATTGCTAAACTCAGACTACAAAAGTAGGCCAACCCTACCCTATCTGCAGCTATACTTCACTCAGTTCAGTTTACATGCTATATACTAAATGATGGGTACCCTCCCCTCCCCTTCTCTCCCCTCCCCTTCTCTCCCCTCCCCTTCTCTCCCCTTCTCTCCCCTCCCCTTCTCTCCCCTCGCCTTCTCTCCCCTTCTCTCCCCTCCCCTTCTCTCCCCTCCCCTTCTCTCCCCTTCTCTCCCCTTCTCTCCCCTCCCCTCCCCTTCTCTCCCCTCCCCTCCCCTTCTCTCCCCTCCCCTTCTCTCCCCTTCCCTCCCCTTCCCTTCTCTCCCCTTCCCTCCCCTTCCCTTCTCTCCCCTTCCCTCCCCTCCCCTTCTCTCCCCTTCTCTCCACTCCCCTCCCCTCCTCTCCCCTCCCCTCCCCTCCCCTCCTCTCCCCTCCCCTCCTCTCCCCTCCTCATAAAAACTCAGCTATTTGCAGAAAGCAGCAGTTGTTATCTTGCACTTGTTGATTGCCCATATTAAAACAAGCTGCCCTACCCAGCTTAACATACTTACCTTATATGCTGTGATCCAGTTTGTCATGGCGGCATACGCTGGGAGCAGAGCCACAACCCAGTGTATGCTGCCATGAAGATGCAATAAAAAGAAAAATTACTGAAAGGTGAGTATACAATTTTCCGTTTTAATGGCGCATCATGGCAGCATATACTGGGTTGTGGCTCGGCCCTCAGTGTATGCTGTCATGAAGATGCACCACAAAAGAAAAATTACGGAAAGGTGAGTATACAATTTCCCGTTTTTGTGCTTTGCCTGCATGGGTGTATTGATCAGCCTGGAGGCTTCACCATCTGCTAGTTGTCAGAGCACTCAACCCCAAAGGGGTTGTAAACCCTTGTTTTTTTTTATTAACCGCTTCAGCCCCGGAAGATTTTACCCCCTTCCTGACCAGAGCACTTTTTTCCCACAAATAGAGCTTTCTTTTGGTGGTATTTGATCACCTCTGCAGTTTTTATTTTTTGCGCTATAAACAAAAAAAGAGCGACAATTTTGAAAAAAACGCAGTATTTTTGACTTTTTGCTATAATATCTCCCAAAAATATATAAAAAAACATTTTTTTTTCCCTCAGTTTAGGCCGATTTGTATTCTTCTACATATGTATTCTTCTACAAAAAATCGCAATATGATTATATTGATTGGTTTGCACAAAAGTTATAGTGTCTACAAAATAGTGGATAGTTTTATGGCCTTTTTCTTATTATTCTTTTTTTTTTTTTACTAGTAATGGCGGTGATCTGCGATTTTTATGGGAACTGCGACATTATGGCGGACACGGACAATTTTGACACATTTTTGGGATCATTGGCATTTTTACAGCAATCAGTGCTATAAAAATGCATTGATTACTGTAAAAATGTCACTGGCAGGGAAGGGGTTAACACTAGGGGGCGATCAAGGGGTTAATGTATTCCCTAGAGTGTACTTTAACTGAAGGGGGGAGTGGACTGTGTAGGGGAAGAGATAGATCGCTGTTCATACTCTATATGAACAGACGATCTGTCACTTCTCCCCTCAGAGAGAACCGGAAACTGTGTTTACACGCACAGATGCCGGTTCTCCGTGTGCCCCAAGCGATCGCAGGACCGCCGGGCACTTACGTCGGCTCTGTGGGCGATCAGGGGGGCGAGCACAGCGAAGCGATGTTGCATAACGTTGTTTCGCCGAGCCATTCTGCTGCAGTACAACTGCGGCAGCTGGTCAGCAAGTGGTTAAAATAACAAACATGTCATACTTACTTTGCACAGAGTGGCCCCGAACCTCGTCTTCTGGGTTCCCTCAGCGGCTCTGGTGGCTCCTCCCCGCATCGAGTGTCCATCTTGGAGAAGCGCTCTCCTTGATGGACACCCGTGCGGGCGCGCTCCCAAGTCCTGCATCTGTGTCTATTCACACAGAATGCAGGACTCGGCCTGCTCCCCCCAGCGCCGCGTCATTGGATTTGATTGACAGCAGTGGGAGCCAATGGCTGCGCTGCTATCAATCCAATCAGGACACGAGACACCAGCTAGATCTGGTGTGCTCTTTCCCAGACAGAGGAGGGGGGCTGCAGCACTACAGAAGGTTTTTCGCCTCAATGCATAGAATGCATTAAGGTGAAAAACCATGAGGGTTTACAACCCCTTTAAGCTGGCCATAGAAAGATTGAGTTTTGATCCATCTATGGCTGTTCTTACTTGAGAGAAGTTGATCTAACGATCAGCTTCCCTCGTATGGGAATGTAAATTGTTCATTCGACGATCAATTGCTGATTAGTGTATTCTGACAGCGGCGGATTCCTGCTGTCAGAATACAATATCACAACAAGGAGGATTCCTTCATCCTCCTTGAATGTGTAGTTTGGGGAATCCATTCTTTCTTTTTTTGCTCAGCTGCCTCCATCTATGGCCAGTTTTAGGTCTCTGCAGCGCCCAACTGTACCCTAATTCATAACTGTTGAGTAGAGTGTCTGGGTATGATCATCAGGTTAAGCTGCATATACATTAGTCATTTTTTTTTGTTCAGCCAGTGGATTGAGCAAAAAAATAAGAACTGACCTGATTCCCCCATCCACACATCTGAGGTGGCTAGAGGAATCCTCCCCACTGAACTATTGTATTCTGACAGCAGGGGGACTCCCTTGTCATCAGAATACACTGATCACCACTGCAGGCTATAGCCTGCAACTCTGATCGAGCAACTAAATTCCAACAGGAGAAGCTGATTTGTAGATCGATTTCTGTTTAACCAGGGTGCCCATACATGTATCAAAATTCTATCCATGTATAGCCAACTTTAGTCTGTTTGCTCATGCCTTGAATAGAGGTCTTTGTGACTCTGACTTCTGTCTGACTGTTCAGCTTCTTTGTGCTTATCCTGATTATCAGACAGTATCTCTGCTCTCATGGCTTCATTTACCTGTCTGGAACCTGGACCCTAGTCTGCAGATGATTTAACCATCAACCTGCAAACTCTGCTACTGTTTGATGTCTGCTCTTATCATTGATCTGAGAACTTCTAACACTTTGGCATCTATTCTACACATTAATCAGCTGCTGGTGACACAGTTAACCTATCATGCCAGAAAATCTAGATTCTTTATATTGCTTTATAGAGCTATGATAGTCTATCAGCATTTAGGACCCTAATGCCGCGTACACATGAACAGACTTCTTGTCGGAAAAAGATATGACGGCTTTTCCGACGGGATTCCGCTCAAGTTTGCCTTGCATACACACGGTCACATAAAAGTTTGCTGAACTTACGACCGTCAAGAACGCGGTGACGTACAACACTATGACGAGCCGAGAAAATGAAGTTCAATGCTTCCGAGCATGCATCGAATTGTTTCCGAGCATGCGTAGGAATTTTGTGCGTCGGAATTGCCACAGACGATCGCATTTTCGGATAGGAACTTTTTCCAACCGAAAAATAGAGAACCTGCTCTCAATCATTTGCTGGCTGAAATTCAGCCAGCAAAAGTCTGATGGAGCATACACACGGTCGCATTTTCCGACGAAAAACTCTCATCGGTCTTTTGCGGGCCGAAATTCCGATCGTGTGTACACGGCATTACTGATTTCCCTTTCTGGCTACTTAGGGAGTTTAAACATTTCTAAAAGATATTTTAAACACCTAGTTTTGTTTCCTTTAAGAAGTGCTAGCTTGCCCAATATGCATTTTCAAAGATCTCAACACACTATGGAGGCTCAAATAAAAATAACTGGGTCAAAAAATGTAAAGCCATTGAAAGTCAATATCTCAGAGACTCAAAGCTAAATTAAGCCAGCAGGTACTTTATACAGTATAATCTTATATGAAATACTTTCCTCCATTGATATGGATTGTGGCAAGTGCCACTCTAGTATTCCTAAACAAGAAAATCAGAGAAGATGGGTCCAAGTTAGACAGATATATCCAGTATAATACACATGGGCGGACTTTTCGACCGGACTGGTCTGACGGACTTTTGAACGAACGTATTTGCCTACACGCGATCGCACCAAAGTCCAACGGATTCGTACGTGATGAGGTACGACCGGACTAAAATAAGGAAGTTGATAGCCAGTACCAGGTTTTTGTCCGTCGGACTAGCATACAGACGAGCGGATTTTTCGACCGGACTCCGCTCCGTCGGAAAGATTTGAAGCATGTTTCAAATCTAAAGTCCGTCAGATTTTCGACTAGAAAAGTCCGCTGAAGGTCCGATGAAGCCCACACACGATCAGATTATCCGCCGGACTCGGTCCGTCAGACCAGTCCGGTCGAAAAGTCCGCTTGTGTGTACTCTGCAATAAGCTTGTTTTTGATGATGAGACTTTGGGATGTCGATTATCTCTAGTCTTTCTTTTACACAGAATTTTGGAAGAAATTAATCTAGCATTTTTGTTGCCTGCCACATCTGCCTTAAGTGTGCTCTTACCAAGTAGTCTCTTGACACAGACCAGATGCAGTTGTCCAAGCCAAGTTTTTTCAGACTGTTTTCCATTTATTCATTTTTTTTATACTCATAATTCCATTTTATTAAACTGGAAGTACCCTTCCCATTTCAATAGAATGATGAGTGCTGTAGCTACAAAGGACATGTCTATGCGGGGCGTCGGACGCATGGGTCTATGAGGTTTTTTTTTGTTTTTTTTAAGCACATGATAATGACACATAGCATTCTCAGAACATTATTTGATCCAGAAGGTTAAAAAATAAGTTTGACTTACTGTAAAATCTGTTTCTTGAAATACATTATGGGACACCGGATGAGTATTTATATAAATTGGGTTATGCTGCTGCTTTCAGGAGATTGGGCACCAAAGCTGTAAGGACAGCCCAGTATAATTCCTTCTACTCCCAGCATGCCTCAGTTTTGTTAGCAAGGATTTGTAGAAATAGATCATTAGAAAAGGGGAAGGTCCTGTGCCCCATAATGTATTCTAAGAAAAGGATTTTATATTAAGTCAAAAATCCTATTGTCCTAATTGTACATTACGGAACACAGGATGAGCATTTCGGTACATTTAGGATTTCCAAAAGCAGTTCAACTCAGGGATGGGCAACAGAGGCTAACAGACCTACAAAAAATGACTGATTAACAGAGGTGGCGTAACCGAGCCCACAAAGCCAACTGCAGAACCTTACAACTGAACCTGGCATCAGATAAGGCCTGAATATAACACTGAAAGCATGTTGCTATATCTGTTCGACAAGTGCAAAAATAAAAATAGCTGTTCATCCTGCCAAAAATCTGGTGAGCTTCTGTTTGTGGATGAAGAGAGCACAGGAAGTTATCAGTTAGCATTGTTCTCAGCTATCTCTATTAACTTAAACGCACTTCCTCCTATACTGTGGAGAGAGGAAAGTGTTATACAGTCATAACACACTTCTTTCCTAGGATGACAATTCTAGATACAGTACAGGTGTCACCCTAAGACAGGAAGTGTGTTCCTGGCAGAATCACCAGTTGAAAACAAAGAAGGAAAAAGGGTGACAAAAAGAATGCAAATTCAGCCACCACATATACATTGTTGTTCTTGGGTTTAGATATGCTTTAACCGCTTGCCGACCGCTGCACGAACATTTACGTCGGTAGAATGGCACGGACAGGCAAATGGGCTTACAGGTACATCCTTTTTAAATTTGCCGCCGTGTGGACGCGCGACCCTGCCGCGAGCTCCATGAGTGCGATCGCGAGTCCCGCGGACTCGATATCCGCGGGGGATACCCGCAATCATCTCACGGAGAGGAAGAACTTCAGCATTTCCCGTTTTTTCCCCTCATTTGTTTACATCAGCATTTCCCCATTCTGTCTAATGACACTGAGACTGATCACAGCTCCCTGTGATCGGGAGCGATGATCAGTGTCGTGTCACACGTAGCCCATCCCCCCTACAGTAAGAATCACTCCCTAGGACACACTTAACCCCTGCAGCACCCCCTCCTGGTTAACCCCTTTACTGCCAGTCACATTTACACAGTAATCAATGCATTTTTAATCGCATTGATCGGTGTATAAATGTGAATGGTCCCAAAATAGCGCCAAAAGTGTCCAATCTGTCCACCATAATGTCGCAGTCACGATAAAAATCGCTGATCGCCGCCATTACTAGTAGAAAAAAAAATACTAATAAAAATGCCATAAAACTATCCCCTATTTTGTAGACACTTTACATTTTGCGCAAAACAATCAATAAACGCTTATTGTGATTTTTTTTTTTTTTTTACCAAAAATATGTAAAAGAATACGTATCGCCCTAAACTGAGGAAAACAATTTTTTTATATATTTTTGGGGATATTTATTATAGCAAAAAGTAAAAAATAATGCGTTTTTTTCGAAATTGTCACTCTTTAATTGCTTATAGCGCAAAAAATAAAAACCGCAGAGGTAATCAAATACCACCAAAAGAAAGCTCTATTTGTGGGAAAAAAGGACGTCAATTTTGTTTGGGAGCCATTTCGCACGACCGCGCAATTGTCAGTTAAAGCGACGCAGTGCCGAATCGCAAAAAGTGCTCTGGTCTTTGGCCAGCCAAATGGCCCGGCGCTTAAGTGGTTAAAGAATGTGGAAACAGAGGGCCACATGGCAGCCTTGCAAATCTGAGAAGAATATGTAACAACCTCTAGTGTGCTAGGGAAATAGTACAGGTTTTTTCAGAGTAGGTAAATTTTCAGGCTTGGCTGGCAGCCAAGAGAGGACAGCGGGAGAACACTGCCAGGCTCCAGGGGTTCCACAGAGGCAGCCAAGAGGGTTGGTGAGTGGTCACACAGTCGAGAGGACTGGGAGGCATGCCTGAGAGGACTGAGATGCAGCAGTCTGGGATGGGTGCAGAGAAAGTCTGGAGGATGGTGGTGGCACAAGCAGTGGAAAGGGGCAGCTACAGCCAGGAGGGCTGGCAGTGCCTGAGGAGGTGGTACTGGGAGGAGTAGCCACAGGGACATCTAGCACTGGGACTGTTCTACACATTTTTGCTACACAATAGGGGCCCGCAGCCCCTGTCTGTAAAGGGCACCTGCTTTAGGCCTGGCTGAGCCAGTGTCAGGCCTACCAAATCGGTGCTAGCCAGTCCGGAGAGTGCAAGAAAGGAAGTGATGTGCTGGAGGAGTGAAGAGTTTCAATCAGAAAGGAAGTGATGTGCTAGAGGAGAATAGGAGTGTATATACTGTGATGTATATAGGAGTCCCAACATTAACTGTTAATTACCTGGGCATCTCATAAGTTCCCCATCCCTATCCAAATTTATTTCCCCTCAATAAACATACAAAAACAAGTGCAAAGACTTTTTCATGTCTCTGGATACTTGAGATTGTGTGCCTGGCTAGGCAGGGTGACAGACTACATTCAGCTGCCCCTACAGGGGTACCGCTACACATATGCTGCAGTTTGATGCCGAAAAGCCCACAAAGCACTAAGTTATCTAATTCAGTGCACTTTGACCAGAAACAAGAAAACCTTGCTCTTGAAGTCATAAGCTTAAATGACTAGCTTTTGAATCTTCCTAGCAATAGTGAAACAAGATACAGGCTGTTTACTATGGTGACCTTCAGGACTGAAAAACAGAGAGTGAAACTGTTGAAAGGGAGATGTAGTGAAGAAATGAACTCGGACAGCACATACCACATCCAGACAATGGAGGGATATCTGCTTAGAATGTTTAGAATCAGGGCAAAAAGTAGAACAATGTCCTGGTTGAGTTGAAAGAAAGAAACCACTTTGGGAAGAAATGAGGCCCTAGGTATCAAAACAATCTTTCCCTTGTGTAGCACAAGAAAGGGTTCTGTACAGGTTAAAGCTGCCAACTCATAAACTTGCCTTGCAGAAGTGATGGCAATGTGAAAAGCAACATTGCAAGTAAGGATAGACAGAGGACAATTTCTGGTAGGTTCAAAAGGTCTTTGAAGAGTCAACAGAAGCAGACTGAACCAGGAAGGAACAGGAAAAATAGTGTGAGCAAAAATTTCACTAAGAAGTGAGAGGTAAGTGGTCATAAACCGCTAAGGCAAAGATTTGAACCTTGATAGATTCCAATGGAAGGATTCGTCCCATGGAGAACTTCCTGGGATGAAATTTCCTTGACTCGCAATAAGAGACATACGCTTTCTAGGTGTGATGGTAGACTTTCCAAGAAGCCTATTTTTTAGCTTTCAAGAGTGTAGTGATGACTGAATCCTGTTCCTCAGGACCTGGGCTTCAACAGCCAATTTGTTAAAGCCTGCAACCAAGCAGTATCATAAACCAAGACAGAATATTCGTACTATCTGGCAAGGCCAAAAGTCTGCTAGGAGTCTGCTGATGGACAAGTACCATGTCCTCCTGGGCCAGTTTGGTGCAGTAAGAAAAAGCAGAATGTCCTTTTATCTTGATGCTGCAGAGTGGGCAAGGAAAGAGCTCCAGAGGGGGAAAATAATAGATCAGGAGGGACTGATCTCACAGAGTCAACAGAGCATCAGCTGCAAAAGCTAGAGGATTCTTGGAATTGAAGAGAAATCTGCTGAGATTTTGTTGAACCTGGAAACAAGGAGGTCCACGCCCAGAGTCCCCAACCTGTGACAGAGGTCTTGAAACACCTCTGGTTAAAGAGGCTATTCTCTGGAGTCAAGACGTTAATGACTAAAAAAAGCCCATCTGCCAGTTTTCCCTGCCTGTGTTGTGCATCACAGTCAGGGCTGGAATAAAAAGTTTTGCTGAATCCGGCATCAGATCCACTTCTCTTTTTACCCGTGAGAATTCCACTAAGTGACTGCCATGGCATTGTCCAACTGAATCCTGATCAGATGATCTCTCAGACAGTGTTGAAAGCATAACCAAACTGTCCTGAATTCTAGAAGCCGAGTTTCCTTCGACAACCAAGTCCCTTGTACCAAGAGGATACCTAGGACTCCTACCCAACTTAAAAGGCTGACATCCATAGTAAGCACTTTCCAACCATTGGGAGTAAAAAATTTTCTGATTCCAGCACCGAATTTGTGATCCACCACACCGGGACAAGCCTGACAGTATTGGTCAGGTCAGAAGAATGATCTAGAGCAGTGATGGTGAACCTTGGCACCCCAGATGTTTTGGAACTACATTTCCCATGATGCTCAACTACACTGCAGAGTGCAAGAGCATCATGGGAAATGTAGTTCCAAAACATCTGAGGTGCCAAGGTTCGTCATCACTGATCTAGACACTGTTCCCTCTTGTCCCATCCCATTAGACCCAAGACCCTCAAGCCAAACTGGAGGGTCAGATTACTCTTGGACTGCAGAGTCCAAACATGGGGGCACAGAGACTGGAAATTTTAAAAGGGAAAGGAAAACATAGGGCCATGTCTAACATCAAGCCAAGATACTCCAAACGATGTGATGGTTCCAGTGCTGATTTCTGGAGTTTTAGGATCCATTCAAATCTCTGCATGATCTGTATGACCTGTAGAACCTAAGTTGACTGTTCCCTCATAAGAAGATAGTTCACCTATCCCACTATGGAAATGTCCTGAGAATGAAGCAAAGTGAGAACAGGGGCTAGCGTCTTGGTGACGGACTGAGGTTCAGTGGAGACCAAAGGGATGGCAACAAATTGGTAATGTTGCATGCCCACAGAAAAATGTAAATAGCGTTGATACTCTGGGAAAATGTGGACATGCATGTAGGCATCCTTGATGTCCACAGAGGTCAGGTCTGCCGAAGGGAGAGAAACAATGACAGACCAGGCAAATTCCATACAGAATTTTTGTAACTAGAGGAAGGTGTTGTGAACTTTTTGAACTAGTATAGGATGGGTGCCCTTTTGCTTTGGGGATAGAGAACAGGTTTGAATAGAAACCTTGGAACCTCTACTTTCCCAAGAATATGGCTATGACCTTTTGAGAAAAAAACTGTGCCAATGCCAGTGTGAAGGTCCACCAATCTTTGCGGAAATGTTGGCAAGTTTCAGAACATGAAGCAGGGTGGAGGCAGGAATTACACTTTGTAGCCCTTGAATACAATATTCTGAATCCAAACATCTGAAATGTTCTGGGACCAGATGGTCACCAGACATTCTACACCAACAATTGGACATTCACTCTAACTGGAGATGCTCCATTGTGAGGTTGATTTGCTAGCAGGCCTAGAGGACTTGGGGATCCAAGAATGAGGGCAGAACTGAGTTTCAGGCTTTGCCTTGGACCCAGTGGCCTCAGAGAAACTAAAGAAACTAATTTTAATTTTAGGAACATTGTGTTTCCCAGATGGATATTGTGCCTTTTTTTTTCTGTGGCAAAGTGGCAAATTTACTTTAAGTCCAGGTTCACACTGAGATGCGGGAATGAAGCCGATTTCACTGCCGCATGTCAGTTCTGATTTCAGAGACATCTGTGCAGGTTTCTGCACAGATGTTAATTTAAATAGCATCCCGAAATCGCCGCAAAAAGTGTCTATGGGAAGCTTAGCTTGTGGCAATTCATATGGCTTGTTATATTTAAACTTAGATATTAATGTAAATAATAATTAAAAAAAAAAACATTTAAAGCTGAACTTTCAGGATCAGCAAACATTGTCTAAATACAAGAGGGTACTTTGTGTATTTCTTCCAGATCTGTGCAGTGATCAACTGTGAACCTTTGCTTCTGTACAAGAGCTTCCTATAATAAAGACTAGCCACTGCTGCTCTTTCTTCTTGTGCAGGATGACTGGTCTTGCATCTACCACCCAGCACACAGTTTTCTGTGAGTAGGTGGACCTAGAGTTTATTGCTCCCCTCTGAATTTGTCCCCTCCAACTAACATCAATCTGCTCTTTCTAACCACTACCTATATCTCTATGGAGTGAATATACTCAGCCAGCAGCTCTGCCCACAGATCCCACCCATATAAAGTGCAAGCTGACAGCGGTCACTATGAAGAAGAGGCGGAGCCTTGAAACATCTTAGTGATGGAACGGTGAGAACGGTGTACAGCAGGTCTAGTAGCTCATGTTGTGAATCTTACTCTGAGAACTTCCCTCAAACTTTGTGTGTGCAATTCTTTGGTAATAAATTATTTTATCTGCACCATCTACTATATATTTTGCTTGTTTTTTTGTTTTGTAGTTACATTTTTGGTACTTCCAAAGTGTCACTATAGCAGAGTTGTAAAGTTTGCATGGATTATTGTTATGATTAAAAAATTTGCTTCTGATCATTACTCATCCTATTCAAGTTTGGTGAACATATTCTGGTGATTTGGATTTTACCAATAGGCAAGTCATCAGCTTGGCGTAGTGCAGTGGTTCTCAACCTCAGTCCTCAGGTACCCCCAACAGGCCATGTCTGCAGGGTTTCCTTTATTTTGCACAGGTGCTTTATCAGAGTCAATGGCTTGGCATTTTGTACAACTATTTTATCTAAGAGAAATTCCCAAAACATGGCCTGTTGGGTGTACTTGAGAACTGAGGTTGAGAACCACTGGTGTGAATCCCATGAATAAGTCCGGTGTGACGAAACATGTCGGGGCGTGGCTATACGGCAATTGAGGAAGCTTGACGTAGGACGCTGTGACAGGCGGCGCCATACGAGTGAGCGGGGAAGTGGCTACGGGAGGCTCCAAGGGACGGGTGAGAGTGTTTGCGTTCACCAATCACCTGGGTCCGCCGTGACCACCATACGTCCAGGTTACCGTTTGAAGTGCTGTTGGTGATGACCATGTTTGCTGTGCTTTCTTACGTTATTGAAAATTGGAAAATGTGAGTTTTATGGTGGAGGAGAGTGGTATTTTTATTAAAGTGTGTTGCGTTACTGCACTATTGGTTCGCTTTTCCTTTCTTTCATGTGGAGAGAGCATTTGCTTATATACTGCGGTTAACTATACGGAAATTGATTGGAGGTTATCACTTTACCCCTACTGTGTGGGAAAAGCCTGCAAGCCGAACACGAGAGTGTAAGGCAAAAAAAGCTGGTGAGTTTGCTCGCTGAAGGGGAGTGGAAGTCACATTCACAGCGGTGTGGTGGAAGATATCATCACTGAAGATTATAATTTTGATATTGTCACCATTATTTCACTACGTTATCACTTATTTTTGGACTTTTATATTGATCTTTCTGTTTTAATACACAAATGGACTGCACGATGGGTGTTTACTAGAAACACTTTTTGGTTTTTTATTATGGACACATATTGTTATGTTTAGGTATCACATTGAGCAATCACTGTAAGAATAATTTTTCAAAAATTAATTTTTTTAGGTTTTCAGCGCTGCTATTTGATCACACTATTGGTGAGGGCGATTGTATAGTGTATCATTTATTTTATATCACATAAGTTTTTAATTTTAAGCAGCTGCTTAGAGTGAGGGGCTCATCCCATAAGCGCAGTGTTTGGCACACAGAAAGGGGCGGATCATCTGTGTACCTTATCAGCAAATTACCTTTAGATAGTTGCCTATTGGGCATCCTCACTATGGTCTGCATATACACAGCAACATACCCCGTTGGAGTAATGGAAACCTGGTTGGACAGCTCACATGACTGGGCTGAAGACCAAGGGTACACCCTGTTTCAGAGGTTCGGGATTGGAAGGAGGGGTATGCCTTTGCAGTGTTACCCCCACAAGGGCAGCTGTTCTGTGTCCCAAGTTCTACTTTTAGTGCAGGAGCAGCCAGGCAAATGGCAACTTTCATTCCTCAGCCTCATAAAACACTCAAGAGGTTGCCTTTTTAAAAGTTTGTTGTAGATTAACTTGGACAGAGTGCAGGTGGCTGTGGGGATACTGCAAAACTCTAAACAGGAATATGAGGACACTCTTTCCTTTAAAACAGCTCATAAACCTGTCCTTTTGACTACCAGGACATAAAGTGGATAGCACTGAGGCACCTTTAGCAATGTTCCAGGCCAAGCAAGTCTTATTTGCAGCAGGGGTTAACAAGAGCAACAGTCACTGAGATCCTTCTCCTTATGTCTGTCCTCAAAATGTCCCCAAGACTTGAATGTCTCACTCAGATTCCAGCAGACAGACTCTCCTGTGAAGCATCCAGGGGAGATCCTCAGTGGCACCCCTCTCTGGTTCTAAAAGGACTTGTGGCTGTATAGGCCACCCAACGCGCACCGCTGGCACCAGATCAGATGTACAGCTTTCCTTTTCCTGGCCCAGAAGGCGCGGCAGGTCTGTCCCTATCATAAGATTGCAGCACCCCCACCCCACCTTATTCACACAAGACGGGAAGCATGGCAGGTCCGGACAAAGGGTGAAACTTTTCAAGTTAGCAAACAGATGATTGGTTGCTAGGCAGTGGGACAGTCCCAGCAATCAATCACCTGCCTCTCACATGAAAAGTCCCCTCGTTTTTGGACATGCCCCCTGTCTTGTGTGAATAAGGTAGTGGAGGGAAGGGGGAGTGCAGCGAGCTTATGGAGGGGGCAGTCTGTAATATGGAAGGAGGACTCTGATGGGGGGGGTCTGTGATTGAGGGGGCTGGGATGGGGGGATCTGGGATAGGAGGGGGGTCTGGCATGGGGGTGATCCTGGATAGAGGGGCATCATTGATGAGTGGGGTCTGTGATGGGTCAGGCTGTGATGGATTGGTTTGTAATGGGGGGGTCTGTGATGTAATAGGGGGGGAAGTGCTGTGAAAGGGGACAGAGGGCACTGATGATGTAAAAGGGGGTGATGTGAAGGGGGGACGGAGGACACTGATGTAGGGGCTTGTTCACACTTGTGCAGTGCAACATTTAACAGTGTCATTTCATGAGATAATTTACAAGGGCGTGTTTCGGGGAGGAATTAGAAGCGGAGCAGGGTAGGGGTTGGGTGAGGCAACTGGTGGCCAGTAACTCTTAAGGCCTGGCTAGTAGCTTAGGACTTGAAATTTTGAGCCCTGGACTAGAAGATATTTGTATGAAAATTCTCAGTACATTCAACATTAACAAATGTGATTTGAAAGTACTTCATAACTTTGGTTGCTTTTACCATTTCATTTTGTGAATGGTATTTCCAAAACATGAAAAACACTGTTAGAAGTTTGTTCGTTTGAGAAAAAGATTTTCGATCCTACTTTTCCGAATTTTTTTGTCACTATGGTAGAAAATGAATGTTGATTTGACCCTTCCAATGATTAGAAAATCAAATTAACATTCTTTAACGAAAATTTTCAAACAAATTTCTTCTAGTATATACCGTAGGTCAAATGGTGGAAGCCCCAACTAGAGAAAATGCTCCATAAGATCTATTAATCTGAAACATAAAATTAGGGTAATAGTGATCACAGTATAATGACGTTTGCTGTAAGTTTACAGGAAGTTAGAAACATGTAGGTAAAACTAGACACCAGCTAACCCAGTTTTTTATTCTTCATAGGGTGTACAGGACCCCGGAATTTTTGTGTGCTATAGGGTTAAGACCTGACCCGGCCTGTCCCAGATGTGGTAGTTCAGGGTCTCTGATACTCTGCCCCAAGCTCCAGAGGTATTGGGCGGAGGTTGTGGGCACGCTTAATGGGCTTTTTAGTTGTTAAACTTTTAATGGATCCACTTATATGCTTTCTTGGTTACATTGGCTTTGCTGTGTTTAAGCAACCAGTGCGGGTCACTGTTGTGCATGCGCTGTTCCTGGGCCGTAGATAAATTGACCTTAAGTGGACTTTCCCACACCCTCCGGCCCTTTCCAACTGGATACTTGATCTCACAAAGTGTATTTTTAATGAGAAACATACTTTTATTTTTTTTTCCCTCAGGAACTCATTAAAAAGTTTTGATGCAATTCGATCACCTTGGTTAGAGAATATGAGTTCAGGATTCAAGTTAATTTTTAAGTTCTTTTAAAGAGTTTGTTACCCCGACACTTCATATTCCTGATATGTGGCTGCTGTACCATGTACTGGTATGAAAAAGTCTCCAATTCTCTTTGTATTGCTTCCTTTATGTGAAATCCCCAGTGTACCTGCCAGGCCCTCTGCTTTCCTATTAATAACTGACCACACTAAGCAGAACACACCGGTCAGTTCTCTAGCTATGCTCTACAATGATCAGTCTTGTCCTGACGCCCCCGCTACACAGCCATTCACTAGGAAGATCAGTGTGCTGCTACAGTATTCCCCCCCAGCTCGTATACAGCTGAGAACAGAGGGAATGTGACCACTTATTTTAAAAAAAAAAAAAAAAGGTATTTTTATAATGTTTTTTTATATCTATACACAAATGTTTTGACTTTCATTTCTATTTTAAGCTGAATGAGTTGTTTTACAAGGTGATCATTTGCAATCACTTTAAATATTGCTACCATGTATATCTCTAAAAGAAGGCACATATCTAGGAGTAGAATTTTTGTAAGCTCTTATTAAGCCAATAACTTTGTGTCCTTTATACATTTGGTATGGGGTGCCCCCTTCTGCAGAGCTTCTGGGAACAGGTTTGGGGGGACAACACTCCCACTAACACCTGAGGTCATGTTGTTGAATGTGATCACTGACCCCACGGTGAGAAAATATGCCAAATTGTTCATAATATATTTCACAAACTATGCTTGCAGAGAAATTTTACTGAAGTGGAAGGCTGAAGTGCCACCCACCATCACCACCTGGCGGAACACTCTGGATAATGTCCTACCGTTATATAAAATAACGTATATCAACGGGAACTGTCAGAGTAAAAAATTGACAAAATATGGTCCTCCTGGATAGATTCCTTGGGCTATTTACAGCTGGAGATTTCTCCTCCCAGCCTGGAAGCGGACCCTTAGGTTTATCTACAATACTGGGCCGGGTGGACCTTAGCCTGGAGCCTGCCAGTCTCTCCATCCCCCACTATGTCCTCTCCTCTCTATCTTGTCTCCCCCCCACCCGTGTCTCCCCCTCCACTTCCCCCCCATTGGGGTTCCTCCAGTGTCTATCCAAGACTCACTTGTTCGGGTTGAGAGTGTTCTCCTAGTAAATATTTGATAACCTTTTCTAGTAGCCCTGTTGGATACGATTTACTGGTATTCCTCTATACAGACATATGTAAACAAGGTATACTGAGAATTTTTTTGTACCATCTTTTTTATTTTTACCCTGCAATATTTTGTGATACTGACATGTGAATATTGTTTTTCAATAAAGTTCTTACTTTGGTAAAAAATAAAAAAACTTTGTGTTGGTATTTAGGTTTGCTGTGTACTGTATTTTGTCTGATATGTGTATTTGTTTCTAAAACTTTATCAAACTAAACGAACAAAATTATTTTTTTTAAATCAAAACACACAAACTCTAACTTCATTAAATTGCACTCCGTACTGTATGATACTAAATTGATCCAAACCAAGGGCATTTCATTGGGTAACAAATATAAAACAAAAAAGTTAAAGCTGGGTGGCTAAATTTCAGGAAAAAGAAAAAGAAAAAAAAAAAGAAAAATAAATAAAAAAGGGGGAAGAGCTTTAACCTCTTCCCACCCACTACAGCTCCAGGCTACATTGCATTGTGAATAGGGTGCAGAAAAAAAAGAAGTTTTCTGTGGGTCCTTGCAGTGGCAGGCATTTTACAAAGCAGTAAAACACCTGTCACCTGCACTGTGGGTAAATTAGCCCAGAGTCCACTTTTTGTAAACTTTTTTTCCACTGAATAGAGCTCAGCAATGATTCTCTGAGGGGGGTGAAAATATTTTCAGGACTAACTCAAGATCATAAATTTTATTTGTTCATGCATAGTGAATGTCTTTAGATTTAGGTCTCTTAACCTGGCAATACATGGATCTAAATTTGGCTAGTTCAGCAAGGCCTGGCCGCATTTCGATCCATCCACGTATGGGCACTGTAGTTGTTATTATACAGAATTTACATAGTGCCAGCTGTTTACAACATGAGGGCAGACAGTACAGTTACAATTCAGTACAGGAATAAATCAGAGGGCCCTGCATTGATCAGAAGTCAACCTGAGATATGTTGCTGCCATCAGCTTCAAAAATGACCTTTTTTCCTAAAATGGTACATTTTCTCAGTTTAAACATTTGATATTTTCTTTTTCTATTGTGAATAAAATATGGATTGGAGATTTGCAAATCATTTCATTCTACGAGGGGGGTTCAAGTCAAACTGGGACTTTTGAGTTTATATAATAAAATAACAAATCTCAAGGAATGGAAACTGCACTTATTTTTCAACATACTTCCTTGCATTTATACACTTATCCCAGTGTTTAACGAATGCCTGGAAAACTTCGACATAGAAAGATTTGTCAGTACGCCTGAACCATCCTAGGACAGTCTGCTTCACTTCGTCATCAGTGCTGAAATGCTGACCTCTTATTTGCAATTTCACAATAGGTTATGTGTCGATTATCCAGCATCAGGCATTCCTGTGAACATTCAGCATGTGGAATTACTGCTGTGGGCTGGGAACCCCCACGGCCCGGATCGTCACTGACAGACATACGGCCATCTTTGAGGCTGGGTTCACAGCAGGGGTCCGGTGCTTCCAATTCGCAATAGTGTGAACCCAGCCTGAAACGTCTACACCTTTCACATGTCTTACTGCGGCTGACGTCTCATCACCGTACTGTGCTTGAAGTCTTCTGTAGATATCCGCAGGTTTTATACATCTGTTCACGAGTAGGGATGAGCCGAACACCCCCCGATTCGATTCGCACCAGAACCTGCGAACGGACCGAAAATTCGCACGAACGTTAGAACCCCATTGCTGTCTATGGGACTCGGCCGTTCAAAATCAAAAGTGCTCATTTTAAAGGCTAATTTGCATGGTATTGTCCTAAAAAGGGTTTGGGGACCTGGGTCCTGCCCCAGGGGACATGTATTAATGCAAAAAAAACTTTTAAAAACGGCCATTTTTTCGGGAGCAGTGATTTTAATGATGCTTAAAGTAAAAAAAAAAAAAAAAGTGAAATATTCCTTTAAATATCGTACCTGGGGGGTGTCTATAGTATGCCTGTAAAGTGGCGCGTGTTTCCCGTGCTTAGAATAGTCCCTGCACAAAATGACATTTTTAAAGGAAAAAAGTCATTTAAAACTGCTTGCGGCTTTAATGTAATGTCGGGTCCTGGCAATATGGATGAAAATCAGTGAGACAAACAGCATGGGTACCCTTCAGTGGACTTTGGGTCCTGTATGGATATTAAGGGGAACCCCGCACCCAAATTAAAAAAAGGAAAGGCGTGGGGCACCCAAGGCCCTATATACTCTGAACAGCAGTGTACAGGCGGTGCAAACAAGACAGGGACTGTAGGTTTGTTGTTAAGTAGAATCTGTTTGTAATTTTGAACGGGTACATTTTTAACGTCTTTAGCTCCAGCCAAAAAATCTTTTTTTAAGCTTTTTGGAAAACATAGGGAACGGTTATCACCCCTGTGACATTTATTTTGCTGTCTGTGCTCCTCTTTAGAAGATTTCACCTCACTTTTTGTCCCAATGACAAATGTTTTTTGAAAATTTGGGGTTTTTAGTGAAACAAGGATTGGTGATAAAGCATCAGTGGAAAGGAGAAACGTTTTTCCCATATTAACTCTTACAGGAGAGAACTTCCCTTCCTAGGGGTAGATTTCATCTCACTTCCTGTTGTCTCCTTCCGTTTGCAAGTAGGAGCCATTTGTAAGTTGGATGTTTGAAACTAGGGGCCTGCCCTATATACGCAGCAGAAATTTGGGCCTTAGGTGTTGTTGTGGCCTCAACACTGTAAGCCCTCACAGGGCCCTGCTGTGAAATATTAGATCAAGAATTGTAACTACATGCCCCTGTTGAACAGGGCCAGAAAAATTGGGCCTTTGGGGATGGTAGTGCTGGTGGCACAACACTGTAAGTCCTCACAGTTAATTTTGGTGGGCGCAGAAACTGGCCCTGCTGTGAAATATTAGATCAAGAATTGTAATTACATGCCCCTGTTGAACAGGGTCTGAAAAATTGGACCTTAGGCACTGGTGCCACAACACTGCAACCCCTCACAGATACTCTAGTTGGAACGCAGGAACAAGCCCTGCTGCAAAGTATTGCATCAAAAATTGTAATTACACGCCCCTGTAAAACAGGGGCTGAAAAATTGGGCCTTAGGCACTGGTGGCGGCGCCCAGAACCAAAAATATTCTTACAAGCTATCAGCGTGATGATTGAGGAGGAAGAGGATAATTACTCAGGATAGTCACTCAGCATCAGCATAGGCAGTCTTTGAAGGGATCTGAGATTTTAAAAAAAATTATTCGGTTACATCAGCATCAGGTGCTTGGTAGCTGGTGGTGATCCAAGACTGATTCATTTTTATAAAGGTCTGTCCACCGACTCGGTCGATTGACTGACGCACCCTGTGATCGGTTACAAAGCCTCCAGCAGCACTGAATGTGCATTCCGAAAGAACGCTGGATGCAGGACAGGCCAGAAGCTCAATTGCATACTGTGCAAGCTCTGGCCAGTGATCCATCCTCAAGACCCAGTAACCAGGAGGATTTTCGGTGGGAAAGGTGTCCAAGTCAGATCTTGCCCCTAGGTATTCCTGCACCATGTAAAACAGACGCTGGCCGATGGTTGCTGGAACCGATCATACCTTGGGGCTGTGGACTAAAAAATTGTCTGAACGCATCGGTCAGACGGCCACCTTCTCCACCGCTCCTTCTTTGACTGACCGAAGCCTCAGCAACACGTTGTCCATACCTGTATAATTAAAAGTTCCTGATTTAAATTGAATGCCACTCGTATTTTTATGTAGATTTCACAGTGTCCCAACTTTTTTGGATTTGGGTTGCAAAATAATAAACTAGTCAAAAACGGGATTCCTCCCCAAGGCCCCTTTCACAAGGGGCAGATCTGCTCAGCGGGAGATCGCTCCGTTGATCTCCGCTGAGGCAGCAGATGACAGATCCATCTCTGCTCACTGAGCAGGGAGGGACCTGCAAGAGCCCCGCTGATTTATATGGGTGAAAACAAAAAGGAAAAAGGTCTGGTGTCACCCACAAACCACCACCATCCCAATATATGCAACACAAAACAGGAAATCGCTCCGATACTTTAAACTAGGTGAATGCGCTTAGCCGACAATTGACAGATTAAATGCAGTCTCAAAATGTATTAAAATAGTCATGCAAACAACAACATTATCTACATACAGCAGAAAATGTCATTACATGTATCAAGGTATAAAATGTAAATTGCAGAGTTCACATGGATAAAAAGTATCCCAACACGTTTCGCAAGACCCTGCTCGCTTCATCAGGGGTAGATGTGTGTGTGCAGTACATCGGTTGGCGGTATAATGAACCAAATAAGTTTTGTATGTATCAATAGGTGCTGCCATAATAGCATAGAAGTAAAGTAGTATATGATAAGAATATGTATATGCATGAACCAAACTGGTTCACTATTGGTATGAGCTAGGAATCTAGGGGACAATGGAGGAAAAAAAAAAAAAAAATATAGAAATAAAATAGGACAAAAACAAAATGTGATAAAGTGTGTGTCCCGTATAGCATGTATCCAAGTCCATTGTATATGTCAGCTGAGATCCATGGGAGTATGCAATGGAGAGAGAGAGAGAGAAAAAGAGAGAGAGAGAGACAGAGAGAGAGAGAGACAGAGAGAGAGAGACAGAGAGACAGAGAGACAGAGACAGAGACAGAGACAGAGAGAATTTTTTTCCCCCCCCCATTACATTGCATCCTCTATGGTTACTCTGTTGGTATAGTACTAACTGATTTAAATAGATTTATATCTCAGAACCATGAGAGTGAATATAATGATGTACGAGACAATGTATATGGCAGACCATGCTAAAGTTAAGTGCTCAAATGTGAAGGGAGTGAATGGATGATTCCATCCATCAAGGAGTGTGGACTCACCTTGAATGAAGTAAACTGCTGCATGTGCGTGAAACAGGAAGTGACAAACACATCCCAGCCATGACTAGCCCTCAATTTATATCCCTAGAGGGCCCAGTGAGCTCCGCCTCCAACGCCATGGGTGTGCGAGGCCAGCGTGGTCTGCCATATACATCATTATATCCACTCTCATGGTTCATTCATCTCACTGTCTGAGTTTCCAAGTCCATCTAGCTTTGAACAACATTGGTGTGTGTAATATTATATATATATTTTTTTTTTTTTCCAATACATTGCATACTCCATGGTATAGTACCAACTGATATACATATATTTTCTATCTCAGCTGACATACAATGGACTTGGATAAATACTTTATCACATTTTTTTTGTCCCATTTCTATAATTTTTTATTTTTTTCCTCCATTGTCCTAGATTCCTAGCTCATACCATTTTTGAACCAGTTTGGTTCATGCTAATACATACTGTTATCATAAACTACTTTACTTCTATGCTGGTATGGCAGCACCTATTTATACATATGCATTTTTGTTTTAGTTGACATTAATGGATACTGGGAGATCTTTGATGACACATTCCCCCATCCCGGCCATGTCTGCCCCTCGGTTTGTGCTCTGTTGGGTTGGTTTTTCCCTCTGCCTCCTTAGCTCCCGAGCCGGACACTCATTACTGCCACCTCTGGGTATCAAGCAATTGATAGTCTGATCCAGAGATTGTGGTGAGTATAGGGCCATGCGTTTTTGGACCCTCTTGACCAATTGTCATGATACCATGTCTGTGTTGATACTCATTTGGTTCATTATACCCCCTACAGATGTACTACACACGCATCTACCCCTGATGAAGCGAGCATGGTCTTGCGAAACGCATTGGGGGATACTTTTTATGCATGTATACTCTGCAATTTACATTTTATACTGTATGTATCATTTCAGTGGCTTGGCTATGATTCACGTTTATGTTTGCATGACTATTTTGATAAATTTTGAGACTGCATTTACTCTGCCAATTGTTGGCTAAACGCATTCACCTCATTTAAAGTCCCGGGGCGATTTCTTGTTTTGTTTGATTGATGTCAAACGTATCGCCATAAGTCTGTTTTGAGCGGATGGGATGTCAGACGGGTGTCAGTGGACACATCTCCGCTGACATCTGCCTGCCCATAGGAGTCAATGTTGGTGGCCCGCTTGGATCCGCCTGAAAAAAAAAAAAAATGGACAGACGGATCCGAGCAGGCGTATCATATGAAAAGGGGCCTAAGGGAAATGAGGGACATCACCCTAGAACACTAGCAAAAAACTGAATATTTACAGAATGGGGTAGGGCCCTGATGAAGACATGGTCACAACCTGAGATTGGATAAAAAGCAGTTCAAACTGCATAGGGTGTTAATTACCGTTTTACTGTTTGAGCAGTGAAAATGTGGGACTCCCTTCCCCAGGTAATGGGATCAGTCGAGAGCAAGAGGACATAACATACAGGGGTATTGAAATTCTTAGGCACAAATACAATTCAATCTGTGTGTGTATGAACCTGTGTCTTCAGTCAACCTTAGGCCGGTTTCACACTGAGGTGGTGGGTGCGTTGGCGGTAAAACGCCGCTATTTTTAGCGGCGTGGTTTTACTCGCCGCTATCGGCCGAAAAAGGGTTAAAACCGCCCGCAAAGCACCACTGCAGCGGTATAGCCGTGCTGCCCCATTGATTTCAATGGGCAGGAGCGGTTTATACACAGCTCCTTCATCGCTCCAAAGATGTTGCTAGCAGTACTTTTTTTGGCGTCCTGCCAGCGCACCACTCCAGTGTGAAAGCCCTCGAGCTTTCACATTGGAGGAGACACAGCAGCAGCTGTTTCAGGTCGGTTTGTAGGCGCTATTTTTAGCGCAATAGCGCCTGCAAAACGACCCAGTGTGAAAGGGGTCTTACTGATTATGTAACCTTACATTGACAATAGTAGTAAATTGTGAAGTATGCAATAAAGCATAGATACAAAAAAATCAATTCTACAAGAATTTTTTTATTGGTCCAGCAACTGCAAAATATACAAATTTTCAAAAGGCATATTATCCTGTATAAGCTGGTGAAGCTTTTACTTTAGGCAATTTTACCAGACAAATACACATGAAAATACAATTAACAAGTCAAATGTAATGAAAAAAAAAATACACTGAATCTACAACATTAAATAAATAAATATGCACACCTAAAATAAAAAAATCCAGTCTTACAGACAAAAAAAAAAAAAAAAAAAAAAGAAACTATTGGCCTTTAGATTGTTTCACGAGTTAGGAAAGGTGCTATTCAAACCCTTCCCAGCAAGACCAAACACATAAGCTGTAACCAAGAGCACCCAAAAAGCACAATAGTTTGCACCAACACAATAAATGATAACCTTTGAATAGCAATACTAAATATTTCACTCTTTTTAGTATGTTAATTTGATTTTAGATAATGTGCACATGATTTTATTACACGACTATTCTGTTCCTATAGGGGTGCGCTTGGTTCCAAACATGAATAGAGACTAAGGCATGATACCTAGTGCAAAGGTAAAATGAATAAACCTTTATCAGTATCTCAAGCCAAAGTCTATATATGCATGCATGCATACATTATCCAACAATTTGTATGAAGCTTCTAAAGTGACAGAACTGATTTTTTTTTTTTTTTTTTAATTACTATACAACGTTAAACGGCAGATTCAAAGAGTTTAAACTATTCCAAAAACAATATAAAAAACAAAA
Organism: Lithobates clamitans; assembly: GCA_037952925.1. Classification (NCBI taxonomy): domain Eukaryota; kingdom Metazoa; phylum Chordata; class Amphibia; order Anura; family Ranidae; genus Lithobates; species Lithobates clamitans. Next base: position 1,195,558 of record JBBGZY010001470.1, read on the forward strand.
AACAAAAAAACAAAAAAAAAAAAAACACAAAGATCCAAAACAATATGTTCCTTTCAAATACACTCTAAAGAAAAAAAAAAAAAATAATAATATATCATCACAATCAGTCTTCAGGTCTGCAACAGTCAAATGTGGTTACCGATATCTTAAATCCCACAGTACCACCATGGGATAACGTAGTCCCGCTGTGCAACCTGATGAACCCATCTCCACACAGCAGAAAATTGGAGGTCGACTTGTTTTACAGTCAAATCCACATCTGATAACCACAAAGCTGCTCTCTATCCACACATCCAGACTTTATGAATAAAACAATCTTACACCTTTTTTTGAGCTCATATCAGTCCATGCCAAGAAATCTGAGCAAACCTGCTTCTCACAACCCTGCCCTAACCTTTGTATTAAAGTGCAAACATGCATCTTTGAGATAAAAAGTGAAATTATACAAAAATATATTCCCCCACCCTAAATATTAGGTTCCTCAGTTTATAAAAGTCACTGAGGAACAATGAAATGGCCAATTTTTGCACATCACACCCATAAAGTGAATACGTGCTCAAGGAAATAATACGAGAAGGCGTTTGCAGCAGAAGCAGCTTAAGAAAATTCAAGTTACAGAAAGCAGTCAGGACATTACTGTTCTAGCAGCATCTGGAAAAATAAGCAGAAGTCCCTTTTCTATCTACTGCACACTAGAATGACAGTCACACTGGAGCATTTGAAGACACGGACAGGCTTTTCAATACAGCAGTGCAAAGAGAAATGGTGTCATGCACAGTGCAGTTATCCAAATCCAACTAGATACCAATTAAGGATGAATCATAGCTTGATATTGGGTAAACACACTTTACTTCTCGGTAAATGGACTTTATTAACCCCTTCTCAATGCCTCAAGACCATGAGGGGGTTAACCTAGGATTCAGCCATGACACTAGAGACATTTTAGCATGTTGCACAACTAAGAGTAGACAGTCTGATGAAAGTTCAGAACAAAATGTATACATGACAACCAGAGCCCACGAAAGACATTTAGATCTATGTACACATCAAAACAAAGAAAAGCACCAAACCTAAATATATAAAAACACCAGATGTAGCATAGACCACAGTGTAAACATTACACCAATTTTGTGGTGACAGACTGGCAAGTATACTCTAAAACTCAGCTTCAGGACTTGGTACCTTGAAGAAACAAAAAGATGTATGGGGAACATTGGAAGGTAGCATGTTATCTTCCCCTGTAAGTTATCTACATTTATATAGTTTTTTTTGCTGTTTTGGTTAACACTTTCTAAAACAATAATAAAATGAACTGTACTAAGTCTACAAAAAATAACAAAAAAGGTAATAAAAAAAACAAAGTAAAAATTAGGATTTGGCGGCATACAATCAGCTCCAGCTGTGCACCCCGCTGCTGAAATGACCGGAGGCTTCTTCATTTCCTATGAGATGTAGCAAACTCGCTTTGGTGTCTCTCAATTTCTAAGTTTGATTTCAATTTGTTCAGACATACAAGCAGCTGCAGGCTCAAACATTCGAGTCCAGTGAAAAGGAGAGTGAAAGTATGTGTTCAACATGGAAAATGAAATGCAGCGGAAGGGGAATCAGATGTTCACTTGATTGTTGTTTTGTCCTTTAAGAACTGTCAGTGCTCCTCCGGAGGATTCACACCCTGCAATATAGAAAATATAGGCATATTGTTAAACATGGTGGTAAATCAATAGATGCTAAATATGAGGAACATGCGGGTGATACATGAAGGCTTATGGCACGGCACAGCACAGCAACAAGCAAACACACACAAATTATGGACTAATGAGACTACAAGTAGCTAAAATACTAATTACTAAAACCAAATCATTGCTGGGAAATGTTATGACCCAAGTAAAGGAATTCTTTATCATTACAAACAAGAACAGGATGAAACACATAGTGGACCCAAAATCAGAAACTAAATTAAAAAGTCTACCTGCGTCCCCATACGCCAGTGTTCCATAAAAGGTGAAACCAGCACCCACAAACTTACCTGGGACACCAACCCTCCCCCCAGTCACAGCACTACAAAAAAAACAGTCAGCATAGGAAGACAGGTTGATCCAAAGCTGAATTTCTGACTTTAGGTCTATTTTAACATAAATTGTGACGAAGTGCAAAAAAAATACACTGTACAAAATGTTTTAACCAGGGTTAGCAAAGGTCAATTCAGTAGCCAAGATCTGGGGGCATCCTGATACCAGGGGGCTCATGTGACTTGGGTTTACCTATTTTTTTTTATTACAACCTAGCAATTACATGAACCTGCAGGACTGGAAAAATACACAATCATCCAAAAAGTCATAAGAAGGCTACGTAACACATTGACAGAACTTTATACTGTCATAACAGATTTTCCTGTTGCCTTTAATGTGACGATTGCAAACATGACAAAACCAGAAAAAAAAGTTACTTCTCCTAAAGTACCATCTAGCCACATATACATACACACTAAAATTATAATTATATAAAATCACACACACACACACACGTGTGACCCTAGATTCCTTAATTCATATTTATCTGCACATCATTTCTTGGCAAATGAACCTGTGTAAAACAACCTCTGATGTGAACTGCACTGGAGGTAACACAAAGCATGCCAACCGTACATATAACATGGTGATGACTGAAGTGGAAAACCCATAAACCTGTGAATGGGCACAATCTGCCATCCTTCATCATGGAGACAGAGGGAGGGGGGCACAGGAGGAGTGACTGGCATGCACCTAAACAATTACCTTTGGAATAAAAACAAGGCACTGATGTAATGGACAATTGATAGCCTTTAAAAGGAGGGGAAGAGAAGTGAAATTTAATTCAGTGGGTGTGCCTTCACCCAAACAGCTGTCCATGTATCATCAGTGGACTACATTAAACTCTTTGTACAGACATTAGACATACACCTGGTGGCACCTATTCTACACAGAGCCCAACATATACCACCAATCAATGATGGAGACAACATAGACATGTATTAACATTACACTGGTTGTATGTACTTTTCTTAAAGGGTTTTTCCGCACTAACAGCAAGACAGCAGAACATTCCAATGTTGAGCTGGTGCCACCAACTAGCTTCCAAAGCTCAAGCTATAGCGAGTGCTACCAAATGGGCTGAAAAGGTAAAAGGTGCGCCAGAAGCCTTGCATTTCATTTTACATAATCAGATTCTTTTTTATCAAATGGGGATCTATACAGAATGAGCAACAGTAGTTTTTCATTTGCCAAAAAAAAAAAAAAAAAAAAAAAGCAGAGAACCCTTCCAGGTTATGGAAGTTACTGTGCCCCGTCACACAGTGACTTAGGCGCTGAGTCATGAAAATGGTTTCAAATAAAATGAGCACAACAACATTGGAACTGATGCCCTTAGCATTCTTTCATTTTCTGCAAAAAACACCCCACGCGCAACAGCTCCCTGCCTATTTTCTTTTCATGAACCAGCTGCTGAATTTTATATGGCTCACAAGACATTTGCAAGGTGTTATAAGAAAGCAAGTTAGTAAGGACTTAACTGTATGTTCAACGCTTTAGTCTTAGCCATTAAAGCACAAAAACAGAAGTGAAGGCAGAAAATACTTACAGACAAGCCTTTCCTAGCAAAGACTGTAAGGTAAAAGAAAGCAGGGTAAGTGCAGATCAGAGGATAGAAGTAGGAATCAACTGAAATTAATTACGGCAGATTAACTGGAAAGAGAAATTATGTGAACAGATAGAACAGCAAGTCCAGAGAGTTTTCTATACATTCCCTGGGACTTGTGAAAATCAGTACAGCAAAACATAGCGAGCAAAAGAAAGGCCTGCTATTCACAATTGTAGACTTCCATTCTCAAATCACTTATAAAATAGGTACCAAAAGGAAACCAGTCCTAGAATGCACTGACCTGTGTAGCCTGTACAGTAGGAGGCTCCTGAGCTGAACAACCAGAAATAGAGCAAAGATCATCAAAACTATTGATTCGTGCTTTCTTGGTTGGTTCAGGACTGGTGAAAGGAGTAACACTGTTGCGTCTCATCAGCGGGGCATGGGCGCTTTTGCTCTCCTGTACAAATGAAAATTGACAACATGGTGAATAATAAGTATTCTTATATTTGAAATAGAAAATAAAAAGTTTTCATGACTTTATATTTTTCCCAAAACATATATCTCTGAACGCCTACTTTGACAAAATTGGGTCAGCCAAGTGTTACATTTTAGGCTATATAACAAGATCAAGTTACCGCACACTGACCAAGAAAAAAAAAAAAAAAAAAAAAAAAAAAAATTAGGAGAGGGAGATCCAGTGCCCTGGGATTTGAACAAAGTCACATCTGTCACTGTCCGGTATTGTCAATGAAAAATCTGTCCCATCTATTACATGCTGCAAAGGAAAACACTACCCCAATACAAAAATGGGGATGCGTTTCAGTCTTGGTAGACTGGTATGCCTTGTGATTTCAGCCTTCGTATTACTCAATCCTACAGTTGCTGAAACAAGGGGGGGGGGGGGGGTACCCAATAAGAAAATTGTCCAAAAATAAAATAAATAAAAAGATCATGACTTACTTCTGGTCTTTCAAAATGAGTGTTGACTGCATCCACACTGAATGTGACTGGCTCCACATGGCAGCCTAAAGAAACGGAACAGCTGTGAGATAGATGCAAGTTTGTGCGTCCTATCAGTTCTGGAAGTGACCAGAGTAGTGGCTTATTGTATACATGCAAGTTTGGATCTTTTGGTTTCATGTTGATTAGTACATGAAAAGGACTGATACAAATAGTTTTTATTACAAATGGCAAAACTTACAAAGAAACTATATTTACAACTAAATTGATAAAAACACACACAGCACTTACCATAGGCATATGGAGTCAGTTTAAGTAGTGTATGCAGCGGACATTCCAGATACGGCATTTCCTCTGTGGAAAACAAAAAAAAAAAAATACACACTTTAAAAAATGCAATTATTATTATTTTTTTTAAATGGAAAAAATAAAAATAGTGTGGTAATTGCAAAGCGTACTTCAGTGAAACTTTAGAGTCTGACTTTGATAAGACTTTTACACTCTCTGGCATTGAAGTTGAAGTGTCAAAGTCGGAACCTTTTCTGAAGTCGCAGCGACCTCAGTAGTGTCAATTGAAATGGCTCTCAGAGATACATGTCATTTTACATGTCCTGCGACTTGGGATCTCACAAATCGAATCCTAAGTCGCACAAGTGTGAAAGCAGCCAAATAGTGTTTAATTTTATTACAGATAAAAATATATGCTCTATTACCTGCAGATTTATCCAGAAAATAAGACAGAAGGCATCTCATAATAGCCTGATGACAAATAACTAGGATATTTCCCTGTCGCTCGAGTTCCATTATAACAGGTTCCAGGCGCTGGACAAGATCTTGATAAGACTAAAATAAAAGTAAAAAACCCATCAGTACTGTATTGCGATTCTTTTATGCATCAGCAAAATAATAATATATTAGATAGATATCTATATCTCTCTACATACACACACAAAAGCCACTCACCTCGCCTGATGGGTAGCGATAATAGTATTTATCTTGTGCACGTAGTGCATATTCCTCAGGAAACTGTTCTTTGATTTCATCATAGGTCTTATCTTCACACACGCCCTGTAAAGAGGATTAAAATAATTTACAAAAGGAAACCATAAAATGATGAATCACACTATCCAACTCAAGCGTGTGCCTTGACTAAAAAAGGTACGTAACTAACTTAAAGATACCATGACAAACCAAAGCTGGAGGAGTTACCACAAATCACTAAAAAGGGTCAATTAAAGAGTTGGAAGACAAAGTCATCTCCTCCAAAAAGCAAAGGGGAACAACTTTCAGAGATTTGAGACTGCTTAATAAATGCATTTCCGTGGACAAAACAAAAGCCTATATTGGGTGTTGTATAAAAAAGTGTTTGTTAATTCAAAATGATAAAATTACTGCCAGCCCCTCTATTATAGTTAAGCACAGCACACTGTATATGTCTTTTATATAAAAAAAAAAAAAAAAAAAAAAAAAAAACCACGAGGCATGCGAATACCTTTTTAGAGCGATCTTCAGGCCGGTCACGTGACTCACGGCCACTTTACATCTGATACATGGCTTCTGCAGGAGAGACCAAGATCTCCCTCTGTTGTCAGCTGGGGTGGTCACATGGCCGCTCAGAACCTCCCACAGAAGCCATGTACTGGAGATGTAAAGCAGCCACGAGTCACGTGACTGGCCTGAAGATAGCAAGAAGGTATTTACATGCCTCGTTCTAATAAGAAAAAAACAAAAAAAAAAAACCACACACCACCGTGTGGTACGCCTGCCTAAAATAGAGGGGATGGCAGTGACAGACCAATGTAAATTTTTGATTTATAATAATAGCAGGGGTGGAGGCACACAGAACATGGAGCTAACAGGTAGGGAGGAGGGGGAGAGGAGAGCTACGGATGACAGAGGGACGTACATTGACCACGGTGGTCAGGGCTCAGCAGCCCCCCGATTATCATGGTCAGCACAGAGAAGGGGACACAGGAAATAGTAAGACCAGACATGTTTTTACAGTTTAGAGAGGGGCAGATTACACAGCACAAGCACTGTGCTGTTTAATCTGCTTTAAGGGAACAGGATCTGTAATTTTTTTTGGAGTTAAACACTTTAAAGCATTAAAAATAAAAAACCCCACATAACTTACAGAAAGATCTGCATTAAAAGATTTTAGCAACTTGACCTTTCATATAGTTGAACAAAACCCAATGCCCACCCAGTGTAACTGCCATAGGTGCAGAATGAACAGAGCTGTATATGCGATTATGTAAATTTAACTGCTGTGTCATGTTTACAATTTTTAGGGGAGGCATTTGTAAAGAATTCAAACGGTCTACTTACTGAATCCAGTTCATTTAAAGCCTTCCACTGCTCATAAGGCACTTTTAGAGCTTCTGCAGTCTGGATGGTTCTCTTGAGTTGACTGGTCCACACTTTAAGCTCCTTTAGGTTCTGTTCCTCAATATATTTCTTGAGGGCAATGGAAAACTAAGACGAAATAAATACTATTACAACCATCAGTTATGCATTTTAATGTAATTCACACTTTTATTAGAAATGGATAGCTCCAATATTTACCTTTTTGCCTCGCTGGGACAACCCAGAGTCCCCACCAATTTTCCCTTTGATGTTGCTCTCACTTTCACCGGCTCGGCACAAATAGATGCAGCGAGGCTGGACGTGAATGTTCATTAGATAATATACAATCTTGCTCTGGATATGATCCTGAACTTTGTTCGCCAAAAATCTTCGGCCAACATCGATGACAATGATCATAGAGAGATCCCTGCCAGAGAAAACAAAACGTATTAACCCTACTGGGTCATTCAGCATTACAGAACTAAGAGGTTGATTTACTTAAACTGGAGAGTGCAACACCTGGTGCTGCGGTGCATGGAAACCAGTCAGAAGAAGCTGAATTTAGAAGCCGATTGGCTACCATGCCCCGCTGCATCAGGTTTTGCACTCCAGTTGTGTGTATTGCCTACAGCAACTCAGAATCAGTCTATCACTATTCTGGCTTCAATATAGTGGATACTGACTAGCTGCTATGGGCTGAAGCACTCACATTATTGTTTAATTAATCCAAGTCCATTTTCTTTATTGGGAAGTATTTTTTTTTTTATTTTTTTTTATAGTTCATATGATGTTCCTACAATCAAAGTGGTAAATGCATGTTTGAAGTCGCTCTTATAAATCAGTGTGGCAAATGCAATGAATAAGGGATCTTCTACACGGTTTATAGGTGAAGCAGGCAGGATTCAGGCCTTACCTGTCATGATCATCTGGATCAAGAGGCTCATACATGTTCTTGTAGCAGTTTATTCTCTTCATAAAGTCATCCAGTGCTTCTTTTGATGAACATCCTTTGTAGTCTGGGCTGGACAGTTTAACATCCTACAATTGTAACAAAGGATTACAAATTACAATCCCCAACACGCTTTAATAGGGCATCTAGGGAAACTGCTAACCATCAGACAATATTAATTTGATACTTACCAAAACATTGCTGGCAACAACTGATGGATCATCGCAGATCGATTCAATAAAGAACACCTGAAAAATAAAATGCAAATTTACTTGCGTGGCAATTTACTAAGTTTTATTTTTTTAATGACAGAACAGACTGTCACAGTTGCTTCCCTCTGCCTTTTAGCACTTTTTTCTATTATTGTACACCAAGCCATGCACGCGCAGCACAGTGTACTGTCTTGTCACAATTCTGTATAGGGACGAAATTACTCCTGTGCACATGAATGGATTATACAAGTCATCCAGGCCTAGCCAATCAAGAGGCCAATGACTCGAAACCCAGAATAAGATGACAGGTAGAAAATTGAGGTGACTGAGGGAAGCATTGGAAGGAGTCACTTTGCTAGGCAAGTCTGCATAAATGTACAATGATGCTGTGCAAACCAGGGCCCAAAACGCTTAATCTAGTCTAGAGGTTTACTTTAGCAATTTAAAGTGTATCTATTGGAATTTTTTTTTTTTTTTTAAGGGTTAAAATCTATCTCAATTTTTTATTGTCCTGTTGACCATTATCATGCAGACAGCAGGTGTTGTGATAGCCAGAATCAGAACAGGAGCCGTGGGAAAATATAATAATACCAGTTGTGGTAACATCGGATTTAGAGGGAAATCTCCCCACCCTCCCAACTTCCTGTTGTGTGTTTAGAACAGGAAGAAGTGAAGAAAAACCCCACAAAACAGGACACAAACAGCAAAACAGAAAACTTGACATCAACTATTGCCTATCCTATCAACATGTAACTCAGTCCCCCCTAATACTTACCCAAGCCTGATCTCGATCCTCTCCCGGGTCTCTTCCTAGTGACTGGCTAAGATGCAGCAGCAGGAGCCATTGGCTCCCACTGCTGTCAATCACAGCCAGCGAGGGAGTTTAACAGCGCTCTCGATTTCTTGCGCTCGCAGAGATCTGGAACTCGGCAAGGGGAGGATTCCAGAGCACCAGGAAGGAGGCCCGATAAGAGGAGGATCGGGGCTGCTGTGTACAGTGGTTTTGCACAGAGCAGTTAAGTATGACATGTTTGTTGATATAATAATAATAAATTAATTACAATGACTAAAAACAAAATTCATCAATAGCCCACTACTAGCAAGCATTAACAGAATTACCATGATCCATTTCTGTCAACTAACCTTAAAGTCATTCTCTTTGGCAAAATCAACAATCAGTGATCTTCTCTCTCTGGTTGTATTTGTGGCATCAAAGACCTGGAACACACACAGACCAATTTAGTTATGTGCCATTTAAAACAGCTACACAGAGGGAAAGAATGAAGAGAACCAGAACTTACAGCAATCTGTCCACCTTCCTCTTTCAGGTAGGATTTCACATCTTCTAAAGCAGCTAAGGCACAATGTCTGGTCAAAATAAATAAATAAATAAATGAAAGAGCAAAAAAGCAACAAGTAACACTGCCTAGGGACAATCTCTTAACATAACAAGTCTGACAGAATGACATTACTGGGGCCTGAAGCAGGTAGGAAGGTTTTTTCTCAGTCTCTCATACTGTATACACATCTCAACCTTCTAGCAACAGCAGTATGCAGGACTGATCTGGATAAGTGTGACTTTTTTTTTGCAGGGGGAGAGGCCACAGAGGGACTGTAATCATTTCATAAGCATGCATCAGGCTATGATGAAAGCTATATTAAATAAAAAAATAAATAAAAAATAAAAAAGGGGAGGGTCCACCAACCTTCTGATATTCATGGCTTCTTGGTTGTCAGAGCGGAAAAAGTCATAAGAACTAAATTCTCTTACAGCTTCACGTCTGTACTCCCCAACATTGAACACTGCAAAATCAGAAGAAATTGGTATGCATTGTTAATAGATTTAGTACAGAAAAGGTTAGAATCCAAGTTTCAGATGCCCATATCATGCTGTCTTTTTCATAAAGCAATAATTTAAAAATAATTGTCAATGGGGAAGAGATGAAAGTGACACAAAACATGTACAGTTGATTAAAAGTCCCCAACAACTTAAAAAAACAAACAAAAAAAAACTCAAACTTTGATATCAATAATTCTCATAACTCTTATTAACCCAACCTATGCAGGGTGTAGCAACAGGTTTGCATTAGTCCCCCATTCCTTTGCTCTCCTGTTGCTGCATTCAGCTGCCTGCAGCAAAGAAATATTTCTGCGTCCAAGTACCAACACTTGTATATGAGAGTTCATACCCCTCTGTGTAAGCTACAGCCTGAGCAGCTCCAGCTTACAAAGGGTGGCTGTTCCCAAGCAGCTGAACAGAGCAGCGGTGGAGTATGTGCTGCTAGGGACTGGGAAATATGGTGAATGTGTTACTTTGCCCTGCATTGGCAAAGCGAAGGTTCATTTCTGTGTCATAAATTGGCTACAGTGAACTGTATTAGAATTGCAAAAATATTCATTTGCATAATGAGATATTCAAAAGCACTATTCATGCACTCCTGAGCATTTTTACTCATAAAAACATGCCTATGTAACTCATTACGAGTTGTTTAGGTCTGGTTCACACCACAATTTGTTTCCTGGATGCCTTTCTGCATGACTGTTTTTGCTACATTCCAGTGCGTTATTTACCCTCTCATCTCAATTGAGGACATGTGCATTCTGGATGCATTTTGCCGCATTCCATATAAAAGAAAAAAATAATGCAACGTGTTCTAATTGTGTTGAATGCACTGCAGTGGTGTGAACTAGGGCCATTGGAAACTATGTTAAGCACTCTTGTGTTTTTGATGCAGAATAAAAAAAATGCACTGGACTGCATCTGGTGTGAATCAGCCCCTACTAGTAAATAGTTAAAGTCTCAAAAAGTACACTAAATTCTAGAACAAAGCTGAGAAAGGCAAAACAACTATTTTGTCTTAAGAGCTTATGAATATAGACAACTAGGGTAGTTCACTGCACAGATCATCGAATTTCTATGCCATGTACAGCCAGGTGTTTTTTTGATCAACTACAGACAGAAGTCTGTAAAAATCAATGACGGGCTGATGTTTACACATTGAGCAATTAGCTGCAGTAAAGAATGACTGTGCACCCCCTGACAGTTTGCACACTGGTTCCCAACTGCAGGTAATCGATCCTTGTGGGATTACATGCAAACAGCCGCCCTAAAGATGTAATGTAGAAAATAAAGAGCCACTAACACTGCTATAGGCGAGTGAATGGATCTTTCCCTGGGATGAAAGGAGCAGAGGAAGGTATATTGAAGATAAACGCAGCTCACCTTTTGTAGGTACTCCGCTCCAGTTGAGGTAACGTGTCAGCTTCTTGGATATGTAAGTCTTCCCCCGGGCTGGTAGTCCAACCATTACAATCACAGTTGGGGAGTTAGCAAGCTGAGGTCCACCAACTGAAAAAGAAGTAGAAAAACATCTATAAGTTTCAAGTGCATATAAATGTACATTTGCAATAACAGGGTGGTAATGTGCAAACATGAAGCCCCTGATGGTAAAACTGATTGCTGCCAACCGTACAATAAGACAATGAGCTGCTCCACTGGGTTTGAGAATCAGCTGACTAAACTCCCTGGTAGGATATAAGAAAAAAAAAAAAAAAAAAAAAAAAAAAAAAAAAAAAAAACACGTGAGAACTATTGACTTAGCCATTGGGACAGATAATTGGTTTATCCCAGACAGCACATATCGTCCATTCTATGCCAGGATGTTGGCACCAATCAACATTCCTGGCGCATTTGATTAACACAAACAATAGAAGGGTGTTCAGCAACAAGCAGTGTTCAGGGAAACCGTTCCTACTACCTTTGTCTCCTAATTACATAGTTCACAGCTTCATGAATCACTGGTTTTCATTATGACGTGACTGTCATGTTAATAAATTCTAGTTTGGTTTGTAATTATGTAACAATTTCTATAAATAGGTCACACCTATTTATAGAAATTGTCACATAATTACAAACCAAACTAGGCCCTACAAGTAAATATAAAAAGTATCATTTTACTCACAGATCTGATAAAAAGACATATCTAGTACAAGTTCTGTAAACTGCCCTGAAAAAAAAAAAAAAAAAAAAAATCCCTTTCAGCCTAGGTTTACACTAGATGCAGTGCAAATTCAGCACTGCATCTAAATCACAACCAGTCCACGCCAACCGATTGCGGAGTGTATGTTAAGTTAACGACATCCCACAATCGGTTTGCAAAACACAGCGCTATTGGATTCTGGTGCGGTCAAAAAAAAAAAAAAAAAAGGGAGCCTGCACCAGTTTGGTGCAATTTGAACCATACAAATCCATGGCACCCCAGAGACACCGCATGTAATTCACACAGGAACGTACTCTAATTCCTGTGCAAAAAACATGCTGTGTCTGCCCCACAGCAGTGTGAACCAGAGCTTTAAAGGCGCTATTGGAATTTACTTGGTAGTAAAATAAGTTTGTCTTATCTCAGGAACACAAAACTTTAGGACTGAAGACAAAGAAGCCCCACTGATCAGACTTTTCGCCCTTCCTTTTGTGTGTTAATTAGATCTGTCCAGCTAATTACAATGAAAAAGTCTTCCCCAAGTATCCCACTCATAGCCCCAGGCAAATAAACCTAGCAGGTGCAGATAATAAATCTCCAGTAACCCACCCAGCCATAAACCATAAGCCAAACCTTTAATTGCAACCTAAAAGGACATGCTGAGGATTCCTTTCCTAGACAAATGGTCAATTCCAGAAATTGTCAAAAAAGTGATACCCCCAATGACAATAGTTTTTATTCCCCCCCCCCCCCCCATACAACACAAAATTGTGTTGAAAATGAAAGCAAACTAATTAGTTACCCAACTTACTATTGAGTAGCCCATGCATTTCTTCCAATCTGGTGAATAAAACTGGTCTGATAGCCTAGCGAGAAGGACCACGTCAGGCAGCTCAGACTAATATTCACTAGACTAGGGCAGGATGATCATACATATACAAGAATTAGCATGTAATCTGATAATAGGCTAGTGGATATAAGCCCGTCACCCATAACTCATGTGAATGACAAAAGGAGGAGGGTTTAAGTTGTTTGGCGAGCAGTAGACAGGCGTCATGGCTGCACATGAACAACTAATAGGCATATTATCAACACGACTGTTGGGTCTATTTAACCGTCCGAATGCAGCCAGACCCAAAGTCATGCTAAAAAGTGTCAGCTAGAGAATGAAATGAGTAATCGAGGAGTCACGGGAGAAAGCTCTTCTTGATGACTCTTTGGATGGCCATGAGTAGATGGAGGTGCCACCAGGACAAGGTGTATTAAGACATCTGTCCATCCTCTAATTAGTTGCACATTGCTGGGACTAATAGCAACCTTCTTACTAATGCAAACATTAGAGGTGCTCATTAGCGGGCCTCTTCATGGCCCAAATACCATACTAGAATCAGCTGATATGCAGTAATTGTAGGTTGACCGCACTACATTATTACAGAAAGTATAAACTTTTTTGGATAAAATCCATGCAAGTCCACGCACAGATCCCGAGTATAGGCCAATAGCAGATAAAAGTTAACGCAGGGAGCGCTTATCCATAAGGTTATGACAACAAAAGTTTATACTTTACGTAATATGGAAGTGTGGTAAACCTAAAATTTCTGCATATGTGGAGTGCCACAATCACGCATCAGACAGCACCCGATTGTGTGGTGTGGGAGCTTACATTGGAAGAGCTCACCTGGCGTGATATTTGATCTGCAGCTTGGGATATTTCTACAATCAGTGGCATCCTTTGCTTATATCAGGCTACTTTTAAGAAGCACTTGCTTCTCCCATCTATGGGGGAGATTTACTAAAATCGGTGCACACAGAATCTGGTGCAGCTGTGCATAGTAAGCAACCAGGTTGTAAATGTTAATTATGCACCAATGCCATTTTTTTTTTTTTGCCAGTACCGATACTTGTGCTTAATTACTCACCGATACAAAATGAATTGGCTCGAACCGCACATGATTTGAACAGAAATGAGAGTATGATTCCTGTTCAAATTGCATAAGGTTTAAGTCACTATGACAAGCCTTGGTTCACACAGGAGTGGTGGGGGGCAACAGTGAGATTTAGACAGAAATCACACCCCATTCTGTTCTAATCCCATTCGATTATTTGCATCGGTGCAAATCTATTTGTTGCAAAAGCTTAATTGGACAAGGTGAAGTAAGAAGCCGATCGGTTACTATGCACAGCTGCATCAGTGAAATCCCCCCCCCCCCCATTTGTAGAAAAAGGGAAACATTTGCCGTCACAGGTCCGTCCACTGCACACAATTCAGGATGGATCGATTAATCTAGTCCATCTAGGATTCAGCCATCTGCTGAGTCACTCTTCATTCATGTACTGTCTCCTATCTTGTTACCCCAAGGGACACAGCTATCAGTGTCTGCAGAGTGGAAGCCACATCCATTCTAATTAATGCTCTGCATTGATCACACATCGATAGCAATTTTTGTCCTCTATACTTCCGAAAAGGTGCAATGGCTCACTAAAATAAATTATATATATATATATATATATATATATATATATATATATATATATATATATATATATATATATATATATATATATATATATATATATATATATATATATACACACACACACACACACACACACACACACAAACACACACATGAATTTAAAGACCCTGACCATGTTCAATTACACTTGACAAAATACAGTATATAGCGCATTCATATTGCCTTTCCGTGCATCGCTATGTAGAACGGCTGGTGTTCAGCAGAAGAGTGCAATGTTTGTCCAATACCTCCAGCTTCCTTTCAGTGATAAAACAGCCAGCATCAAACAGAACATGCCAGCATGCTTAGTCACGGGATCCGTGGAGTGGACTGAAGAGGACAAATATCTGACGCAGCCATTTACATAGGTAAAACATGTAGCTGGAGAAGAAAGCCGGGGTTTATGTAGGCAAAAACAAAACCGGATACACCACCGACATCTGAAGTCAACATAGATCAGTTTCCATGCAAAGCACTCCAAAGTCTTTCATTTTTATTAGCTTGTAATAACCAGAATAAAATGAAAAGACGTGGTGGCACAGACTGGATGGTGAATGGAGTATATAGACTATTCCTAATCCCGAATGAACCTTCACAGAGGACGCCGCCTAAATGACTTTAGGATTACTAATCCGGACAAAATGTCTACCTGCCAAGTTTGACTTCTACCGGACATCAGTCAGCTACACGTGATGCAGGATTAGCTGGTCTTCTCATCACTACCTGACGTAAAAAATAACACCGATGCAAAAATCTACCAAATATGCTCCTTCGTTTACCGTTTCAGAGATCGCTGTGCTGATCCTTTTTTTTTTAAAAGAAGCCTGTGCGTATAGAAATATAATGGCCAATGTTAGTGTCCCAGATCCTGACTTTTATACTTATGGAGCCACTGACCTGGAACAAGCATGCAGTCTGTGAAGTGGGGAAAAAATAAAAAGTCAGCTGCTCTTGCCAACTTATGAGGAATGTCCTGAAGAATGTACATAAAAGAACAAATCAGCAGTGGCAGCATCCTAACAGACCTATTTTTTTTTCCACCACCCAATTTGGACCATCTTTGCCATTCTGAAGCTTCCCTCCAACCATTTTGCATCTATATCTACCAAATATGCTGCAGAAATCTCCCTCCACTGAGTCTGGCTGCAGCCATTTTAACTGTGGGCAGCTGAAGCTGCTGCCTGTTCACTTCCTGGATTTACACAGAGGCACACCCCCAGCTCTGCAGCTCTCATTGGCCCTCTTATGACTCATCCCCCCCCCCCACCCCTTTCTGGCAAACTCAGAGTGAGAGAGCTGTGCATGATGTGATAAGCCTGGGATTTTTACCAGACAATAAAGGAAGTGGGCTGTATAAGCTATTTACTGGCAGAAAAAAAAATGTACTATTAAATATATATTTAATAGATGGAAAGTTAAAAAAAAAAAAAAGACGGAAGTTCCGCTTTAAAGTTTGGCATGTCTTGGGAAGCTATGAACCAAGAGCTCCATCCCCAACACAACCACACATCAGGATCAGCGAAAAAGAACTGAACATTGAATTCTCATTTTGCACAAAGTTCCAATTAATACCTGAACTGGACAAGAACCAGTAAAAGAGAAGAATCATGAAGATTAAAAACGTAGCATCAGTACTATAGAGAGACAATTTATCTGCTAAAAAAAAAAAATACTAAAAAATGACAAGACTGAGCAATCAATGTTTAATTACCCTCTGAAGTGTTGTCATAAGATTGTCACAATATTTTTATAATACGTCACTGGCAATTAAAACCTATGACAGCAGCACTGGCCTACATTTTCTGACATTTAACAGCAGCAAACATATTGCCAAACCCTCTTTTTTTTTTTTTGATAAAAGGTATAGAAGGGTTAAAACCCCCACCAGGTTAATTTTCTGTAGTGTGCAAATTTCTATTCACTCTCCTGAAAGGGAATTCCCCAACTCTGTGTCCCCCTAGGAAGACTTTCCTCACCTCTTGTTCTGGGGACAACGCCAACGCTTTGGATTTCCACTCACATTTCGGTAACAAAGACCACCAATAAAAAAAATAAATAAAGGGGTGAACCTCCTCAATGGGATGGGGGGGGGGGGGGCACAGGCAGCAGATCTTATGCCCCCCCCATGCTTGAAGACACAGCTACGGCCTTTTGCACATGGGCACTAAAACATCACATTTTTGGCTGATCTAAATGCAGCCCACTGTTTATAATGGGCTTGTACACACAGATCTTTTTTTAATCTATACACAGCACAAATTTACGCATCCATGTTGCTGGGCAGAATTTGACATTTGTATATATATATATATATATATATCCCAAGAAAAGCCAGAAGAATTTCTACGCATGCACATATATTATACAGCTATTCTGCAGGAATAAGTAATCCCCCCCCCTCCTCCTCCTCCTCCTGGGATATTAGCACCCCCTCCTCCCCCCTCCATAGTGAATAGATGGAGATCAGGAATGTCTGAGTCACCAGCTGATCCGTGCATTGCATTGATGCCTCCATCACCATCTCCTCCCCCAATCAGTATGGCCTTCAGGATCAGCACCCTCTGCACAGCTGATGTGACAACACGAAGCTCCCCATCCCCAAAATCCAATCCGGGGTCACCCCTCTCCCGATCATCCATCCCACAGGAGGAGCTCTATACAGGTGAACGAATATCTTCGTCCTCACTACAGCGTACTGTGACGTAAATAGTCGGGCACTGCGATCCTGCAGCTCGCTCTGTATGCCGGTTACGTAGATCGCCATGACGACACCGAGCTGTGTGCTGCATCCTGATCCGCCGAGCGATCACCCTGCCCTTCCGGATTATAGAGCGGTGATTGGAGGGATTACTGGGCGAATCTTGTCCGATCTTCCACCTGATCCCCCTCCCCGGTACACCGATCACCCCCTCCCTCCTCCCCGGTACACCGATCACCCCCTCCCTCCTCCACACCGATCCCCTCCCCGGTCCTCCTACCATTGATGGTCATGGTGGGCTCCTCACCCTTGGGCAGCCAAATCTTCTTCATCCGGTTCTGCGTGAGCTCCATAGGCATAGTGTCGGTGCAGAGATGAATGATGCGGTGTATATGGGGTGATCAGTACAGGGCGCACATGGCCGGCACGGCTCTGCTATAGATGAAGATAACAGTGATGATCGGTGCGGGTAGCGGTGGTCCCCTGTGATTGGTCAGTTGCTGAGTTCTCTCTCTCTCGGTGTCTCTTCCAGTAAATGATGAGGACACGAGCTCTGCTCGCTGTAAAAAATCCCAGCCGGCAAAAGGAGAAACGTGATCCCCGTGACGTCACCCGCCCACTTTCTTCACCTGCCGCTCGTTGCCGCCTACTAGCGGCCAAATCACAAAACTACACGGCGAAAGTAGCGCTGCGCGCTGCACTCTGCACGTACCCATTAACCCCTTCCAGGCTGGAGGAGGAGGGGGGAAGGGGCTTCCCAAATTCTCTGCCTTCTCAAATAGCACCGCTGTGTGTGTTCATGATTTCCTATAACTTGTATCTACACAGGTTTCCCGTAGAAGATATTCACGATGTATAACAAAAATAAGAGGATAAAGCCCCATACACATGATCAGAAAATCGGACAAAAAATACCGCTTTCAGAGCGATCGGACAATAATCTGATCCTTAGTACGCAGCTTTCATGACCTGATCTATCTGGAATTATGGCTTGTATACACGATCAGAAAATCGTACGAAAAATACCACTTTGGAAGCGATCGTGCGATAATCTGATAGTTAGTACACAGCTTTCGACAGCCAATCACAACAATTCCTGCAAAATTTTCCGATGGGACAAACACAAAAATGTTTCTCGTATAATACCAGATCGTACGATTTTCGATTAATCAGAACAGTTGTTGTTCTAAAATACAGTACAAACACACTACAACACACAACATCACTTCCCATTTTTATTCTGTCATATGAGAATTTTCAGAACTTTAGTAAACTCTTCATTTTCGATATGAGACTAGCATGCAAAAAATAAATCCGACAGGACAAACACGAAAATTTTTCTGGTGCAATTCTTGTTTAACCACTTGTCAGCCGCCCGCCGTCAAATGACAGAGGGGCAGTGCGGCTCTCATTCTGGGTGTAAGTCATATGACGTTGCCCCAGAACAGCCGCTCTCGCGCGCCCGCTGGTCACATGTAAATGCAGAGGTGCCAGTAATCGTATCTCATCGCCTCACACTGACAGAGTGTGTGGCGAGGAGAGCCAATCAGCTGCATCTCCTTGCAGGGGACACCAAGACATGTAATTAGGGCACTGATCATCAGTGCCCTGATTACAGTAAAGCGCCAGCAGTACCCAATCATTGCCACCGATCAGTGCCTATCAGTGCCACCAATAAGTGCCCATAACTGCTACCAATCAGTGCCCATTAGTGATGCCAGTCAGTGCTGCCTTTCAGTGCCCATCAATGCCTATCAGTGCCACCCATAAATGCCCATCAGTAGTGCCCATCAGTGCCGCCTATCAGTCCCCACTAGTGCTGCCTATCAATGCCCATCAGTGCCACTTATTAGTGCCCACCAGTGCCGCCTATCAGTGCCACCTATCAGTGCCACCTATTAGTCCCCATAAGTGTGGCATATTAGTGCCTCCTTCACAGTGCCACCTAATCAGTGCCCATCAGTGCAGCCTATCAGTGCCCATCAGTGCAGCCTCATCAGCGCACATCAGTGAAGGAGAAAAATTACTTATTAACAAAATTTACTGACAGAAACTAAGAAAAACTTTTTTTTTTCAAAATTTTCGGTCTTTTTTTTTTGTAAAAAATAAAAAACCCAGCAGTGATTTAATACCACCAAAATAAAGCTCTATTTGTGTGAAGACAATTATAAAAATGTGATATGGGTACAGTGTAGCATGACCGCGCAATGGTCATTCAAAGTGCGACAGCTCTGAAAGCTAAAAAAATGGCCTGGGCAGGAAGGGGGTAAAAGTGTGTACTAGACTTTAGTCCTCATTTCAGGAAACCTCCGCTGTGTAGAGCAGATCCAGTCTAATATAGACTGAATATTCACAGTGCGATAATAATCAATCACTAATATAATAAGAAGAAGATAATGATGAGCCACAAGCAGTGGCGTCGCTAGTGGGTGGTTTTTGGGGCTATTCCCTGAATCTGGGGCCCATAGCCCCAAATCTCCCAGGGGCCCCCAACCACAGGGCCACAGCCCACTACTGGGCCATGGCCTCTCTGTAGCACGGAAGAGCCGGACAGCAAGAGAGCAGAGAGATGACATCTCTCTCTGCCCGCCCTGCATCGCCGCTGTTCCACCCTCGCTGTGCAGCCGCAGGCAGCAGAGAGATTACATCATCTCTCACTGCCCGCCCTCTCTCTGGGGAACCTTATGTAAGGAGGGGCTCTCTGGGCACCCTGATGTAAGGGTGGAGGTTCTTTGGGGACCCTGATGCAAGGGGGAGGCTTTCTTGGGACACTGATGTAAGGGGGAGGCTCTCTGGGGACCCTGATGTAAGGGGGAGGCTCTCTGGGGACCCTGATGTAATAAGGGGGGGCTCTAGGGACCCTGATGTAAGGGGGAGGCTTTCTGGGGACCCTGATGTAAGTGGAGGCTCTCTGGGGGACCCTGATGTAATAAGGGGGGGCTCTAGGGACCCTGATGAAGGGTGAGGCTCTCTGGGGACCCATATGTAAGGGGACAGCTCTCTGGGGACCCTGATCTAAGGGGGGGGCAGCACTCTGGGGACCCTGATGTAAGGGGAGGCTCTCTGAGGACTCTACCGTAATGCCTGCCCAAGCGTATGACTTTCTTTACTTTGCTGCTATGGGCTTTAGCCCCAGATCTTTTGTAGACCCAGCAACGCCCCTGGCCACAAGGTTCTTGCCACGTCTGGTACCCAATACCACGTTACCAAAGGCTGTATTGATGAACTTCTTCCTACCTATAGTCTTCTATTCTAATTCAAAACGTAATAAAAAAAAATAATAAAGCAATAAATAATAATGAGCCATCTAGAGAGGTGACTGTCAAACGTCACTTATAAAGTGATATTTATATTCTAAGTGCCCTGATGAGGTGTAGAGATCGGTAGATGTTATCTATATCTTGTTCATGCATTTCACACTTCTATACAGGCAAACAACTTCTTTGTAACCACAAATCCACAAATGTGAGCTGATATTACTCATTCACTGACCATCACTGATCATTGCTGATAATGTTCACAATCTATTTTCAGTGCACGATTTGACATGTCAAATTGCAGTCTATTGCCGGCAACGGCACTGTACCAATTGGTGCAACGCCAACTTTTGCAGCGCCGCACCCATTTCCAAAAGCAGTTTCTGCCGTACTTTGGTGACTTGGGGGGATTTCTATAGAAATCTGTGCATGAACCTGCACAGATGTCTTTCAAATCACCCCCAAAATCGCACTGAAATGTGGGTTTGAATTCGTGTGAGTTCAGCTGAACTCGCATGATTTCAAACCCGTGTGAACGAGGGCTAAGCTGGCCATACACTATACAATCTAATGCTGGCCATATGGATCAGCCAGTTCAGCAGGGATCAGCCGAATTTCAATCCATGTATGGGGCAGGGCGGTTATACAGAAGTCAATCTGCTGAGCCCCGTCTGATTTTCCCATCTCAATCATCATCGCTAGCTATAGCCGGCAGCACTGATCAGTGTATTCTGATTGTAGGGAAGTTTCCTGCTGTCAGTCATAGCAATAGCTCAGTGGGGAGCAGTGGCGCCACTAGGGGGTGGCTTTTGGGGCTATAGCCCCGAATCTGGGGACCATAGCCCAGAGTCTCTGCAGGGGTCCCCAAGGGTAGGGGAGGGTAGAGGAGGCTCTCTGGGGACCCTGATGTAAGTGGGGGGCTCTCTAGGGACCACGATTTAAGGGGGAAGCTCTCTGGGGACCCTGATTTAAGGGGGAGGCTCTCTGGGGACCCTAATTTAAGGGGGAGGCTCTCTGGGGACCCTGATTTAAGGGGGAGGCTCTCTGGGGACCCTGATTTAAGGGGGAGGCTCTCTGGGGACCCTAATTTAAGGGGGAGGCTCTCTGGGGACCCTGATTTAAGGGGGAGGCTCTCTGGGGACCCTGATTTAAGGGGGAGGCTCTCTGGGGACCCTGATTTAAGGGGGAGGCTCTCTGGGGACCCTGATTTAAGGGGGAGGCTCTCTGGGGATCCTGATTTAAGGGGGAGGCTCTCTGGGGACCCTGATGTAAGGGGGGGCTCTATGAGGATATATATATATATATACACACACACGTATATTATATACATGTGTATGCCTGCCCAAGTGTATGACTTTCTTTACTACGCTGCTATGGGCTCTAGCCCCAGATCTTTTGTAGACCTAGCAATGCCCCTGGAGGGGAGGATTCCCCATGTGTGGATGAGGGAATTGAGTCCCTTATGCCGTGTACACACGATCGGACTTTTCGACTGAACTGGTCCGACGGAATGAATCCGTCGGACAATTCGATCGCGTGTGGGCTTCATCTGACCTTTTCTGTTGAAAAATCTGTTGGACTTTAGAAATAGAACATGTTTCAAATCTTTCCGACGGACTCGAGTCCGATCGGAAAATCTGTTTGTCTGTATGCTAGTCCGACGGACAAAATAGGACGCTAGGGCAGCTATTGGCTACTGGCTATGAACTTCCTTATTCTAGTCCGGTTGTACCTCATCATGTTCGAAACGATCGGACTTTGGTGTGATCGTGTGTAGGCAAGTCCGTTTCGTTGGAACTCCGTTGAAAAGTTCTTCGGAGTTCAGTCCGTTGAAAAGTCCGGTATTGTGTACACGGAATAAGAGTTTCCGTTTGTGTACAATCAGGCCGGCCCTTGCACTACATGGTTTTGGTTCACATATTTGCAGTCCGGGGTCCGGTGCGTTTCTGTTCACCGGTTCAGGTGCGATTCAGGTGTGAATTTTTTTCCTGAGTTCACACCTGAACCGGACCCAAAAAAGCACGGGACGCTATTTGAAACCGTGCTGCGGCCGCCCCGGACATGTGTGAACTGGCTCCATTGAGAACCGGTCACATTCACATCATGCGAATTGGATGCGGTTTAAAACGTATACAATTCACAAATATGTAAACCCAGCCTTAGTGTATGGTACTTTGATTATTTCCATTATCTGAATGTATTTGATCCCTGACAAGAAATGGATTGATAATATGAAGTTGTTCTGTGTATGGTCAGTATACAGGAGAATGTACAGTGTATGGCTGATCCTATCAGCACTGTCCTGGGCTTTGATGTGATGATATAACAGTTGTGTCATCCCAATCCTCAGGGCTCCCAGTAATGAGTGTGTGTATTCTAATACCATGGTGATGTGATTGCTCATTGTCTGCCCGGAGATCCCATCACAGAGAAGGAGTTGGGGATTGTCTCTTCTATTGTAATGTACAGGAAGGGGGAGGGGAGGGGGATTCAGTTAGAAACAGTGTGATGAAGAGCTGTGATTGGTCGGAGAGGAGAGTATAGAGCAGACAGGTGGTCAGCACCTAGGGACCCCTCCCTCCTAAGCCATACAGATGCTCCTCTCTTCATTGTCTATACAAGGAGCAGACATGGCAGCTCCTCCTGTGTGCTCAGCATGATAATACCCCCTCCCTCCCGCCATGTGAAGTAGGCTGGCAGTGAGAGGGTTGGCTAACAGGAGGGGTCCTCACCCCGGCCAGAGCTCTGCATGGTTCCCGCACGTCCCTCACGTTCCCCCATAGAGAGCGAGAGAGAGGGGGGGGGAGGGGCTCCTCGGTGCTGCCCCTCCCCTTCCTCACCCTGCTTGACTCCCTCAGCATCCTTCCCTCACACAGAGCCCAGTCCCATCACCTCCCTCCCTCCTTCATACACCACCCTGCAGGACTTCTCCCACTTTGGGTGATGATGGTTCTTCCCAGCAGTGGGGGTTGTACAGTATCAGGGGGGTGCAATGTTTAAACAGTTACTTTTACTAACCCCCCTCCCCCATGTCATTAACATTTCGCTGACTGTTAGGTGTTGCTAAGCAGTGAGAGAGGAACTTATCACCACCAATGTATCCAACTATCACTGATATATATATATATATATATATATATATATATATATATATATATATATATATATATATATATATATATATATATATATATATATATATATATATATATATATATATATATATATATACACACACACACACACACACAAAGAGCACATTACCATATCCTATGTCTTATATATTCTATACATAATATATACAAATACATTATACCACATCATATATGTTACATTGTCTATACAAGATATATACAGTATTCACATGCATTATACTATATCATGTGTTGTATATTCTATAATATATGTGCAATATAGAAATACATTATACAATATCACATGTGTTATATATTCTATACAGTATATATTTACAATATACAATACATTATCCCATATCACAGGTGTTATATATTCTATAAAATATATGTAAAATACACCAATACATTATTCCTTATCATATATGTTATATGTTTTATACCACATGCGTAAAATATCCAAATACATTACACTATATCTTAGGTGTAATATATTGTATATAGATTATAGCATATCATTCTGTATGTATTATATATTTTATACATATGTGTAACATATCCAAATACATTATACTATAGCTTATGTGTTATTATATTTCATAACATATGTACAATATCCAAATACATTATACTATAGCTTATGTGTTATATATATATTCTATAATGTATGTACAATATACAAATACATTATACTATATCTTATGTGTTATATATTCTGTAATATATGTAAAATATACAATACAATATCACATGTGTTGTAGATTCTAGAATATACGATATGTGCAATATGCATATACAATATCATATGGGTTATATATTCTATAACATATGTACAATATACAATACATTATTCCTTAGCATATACATTATATATTCTTTACCACATTTGTAAAATATCCAAATACATATACTATATCTTAAGTGTAATATATTCTTTTACATATACAAATAGATTCTAGAATATTATACCATATGTATTATAACTTTATACATAATATGTGTAAAATATCCAAATACATGATACTATAATTTATGTGTTATATATTCTATACAAAATATATGTAAAATAGCTACATTATTCCATATTATATGTGTTACAGATTCTATGTCATATACATAAAATACATATACCGTACTATATCTTTTGTGTTATATATTCTATACATAATATATGTAAAATGTACAAACACATTATACTATCATATTTGTTATGTATGTGTTTTACTGTATATTCTATACCATATAGATAAAATATACAAATACATTATACAATAGCATATATTCCATATAGAATTTATACAAAATTTACAAATACATAATACCATATCATATATATTATATACAGGAGCATGCTGTCACCTCAGACAGCTGTTTTTTCTGCTCACCCCCCGCTGTGTGACCACCCCCCATGCCACCCCATTGTCACTGCCCCCTTTGGTTGCCAGAATGCTGGCACAGCAAGCAATGATGATGTGTCCTTTCCACCATCCTAGCGACCGATGACTCGGTGCATTATTGGTTACTGGGACTCAGGCAATTTGGACAGACAGCATAATCATTACTTGTTATGGAGAGGGTCCTGGCAACAGGCTCAGTAACAATACTGAGTGTATACAGGGTGACATTACTGAGCTGCAGTGAGGATGGAGTGTCTGCTATGGACAGACCAGCCTCAGCGGTGCCACCCACCTCACTCGCCTCATTGGCAGTACACCCCTGATTATATCAACATATATCTAAAATATCCAAATGTATATTATGCTTCTCAGTTATTGTGCAGATTCCCTCTACTGACCATGTTAGATTAGAGTTCCACCCAATTTTGAGAGGTGGTCTTAAACGAAAGACCACCTCTCCACCCCTCGTTTTTGAATATTTAAAAAATAATTTTCTTTCTCTAGTACCTTTTTTGGAAGAACTAAGAGTACTTCTGATCCAGCCGGGCCGCGGCAGAGGATGCCTGTTGTCTTCTGGGACCTGTGTGTGTCCCAGAAGACAAGCTGGCCGTTCACAAAGCGCTGTGCGACTGGCGCATGCGCAGTCGGAAACCGGCAGTGAAGCCGCAACACTCCACTGCCGGTTTCCCTTAGTTGGAATGGCGGCGCTTGCAACCGATCTGATGGATGGGGGGTCGACATTGCGGGCTCCCTAAACAGGTAAGTGTCTTTATTAAAAGTCAGCACTTAAAGTGTTTGTAGCTGCTGACTTAAAAAAAATAAAAATTTGCGGCTGGAACACCGCTTTATAAGGAATAAATGCCTTCAGTTGATCTCCAGAGCAACATCTTGTCTAATAGCCCATACACACGATCAGAAAGTCCTACAAAAAATACTGCTTTCAAAGCGATTGTACGATAATCTGATCGTTAGTACACAGCTATCGGGAGCCAATCACAACAGTTGATCCGATATTAGCCGATGGGACAAGCACGAAAATTTGTCTCATATGATACCAGATTGTACGATTTTCGTTTAATCAGTACAGTTTTTGTACGAAAATACAATACGACACATTACATTACTTCTGAATTATTGTTCTGGCATATGATAATTTTTGTAACTTTAGTAACCTCTTCATTTTTGATATGAGATTAGCATGCAAAATAAACAGATGATCATCAGTCCATTGTGTCCATTAATCTCATTGTGCATACCAGGCATAAGGCTAAGTTTTGATGCACAGTTTGGGGGGGGGGGGGGTTGCGTAAAAATGCGCAGTTGAGCCATGTTTTTAGCACCAACCCCCCTCCCCATAAGCTAGAAATGGCAGTGGATTAGGGTGTTTAAATTCTCTGTTTGCAATGCTTCACTTCACACCTGCAGCAAAAACGAAGATGTCACAACCAGTGGGTGACAAGCCCACCAAACGTTGCCCATTCAAGCCAACAGGGAAGCGCAGCAAACACCCAACATCCGCACGCACTGAACATGATTGTGGTGTATTTGTCAGCAAAAATGGGGTTAATACTGGTGGCGAGGAGGTGTCACATCACCTTCTCACCGCCTGTCAATCACCTCTGAAAAATGATCCAAATGCAGATCACTCTTGAGAGGGGCAGCAGATTTAGACATGTTAAAGTGGCATCTCTGCCATGCTTTTGACTTTACCACCTAAACATCCAATTGGCTAGGTGCAGCAGTGTTTATTAAAGCCCAAATTCACTTTCAGTTTGAGGCTGGGTTCACACTGGTGCGATCCCAGAAATTGCATGTGATTTGCATGGCATTATTGTGCACATCACATGCGATGTTTGTGCAATGCAAATTCAGCCATACAAATGTATGGCTGAAATCACATCGCATTTGCACCAAAATGGTGCAGAACCCTTTTTTTGCTCCGAGCTGGAATGTACACCCATGAACACCCATGTGAACCGATTCTCTCCCTCAGATGATGTGCACTGTCACATGTTCCAGGAGGCAGACTCAGAGTACGAGGAAGTAAAGGGAGATGGATTTATTTGCTTTAAGTGAAAATGGCCACTGTGAGAAGAATGGGGAAGATAAAAAAAAAAAGGTATGCACAGAATGAAAGGGAAAAAAGGGGAAAACTCTGGTTTAAAGAGAAAAAATTCCATTCACAAGGCGTTCATAACTTAAAAACAAACAAAAATTTCCCAGCACACATGACTTTACAAAGTCCCTTCTTGTCAGAGCTGGGGTCAGCCCTTCCTTCTCTGAGCTAGCTGCTCAGCTGTCGGCTAATTGCCAGCTCCTATCTCTCCACAGTTACTCGCCTGTTCATGATATCCTGCTCGTCAGACCTGCCTACTTAAGCCGTCCAGCCCAGTGGATCTCTGCCTTCTCCTTGGTCAACATCACAGAGACTATTGTCTGCGTGGCTGTTTAAAGACTTGCTTGGCTGACATCCCTTCTGGCTCCAGATCTGTTCCACTACATTGATCCCTGACTCTATGGCTTGGCTGACTATCCGTTCCGGTTACCGAACTTTGGCTATGTTTTGACTACGTTTGTTCTATTTACTTTTATTATTAAACAAGTGTGATTTTACTGTACTTCTGTCTCGGTTTGATTTCATGGTTTCTGACATTTCTACAGCTCTAATTCACCTCCAAATCTATTTAATTTTATTTTTCTTGCTGTGATCTGACTTCCTGTTATGTAAGCATGCGGCCACTTTCTCTTGCTTGCTCTCAAGAGGTCCAATGAACTAGAAACAGGGGCATACGTATAGGGGTTGCAATTACGACCGGGACCCATGCTGCCCCCTGTACACCTGGATAGGAATGTCAGCGTGGGTGCTATATAGAGGAACTGATCTCCATTTTCCTCCTGCAGCTGCTGAAAGGCAGTCGCTCCAGTTTTCTGGAAGGATCCTGACAATAATATTGGGATCTGCCCAGATGCCTGATAGACAGCTGGCTCAGTCTCTCAGCACGCCTCTGAGAGCCTGAGCCAGCCACTTCCACCCAATCCAAAGCCCAGTGCTCCAGTGAGCACTGGATGGGCAGAGCAGAGAGCTCTGACAGTGGTCATGTGATCACTCAGTTCTTGGGCTTAGAGCCGTAGGGGACAGCTGCAGCGTCAGACCAATGCTACAGCCACATAGATGAGTATGTGTTTTTTTTTTATATTCTGCACTACTCCTTTACCTGAATAAAGTTCATAGTGTTTAATTTTAAACCAATTATGAAGTGTTATGGCCAATTACTATCCAGTAACAAGTTGTCTGTTATATTTATTTTCTGTTTGCATATTGAGCTTGTTTGTTGCCTACTGCCTGCAATCCCATAAAAACCTGCAATTATCTATAAGTAGCTGCTTGTTGTCAATACTAAGCATTTCTAAAGGTGCTTTTGTTGTGACTGGGATTAGAGGAGGGGTCCACAAAATATCCTGGAAATGAGAGCAAAAGGACAATTTAATCTGTTAATTACATGTATCTCTGTGCTGTCCTTCCCAAACAGTGATAAGCTCGGGCGTGTTCAGATTAGGATCTGAACTCACATGTGTGAGCGAGCGCACCAGGGAGCTGTCACCTGTACAGGCCAATCATCTATATGAGCCCCTTGTATACTGTACATGCAGCTGCCATGCTTGGAGTGCCCCAGCTGCAGATGTTTGGACCATACAGATAACAGCTTCCTGGAGGCTTGCATGTTTGGGTCTGGATCCTAGTCCAAAACACACTAGAGCTCATCACCCTTTCTAAATTAGGCTATGTTTACACTGATCCGACACGAAAGTCATACGGCTTCCAATCCAACTTTGCCCTGCGACTTCATGTTCGACTTCCATGCGTCTTCAATGAACAGGATCCCCTTTTGAGATGATTGTGACTTGTCCCTTGACCAATCAAAACAATTCCTTTGCTTCTGGTATGATGAAACCTCACACCAACTTTATAAAAAAAATAAATAAAACAGCGTGGAGTCCCCCACAGATTCATATCAGGCCTTTTGAGTCTGGTATGGATCTTAAGGGGGGACCCCACACCGTTTTTTTTGTTGCTTTTTTGATGTGGTGTTTCCCCTCAAGATCCATACCAGACTGAAGGGTCTGGTATGGTCTTGGGTGGGACCCCACACTGTTTTTTTAAAAATTTTGGTGTGGGGGTTCTCCCTCAAGATCCTCAGAGCACAAGTCGCATGAAACAAGTCGGATCAGTTAAGATGATGATGCCGACTTCCATTCAAATCAATGGGCTGAAATCGTGCCCAAATCAGATCAAAGTTAGTGCAGGAAGTATTTTCAAAGTCAGACCAACATAAGTTGGACCAGTTAAGACGACTCTCATTGATTTTGACATGTCATGCGACTTGTGCGCTGGAAGTCGGAGTGTATGTGGGAACAGTGTGAACCGGCCCTTACAGCTCTCTGAAAATGAATGCTGCAGGTGTCTAGCAGTACCCTTTCCTCAACATGTCCAGCTGGAATAAATTAATCACCGCAATGGAAGTTAAAGACCAGCCTCGTTTTGGATTTTAGGTGTTTACAAGTTTAAAACAGGTTTTTTTGCTAGAAAATTACTTAGAACCCCCAAACATTATATATTGTTTTTTTTCTAACATCCTAGAGAATACAATAGCGGTCATTGCAATACTTTTTTTTGCACCGTATTTGCGCAGCGGTCTTCTAAGCGCACTTTTTTTGGAAAAAATTCACTTTTTTGAAAAAAAAAATAAGACAACAGTAAAGTTAGCCCAATTTTTTTTTATATTGTGAAATATAATGTTACGCCAAGTAAATTGATACCCAACATGTCACGCTTCAAAATTGCGCCCGCTCGTGGAATAGCGTCAAACTTTTACCCTTAAAAATCTCCATAGGCGACGTTTAAA
Organism: Lithobates clamitans; assembly: GCA_037952925.1. Lineage (NCBI taxonomy): Eukaryota > Metazoa > Chordata > Amphibia > Anura > Ranidae > Lithobates > Lithobates clamitans. Next base: position 1,225,529 of record JBBGZY010001470.1, read on the forward strand.
AAATTCTACAGATTGCATGTTTTGCGTTACAGAGGAGGTCTAGGGCTAGAATTATTGCTCTCACTCTACCGGTCGCGGCGATACCTCACATGTGTGGTTTGACCACCGTTTTCATATGCGGGCGCTACTCACGTATGCGTTCGCTTCTGCGTGCGAGCTCGTCGGGACAGGGCGCTTTAAAAAAATTTTTTTTTTTTTTTTATTATTTATTTTATTTTATTTTATTTATTTTTTCACTGTTTTTTAAAAAAAAAAAATTTGGATCATTTTTATTCCTATTACAAGGAATGTAAACATCCCTTGTAATAGAAAAAAGCATGACAGGTCCTCTTAAATATGAGATCTGGGGTCAAAAAGTCCTCAGATCTCATATTTAGACTAAAATGCAAAAAAAAAAAAAAAAAAAAAAAAAAAGTCGTTTAAAAAAATGACATTTAAAAAATTTGTGCCTTTAAGAGAGTGGGCGGAGCCATCGTTATGACGCCGCTCCGGCCGTCACATGGTATAGAGACGGGTGGGCGCCATCTTGGCCTCACTCGTCTCAGTACCTCAGCGGTGACAGGTCCCGATCTCCTCCGCCGTTACCGACGGCTCCGGTAAGCGGCGGAGGGTGCGGGAGAGCGGCGGGAGGGGGGGTGGCACCTCTCCCGCCGCCGATAACGGTGATCTCGCGGCGAACCCGCCGCTGAGACCACCATTATCGTTTACAGAATCGCTCACTGTAAAGGTGGATATCTCGGTTGTGGCAGCAGCTGCTGCCGTTACCGAGATATCCATCTTTAAAAAAATGACGTATATATACAGTGAGCGGGGCTGAAGTGGTTAAGGTCAAGTAAGAAGAAGACTAGAAAAGTCTGCTGGAAGCCTTGACTGTACACAAGTTGTCACACGATGATGATATTGGATACATTGTCCAACTCACTGTGTGGCTAAACTGTTACTTTTTTGCTACTGAAATAAATTCCTGAACTGCAGAATGTATGGCTGTAATGCTCACAGTCAGGACAGCTATGTCTAAGCCCCATTCACAATTTATTATTATTATTGTAATAATACAAGATTTATACAGTGCCAACAGTTTGCAAAGCGCTTTACAATAACATTTTGGCATGTGTTTTTGTTCTATTCTCGACTTGCTAAAATGTTTAACATCATAAATCCCATTCTCTTCTACTGTGACTGTTCATATCCCTAAATTCAATCGCTTGAAATGGCAGATGAGCTTTTTTTGGTGCTGTGTCTAGTGTTTTTGGCCCCATAGACTTAAATGGAAGCGCCTGTAAACATCTGACACAAGCATTTTTGCACTTGTGTGCACCTGAACAACTGTTCCCCAATCCCCTCTGCTCTCCTCCTTCCACCCCTCTGGTCTCCTCCTTCCACCCAGGAAGTCAAACTTATAAAAAAAAGGAGTAGGAAGACCTTGCTATGCTGGATGAGTAGGCATTTACCTGTTAAGCCGCGTACACACGGGCTGACCTTTCGACCGGACTGGTCCGACGGAACCAATCCTTTGAACAATCCAACCGTGTGTGGGCTTCATCGGACCTTCAGCGGACTTTTTCTGTCGAAAATCAGACGGACTTTAGATTTGGAACATGTTTCAAATCTTTCCGACGGACTCAAGTCCGGTCGGAAAAATCCGTTTGTTTGTATGTTAGTCCGACGGACAAAAAAGGATTCAAGGGAAGCTACTGGCTACGAACTTCCTTATTCTAGTCCCTTCATACGTCATCACGTTGAAACCAATGGACTTTCGAACGGACTTTAGTCCGTTTGTGTGTGGGCAAGTCCGGTCATCTGAAAGTCCGTCGTAACCTTTGATGCTGAAAAGTCCACTCGTGTGTACACGGCATAAGGTGCGAGCACACCTCCAATCTTTACAACACCAGAGGTATGCAATACAGAAGTAGGATAGGAGCTCCAACAGCAAAAGACAATGCTACGCCACAAACCAGGAAGAACATACAGGAAGGTGATGACATATTACTTAATGGAGCTTTGTCTAGTGTTTTGACCACATAGACTTAAATTGGAGCGCCTGTAAATGTGCAACACAATCGCTTTCGAGTAAAATTTTGCACCTGAACAACTGTTCCCCTTCCACCCAGGAAGCCCAGCTAAGGAAACAATTTGAGGAGCAAGGCCTTGTTATGCTGGATGTGGAGACATTTATCTATCAGGTGCGGGTAACCCCCAAACTTTATGACCCCAAACAAATGCTTTGCAAAAGCAGAAGCAAGAGGCAAAAGGTCCTGAGAGAACAAGAGCCCCAAGAGAAGACTACACAACACCAAAATCCAGGAAGAAGATATAAGAAGACAACTATATATTATGTCACAGATATGTCACTGCTTTCCATTTGCTATAAATAAATAAATAAATAAATCCATGTGCATACATGTGGAAAAACACTTTTCCTGACAGACTCCATGGCAGTCTACGTGTGGGTTAATCCCCCTTCTCTCCAATTCTATAGGACCCCACTCCCATAAATTTGAGTTCACCATTATTATACAAGCTTTATATTGCACCAATAGTTTGTGCAGCGCTTTACAACATGAGGGCAGACAGTACAGTTACAATACAAATCAATACAGGAGGGATCATTGGGCCTTGCTCATTAAAGCTTACACTCTAGAACTGGAGACTGCGTTCCTTTTTTGTCCTCTTCCATGGACCTATATCATGTGTACTCACGTTTTTCCTGTATGACGTCCTGTCGGGATGACTTCTAAACCAGCATACTGATCATGAGGTGCAAGCCCAGGGCCCAGCCATGGGCGGGCGAGTGGCTTTCAGGCACAGGATACCCCAGTGGTGGAAGGGAGGTTGCCTAGGTATGCCCAAGATGGACGTCTGACAGATTTGAACCGACTGGCAAGGTCTGCTGTTTTATTTTTCTCCATGGCAGCTATTTATGTCTTTGTTGTCCTTGTCATGTCGCCGCTCTGCTTTTCCCCTGGGTTATCCTTCTGGCCTCTCACTGCGCCTGGAACACCCCTGCGTTCTAGGGTGCCGCTATACTTCTGGGTTTCTGCCACAATGAGCATCTGCCTCGGTGACATCGAGGCTTGGTTCGCGCATGCGCAGCTCAGCGGAGCACCCGACGGTCGCACAGGCGCCATTCGGCTACTCTCTATGGTGCAGGCGCAAAGAGAGGGGAGGCGGTGATGTCATCCGGGTGGGGAATTTAAAATAGCTGTCAGCCCCTGTCAGTTTGGTAACTCCTGCGGGCAGTGAGCTGCAGCTTCCCCAGCCCAGGATCACACAGGACTGGGTAAGCCTTAGCTGAGGATTCTCTTTGCTTGTCTTAAAGGGAAAGGCACAAAAAAATGTATTTCTTTTGCTTGTCTCCCTGACTTATCCTAGGTCATTTGGGTATTGCCCAAGTCTGTGTGGTGCCTTCTTATTCGGATTGACTTCCCATCCAAGGTACCATGGACAGGTCACCACCTCAGTGCGGCCAGCCCTCATGCACAAGGTATGTGCAGTTGAGGGGGAGTGCCCGAGATTTTTAATGGTTGAATAAGAATGCGTTAACACCAGACTTCGCATTTCTTCTTTTCCTTTTTCCTCCAGCCCTCCCAGATCAGATCGCCAAATCATGGTCCGAGATGACAGAGACCTTGCCAGGCCGCAACATCACTCATCATCCAGGTCCAGATGTGACTCTCCATCCAGGACCCATCAGCAGAGGTGATGTTCCCATTCCTCCTCCAGACACCGCACCCACCGCTCTGATCGCAGAGCCTGCTGGTGATGTGGGACACGAGTCCCGGAGGGCAAATCACTGTGTGATCCTTGTTACGCCCGGCGGTCGGGGAGAAAGAGACGGGAAACCAACAGGTGGAGTCTCTTGTTAAGCGTGTGGTGCAGCAATCCCTAAAGGAGTGGGGTACAACTCGCACGTGGAGCCAGTCCACCACTCTATCTGGCTCCCTGGCTGACGAGGCCCAGGCTTACAATGCCTCCCCCGGCTCTTCAGCGAATTGGAGGGAGATGAATTTGTCAGAGGCAATTTCACGCTCCTTACCGAATTGAAGGATATCATTGATGGGGAGTGGAACAAGGTAGATAAGAAGACTTCTATGTCAAGCAAGACCTCCAAATTATACCCCTTCAAGGCAGAGAAAGTGAAACATCTGGAAAACGCTCCCCTCATAGACGCAGCACTGATGCAACTGGCCAAACACATCACTCTTCCCTTAGAAGATGCTGTATCCTTCAAGGGTGGGCTTGAGAGGAGACTAGACCAAGGCCTCAAGAGAATTTATGGGCTAGCCGGTATGGCTTGCAAACCCGCCTTGGCCCTTGCGGCCATGTCCAAGGCTATGGATGCCTGGACAGAGAATGTGGACTCTGTACTCAGGGTACTGGCCAGGGACTCGACAGTCCAGTAATTGAAGCTGGCAGTGGCCTTCCTGGGGCAGGCTTCTATCGATCTTATCTGCTTGCTGGCCCGGACTATGCTGTCCTCGGTCTCAGCTAACTTGGCTCGCCGATCCAGAGTCCAAACAAGCCTGGTGTAGGATCCCCTTCGAGGGGTCCTCGTTGTTCGGCAACAGATTGGATAGTGCCATGGCCCGGGCCATGGGTGGGAGGTCAGGCTTTCTGCCCCAGGATAGGTGTCTGTTCGGTCAGAAGAGGCCCCAGTGCAGAAGACCCAGTACAAGGGAACCACGCTCTTACAAGCTGTGATTTCAGAAGGAATTAAAGCAGAGGTCAAACATCCTTCCAAAAGTCCGCTAAAAGCCAGGCATCCAGTGGGCGTGAGCCAGCTAAGTCGTTTTGAGTTTGGGCCCGCCCAGGCGGGTCGGGTGGGGCCCGTCCACTTCTCTTCCGGCACGTCTGGGTGGCCTCGATCTTGGACTACAGGACCACCAAGACAGTCTTCACAGGCCACACATGGTCCTTTACCAGTACTCCTCCCCCAGATTTATTTCCACCCTGCTACCACGGTCAGAGGAAAAGAAGCAGGTGTTACTGTCCTCCGGGGATTCACTGATAGTACAGGGAGCCGCGGTGCCTGTCCCGACAGGCGAAGAGTTCCAGGGGGTATACTCCCCTCTCTTCCTTGTGCAGAAGATAAACGATTAATGGCGCCCAGTAATAGACCTAACATACCTAAACAAGTTTATAAAATACGAAAGATTCAAAATGGGGACTTTGTCTACCATCCAACAAGCTGTGCAGCCTGGTGATTGCTAATCTCAATCGACTTAAAAGATGCCTATTTTCAAGTGCCTGTGGCAGAAGAATTTCTCAAATACCTCCAGTTCTGAGTCAGGCAAGAACATCTACAGTTAATCTACAGTTCACCTGCCTCCCTTTTGGGTTGACAACCTCACCCTGAATCTTTTCGAAAGTTCTTTTGGCCGTGGTGGCCCTCATCAGAACAAAAGGGATACGCTCGTACCACTATCCCAACGACCTCCTGTTACTGCCCCAAGATAAGGAGCAGCTGTTGGCTACAGGGGGCAGGTTATCTCCATACTGAACCAGTCCAGCGACCGATAGACTCGACAGTTCGACACGGTGGAAAGCACCATCTCTCTCCCAGTGGAGAAGATCCCAGTCATTTGAGGCAGAATCTCATGAGCTCTGAGCTCCTCACGCCTAAAGGCCTCGCAGTGCCTAGGAATTATTGGCCCCATGGTCAAGTGGTCTCTGTGGAGGATACTCCCTTTTTAGACAGGGTTTCTTCAACAATGGAATTCAGGGGACGACAACCAGTCCATTCACATAAATTCAGCGATGAGGAACAGCCTCTTCTAGTGGCTCCAGCGCAGAAATCACCTACCACTCCATTGCCCCCGTCTCATGGGTCACGGTCACGACCGATGCCACCAGTGCTGGTTAGGGAGCCCTTTGCAGGTCAGAAATAGCACAAGGCAAGTGGGATGCCCGTCTTTACAACCCGGGCTCAAACGTCCTGGAACTAAGGGCAGCCTGGTGTGCCCTTCATCACTCATCTCCTGAAAGGGGAGTCAGTTTTACTGAGAATGGACAACACCACAGCGGTCTCCTATGTGAAGAGGGAAGGGGGCACTCGGAGCTCCACCCTGTTCCAAGAAGTCGAGCCCATCATGTCCTGGACTCAGAAAAACCTGGCCAATCTTTCAGCAGTCTTCGTCCCCAGAGTCCAGAACGTCCAAGTGGACTTCCTATCTCGCACACAGTTAGTCAACGAGTGGTCTCGTCATGCGCAGATGTTCAAATGGATCCTGTCCTTCAGAGTCAGTCCTGAAGTAGACCTATTTGCATCCCCTGCAACTTCAAAATCAAGAAGTATTACACTTGGGGTCGTTGCAGCAAGGACTTTGGAGTAGATGCTCTGACAGATCAGTGGAGCTTCCACAGGGCATACGCCTTTCCCCCGCTCCCGATCATCTTCAGGTTTTTACGGAGACTCCAGGCAGAAGCAGTCAAGGTGGTGGTGATAGCACCTTACTGGCTGAACAGGCCATGGTTCCCCCTCCTGACCCACCTCAGCTTCCGGGACCCGACGTCTCTTCCTCTTGGGCTGGATCTTCTTTCTCAGGGGGCAGTCCTGCACCCTTGCCCTGCGTTACTGAGACTGATGGTCTGGTTCTTGAGAGGGAGAGGCTGGAATCTCTCAGGTGCGCTGCAAGAGTGATTTCCACCCTCATGAGCTCAAGAAAGGTGAGTACGAAGGTTTATGGGAGAATTTGGGCCAAGTTTGTCAAATTCTCATCCCCTATGGGCAGATAGTTCAGGGATCCAGGAATCCAGGATATCCTCGGCTTCCTCCAATCCGGCCTAGATCTGTCGCTATCCATCAGCTCTCTCAGAATCCAAGTCTCAGCCCTGTCAGCCTTCTCTGGAACATCATGAGCGGTTCACCCTCTAATCCGGCAGTTCGTCCGTGGGGTGACAAGATTCAGACCCCAAAGAAGGCCAAGATTCCCCAAATGGGATCTTCCCCTTGTTCTTGACTCGCTGTCTGGACTCAGTACTGCGGGATCCACTCTGCTTCCTATCAAAGTCACCTTCCTAGTTGCCATCACTTTGGCCAAGAGGGTTTTCTGAGGTCGGGTCTTTGGGTCATGAAGAACCATTTCTGACTTTCTTTCCGGACTGGATGGTCCTCATCCCTATGCTCGGCTCAAACACAAAAGTTACTTCAGTGTTCCATGAGAACCAAGAAATCGTCCTACCTACATTCAGGGCCCCAGGGTCCACTGAGCTTCACCCTCTGGGAAATACTGAAGGAATACCTGCAAGTTAATTCCTCCTTTAGACGCTCTGACTACCTGTTTATCCTGCAATCTGGCAGTAACAAAGGGAAGCGAGCTTCGACCAGAACGACTGTGGCCTGGATCGTCCAATCCATTTAGCAAGCTTATAGTGCTAAGGGCTTGGCTCCTCCAGAGGCGGTGACAGCCCATTCCACCAGGGCTATAGCGGCTTTGTGGGCAGCAGCCCGGCATGTGGCTCCAGATGTCATCTGCAAAGTGGCCTCGTGGGCCTCAATTAATATCTTTATGTCACGCTATTGCATAGAACCTGCTTCTCTATCTTCTGTGAACTTTGGTTTAAGAATCCTGTTCTTTTAACGGGGCAAATGTAATTTCTTTTTGATCAGCATACCCACCCGTGTGGTCTGGTTAGTTATTTCCCACACATAGACTGCCATGGAGTCTGTCAGGAAAACAAAATTTATCAAATACTTACCGTAATTTTCCTTTCCTGATGGACTCCATGGCATACCGAGTTCCCACCCATTGGTCAAGAGTTGGCTAGTTACGGAACACAGTCTCTAGTGGTGAGGTCAAATTTATGGGAGTGGGGTCCTATAGCATTGGAGAGGAGGTGGGGTTAACCCACACATAGGCTGCCATAAAGTCCATCAGGAAAGGAAAATTACAGTAAGTATTTGATAATAAATTTTACGCTTTTGTGCACTAAAATTTATTTTAGGTTCTTATATAGCGCCGACAATTTATGCAGCACGTTACATATATATATATATATATATATATATATATATATATATATATATATATATATATATTGTATATTCACATCAATACCTGCCCTCAAGGGGCTTACAATCTAAGGTCCCTAACTCACATTCATACATACACATACTAGGTGCAATTAACCTACCAACATGTCTTTGGAGTATAGGAGGAAAGCCACGCAGGCACAGGGAGAACATGCAAACTCCAGGCAGGTAGTGCTGTTGGTTGGGATTTGATTGGACAACCCTAGCCACTTGAAGACCAGGCCCTTTCTGGCATTTTTTTGTTTACAAGTTTAAATCAGTATTTTTTTTGCTGAAAAATGACTTATAACCCAGAAACATTATATATATATTTATATATATATATATATATATATATATATATATACCCCAATTTTTTGTATAATATGAAAGATGATTTTACGATGAGTAAATAGATACCTAACATGTCACGCTTTAAAATCGCACACGGTCATGGAATGGCGACAAACTACGGTACTTAAAAAACTTAAAAATAGGCAACATTTTTCTCATATATTTTATTTTTTATTTGTACACTGTACCTTTCATTTTTTTTTTGATCACTTTTATTCCTATTACAAGGAATGTAAACATTCCTCATAATAGAAATAAGGATGGCATATCCTCTTTATGAAGAGATCTGGGGTTGAAAAGACCCCAAATCTCTTCTTTACCTTTAAAAGCAAACGACCAAAAAAAGAAAAAAATTTAGATTTTTTAAAAAAATGTTTACTTCCACCCTGAACCGGAAGTGACATCATGATGTTGTTCCAGTCCTCCAAGGCTATTGAGGTGATCAAAGAAGATCTACTCTTTGATCACCTCTGTGACCAGCTGTTTCTCAGGTGAGCCAGCGGAAACGGTAAGCCAGAGAAACACCGGCGAGCTCATGAGCCACTCTGAATGCTTTCAAGAGAAAGGCAGCCACTGGCTATAAAAAACAATACCGGGGTTATGGCTGATATTGTCAGCCATAATCTTGGTAAACCACTTGTTTCAAGTGGCTAGTGCTACCAGGCAGAAGTGCTAACCATGTAGTCACCATGCTGCCAAAAATGTACAAAAACATGAAAAAAAAAATCTTCAAAGTTGCCTAAAATATGCTCAGCTCCAGTGAATAAGGGCTAAAGACATAACTAGATTTACCATTACGGTGTGGGCCAGGGGAGAATACCAATAATCTCATGTACAGCAGAGCCTTCTGCAATGCACATACAAACAGGGTTGTGAATTTTTGGATCCACGTGTTTCTGCTCAATGCCTCCTAGAGAGCAAGTCTGAAAAGAGGTGATCCAGTGCAGCAACAGGATCTTCATCTGCTCTGTGTAGTTGTTCTGTCAGCATAATATAATTCAGGAGATGGGTGCAACACATTTTTCAATGTGTGAAGTCCTGGGATGCATGCTAGCTGTTTTCCCATTCAAAGTGATTTCTCATATTAAAAACATTGCCCTGATTTTCAGCTAGACCCACTTTAAAATATTAATATTGAATCATATGTTTAGAACATCTTTGATGTTGGTTACGTTATGTGACACTATGACAGTATGGCATAATAAAGTGACTGTGACATCTAGAACACATTCTCAGTAACCTGAGTGGCACTATTAGTTATACTGTGATTGTGAAAATATTGTTTAATAAAGTAGCCGATACTGAGAAAGAAAGTCAAACACATAAAACACATTATTAGTCCTTTGTAAGATTAGTGACAATACACAATTCAGTGCTAAGTGATGTTGGCTAGTTTAGGTGTATTCCAGAGTGTTACTTAATTGGAATACAATGGTATTCTAAGCATGAAAGACATCCTATGTCGATGAAACCAGTGCAAGCTAGAAAATACTAAGCACTATTACGTTTCTTATATAATCAAACAGAAACCTGAAAGAACCAAATCCAAGCTGCACCTTGTAGGTTATCAGTAATAAGTTTATACTGGAGCAAATAGATGTATAGATTCTACCAAACATTATTCAGAGAAAGAAAATGCCACAAGGAAGCTGTTAGATAAAGCTTTCTCAACAAGGGTTCATCCAATTGTTCATAGGGGTTCCCTGAGCAATGATGGCTCTCCCACCGACACTGACTACCAATGTACACTTTAAGGTCCCTTTCACACGGGCTGTCTGATCAGGTCTGCCTGCCAGTTTTTCAGGTGGACTTGCTCGGACACTCCATTCACCTCTATGGATCAGCGGATGTCAGCAGTGACATTTCCGCTGACACCCGCTGCTATCTGATCCTCTCCGCCAAAACCAGACGGATGGAAGTCCTATTTTCTATCCGTCTGGTGGACCGGATCGGATGGGATCGGTTGAAAATGGACAATCTGCCCGTTTTCATTCGATCTCCACATAGAAGAGAGCGGGACTCTGTCCATTTCTGCTCTGCTCAATAAGCGAAGATGGACCTATCATCTGCCATTTGCGATCCCCCGCTGAGCAAGCGGATCCCGCAGAACAGAGGCGCCCATATGAAAGGGGCCTGACTAGCAATAAACTGAACAAAAGTTGGCCGGTTCAGCAAGGACTGGTCAAATTCTGATCAGTGTGTAGCAGTCCCGACAACAGAAGTCAATTGTTTGATCATCTTCTGTCAAAGGGACATGCTAGAAAACATTTGTCAATCAGCGGCTGCAGCCAACTGGTTGCAGCTGCTGATTAGTGTATTATTACAGCTGTGGCCCCCATTGTCAGAATACAGTGTTCCAGAGGAGGGATTCCTCCATCCAACCTGTTTGTGTGGATGGAGGAATCATTCACACTTGTGTAATAAAAAATATTAAACCGCGCTAAGTAATAAGAGAATATAAATGATTGATATGGTGGAAATTTTCACTGCCACACGCAAAATTATATATTGACAAAATTTTAAAGAACAGAAAAATCAAAATATTAGTGAATAAAGAAAAGTCCAGATATCTCCTGAGATGGGATCAATCACCAAATCACTAAAATATTTCAACTTGTGTAGATACCAGTCCAAGGATTGAAAGATTAAATTGCCCTTACCAGAACATCAATTAAAGTGGACGGATGGCTTAAACCCAGCCAGGGCCTTTGGGGTAGAGACCAATCAGCTCCGTCCGGTTTCAAGATGTAATTCCCTCAATGTATACAGGAGAAAAAATAACACAAAAGACTGGCCATAGTGTAGTATAGTCAGATGTTATCATGGACATACAGACATACCAACACCCTGGTGAGCACACAAGAAAAAAACAGGGGGGGGGGGGGGTGAAATACCCACCACCGTGGCTGTAGATTGCGCTTACTGACTCACAGTGGTAACCAGGCTCTATATCATACTAGAAGCTGCTCAATAGATGACAGAGAACGATAGATTCACCCGCTGTAGTAACGGCCCCCAATGGGCCGGATCGAGCGTGAACCAACAAATGGTAAAACTGTATGCAAGGGATCAGCTTCCGGTAGTGGTATCAGCTCCCAGGGGACACACGTCATCGAGCCAAAGATGGCACTCTCCCACACTCAACAGATGTCCTCCTCTGCTGCAGTTCCAGCAACGTCTCCAGACGTTGACTAGTTAACTAGTGTAAGGAGACACTACAATTTTCTTTCTCTTTTCTGGCCATTACTTTTCATTTTCATGATCATTAATAATTCATAGAGCAAGACAATGTTAGTAGTTTAAAATAATCATCTCTAAAGTACATTGACTGTTTATTGTTGGCTTATACTACCATAGTTGCCAACATTGTAAAAAAAAAATGTGGGACACTTTTGTGGCTGTAGGCGGAGCTGTCCAATAATTAGGGGGCGGGGCATTCGTCAGCAGGCGTGGCCTAGCAAAAATAGACAAGTGTGGCGCGCCCCCCCTCACATCAGGTGTCCCCAGTGCCCCCCCCACATCAGGTGTCCCCTCCCCCCCCCCTCACATCAGGTGTCCCCAGTGCCCCCCCCTCACATCAGGTGTCCCCAGTGCCCCCCCCCCACTCACATCAGGTGTCCCCAGTGCCCCGCCCCTCACATCAGGTGTCCCCAGTGCCCCCCCTCACATCAGGTGTCCCCAGTGCCCCCCCACTCACATCAGGAGTCCCCAGTGCCCCCCCTCACATCAGGTGTCCCCAGTGCCCCCCCCCACTCACATCAGGAGTCCCCAGTGCCCCCCCTCACATCAGGTGTCCCCAGTGCCCCCCCTCACATCAGGTGTCCCCAGTGCCCCCCCCTCACATCAGGTGTCCCCAGTGCCCCCCCCTCACATCAGGTGTCCCCAGTGCCCCCCCCTCACATCAGGTGTCCCCAGTGCCCCCCCTCACATCAGGTGTCCCCAGTGCCCCCCCCACTCACATCAGGTGTCCCCAGTGCCCCCCCCACTCACATCAGGTCTCCCCAGTGCCCCCCCTCACATCAGGTGTCCCCAGTGCCCCCCCCTCACATCAGGTGTCCCCAGTGCCCCCCCTCACATCAGGTGTCCCCAGTGCCCCCCCCTCACATCAAGTGTCCCCAGTGCCCCCCCACTCACATCAGGTGTCCCCAGTGCCCCCCCCTCACATCAGGTGTCCCCAGTGCCCCCCCCTCACATCAGGTGTCCCCAGTGCCCCCCCCTCACATCAGGTGTCCCCAGTGCCCTCCCCCCCTCACATCAGGTGTCCCCAGTGCCCCCCCCTCACATCAGGTGTCCCCAGTGCCCCCCCCACTCACATCAGGTGTCCCCCGTGCCCCCCCCCCACTCACCTCAGGTGTCCCACAGCGGTGCGCGCGCTCCCCCCCACCTAGAACCCCCGCCCCTTTCCATATCAGACTGGCAGCGGGGCGGGGGGTAGGCGGGCCGAGGCGGAGCGGGGCGAGGCAGAGCGGGGCGAGGCGGAGCGGGGCGGGCCGAGGCGGAGCAGGGCAGGGGGTGGGCGGCGACGCAGAAGCTTCGTCTAGCCCCTCCAGCCGTCTTCCTGAACTTCAACAAAATGGCGGCCGGCCTCTAGCGGCGGCGGCGGCGGCGGATTCAAAACGGGAACCGGATTTTTCGGGACATTTCCCGGGACACCACAAATCCGGGAATTAAGTCCAAGTCCCGGGAATGTCCCGGGAAATCCGGGACAGTTGGCAGCTATGTACTACTATCTGTTTGATATGTCACCCTTTGCCACCTGTTACTTTATATGACTATTAAGAGTACATGATGTCTTATACTAGGGGTGCTCAACCCTTTGAAGAGTGAGGGCATTTAAGTGAATTGGTAGCAGGCCACAACGAACTATGGGGATTTACTGCCCCCCCAAACCGTAAATGTAAATGAGCCCTTTCTGTTCTGAACCCCCTGCACCTGCAGATCAGTGTGAAAGCAGCCTTATAACCCTGTGCTAATATGCCCATTGCAAAAGTGCAGTGCATGTGATGTTTAATATGCTGACCTTTTCCAACTTCTGCTGGCATTGCTTTCTAAGCTCCTACAAAGATTCCAGGCGAAGGGCACTTGGTATCGCTCCGCCTGGGACAAGAACTGGTGCTACAGAGGAAGCATCAGCTGTTCCTCCTTCCCCCACTGGTTCCATGCACTTTGATGCTCTCGAATAGCGGTTCGGCAACCCATTAATCGCGATCCCATAGCATGGGCATGCGCTTCCCTGGTTTGAGATCATGGGCCACATCAGAGGGCTCCGCGGGCCACGGGTTGAGCACCCCTGTCTTATACTTTTTAATAAACACATCGAACAAGAAAATAATCATGTCTGAGTGTTAAATATTTTAGGTATGTCATATTCTGAATCCTTTATTTTTCAACAGCTTATTGATTTTACTGATTTTACTGATCATATTTATGATGGCAAAACATCAATAAAACATCAAAACCATAATAATTTTGTACCCTGAGAACTTAAAGAGTAGCTTTACCTTTATCTTAACAATCACAACACGGGCACTTTTAGAAGTACTTAGTAATGTCAATTAACAAACAATTATAGATAATTGTAGGATTTTTATTCTTTGGATACTTTACTTTTCACAGTGGCTATTTTCACTATTTGTGGCTATTTTACAGTGAGGAGAGATGTGGATATTACAGTGGGGGGAGATGTGGATATTACAGTGGGGGAGATATGGATATTACAGTGGGGAGATGTGGATATTACAGTGGGGGGAGATGTGGATATTACAGTGGGGGAGATGTGGATATTACAATGGGGGAGATGTGGATATTACAGTGGGGGAGATGTGGATATTACAGTGGGGGAGATGTGGGGAGATGTGGATATTACAGTGTGGGAGATGTGGATATTACAGTGGGGGAGATGTGGACATTACAGTGGGGAGATGTGGATATTATAGTGTGGGAGATGTGGACAATACAGTGGGGAGATGTGGATATTACAGTGGGGGGAGATGTGGATATTATAGTGTGGGAGATGTGGATATTACAGTGGGGGAGATGTGGATATTACAGTGGGGAGATGTGGATATTACAGTGGGGGAGATATGGATATTACAGTGGGGAGATGTGGATATTACAGTGGGGGGAGATGTGGATATTACAGTGGGGGAGATGTGGATATTACAATGGGGGAGATGTGGATATTACAGTGGGGGAGATGTGGATATTACAGTGGAGGAGATGTGGATATTACAGTGGGGGAGATGTGGGGAGATGTGGATATTACAGTGTGGGAGATGTGGATATTACAGTGGGGGAGATGTGGACATTACAGTGGGGAGATGTGGATATTATAGTGTGGGAGATGTGGACAATACAGTGGGGAGATGTGGATATTACAGTGGGGGGAGATGTGGATATTACAGTGGGGAGATATGGATATTACAGTGGGAGAGATGTGGATATTACAGTGGGGAGATGTGGATATTACAGTGGGGAGATATGGATATTACAGTGTGGGAGATGTGGATATTACAGTGGGGGAGATGTGGATATTACAGTGGGGGAGATGTGGATATTACAGTGGGGGAGATGTGGACATTACAGTGGGGAGATGTGGATATTACAGTGTGGGAGATGTGGATATTACAGTGGGGGAGATGTGGATATTACAGTGGGGGAGATGTGGACATTACAGTGGGTGAGATGTGGATATTACAATGGGGGAGATGTGAAAATTACAGTGTGGGAGATGTGGATATTACAGTGGGGGAGATGTGGATATTACAGTGGGAGGAGATGTGGATATTACAGTGGGGGGAGATGTGGATATTACAGTGGGGGAGATGTGGATATTACAGTGGGAGGAGATGTGGATATTACAGTGGGAGGAGATGTGGATATTACAGTGGGGGGAGATGTGGATATTACAGTGGGTGAGATGTGGATATTACAATGGGGGAGATGTGGATATTACAGTGTGGGAGATATGGATATTACAGTGGGGGAGATGTGGATATTACACTGGGGGAGATGTGGATATTACAGTGGGAGGAGATGTGGATATTACAGTGGGGAGAGATGTGGATATTACAGTGGGGGAGATGTGGATATTACAGTGGGGGGAGATGTGGATATTACAGTGGGAGGAGATGTGGATATTACAGTGGGAGGAGATGTGGATATTACAGTGAGGGAGATGTGGATATTACAGTGGGGAGAGATGTGGATATTACAGTGGGGGAGATGTGGATATTACAGTGGGGGGAGATGTGGATATTACAGTGGGGGAGATGTGGATATTACAGTGGGGAGAGATGTGGATATTACAGTGGGGGAGATGTGGATATTACAGTGGGGGAGATGTGGACATTACAGTGGGGGAGATGTGGATATTACAGTGGGGAGAGATGTGGATATTACAGTGGGGGGAGATGTGGATATTACAGTGAGGGAGATGTGGATATTACAGTGGGGGAGATGTTGATATTACAGTGGGGGGAGATGTGGATATTACAGTGGGGGAGATAATTGTAGGATTTTTATTCTTTGGATACTTTACTTTTCACAGTGGCTATTTTCACTATTTGTGGCTATTTTACAGTGAGGAGAGATGTGGATATTACAGTGGGGGGAGATGTGGATATTACAGTGGGAGGAGATGTGGATATTACAGTGGGAGGAGATGTGGATATTACAGTGAGGGAGATGTGGATATTACAGTGGGGAGAGATGTGGATATTACAGTGGGGGAGATGTGGATATTACAGTGGGGGAGATGTGGATATTACAGTGGGGAGAGATGTGGATATTACAGTGGGGGGAGATGTGGATATTACAGTGAGGGAGATGTGGATATTACAGTGAGGGAGATGTGGATATTACAGTGGGATGAGATGTGGATATTACAGTGGGGGAGATGTGGATATTACAGTGGGGGAGATGTGGATATTACAGTGGGGGAGATGTGGATATTACAGTGGGGAGAGATGTGGATATTACAGTGGGGGGAGATGTGGATATTACAGTGAGGGAGATGTGGATATTACAGTGGGGGAGATGTGGATATTACAGTGGGGGAGATGTGGATATTACAGTGGGGGAGATAATTGTAGGATTTTTATTCTTTGGATACTTTACTTTTCACAGTGGCTATTTTCACTATTTGTGGCTATTTTACAGTGAGGAGAGATGTGGATATTACAGTGGGGGGAGATGTGGATATTACAGTGGGGAGATGTGGATATTACAGTGGGGGAGATATGGATATTACAGTGGGGGGAGATGTGGATATTACAGTGGGGGGAAATGTGGACATTACAGTGGGGGGAGATGTGGATATTACAGTGGGGGGAGATGTGGATATTACAGTGGGGGAGATGTGGATATTACAATGGGGGAGATGTGGATATTACAGTGGGGGAGATGTGGATATTACAGAGGGGAGATGTCCTCACCACGTATCATCCAGACTACAAAGCCATCAGCAAAACCATGCAGCACCAGAAGTCGCATTAATATTAAGAAGTACTTTATTCATCATTGGTTAGCAACAGCATAACAACGTTATTAAAAAGAATTCAGAGACTTATTGTACTTTAAAAGTGTTGGTCTTACATAAAATGCACACATTTACTTGTATTTAGTTTTAAACATATTGTATGGCTTTCACGGAATTACATTTTAAAATATGTGGCTTTCATGGCTCTCTCAGCCAAAAAGGTTCCTGACCCCTGACATAGACTATGCTTAAGAGTGAACTCCTGAAAAAGTAAACGTCCTTCCTTGTAGTGGAGCTGTGTCCACATGGCAAGGGTTAACTGTTTGTTAATGTCTAGCTGACTAGATAGAGCAGTTTTACTTACCTGATCCTATGCTCCTGCAGGCTCCTTTGTGCTGCTAGACTGCTCCCTGCAGCCTCTCCTCCTCTGCACTCCGGCATTTGCATGCCCTCAAGTTTGATGCCAGGGCCATAGCCCTGCTTTGGATGTGAGAACGCTGAGTAGCAACTCACTGCAGGAGCACTATTGGGTGGAATAGAGGATCAGGTAAGTTAAAGTTACTCTACTGTTGCCCAACTGCAAGGGGGACCTTTACTTTTTCCAGAGTTGTGAATTACCCCCCCCATCCCCCCTCCAGCAGAGCAAATAATGTGGCCTCATGAAAATGCCTCTTTAGCCATGGGGCTGCATATATCTGCCGCTGTGTTTGTGCTCAGCACACTCCTAGCACACAGACTGAGCTGTCAGTGACAGCTCCAGGCCTCATACTAATGATTGAGAGCTGGGAGGCCAGATTCTTAACAATCTGATTGCTCTCATAGCCTCTGATTGGTTATCACAGTGATCGGTCATTGTACAGCCCACCCCTGTGTTGCTTTCTCCTCTTGAATGTAGAAAAAGATGCATTGTATCTTTTTCTCCTTTCTAGAGGAGAACAGAGTAAACCAAAAATTGTGCGTGGAAAAAAAAACTAAACAAAAAGAATAGAAAAATAGCTAGATCGGGGTTTGATCCAGGTCACGGCTAGGCTTAAGGTCAAAGGTCAGGGTTAGTGTATTTTAGATTTAACAAAAAAATTGCTCTGATTGCTAGTGTTCATCCTCATGAAAAGCCAATGCCAGCTACTGGTCTGCTCCTTTTCATTGTCAAACACAACATCAAACCTCTTCCCAGGAAGCAGGCACGCTACACCTGCAAGTCCAACAGCCACTTTTAAAATGTATGTAAAACCAATCGCTAAAATCTCATAGAATTAACATGTTTATCTAATTTTAAATGTCATTTTAATTCTGCAGGTTTCATTCAAATACCTGGTCATCCTGCTATGAAGGTGTTTGTTCAGGCACTTCCTGTTATAAGGTGACAATGCTCTGTCCTTTTCTCACAAATGTGCTCATACATTGTCACCCTGCCACATGAGCTTCCAGTGGAGACAAGTGGCCATTCTAACACATATTATCAGGAATGGTTCACTGTTGTCACCATTAGAAAAATTCACTGCTCAAGTGCATACATGTAGACAGGAAGCAGGGGCAAAGAGACTATAGGAGATCAGCAGCACTCCATGCAACATATGATTATAAAAAGATGTAAAAAAAAAAAAGTAAAATCATGGCAATCATTTATTATATAAAGTATTTTAGAAAAAAAGTGTCATTTACTTAAAGTTTTAATTTACTCCCTAATCACTAGTGTCATTTCAGATGTGACTTGAGTCACACAGAATCCCATGACAATAGAAATCACATTGTTTTCTTTCCTGGAATTCCGACATCAATACAGTCAGTGATAATGGGGGAATGCCTCCCATGGAGATATTGTGTTCTCCCAGCTGGAGGGGGGAGGAAGCCGTTCTTACCGAGAGAACACAGAGGTTATTGCTAGCAGCTATAGGCGCTGGCAATATTTGCATCCTGAAAATCTGACATGCTGGTTGCGCGCCAAGACAATCGATGGGTACAATCAGCCTGCCCATACATGGTTCAAATCTCAGCCGGACCCTGCTGAACTGCCTGTGATTCGAACCGTCTATGGTCAGCTTAGGTCTCTAGCTGTCTTTTCAAACGAAATCCCTCGGAGGCAAACAATATTTCTGCTATCTACAATCATTTCTTTGTTTTATCAAAGTTCCTTATATGATGCAAATGGGCTAGCTGATGATTTGGTTAATAAAGACTGGTCCAAATTTGTAGCAACATCTCTGAAAGCTTCACTACTATACTGGGTATCTAATGGAGCCAATACTACAATAGCCATTGTTCTGAGGGGCTGTCACTATTTTTATAACTCATTATTCTTTCCAATGAGTCTAATCAAATCTCCAGGCATGGCACCTTTATGTCATTTCCTACTATCCCCCATGTCTATCTATTGTTAGATGTTAGTATCTTTGTACTATGGATTTCCTTTAATAAGCATACCAGTAATTGGGTTACTGCTTAGCTTACCAAACATTAACTAATATTGCTATTAGATAACAAGGTGCAATTAAAACGGAGAACTTGTGCTATAAGTACACTTCCCAATTTCCACCTTTTTACTACAACTTATGTTTCTTACATGTCCAAGAGGCAAGTGAGGAAATACCCCCCACACACCCGGCACCCACCTTTTCCCTTCATTCCGTTTTTATAACTTTGTATGTGCTCCCTAATTTGAAGAGGAATGTACTTAATCCTATCACAGACAATCAGATTATCAGCTGATAAAGGTTTCAGTTTGCAGGAAAACTGGAACCTCTTTTTTGTTTGCTGTTTTATCACATGCTGCAGATCAGTTCTTTTAATGAGCATACAGTAAGAAATGAGAGCCATGGGTGGCCCTGCTGACACTACCTGACTCAACAAACTTCACTTGAGAAATGTGAACCCAGCCTTACTAAAACTGGAAAGTGCAAAATCTGGTGCAGCTGCATAGAAACCAATCAGCTTCCAGTTTTTTTTTGTCAAAGGTCAATTGAACAGGCAGAAATTAGAAGCCGATTGGCTACCAACAGCTACTACAGCAGCACCAGATTTTGTACTCTCCAGTTTTGGTAAATCAACCCCTATATGCCCTCTGTCATTATATAGAATCTATGTTAGGTGAAAGTATAATGTATTTGGAGAAAATTAACATTTTAAACTTTTTTTTAGGTATTTTTTTACAAGCTTGCTCTTTCCATATTTTTGTCAGTGTATTAAATATATATTTTTAAATGGGCTTTCCGGTTTAGCAGGGACTGGCCAACTATTAGTCCGTTTACGGCTGTTGCCATTCGAAAGGAGTTTATCTAGTGATCAACTCCTTCCGAACAGGAGTGCGATCAGCGCATGCAGCCAAGTGGATCAGTGTATTTTGACAGTGGAAGAATCCCACTTTCAGAATACAATAGCGTAGCGGGCAGTGGCAGCCCGTAGTGCAGGGCACAGGGGTTCCACCCCCCTAATCCATGCATTCGGCCCGCTAATCTACTCGCGGGGCACCGGACACATGAATTCCAATGGGGGGATTTTTTTTTTTGAGCACGTGATTAGAGCCAGAGGCTTTAATAGGCTTCAAAAAAGGGTGGGCTTGGGGCACAGAGCACTGCGCCCGGAGCCCACCCAGTTGTGTGAAAATAGCGAATCAATATTTGCTATTGTCTTCCTGATTCTCCTCCCAGGCCAATCAGGAAGCGGGTCCCGAGACCCGTCACCCGAGTGGCTGAGAGGAGAAGCGATCCTATTGGCCGCCGAGGAGGAGGAGGGAGGAGACAGGGGAAGCTGCCGCGAAGCACCAGGAGGGGGGAGTTGCCGCCCAGAGGAAGCAATGTCTGCGACCTAGATGGGGTAAGTGTGGCGCTGGTGACCGACTGACCGGGGGATTGTTTGCCGCCCCCCCACACACACACACAAAAATGATATCACCAGCCGCCACTGTTAGCGGGAAAGATTTCCCCATAAACCTTGATTTTGTGGATTAGGCAATCCGTTGAGCTTTTTTCAATCAGCCCACTGGCTGATCAAACACGGCTGAATAACATATGGCCAACTTTAGCTGCAATCTACATTTGTTAGGTAAGAAAATAAAGAAATCAGCAGGGAAAATCTGGCCCAGTCAATCATTTTGTCCTCAAAGACTGATCCGGGCTCAGTGAGGACATGTAGGTAATGGAATATGGATATATGAACGTTCCATGATCTGATTATTAACATGTATGTCCAGGGCAGCAATTATACATCATCTGATGTGTTATAGATTGCACTGGATTCATCCAACTCTCTGATGTCTTATCTAATTGTCTGTTGAAAGAAAAGTAAATATTTACTATATACTGTTTAATTGAATGGCTTTTTGCATGCCACTTAACACCTCCTTTTATATTTAACACAAACACAAATAAACATTGTGGCACGGAGGTCAGGTTTCCTTTGAGGAGGTGAATGTAAATGAGTAAGATAAGAACCTGTATGTGTCATGGCTTCCTGTTGGATCCAGAGCGTCACATTGACGTTGCATACAAAGTGCTTTGCTAGGTCAATCTGTGACTTCATTGTACTACTTGTCCTAACACTTTGTAAATTGCCAAATGATTTAAGATGCTACACAAGATTCCACTTTTAGGAACATTCAAGTCAACCTTGAAGACACAGAGCTCAACTCATGATTGATTGACAATTTGTCATTTCTCTATTGGGCCAATAGAGATCATTCGGGCCATACACACGATAAGATTATCGGACGAATGATCATACTTTTTTTTTTTTGCATGCTAATCTCAGATCGAAACTGAAGAGTTTACTAAAGTGACAAATTCTCGTACGACAGAATAAAAATTTGGGAGTGATGTCATGTGTTCTAGTGCATTTGTATTGTATTTTCAGATGACAACTGAACTGATGAATCCCTTCTGGACCTCCCCATGCAGATATAGTGTGGCAGGACGGCCCTCCTGCGTGAAATCACGTACCTGTACCTAATTTCGTGCACAGGGTTTGGGGCGCGCGCCGCCGGCTGTTCTGCCGCTCCTGAGGCTGTGTCCAATCACAGCGGGAGCCAATCGGCGGTGCCTCAGGAGCGGCAGAACAGCGGTCTGCCTATGTAAACAAGGCAGACCACTGTTCTGTGAAAGGGGAAGATGGGGATCTTGTGTTTCTGCTAAGCAGGAACACAGATCTCTGTCTTCCCCCCAGTCAAAGCATTCCCCACACAGTTATAAAGCTTTCCCTAGGAACACGTTTAACCCGTTTGATCGCCCCTGATGTTAACCCCTTCCCTGCCAGTGTCATTACTACAGTGACAGTGCTTTTTTTTTTTTTTTTTTAGCACTGATCACTGTATTGGTGTCACTGGTCCCCAAAAAAAGTGTCACTTAAGCCTAGTACACATGATCAGATTGTTGGCCAACAATGCGTCAGACTTTTGTCCGAAGGGTGTGTGCCAGGAACTTGTCTTGCATATAAACGGTACACAATTGTCGGCCAACAAACACGAACGTAGTGACGTACTACGAGGAATTTCAGCTCTTGAGCGCCATCCTTTGGGCACCTTCTGCTAATGTTTGGTGAGCATTGATTCCGAGCATGCGTGTTTGTACTTTCAATTTTTGTGTGACGGACTTGTGTACAGACAACAGGAAAATTTGACAACAGAGCGTTGTCCGCCGAAAATTTACTAGCTTGCCATCCAAAGTTGGACAACAATTGTCTGATGGAGCGTACTAACGGTCGGATTTTAGGCCAACAGTCTGTCATCACACAATTCCCTGCCAAAAATCCGATCGTGTTTACGAGGCTTTAGTGTCAGATTTGTCTGCCGCAATGTCGCAGTCCCGCTAAAAATCGCTGATCGCTCCATTACTAGTAAAAACAATAAAAAAATTAAAATTCCACAAATATATCCCATAGTTTTGTAGACGCTATAACATTTGCTCAAACCAATCAATATACACTTATTGGGATTTTTTTTTTACCAAAGGCATGTAGCAGAATACATATTGGCCTAAATTGATGAAAAAATTTGATTTTTTACATTTTTTAATTGGATGTTTTATAGCATAAAGTAAAAAAAATATTGTTTGTTTTTTTTTTTTTTAAATTGTCAGTCTTTTTTTGTTTATAGCGTAAAAAATAAAAACCGCATGCTAACTAAACCTCCCTTTTACTTACCCCAGTAGACAATGAGGTCAAGGAGCCTACTATAATAGTTGGCACTCAGTCAAAGAAGCCCCCTCTTCAGGCTTACAAGTAGACGGATTTTGTATTTGGGTCTGGGAAGGACTTACTATTTCTAGCACTCTGCACCCTGACATCTCCCTGTCACCCAGCACCCATACCATTATAACCCATTCCTGCCTCCCAGAACTTTTTTGGCTCTCTGCCCTCCTCCGTATTCTACTGGTACTATCACCTTCTCCCCAGTGGAGCCTGTAGAAGCCAGTCAGTTATTTTGGCCTCTGGGGGTGCTGTGCACATTGTGTGCATCACAATCAAATGGTAACCACCCCAACCTATAACTGGCCTTTGTGGCAAGGAGCACATGGAAGGGTGACGCATGTCAAAAAAACAACAACAGCAAATTCCCAGCCCACTTACCAGCCAGCCTGCAACAAACCGAATTGCCCTTTTCTAACAGTTCACGTTAAAACCAAGGGGTTTAGTTTGCACACATTTGCAAATAAATGTGTAATCTGCAGCGGCCACATCACGGGCACCTTAGTGTACTGCAGTCCTAACTCTATAGATTGGAGAGTCTCCTGAGATGGAGCACATACGATAGATTAAAGGCAGGTATGCCTGGGGGAAAACCACCCCTCCTGAAAGGTACAGGGACGCACTGGACACCCATCAATAGCACAATGGCAGCAAAGGTATCCAGTGCATTCCCTCACCAATTACAAACAAATGGCAACCACCCCAACCTTGAACTGGCCTTTGCACCAAGGAGCACATGGAAGGGCGACCAACGCATGTCAAAAAACAACAAACAAACATTCCCTGCTCACTTACCAGCCAGCCTGCAACTCACCGAATTGACATTTTGTGCATTCCCTACCACTATTACTATGAAAACCTTCCAATGTACCAGCCATTTTCTAGAAGTCCAACATCAAATTGTATTCTTTATTTCTTTTTACTTTCAAGGCAATTTATTTGAAATACAACCCCCCTATGTTATACTCCTCCCTCCAAAACTATTGAACCTTCTGTATTATTATTTTGAACATGCAGTCTCTATATCAGGCTAAAATGAAAGGGAAACTAAAATGACATTTTACGTCCTGTATTCTTGTTTTTCAGTAAGTATAGAAAAAGATAAGAAAGGATGGGATACATTCCATGGCAAGCTTTGAGAAACAGAAACATGCTCACTATAAATAACCCAGGTTAAGAAATATTTTTATTTTTCATTCATATGTTCTTTACTGAGTACAGGGCACAGATTTAGTAAACTTTGGCTCTCGGCCACATTTGGCAACTGAACTTCCCTCCGAATATATATTATATCGGATTGAGCTGTGTTGTAGATATTTCTCTGAGGATATAGGTTGTTCAACTACATGTCATGTAAACAAGCATCTGATCCAATTACTTTACCATGTCCTAAATAAGCCTTTGTGTAAGAAAATGCTGACCTCATAGGGCCAGCTCAGTATTTCACAATCATGTACATTTCCAAGACAACCACTGGCTTAAAAAACGAAAGGATACATTGAAGGTTATCAGAAGACAAAACGTCTAAACACTTTTGGAGCTGCCATATGGATTTATGAATTTTTATTTGCATTAGCTTGATCCCTTAAGCCTGCATTTGTTTCATAAATACAGTTTTTAATTTTAAAACCTTTTGTGTTCCCAGGGTGGTGCACTTAAAGTGTTACTAAACCCAGGACCCTGCATTCACGATACCTGGTCTGCCACAGTACACAGAACATGGACATTCAATTATTTTAGTAAATATAAACTGCTAAATACCTTTTCTCGTCAGCAGTATAGAGCAGTCTTGTGACTTTTATCAGTGTCTGGTTAAAGCTTGTAGGAGAATTTTTTATTCTCCCCTGATTGCCCTATGAGGCAGCAGGACCCCTGACCCTCTGTCTGTACAGTGCTGATTGACCCTGTGCTGATCACATGCGCTATCCCAAGTAAACAAAAAGCTCTCTAGCAATACACTCCAAACTGAGCATGTGCAGAGTGCCCCCATGGCTCTGTTCTATCAGCAGATAAATTGTGGACTGTGGAAGAAGGGGAGGATCAGGGAATACAGGATCAAACAGCCTTTTTACACAATGCAGAGGATTACCCCCTAGGTTCCACAGTGAGTATAACAAGCATGCTTTACTGCATATACAGACTGATTTTACGGTTGTGGGTTTAGTAACACTTTAATACTGTAGTTATTATTTGGTTTGGACCTCATTCAGATGGCCAGCAGCCCTTTTCACTCCCGTGAGAAGCAATTTGTGGTGGATGATTTTTTTAGAGAGCAGTTTACAGGCAGCTAGGATGTGATATTTTGCTTTCTCACCGCTTGGTTTTTACCCTGAAAAGTCAGAATAACTGCGTGCCTTGCATGCAGTTGTGGCGTAGCTCCATTCACTTGAATGAGTCATGTTTGGCGGCAGCACTGCCCACCAAAGGCAACAGGGGGTTTAGGTTTTGCTGCAGCTATTAAGCAAGGCATCATGGCCGTGGCACGTGTACAGCCCTGAGTGGGTGCATGTCCATCCCTAGGTAGGTCAATTTTGAGGGGGGGGGGTGTTGTTAGTAAAACCGCAGCCTGTTTATACCACCACTTTTCCTCCCATGTGACCGAGCACTTAGTGTTGAGTTATTCATTTAAAACTTGGTGTAAAAAGAAATTATGTAGACTTAATCCTTTATCCATGGAGGTTTAACTCCACAGCACCCCCAAGTATTTTTTTTCTTTCAGCTCAAAACTTATAAACTTAATTTTTTTTTTTTTAAATACAATAACAACAAAACCATTATAGCTTCACTTCACAGTTCAATTGCTAAAACCAATCATGAAAACTGTTCCTGCCATAAGACATAGACTACTCACCTCTCCTGTTGTACATGCTGCTGATCTCTGCAAAATTGAAGCAATGGCTGAAAAATCTGCAGAACTCCTTGTCCCCAACTGTGCTCATTGCTTCGCAGGTCCCTACGTCACTACAGTATCCTGGAACCACAGCGTGAGGCGTGGGATTAGGAAGTTGTTGCATTCTCCTCACTTATTGTACACTTTGTATTTCTGGAGAAGGTGAATACCCCACAATTTCTTTGCAGGGGCCACCCTGTTTTGCAAGCTGACTTTGGTGAGTCACTTTAGGGGGAAACTTTTATGACTTTGGGCCTTTTTTTTTTTAATATTTTTCAAGATTTTGTTTTGTACTTTTTATGCTAAATCTTTATTTTACAAATAGACATTAAACATTAAATTGCCATCTGGACAAAGGTAGCCCGGGAGATGTGGTGCATCTGGATTTTGCAAAAGCCATAGCAAAAGCAATTATAGATGCTTAAACCGGAGTTCCGCCTGCAAAAGGAAAGTAAAAAGTCACCAGCTACAAATACTGCAGCTGCTGACTTTTCAAATAAGGACACTTATCTGTCCTGGGCACCCGCGATGTCCTCATCCAAAGCCGACCCGTCCCTCGGCTCCAGGTGGAGGCGCTGGCATCTTCAGTAAGGGAACCAGGAAGTGAAGCCTTGCGGCTTCACAGCCTGTTTCCTACTGCACATGCCCGAGTCGTGCTGGGTGTCCTGAATGGTCCCTGCTGTCTTCTGGGACCTGTGTGTCTCCCAGAAGACAGCGGGGGGGATTGAGGAGGGGCCAGACATGGCGTAGTTCGCCGTGGATTCTGCAGCGCTCTTTCGCCGGAAGTGGGAGCAAATACCTGGATTAGACAGGTATCTGCTCCCCCTCCCCCTCCCCCTGAAAGGTGCCAAATGTGACACCGGAGGGGGGGGGGAGAACCGGATCAGTGGGAGTTCCATTTCTGGGTGGAACTCCGCTTTAATCTACAAACTCAGGTCTGTGGGTATGGACCATAGGGTTTGTTCTTGGATAGAAAACTGACTACAGGGGCATGTCCAAAGGGTAGTGATAAATAAGTGTACTCAGACTGGTCTGGAGTGGTAAGTGGGGTACCCCAAGGCTCTGTCCTGGAAACAATACTGTTTAATTTTTTCATAAATTATATAGAGGATGGGATAAATAGCTCAAGCTCAGTGTTTGCTGATGACACAAAAATAAGTAAGACAATAGCATCACAATAGAATAAAAAAACCTTACAAGAGAACCTGAATAAATTAAAGGAGTGGGCATCCCTCCATGAGGGCCCCATTTTACCATAACAAGCAGAAAGGCCTACAGGAGAAGAAAGTTTATTGACTCATTCAGCTACGTGTAAATATGAAATATTTATTTACAATGTTTCATACGTTCCGGAATAAAAAACACAATCATAGAACACCTTGTATTCATTGAAACAATACAAGGTGATCTATGAATAATGGTGCTGCTGGGCAAGCAAACCCCTGTGCTCAATGTACTGTGGGGCAGTTATTTGCATAGAAAGTGAGCAGGACCTGGAAGACCGCAGCTATCACCGTAGTAGTGCTGACTACTACAATCATTTTCAACTTCCTAGCGGTCCATCAGGTATAAGTAATATATACTTACATTGTGCCAGGCTGGACTAATGCAAAACAAATAATTCCTGAAATTCAGTCTTCAATTAAAGTAAAATCTTTTCGCAACACAATATAACCAGAAGTGCATGCAACCTCTCATAGCAGTACTGGATAACCTGCTGATGAACTATTTTTCCCTTCCCTTGAAATATTTCAGCACCCTCAGCAAACTTGAAATGAAATAAGAAAGAGCTTATAAAGCACACACTGTACTCTGAGCTTGTGTTCACCATGGGGGTTATTTACAAAAGGAAAATCCACTTTGCACTGCAAGTGCACTTGAAAGTAAAGTCACTGTAGATTCGAGGGGGACATGCAAGGAAAGTAAAAAACAGTAAAAAACAGCATTTTAGCTTGCACATGATTGGATGATAAAATGAGTTTCCACTCATTTCAGATCTACCCCTTAGATTTAGAGCGACTGCACTTCCAAGTGCGCTTTTAGTGCACTTTCAAGTGAACTTGCAGTGCAAAGTGGATTTGCCTTTCGTAAATAACCCCCCTTATCTAAAATCATTCCGACATCTGTATGGGAGGAAAATATAGTGGAAACCTTCTGGATGGTTCATATATGACACAATGGGGGTTATTTACGAAAGGCAAATCCACTTTGCACTAAAAGTGCACTTGGAAGTGCAGTCGCTCTAAATCTAAGGGGTAGATCTGAAATAAGTGGAAGCTCTGCTGATTTTATTTTTATCATCCAATCATGTGCAAGCTAAAATGCAGTTTTTTATTTTCCTTGCAAGTCCCCCTCGGATGTACAGCGACTTTACTTCCAAGTGCACTTTCTGTGCACTTTCAAGTGCACTTGCAGTGCAAAGTGGATCTTCCTTTAGTAAATAACCCCCAATGTGCAGTGCTAATAAAATAAACAAATACTAAATACAAATACATAAAAACTATGTATAACATCAATATATATAACGTGACATAGTATATTTAAAATAAAGAAATATAAAGTGCTCGTGCTCAGTGAGTCACACTCAGTCCTTATTGGAGTATAAAATTATTCAGCAAAAGTCCAAATAACATTTGACATGTGATAATAGTGTCTTCATGCGGTGTGCACATGACCCCCACCAGGTGTACCCTCACCTTAAGGGCCTAAATAATAAGCCTGTATTTTGATAACAATAGCCTGCAGTGATCCTCCTTTGTTTCCTTTATCCTATACAGATTGATGGAGTATTGGTATGGACCACAAGGCACCTGCTCTTCCCGGTGATAGCCCAGCTCAAAAGCCACTATTTTCTCCTGGTGTGTTCCGGGACTCTCCTCATATATATTATATGCGAAAAATGACAGAGGCATGCAATAGCGTGATAATGTTTAAAAAAGATTTAATTCCAAACAGAACTCCACATACATACAACTCAAAATTTCCAATATATAAAAACGCCTTTAAAGTGCTATAGTGCTGAGGGGTGATGGAGTCACCTGTGGTCCGGTTCTGCAGCCCCGGTTTTACGGCATTCCCCCTCTTCTGTGCCTGCTCTGTATCACTTCCTAGTAATAAGGAAAAAGTCTTGCGAGCCACAATAATCCAGTACCTTAGTAAAGAACCAACTGAATAAGTACCCGGCTGCAGACGCAGATCACGTATTCATGACCGTGCAATAGAATGTTAACAAAGAATGCGTTGCGCCTAGGGATATGACTAAATATTTATACTCCTTAGTGATAACATGTGAAAAAATAATAATACAGTAAAGTGCAATCTACAGAAAATATGGATCTAAAATCACTTTCTGTATAAACCACGTACAACAATGTGCCGTGTGCATTAAATCACAAAGTGCAATGTGCATATAATGCGTGCCTAAATCATGTGATACAGCTAAGACATTATAGATCTAAAAACACATGTGGATAAACGTATGAAATAATCAAATATAAAACCTTGAACAAGTGTACACACTGAAAATATAATATATCACATATAAAATCCACTGTGATTATAAAAGTGAGGGTGAAAAAATAGATAAATAAAAATAAATATAAATAAATAAAAACATAAATAAATAAATCACTCGTGTAGAAAAATAGACTATAATAGTCCTTATTGTGGTATTGAAAATTATAGCCGTGAAAAATCTTCCAATCCAATAACGTGAAGTGACCAAGTTCCAAAAAACAATGTAATGGTGGTGTTTCAAAGAAAAAGTCCCAGTACTGAATCAAAGGTGCCCAAAATCATGCCTTGAAGTGCCTTGGTGACCCCCAATGTGATTGCGCTCACCTTAGAGCGTGTGACACAGTGTTTAGCTGTGTCAATACACGCTTTGGAGCCACTCCTGGGCTCAGTGATTAGTAACAGCTGATTCCCCAAACAGATTCGTTATGGCTCCACACACATCATATCATAGAAAAGAGAAAGGCTAATATAGTATAATACCGCAAGATAATTTTATTAAAATGACATCCAATCCCCACAGTGTGGTACTCACATTTATAAGGTGCTCATGTGCACCAAACATTACAAGCGAAATAAGATGCTGTACGGCGTGCTGCGGGGTGTGAGAGATCCACGACCCAGCCCTGTGCTGATCGCTCCGTCCTGGCCCCTCCCCTACACGTCTTCGACACAGGGAGTCACGTGTCTTCATCACGTGAGTACTGGGACTTTTTCTTTGAAACACCACCATTACATTGTTTTTTGGAACTTGGTCACTTCACGTTATTGGATTGGAAGATTTTTCACGACTATAATTTTCAATACCACAATAAGGACTATTATAGTCTATTTTTCTACACAAGTGATTTATTTATTTATGTTTTTATTTATTTATATTTATTTTTATTTATCTATTTTTTCACCCTCACTTTTATAAACACAGTGGATTTTATATGTGATATATTATATTTTCAGTGTGTACACTTGTTCAAGGTTTTATATTTGATTATTTCATACGTTTATCCACATGTGTTTTTAGATCTATAATGTCTTAGCTGTATCACATGATTTAGGCACGCATTATATGCACATTGCACTTTGTGATTTAATGCACACGGCACATTGTTGTACGTGGTTTATACAGAAAGTGATTTTAGATCCATATTTTCTGTAGATTGCACTTTACTGTATTATTATTTTTTCACATGTTATCACTAAGGAGTATAAATATTTAGTCATATCCCTAGGCGCAACGCATTCTTTGTTAACATATCACTTCCTAGTGCCTCCTGTGTCAGCTGATCAAGTTCCTCCTACCGGTTTCGTCCCTCTCGTGACTTCCTCTGGGATTTAAAAAAAATTTGGACTTTTGCTGAATAATTTTATACTCCAATAAGGACTGAGTGTGACTCACTGAGCACGAGCACTTTTGTCAAGTTATACATCGTTTTTATGCATTTGTATTTAGTATTTGTTTATTTTATTAGCGCTGCACATTGTGTCATATATATTGTTATCATCACATTTTGGGGAAGTGTGGAAAGTACGGGCAGCTTATTATAGTTTCATTTTATTAAAAAAGAGGTAGGAAAATGCATGTTGGGACTTTAAATGTGGATAGTGGGGCCGTTCGAAACCCCTCCTCCATCCCGGTTCGGTAATAAAATAAGGAGAGAACAGGGGCGGGACTTTGAATGAGGCACATGGGAGCAGAAGTGTAGATTGAATAGGAAATGCGGTTTATTAATAAAATGATACAAAAATTCATATATTTACATATTTAGGCACATAGCTCTACATATGTTGGCACATAGCTCTATAATGATAATCTGTATTCATTAAAAAATGCATTCCAACAAGAACTTCTATTACAAACATATAAATACAGTAAAATTGGAATGTTCATACATATATAGTTGAGAATTGTGTACACATAACGGTAGTTGTAAGCTCTACGCCGTTTCGGGACCTTATAGCCACTCATCAGTTTCATTTTATATTTTTATGGTGATTTAGGTTATTTCAGGTTTAGTGTGACAGCTCACAAGGTTTTATATTTAGTTGCTTCTGGTTGGTTCAGTCACAGAACAATAAAGGTGAAGTGAAAGCAACTGCTACCGGGCCCAATCCTGGGTGATCCTGCTTCAATCACAAGTCATCAGTGCTGGTTGGTTTGCCTTTCTTTGTACCAATGAATGTTTCATCATTGGCTTACTATTACAGCCCTTTCACACTTGGGCTGCGCCGCGTTAGCAGTAGAGCGCACTAGTCTTAGCGGCGATTTACCATCGTTTTAGCAGCGCTTTTTGGCCGATAGCGGGGCGCTTTTAACCCCTGCTATCGACCAAAGAAAGGGTTAAAACCGCCCGCATTGCGGCGCTGCCTATGCATTCCAATGGGTAGTGCTAAAACGCTTGAAAAACGCCTTCCGTGTGAAAGGGGTCTTAAGCTGATCATAGATGAGTAGAAAAAGAAACAAATATTTGAACAAAAATCTAAACTTTCTTTCGATCTGACATTCTAACATTCGATGTCCCAGCCATTGTATTGGAAAATTTCCAGTGAACGTCAACATCCTTAAGATTATTTTCAACATTTAAGCGATATTACATTCTTTTTATTTTAAAATAACAAACATGTTATACTTCCCTGCTCTGTGTAGTGGTTTTGCACAGAGAAGCCCAGGTCCTCACCTTCCTAGGTCCCCCGCTGGCGCTCCTGGCCCCTCCAGCTGGGTGCCCCCCACAGCAAGCAGCTTTCTCTGGGGGCACCCAAGCAGGTGCGCTTCCAAACCGTGGCTCTGTGTGTCCATTCACACACGGAGCCATGGCTCGGCCTCGCCCCCTCCATCTCCAATAGCTTCCGCTGCTGCCAAAAGCCAATCAGGAGTTTGAGTCCCCGGAGAGCCAAGGCTCTCATGGACCTCGCTGGATCAAGATGGGGCTCAGGTACAGATTAGGGGGGCTGCTGCACACAGAAGGTTTTTTTACCTTCATGCATAGATTGCACGAAAGCAAAAAACATTGTGCCTTTACAACCACTTTAAACATTGTAGTTTTTTTTCTGATCGATTTCTACTACTCCTCCTACTGTTAATGCGCATTTCACTTATTTTTTTCTTTTTTTTTGAACAATTTACCTACAAATGATTAGAAAATCGTTTGTTCAAAAAAATAATTCCTGTTTGTTCATTGGTTGATTTTTTTTTTTTTTTTTTTACAAATATTTTTTATTGCATTTTTCTCATTGGTTGATTTTTGATCTAGAAATGGAAATAGTCTGTCGTAGTAACCAAAATAACAATTATAAATAAATAACCGATTTTTTGTTCGCTTTTCTATCCATTTATGGCCAGCTTTAGATGGACCTTCATGGGTTTATCATGTTTGCATACCTCGTAACTGTCAGAGGGACACCTTATAGTACAAAGTATATAGGTAAATGGCATGCCATGCCGCCAGTAACATGGAGAGTCATTTACAAAAATTACAAAAATGACTGGTTTAATCCAATTTTTTTTTTACTTTTCTTTTTTTGGGGTTTTTCCAAACAACAAATAGAATAAGTTGAAATGCTCATTAAAAGGTTTAGTGCAGTAAAACATTTTGATAGTTAAAGAAAGTTTTTATATAATAGATACTTACATCAGGCCAAAAAGAGGGACAACTAAGAAAGAAAGTAAAACTGATGGACAATTCCTTCAAATGAGGGACAGTAGAAAAGTATGTGCTTGGTGAAAAAGGGAGAGAAAAAAGCATAGGGGGTTATTTACGAAAGGCAAATCCACTTTGCACTACAAGTGCACTTGGAAGTGTAGTCACTGTAAATCTGAGGGGTAGATCTGAAATGAGAGGAAGCTCTGCTGATTTTATCATCCAATCATGTGCAAGCTAAAATGCTGTTTTTTACTTTCCTTGCTTATCCACCTAGGATCTACATCGACTTTACTTATAAGGTCACTTTCAGTGCACTTGTATTGCAAAGTGGATTTGCCTTCAGTAAATAACCCCCAGAGTGTGGGCAGTTACATAAATTGTACTGCCAATGCTCATTGATATGGTCAATCGTTAACCACCAGAGAACTCTAGAAATGCCCACGATTAGTTATCTACAAAGACTGTTGGGATATTGGGGTTGATTTACTAAAGGCAAATCCACTTTGCGCTACAAGTGCACTGCAAGTGCACTTGGAAGTATACTTGGAAGTGCAGTTGCTTTAGATCTGAGGGGAAGATCTGAAATCAGGGGAAGCTCTGCTGATTTCATCATCTAATTATGTACAAGCAAAAATGCTGTTTTTTATTTTCCTTGCATGTCCCCCTCAGATCTACAGTGACTGCACTTCCAAGTGCACTTGTAGTGCAAAGTGGATTTGTCTTTAGTAAATAAACCCCTTTGAGTCTGAGAAAGTGTAATTGCATTACCAAGAGAAACTGTCGACAGTACAGATTCACAGATTATATATTTTTTAAATTGTGGAGCTGCTGTTCTTCATCAAGTCACCCAAACTTTGAGAAGGTAATTAAACCAGTGCACACTGTCCCAGCTGAAAGATAACCCACCTATTCCTGTCCCAATCATAACTGCAAAATAGCACACACACACCTTTACTTTTATCTATTTATTTTATTTTATTCTGGTGACAATGGTCCGAAAATGAGACAGGCCACAATAAAACAAATCTGACAATTCCTTCCCTACTCTACTTAGAACTAGAAAAAATTTGGGTTAGTTCACACCACAAAAACATCCTCTGGATCAGTTCCGGATGTATTTCTGCGTGTGCATTTTTGACGCGTTTCCGAATGCTTTCCAGATGCTTTTTATCATCTTTTTTTTCATTGTACGGGGGTCCTGTGCATTTTTGATGCATGTAGGTGAGTTTTTGATGCACTTTACAGCATTCCAGTACAGTTATGTGCAGTAAAAATGCAGCATGTACTTTATTTCTGGAACCAGGACACTCTGGAACTGCAAGCACTGATGTGAACTATACCATTAAAAACCATGCAACCTATTTTCTATGCATTTTGGATGCAGAAAGAAAAGCACTGGAATACATGTGGTGGGAACTAGCCCTAAAATCTAGCAAAATATGTATCAGGATGTGTCATCATATATTGCATCTCTGTTTATAACAGGGATATGATGATAATTGGTAAAAAAAGAGGAACCTTTGTGTTGCTAAATATTATTTTACATCAGTGACAGTAAAGGAAAGAAATGAGGTATCATGAACGTGTCAGACAAAAGGATTTCACAAACAGTATTTGTGTCAGTAGACAATGGGGGAATTGCAAAACATGTTACCTACAAGTGACCCTTAAACTTAAAGTGATTGTAAAGCTTAGTTTTTTTTTTTAAATTACAATCCTGTTATACTTACCTCCTCTGTGCAAGGGTTTTGCACAGAGTGGCCCCGATCCTCATTTTCTGGGGTCCCCCCATGGCGCTCCTGGCTCCTCCTCTTCTTGAGTGCCCCCACGGAGAGCCGCTTTCCATGGGGGCACTCATGGGGGCACATTCTCAAATCCTGCTGCTGCGTTCATTGACACAGACAGCAGGACTCGGAACCGCCCCCGCTCCCATGTCACTGGATTTGATTGACAGCAGCGGGAGCCAATGGCTTCTGCTGCTATCAATCTATCCAATGAGGACCCGAGACAGTGGCTGGAGCTGCTGTGCTCTAACCCATCACTGGAGCGATCGGGCTCAGGTAAGAAAAAGGGGGGGGGGGGTGCTGCAGCACAAAGGGTTTTTCACCTTATTGCATAGAAAGCATTACGGTGAAAAAACATGAGGGTTTACAACCCCTTTAAACTCCAGTATAAGGCTGCATTAATATTGGTGTTTTGCCACAGCGAGCACCTGCCATTCTGACCAATCAGTTTCTAAGTAGATATGTCTATGCATAGAAAGTCAGCTTTAGCCCGTATATCTAGTCGGACATCAGCTTAATAAAAACTGATCTTTTGGATTAATGCCAAATCCATTATCATATGCTGTATGTCCCTAGTCTGCACTGATCAGCTACTAATATTTCTATTTCTATGAGGCTTCTGCTAAAAAGGAGAGCAATGCTCCTTGAATTAGCAGTCAATGTATAAACCCAACTCTAATTGTTTAATCTATGAATTCATAATATCCAAAAAATGCTAGTTTTGTGTTCACAGTATTTTAGGGCTGAAACGATAAATTGATAATGAAAATCATTGTTAACGATTTTCATTATCGATTAGTTGGTCTGCTAACAGTACGCACCTTCCTCCCTGCCAGTCCGGCCTCTGCCCGAGTCCCGTACAATCCTCTGTGTACAAGCCGGCGCACATCCGCCTCTCTCCCCCTCGCTGACGTCAGCGCGGTATTCTCAGCCTCGAGGGAAGAGAGAGAGAGAGAGAGAAGAGAGAAGCAGCTGTGAGCGCAGAGGTGCCAAATAAGGTAGCGGCTTACTTTTTTAATACAGTGAGTGAACATGGCAAAACATTAATTTTGGTATTTCTGTGAGGAGGGGGGAATAGTGCCCCATCAATGGTGTTACTGGGAGGAGGGGGAAATAGTGCCCCACCATTGGTGTTCCTGAGGGGGATAGTGCCCCATCATTGGTGTTCCTGGGGGGGATAGAGCCCCATCATTGATGTTCTGGGGGAAGGGATATTGCCCCATCATTGGTGTTCCTGGGGGGGGGGATAGTGCCCCATTACCCCATCTTTGGTGTTCCTGGGGGGGATAGTGCCCCATCATTGATGTTCCAGGGGGGGGGAAAGGATAGTGCCCCATCATTGGTGTTCCTAGGGGGGGATAGTGCCCCATTACCCCATCTTTGGTGTTACATGAGGCAAAAAGGAAGTTCTGGACATCCGCACTCCTGAAAATAGCCTTTATTAGTAAAAAGTCCAACAGATACAAGCCACAGCAGAAAATGGGACAAACGAGCTGACGCGTTTCACACTTAGCAGTGCTTAGTCATGAGCTTTGTCATGAGCTATGACTAAGCACTGTTCAGTGTGAAACTCGTCAGATCATTTGTC
This sequence comes from Lithobates clamitans, assembly GCA_037952925.1. Taxonomy (NCBI): domain Eukaryota; kingdom Metazoa; phylum Chordata; class Amphibia; order Anura; family Ranidae; genus Lithobates; species Lithobates clamitans. The sequence continues at coordinate 1,261,960 of JBBGZY010001470.1, forward strand.
CCATTTTTTGTTGTGGCTTGTATCTGTTGCACTTTTTACTAATTAAGGCTATATTCCGGCGTGTGGCTGTCCAGAACTTCCTTTTTGCCTCATATTGCTATATGCTTAGCCGGAACCTGGTCTACCAGTTCTGAGGAGAGTTCTATATCCACATTTCCACCTGGAGCGGTGATCCCTTTCCCTTCCCCCATCTTTGGTGTTCCTGGGGGGGGGGGGATAGTGCCCCATCATTGATGTTTCGGGGGGAATAGTGCCCCACCATTGGTGTTCCTGGGAGCAATAATGCCCCATCACTGGTGTTCCTGGGGGGGAATAGTGCCCCATCATTGGTGTTCCTTGGAGGAATAGTGCCCCATCATTGGTGTTCCTGGGGAGGATAGTGCCCCATCATTGGTGTTCCTGGGGGGAATAGTGCCCCATCATTGGTGTTCCTGGGGGAGGGGAATAGTGCCCCATCATTGGTGTTCCTGGGGGGGAATAGTGCCCCATCATTGGTGTTCTTGGGAGGAATAGTGCCCTATCATTGGTGTTCCAGGGAGGAATAGTAACCCATCATTGCTGTTCCTGGGAGGAATAGTGCCCCATCACTGGTGTTCCTGGAAGGAATGGTGCCCCGTCATTGGTGTTCCTGGGGGGGGGAATAGTGCCCCATCATTGTTGTTCCTGGGAGGAATGTTGCCCCATCATTGGTGTTTCTGGGGGGAATAGTGCCCCATCATTGGTGTTACTGGGAGGAATAGTGCCCCGTCATTCGTTTTCCTGGAAGGGGGAAACGTAGTGCCCTATCAGTGATGTTCCTGAGAGGAATAGTGCCCCATCATTGGTGTTGCTGGGGGGGGGGGTAGTGCCCCATCATTGGTGTCAGTTTGAGGAATACACAGGCCTTTCCCTTTCACACTCCGATCTGGAGCTGCCACCTCTCCTTCTCACACCCTGGTCTGTTTCCTTCGGCCCGCTTTGGTCTGGTCCCTTGCCCTAGCCCACTCCCCCCACTTTTGGGTCTAGCCTCTGGTCCAAACAAACTCCTTTTCTATCGCAACCCCCTCTGGTCCGGTTCCTCTCCCACATTCCTCTCTTCCAAGCTCCCTCCCTCCCTCCCAACCTACTCCCTACTCCTACGGCCTGGTCTCCAAACTAGGTTACTCCCTCCCACTCTCCAGTACGGTCACCTCTCCCATTCAGGGCCAGCCCCCTCACTGCATTATCAGTAATGAATGAGGAATTTACTTTAGTAGTTATGTTGTGATGCAGTTTGAGTGTAACACTCCTTTTTTTTCATTATTATTTGAAATATACGAAAAAATGGCATATTAATTTTTTTTTTATGATTTTTTTCAGATTAATCGATTAATCAAAACAATAATCAGCCAACTAATCGATTATGAAAATAATTTCAATACTTTTTTCAATAATTTCAATATTTCAATAATTTCCAATTTCATACACAAGAAACAATTAAAGTTATAGATGCATAGTCTCCTAATGCACACGATGACCCTTTAAATATTAAGGTGGCAAAGTGCTGAAACTGCAAGTTCCACAACTTGAGCAAATTGACTTAATTATATTATTATTTAAGTATTACTAACATATACATTGTACATTCACATCAGTCCCTAACCTCAAGGAGCTTGCAATCTAAGGTCCCTAACTCACATTCATATACTAGGGCAGGGATATGCAATTAGCGGACCTCCAGCTGTTGCAGAACTACAAGTCCCATGAGGCATTGCAAGACTCTGACAGCCACAAGCATGACACCCAGAGGCAGAGGCATGATGGGACTTGTAGTTTTGCAACAGCTGGAGGTCCGCTAATTGCATATCCCTGTACTAGGGCCAATTTAGACAGGATCCAATTAACCTACCAGCATGTCTTTGGAGTGTGGGAGGAGTGTGTGTCGGAGGAAACACACGCAGGCACAGGGAGAACATGCAAACTCCAGGCAGGTAGTGTCGTGGTTGGGATTTAAACCAGCGACCCTTCTTACTGCTAGGTGAGAGTGCTATCCACTACACCACTGTGCCGCCCCGCATCATACATAATGGTCACTCATCTGTAAATATTGCTGCCTTGAAAGAGGGCAGGATGCCCAAGGCAGGCATACATGTATTTTACTGGAGAACCCTAAAGGTAATAGTTTTTCTTGGAAATGTGACTTTTGTTAAGAAATTTCAATCAATCAATTATATGCAGAGTTTTTCTGCAATGCTTGTTCTAGGGCTTATCTTAAGCTAGACATAGACCAATGTTTTATTTTTATTTTTTTTTTCAGCCAGATTCCTCCATTTACTTGATGTGGATGGAGGAATTCCCACTGCCGAGTCATTGTATTCAGACAGTGGGACCTGCTGCTATCAGAATACCCCTATTCAGCAGCTGCAGTCAAATGATGATCGAGAAAAGCTTTCCAACATTGTCTTTCAACAGAAGTTGATCAAATGATTAACTTCCATCAAGCAGGGACAGCCACACACAAATTTGGCCAATCCCTGAATCGGTTGAATTTCAGTCCTCCTATGGCCAGGTGATAATACCTGTCATAAAAAAAAAAAAAAAAAAAGAAAAATATAAACTGTATGTGTTTTAGTATAAGGCAGTTGTCTACAAACTGGGGCCCTTTGCTGGCCTTTATCCAGCCCTTGGGGCACTATTTCTCCCAATGATATGAGACAACTTTCCCCCCCCCCGATACCAACAGTGGGACATAATTCCTGTCACTGACACTAATGCAGGGACACTATTCCTCCCACTAATATCAATCATAGTACACTAGTCCTCCAATGACACCAACAATGGAGTACCATTCCTCCCATTTTTAACAGTAATGGGGTACTACTACTCCTCCTCCTACTGACCACCAACCTTAAGGCCACGTTTATTTTCACTAATGTTGGGATGGGACATTTTCTACCCCCACTGACCAAGGCGGTTTTCCAAAAGGCGTCTGCCCCTTGTACTCTTTTAACACGTGCCAATAAATACATTTCACATGGATTTGGAGTTGCCGGCTTTTCCTACTGAATTCCACTAGCCACAATCTGGCCCCCCAAAGTCTAAAGGACAGTAAACCTATGTTTGAAAAGTTTGGGGACCCCTGGTGTAAGGCCACGATCATCACTGATTTATTGCTGTAAATATAAAGCAATTTGTTTGGTAATTGCTTCTTACGTGTTGTGCATGAATGGCTAAACGTAATAATTCAGTATATCCCAAGATCAATATTTGTCTTTATATTTTGTTCAAATAATGTTGCAGTTCTTAGAAGCAAACTATTCAATTTCTTCATCTATTTCTTCGTATTGGGTGACAGACTGTTCCACTCACTCTAGCATTCTTCACTAGCATCATAATATTTGTATTTCTCTGCCCTCCATTTATCACAAAGTTCTTAACATTCTTCTTGCAGGCTATACAGTTTCAAGAATGCTGTGCTAGATGATTCTGGATGGTGGGAAAACATGTTTTCTTTCTTGCTTGTAGCACCCCAAACCTGTTTTGACTGTCATAAAAGTTCCTAGAAGGGTTAGCCAAAGTCGTGCAGAGCACGAGGAAGTTGTTGTGGTTTGTAGGGGGTGTGCATGCACTGTGCACGAGGAGGAGCAGCTGTTTTCAAGCCAAGAATACTGTACATGAGCATAGGATTTCCTCCACTCTGCAGCCTCGGTCCATGATGAGATCACGCACTGATTTTCTTAGCTTGCAGTCTGTGCACATCTACAGTATCTCACAAAAGTGAGTACACCCCATAACATTTTTGTAAATATTTTATTATATCTTTTCAACACTGAAGAAATGACACTTTGCTACAATGTAAAGTAGTGAGTGTACAGCTTGTATAACAGTGTAAATTTGCCATCCCCTTAAAATAACTCAACACACAGCCATTATTGTCTAAACCGCTGGCAACAAAAGTGAGTACACCCCTAAGTGAAAATGTCCAAATTGGGCTCAAAGTGTCAATATTTTGTGTGGCCACCATTATTTTCCAGCACTGCCTTAACCCTCTTTTGCATGAAGTTCACAGGTTGCCACTTGAGTCCTCTTCCACTCCTCCATGACGACATAACAGAGCTGGGGGATTTTAGAGATGGTGCGCTCCTCCACCATCTGTTTGAGGATGCCCCACAGATGCTCATTAGGGTTTAGGTTTGGAGACATGCTTGACCAGTCCATCACCTTTACCCTCAGCTTCTTTAGCAAGGCAGTGGTGGTCTTGGAGGTGTGTCATTATCATGTTGGAATACTGCCCTGCGGCCCAGTCTCCAAAGGGAGGGGATCATGCTCTGCTTCAATATGTTATAGTACATGTTGGCATTCATGGTTCCCTCAATGAACTCTAGCTCCCCAGTGGTAGCAGCACTCATGCAGCCCTAGACCATGACACTCCCACCACCAGGCAAGATGCACTTGTCTTTGTACTCCTCACCTGGTTGCCGCCACACACGCTTGACACCATCTGAACCAAATAAATGTATCTTGGTCTCATCAGACCACAGGATATGGTTCCAGTAATCCATGTCCTTAGTCTGCTTGTCTGCTTAGTCTGCTTAGTTCAGCAAACTGTTTGCAACCTTTCTTGTGCATCATCTTTAGAAGAGGCTTCTTTCTGGGACGACAGCCATGCAGACCAATTTGATGCAGTGTGCGGCATATGGTCTGAGCACTGACAGGCTGACCCCCCACTCCTTCAACCTCTGCAGCAATGCTGGCAGCACTTATACATCTATTTCCCAAAGACAACCTCTGGATATGACACTGAGCACGTGCACTCAACTTCTTTGGTCGACCATGGCGAGGCCCGTTCTGAGTGGAACCTGTCCTGTTAAACCGCTGTATGGTCTTGGCCACCACGCTGCAGCTCAGTTTCAAAGTCTTGGCAATCTTCTTATAGCCTAGGCCATCTTTATGTAGAGCAACAATTCTTTTTTTCAGATCCAAAGAGAGTTCATTGCCATGAGGTGCCATGTTGAACTTCCAGTGACCGTTATGAGAGAGTGAGACCTTGTAACACTAACGTGTCACATGACACCGGGAGGGAAAATGGCTAATTGGGCCCCATTTTTACTTAGGAGTGTACTTAAATTTGTTGCCAGCGGTTTAGACATTAATGACTGTGTGTTGCGTTATTTTGAGGGGACAGCAAATTTACACTGTTATACAAGCTGTACACTCACTAATTTACATTGTAGCAAAGTGTCATTTCTTCAGTGTTGTCACATGAAAAGATATAAAAAAATATTTTAAAAAATGTGAGGGGTGTACTCACTTTTGTGAGATACTGTATGTGTAGCCTGCTTTGTTTATAGACTTGTAAGGTTGGCCACAGTTAAGCTGACTTTTTATAAGATTCATAAACAAATATCCTTCACCTGCTCCTTTTCCAGCTGGCTAAACTCCAAGCACCATGAGTCAAGCCATATGAGGCTCTGTTAAGGTAGGGGTTGCAAACTCTCCCCATTACAATAATCAATAGCCTAAAAATATTTTTTTATTAACTATATTACATTTTATCACTTTTTTTTCTTTTTTGCCTAACTGAGCTTATCTGCTTCCTATGTGAAGCAGATAAGCATTGTGTGTGTGACAGGTCTTCTTTATGGTGCATCAGGGGTCTGTTAGATCGCTAATGTCTCTGGTGTACTCTGCCTTAGAATATCGACTGTACTACATCTATTATTTACATGACCAAAGTCCACCAGCATTGGACAGCTGTGAACCCGGAAGTGCTCAAAGCACAGCGCACTAGGGTTCACACTATGGAGGAGAGTTTGAGTTTTGAATCTCTCATACAGGAGAATTGCTTGCCATCCTAAAGCAGGAGGGTCCCAAAACCACCACCAGTGATGGGTAGAACCTGCACTTCCACCTGATCACCAGGAGCTGGTTCATGGGATTTAAACAAGCTCATAACTGCTGCTTGTTCAATGCTATGACATGTGGCAGTGAAAGGGTTAAAGGATAATTATGTTTTTGTATAGCTAGCCTTTAACCACTTGACCTCCGGAAGGTTTAACCCCATTCATGACCAGGGCATTTTTTTTTGCTATTAAGCATTGTGCTAATTTAACTGGCAATTGCTCGGTCATGCACGGCAACGCTAATGACATTTATATCATTTTTTTTAAAAAGACAAATAGAGATTTCTTTTGGTGGTGTTTGATCACCACTGGGATTTTTTATTTTTTATTATATAAATGAAAAAAGCCTGAATATTTTGGAAAAAAGGCCCAATATTTTCTACTTTCTGTTATAAAACATATCCAATAAAAAAATCCAAAAAACAAATTTCTTTTTTCTTTAATTTTAGGAAAAAATGTATTCTGCTACATGTCTTTGGTAATAAAAATAAAAAATCCCAATAGGTGTATATGAATTAGTTTGTGTGAAAGTTATAGCATCTACAAACTATGGTATATACACTGGAATTTATGTAGCTATAGACACTATAATGTAGTGTCGGTGATCAGTGACACATATATATACATTGGGAACGGAAAGTATTCAGACCCCCTAAATTTTTCACTCTTTGTTATATTGCAGCCATTTGCTAAAATCATTTAAGTTCATTTTTTTCCTCATTAATGTACACACAGCACCCCATATTGACAGAAAAACACAGAATTGTAGACATTTTTGCAGATTTATTAAAAAAGAAAAACTGAAATATCAAATGATCCTAAGTATTCAGACCCTTTGCTGTGACACTCATATATTTAACTCAGGTGTTGTCCATTTCTTCTGATCATTCTTGAGATGGTTCTACACCTTCATTTGAGTCCAGCTGTGTTTGATTATACAGATTGGACTTGATTAGGAAAGCCACACACCTGTCTATATAAGACCTTACAGCTCACAGTGCATGTCAGAGCAAAGGAGAATCATGAGGTCAAAGGAACTGCCTGAAGAGCTCAGAGACAAAATTGTGGCAAGGCACAGATCTGGCCAAGGTTACAAAAAAATGTATGCTGCACTTAAGGTTTCTAAGAGCACAGTGGCCTCCATAATCCTTAAATGGAAGATGTTTGGGATGACCAGAACCCTCCCTAGAGCTGGCCGTCCGGCCAAACTGAGCTATCGGGGGAGAAGAGCCTTGGTGAGAGAGGTAAAGAAGAACCCAAAGATCACTGTGGCTGAGCTCCAGAGATGCAGTCGGGAGATGGGAGAAAGTTGTAGAAAGTCAACCATCACTGCAGCCCTCCACCAGTCAGGGCTTTATGGCAGAGTGGCCCAACGGAAGCCTCTCCCCAGTGCAAGACACAGGAAAGCCTGCATGGAGTTTGCTAAAAAAAACACCTGAAGGACCCCAAATGGTGAGAAATAATTTTCTCTGGTCTGATGAGACCAAGATAGAACTTTTTGGCCTTAATTCTAAGCGGTATGTGTGGAGAAAACCAGGCACTGCTCATCACCTGTCCAATACAGTCCCAACAGTGAAGCATGGTGGTGGCAGCATCATGCTGTGGGGGTGTTTTTCAGCTGCAGGGACAGGACGACTGGTTGCAATCGAGGGAAAGATTAATGCAGCCAAGTACACGGATATCCTGGACGAATCTAATCTAATTATTAGATGCATCTAATAACTCCCTAGTACCCATCCAAGTTTAATCCCCTCAATAAAACAAAACAAGCAATGGACTGGTCTGGGTTACTGAGTGACTGTAAGATGGATGTTGGGCTGGGCAGGGTGACGGGTGAACCACATCTTTCAGCAACCCCAAAGGGGGCGTGGCTACAGTATTCTTTACTAAAAATATAAGTTTGAACAACAGTTGCCAAAATCTTGTGCAACATAAAAATGTATAACTACCATCTTTTTATTCTAAGGGTCTCTGCTTTCAGTAAATAAATATTGTTTTGGGGGATATAAGTAAACTTCAGGCCAAAAAACGGGCATTTTATTTAGAATGTGTGTAAAAAAATTAAAAAACTGGTCCGGTTACGAAAGGTTTAAATCCAAGCCTGTGAAAATGCAAACAAAGTATCTTTTGGTTCCAAGACATAACTCCTCTGGGTCCTGCATCCTTTCCCACTCTATGGGGGAGGCGTACGTGGCAAAAGTGCGCAGGCCTACCCAGCAGCATTGGGAAAAGTAAATAAAAATAGCAACATGGATGATGCAAAATTCTCAGTAAAGTTTTCTGACCGTAACACAGTTACAATATTTCCTGGATCCGTCAGTCCATTAATCGTCTAGTCTATTTAAACATACTGTTAATGCTGCCATGCACCTGCTATCAGAGGCTATTACAGCACTTACTGCTTTGCTCAAGCACAGGCTTGCTTTAGTCATTCGTTACTATGTATGACAACCAGTTTTAACTTATTCCACGCCTTGAGAGAACGATGCATGAATCAGGCTTAGTTCCTCATCAGCAGCTTGTGCTGCTCATATGCACACTGAGAGGAGCCGCTAATGACTAAGTACGCCACAACCTGAAAATTGTTTAATTACAGGGTTGGATATACTCTAGATAATTGCAGCACAATGTATTATGTAAATAATCTGATCAAAGATAAAAAAACATGACATTTTTTTCCATCATAGACATGAATATTTAAGATACACTATATTGTCAAAAGTATTGGGACCCCTCCCTTTGCACGCACATGAACATTAATGACATCCCAGTCTTAATCCATAGAGTTCAATATTGAGTTGGTCCACCCTTTGCAGCTATAATGCCCCGTACACACGATCGGACTTTCCAACAACAAAACCGTGGAGTTTTAACTCGAAGGATGTTGGCTCCAACTTGTCTTGCATACACACACACAAAATGTTGGCCAACAATTACGAACGTAGTGACGTATAGATATCTCCATTACGAACGCTAGTTTTACAAGACCGATCGCTTCCGGCTCGTACTTGATTCCGAGCATGCGTGGACTTTTGTCCGACGGACTTGTGTACACATGATCGGAAAGTCCAACAACAAACATTTGTTGGCGGAAAATTTGAGAACCTGCTAGCCAACATTTGTTGGAAAGTCCCACAACAAATTTTCGATGGAGCATACACACGGTCGGACTTTCCGCCAACAAGCTCACATCCAACATTTGTTGTTGAAAAATCCGATCGTGTGTACGGGGCATTACAGCTTCAATTCTTCTGGGAAGGCTGTCCACAAGGTTTAGGAGTGTCTATGGGAATGTTTGACCATTCTTCCACAAGCTCATTTGTGAGGTCAGGCACTGATGTGGACGAGAAGGCCTGGCTCACAGTCTCCGCTCTAAATCATCCCAAAGGTGTTCTATCGGGTTGAGGTCAGGACTCCGTTCAGGCCAGTCAAGTTCCTCCACCCCAAACTCACTCATCCACACTATATTGCCAAAAGTATTGGGCCACCCCTCCAAGGTGGTTCTGGCAAGCTCAGTAGATTGCTTTAACCACTTCAATACTGGGCACTTTCACCCTTTTCCTTCCCAGGCCAATTTTCAGCTTTCATCGCTCTCGCACTTTCAATAAGAATTGCGCGGTCATGCAACACTGTACCCAAATGAAATTTTTATCATTTTGTTCACACAAGTAGAGCTTTATTTTGGTGGTGTTTATTCACTATTTAGTTTTTAATTTTTTGCGATATAAATCGAAAAAAAAAAACGAAAATCTTGAAAAAAACACAATATTTTCTACTTTCTATTTTTGTATCTTTATTAAGAGCCCTTGCACACTGGGGCGGTTAGCAGTGTGCAAGGGCTCTTAAGGTATGCGGTTTGTACAATGTGGTATGGCATTACATATGTTGACCAATGAAATCCATTATTCGGCAATAATATCAACCTGTCAAAGAGTCAGTGTACATCAGCGAGATAACAGGCAGGGTTCCAATACAGCAATATGAAAAATCTGTTAACTGTGGTCAAAAGCCTGTACAACAAATATAACCCGTTTTTTAACCTGTACTGTGGTGGGAACCTCCAAAACAAGAAGACAAATAGCTTTATTGGTCATACACATACCAGTAAGAAAAAGAAAAAGAATTTAAAGGGTAAAACGAATATATCCCTAATTAGCAGGTACAGAGTCGATGTGAGGTAGGGAACAAAACATAGATAGTGTACACTAAACAAGATACGGCTCTCAGCCCCGGATTCGCAGAAGCCCTTACCGATAGATCAACGCATACCGATGGAATTTTCTGTGGTAGAATAGAAAAGTGGATGACACCTTAGGTGTCAGGAGGGGAGAGAAAAGAAAAGAATAAATGGGGGACAGTAGGAGGGGAATAAGAGGGAAGGGAGGGTAGAAAGTTTTGGCAGGGTCAACGGCCCATGGCTTCAAATTCCCCTGAAGAAAGTTGCCCAAGTGTTTGTCGAGTAGTCATTCCAAAATCGGAGTCCTAATGTATCCAGCATGTATCTGCTGTATGTCACGCACCCTAGCAAACCACTGCGACATCACAGGTGGAGACTGTTGCTTCCACATACTGGTGACACAAGCCCTGGCTGCATTCAGGAGGTGTTTCAGTAAAGGTTTGCAATATCGCTTACAGGACATAGGAGTCAAATTTAGAAGCACTGCTGCCGGGATGTCCTGGAGGGAGACATCAGTAAGCTTGTGGATGATCTGCAGGACCTGTTGCCAAAAAAGGGACAGCTTTGGACATTCCCAGAAAATGTGAAATAATGTGCCAGTCTGGGTACCACATCTCCATCTCCTGGGAATATTGACACTAGTACTGATGGGGTCCTGTACCAATGCGTCAGGATCTTGAATGTGATCTCTTGATATTTGCTGCACAAGGATGACTTATGCACAAAGAAAAAGGATACAATTCTTTTGATCCTCTGTGAACGTAACGTTAAAGCGGAGTTCCACCCAAAAGTGGAACTTCCGCTCATCTGATTCCCCCCCCTCCGGTGCCACAATTGGCACCTTTCAGGAGGGAGCGGGGTGCAGATACCTGTATTAGACAGGTATCTGCACCCACTTCCAGGAATAGACTCCCGCGGAATAGACTCACCTCTCACCAGATGCAGATTGTCACTTGCCACGCCCCATGCCACACATTGCGGATTGTCACTTGCCACATCGCCTGTCACCAGATGCAGATTTTCACTTGCCATGTCACCTGTCACCAGATGCAGATTGTCACTTGCCACGTCCCATGCCACACGTTGCAGATTGTCACTTGCCATGTCACTTGCCACGTCCCATGCCACACGTTGCGGATTGTCACTTGCCGTATCGTCTGTCACCAGATGGAGATTGTCACTTGCCACGTTACCTGTCACCAGATGTAGATTGTCACTTGCCATGCCCCATGCCATACATTGCAGATTGTTACTTGCCACGTCCCATGCCACACGTTGCAGATTGTCACTTGCCACGTCCCATGCCACACGTTGCAGATTGTCACTTGCCATGTCCCATGCCACACGTTGCAGATTGTCACTTGCCATGTCCCATGTCACATGTGGCAGATCGTCACTTGGCACGTCCCATGCCACGCGTTGCAGATTGTCACTTGGCACGTCCTATGCCACGTGTTGCGGATTGTCACTTGCCTGCTATAATTGTCTCTTGCTGTGTCCCAGAGTCAGGCAGCAGATTACCATCAAGCAGCAGAGAGATGATGTCTCCCCCGCCCACCGGCTCCCTGATTGGTCAGCAGCCCGCTCTCACACTGTCACCGAGCCGTACAGCTGGTCACCAACCGAGCCACCTGGCCTGCCCGCAGAGCCGCCCGCTGTCTCTCCCCAACGGAGCCGCCCGCTGTCTCTCACCAACGGAGCCGCCCATGCTCTCAGCCGCAGAGCCGTCTGCTGCCCACTCACTCACCTGCATTCTCGGAGGGGGCAATTGCCCCATTGCCCCCCCCCTGGATCCTCCCCTGGTCTGGGAGGGATCGGAGGAAGTGTGATAGTTGAGAAATCTTCCACCTGCCTAAAATGGAGGAATTATGGGTGGGATATAAGCTCAAGGGATCAATCTACTCGGAGGGGCCAAGAAATGAAAAGGCTCTAACCAATCCCCGGTCCAGCTGAAGCCGGAAAGCCCTGTCAGAGACACCTGGTACAAAACCTGGGTGGCCGATTATAGCGTTAATGGAAAGGGAAAACTGGGGCCCTCTCTGCTATCCTGTAGTATCTGTGAAGCTCATGCAAAGTGGGTTCAATCAGTGGGTGTGGAGAGGAAAATCGGGAAAACCGAGTTCCAGTCCAGGGTAGGCCCACCAGGAGGATTGGCACGGTTTCCTGTTCCAAGGAGAACAGGAAAGTGTTCCAGAAGTGTCTGCACCAGTCTACCACTCTATTCATGTGGACCAATGTGCAGTATAGAGCTGGATCAGGAAGGCCAACCCCTCCTCTGAATTTTGGTTGCTGTAAAAGTGATCTCTTGAGCTGCAAAGGCTTGCCCTGCCAAACATAGTTAATAAAAGTTGTTTGTAGCTTACGAAAGAAACTCTGCAGTATCCTAATTAGTAATGCTTGTAAGAGGTAAAGCAACATCGGCATGATGTTCATCTTTAAAACATTGCATCTACCAAACCAAGAAATCGCCATGCTCTTCCATCTGTCTAGGTCTAGGTCTGTAAAGCGTTTGGTGGAGTGGGGATTATAGTGTGGGGTTGTTTTTTCAGGGTTTGAGCCTGGACTCTTATGCCGCGTACACACGAGCGGACTTTCCGGGAAAACTCTTGGTCCAGCGGACCGGACTCCGTCGGAAAATTCGATCGTGTGTGGGCTCCAGTGGACTTTTTTTCCCCAAAAGTCCGACGGACCTAGAAATAAAACATGTTTCAAATCTTTCCGACGGACTCGAGTCTGGTCAAAAAATCCGCTCGTCTGTATGCTAGTCCGACGAACTAAAACCGACGCTAGGGCAGCTATTGGTTACTGGCTATCAACTTCCTTATTCTAGTCTAGTCGTACGTCATCATGTACGAATCTGTCGGACTTTGGTGTGTAGGCAAGTCCGTTCGTTAGGAATGTCCGACGGAAGTCCGACGAAAGTCCATCGGATAGACCGTCGGACCAATCCGGTTGAAAAGTCCTCTCGTGTGTACGCGGCATTAGTTCCAGTAAAGGGAACTCCTAAGGCGTCAGCATACCAAGATATTTTGGACAATTTCATGCTCCCAACCTGGTGGGAACAGTTTGGGGATGACACCATGTTCCAACATGACTGCGCACCAGTGCACAAAGCAAGGTCCAATAAGACATGAATAAGCAAGTTTGGGGTGGAGGAACTTGACTAACCTTAACCCAATAGAACACCTTTGGGATGAACTAGAGTGAAGACTGAGAGCCAGTCCTTCTCGTCCAACATCAGTCCCTGACCTCACAAATGCGCTTCTGGAAGAATGGTCAAATATTCCCATAGACACACTCATAAGGCTTGTGGACGGCCTTCCCAGAAGAGTTGAAGCTGTTATAGCTGCAAAGGGTGGGCCAACTCAGACTAAGAATGGGATGCCATTAAAGTTTGCATTTGTGTAAAGGCAGGCGCCCCAATTCTTATGGAAATATAGTGTATATTGGGCTTTTTAATAAGAAAATCTATGTTTTTGTAGATACATTATTTAAATTTTTGGTACAGGTGCTGCACATACAGTATATCTGATCTCAGTGATAATTTTTAGCATCACATTGAATACTGAGCTACGTGATCCAAACATGTCACTATTTACTTCTTACCTTGTTTTTCATACAGTCACAAAAACAGGTTATAAATATATATCAATAATTATATCTATTTATAAAAAATAAAAAAAAAGAGGTTGTTGCCTATAGTCGGCAAACCAATCAGATTCCATCTTTTATTCTCAGATAAAATGAAACAAGGATTGGTCACTATTGGAAACAATTCTGCTTTTGCTTACACTCCATTGCACTCTGTGACTAGATTGCTGTTAATCAAGAAATTTACAGCCAGATGTGATTGTGTCCCCCAGGAGGTCAACTATTCATGGAATTTGTATGCCTTCTGGGTCCTCCGCTCACCAGCCATAAACTTACTGATAGGTTAACTGGTTTCCACCAAAACTGACCCTAGTACGAGCACTTTCAGGGTACAATGACTAATTTGAATTGATCTATGTACTCTGCAAACAGCAATGCAATATGTTGGCACTATCTAAATGTTAAAAAAAAATAAAATAATTTATTCCCCCCCTTTGGTCAAGGTTGAATGGGGTTTCTAATGCAGTTGCACCCTAGCTCTTGTCCTCTGGTAAAGAAAAGCTGACAAATGCCCCCAAACTGAGGACCATAGAAGGAGCACTGCGTCCAATGGAGGGATTTCTCACTTGAATATTTAATGTATACAACAATGATTCTGGACATGTGCCGCTCCTACTGGCATTCTATTCTTCAAGTTGTTTTTGTGCATTTATTATCATCACATGTCCAGGGATTTTCTAATGATATCAGCTTGAAGACTTCCACTTTCAGGTTCTGCTATTTACCACATCGGCTCTGTTCTAGGGTCAATGCTGACTTGTCAGCAGCTCAAGAAAATATTTATTCTTTCCATTAAATACTGAGCTAAACAAGCCAGGTTTTTTTCAACAAGGTACTGCAAACAGTAGTGAAGAGGTGTTAATTACAATAAACGATAACAAATTGTATTTCCAATGATAATTCTGACCAGTTTAAGATTGTCTCTTTTGGTTGTTAGAGGTAAGCTAATTGCATTATTGGCGAACTATTTCTACAGCCATTTCATTTCATAACTATCTTTCCATTATGCTGTCTTTGTAGGCTCTTTAAGCCTGATAGTAAGTAGAAATTAAAGCTTCTTTATTATCCATCCTCCAATATTATCAAATAATGTAAGGAATGTGACATCAATATGAGGGTCAACAGAAGACACAAGTTCAATTAAGTTTAAAACTGTTTCAAAGGTTGGTAGAGCTCCTAGTTGTGGTGTGAAGAATAAAATAGTGACAGTGCAACTTTAAAGCCAAGTTACGTCAAACTGGGTAAACTCAAGAAGACCAGACTGCCTTCTTCAAAAGCAGACTATAGATATGAGATTCATGTCTAATGTATATAGACAGTCCAATAAACCAATAACTTCGCTTTTTAACTATTTTGGCTAGATGAATATACTTGCTCTTTACCTTTTTTTATGTACATATACATATGGGATCAGTGCTAACACCCTTTCAGCCTGCTAGTCTGTACTGATCAGCCACAATCTAAACAAACCAACTGATTGTCCTGCTGATACCAACAGATAAAACGATTATCACCCAGCCCAGCTTCAATTGCGTGGCCTTAGCAATGGGCATCTTATCTCTTGAGTAAGCCTGAGAGGTTAGTCTACAGCAGTGGTCTTCAAACTGCGGTCCGTGGGCCAGATGTGGCCCTTTGATTGCTTTTATCTGGCCCTTGACATCACTGACACCAAGCATAGGGCACTACTCTTTCCACTGGCACAAGTGATAGGGAACCTTTCTCTCACTGACACCAATGATGCAGCACCATTCCTCCCATAGACACCAATGATGGAGCACTATTCTTCCTACAGACACCAATGACAGGGCATTATTCCTCCCACTGACACCAATAATGGGGGAATTTTCCTTGAACTGACACCGATGATGGGGCATTATTTTTCCTACAGACACCAATGATGGGGCACTATTCTTCCCACTGACGCCAATGAAGGGGCACGATTCTTCCTACAGACACCAATGAAGGGGCACTATTCCTCCCACTGGCACCAATGAAGGGGCACAATTCCTCCCACTGACACCAATAATGGGGTACTATTCCTTCCACTGACACCAATGATGGGGCACTATTCCTCCCACTGACACCAAAGGATAGGGAACTATTCCTCCCACTGACACCAATGATAGGGTACCATTCCTCCAACTGACACCAATGAAGGGGCACAACTCCTCCCACTGACACCAATGATGGAGCACTATTCTTCCTACAGACACCAATGACAGGGCATTATTCCTCCCACTGACACCAGTAATGGGGGAATTTTCCTTGAACTGACACCGATGATGGGGCACTATTTTTCCTACAGACACCAATGATGGGGCACTATTCTTCCCACTGACGCCAATGAAGGGGCACGATTCTTCCTACAGACACCAATGAAGGGGCACTATTCCTCCCACTGACACCAATTAAGGGGCACAATTCCTCCCACTGACACCAATAATGGGGTACTATTCCTTCCACTGACACCAATGATTGGGCACTATTCCTCCCACTGACACCAAAGGATAGGGAACTATTCCTCCCACTGACACCAATGATAGGGTACCATTCCTCCAACTGACACCAATGAAGGGGCACAACTCCTCCCACTGACACCAATGATGGAGCACTATTCTTCCTACAGACACCAATGACAGGGCATTATTCCTCCCACTGACACCAGTAATGGGGGAATTTTCCTTGAACTGACACCGATGATGGGGCACTATTTTTCCTACAGACACCAATGATGGGGCACTATTCTTCCCACTGATGCCAATGAAGGGGCACGATTCTTCCTACAGACACCAATGAAGGGGCACTATTCCTCCCACTGACACCAATGAAGGGGCACAATTCCTCCCACTGACACCAATAATGGGGTACTATTCCTTTCACTGACACCAATGATGGGGCACTATTCCTCCCACTGACACCAAAGGAAGGGGAACTATTACTCCCACTGACACCAATGATGGGGTACCATTCCTCCCACTGACACCAATGAAGGGGCACAACTCCTCCCACTGACACCAATGATGGGGTACTATTGCTTCCACTGACACCGATGATGGGGCACTATTCCTCCCACTGACACCAATGACAGGGAACTATTCCTCCCACTGACACCATTAATGGGGATCTATTCCTCCCACTGACACCAATGATGGGGCATTGTTTACTCCCAGTGATGCTAGGACATTTTTATACTCCCACTGGCCACAGTCTGGCCCCTCTAAAGCATGAATGGAAGTAATTTGGCCATTTGTTTAGAAAGTTTGAAGACCTCTGGTCTACAGAAATCTGGTTCAGCCCACTGTAAGGACATACATTTTTTTAACAGAACTATAAAGGACTTCATTAAGGGTCTTCTTAACAAGCAAGCACTGTAACCTAGCATCCAGTGTTAAGAGCTAAAATATTGTAAATTTGTCATGGTATAAACATGGGCACTGCCATAGATGACCTTCTTTAAAAAATTCCTGGCTGCCATGCTGAACTACCTAGTCTCTAGTATAGAAAAAGTAGACCTAGCAGAAAAGTCAGAAGTCATCATCTGCATACTTATGTTGGGTCTGTGTTTAAATGTACTGAAACAAAATGGCCAGCATGGCAGCCAGTTAACTAGTGTTTTCATCAGGGGAGGTCAAGAATAGCAGCCTCCATAATTCTCCCATGACTGCTTTCTTTTAAAACAGAATATACAACCACTTAGAACATTTACATTTGTTTCTTGCAAATACAGCTGCAAATACACATTGTACTGCCTGCCAGGCTCTGCCTGTGCCTATGCTCCACCAGCTTCATCATTGTGATGCACAGTTAAGCATGAGAGTAATCACTGCGACAGGGAAAGCAGACTATTACTCTGAGTTCTGGCCTGTTCAGCTCTGACATTCCAAGGTTTCTAAAGCCTCGTACATGCAATGAGAATATCGGACAAATGATCGTTTTTTTTTTTTTTGCAAGCTAGTCTCATATCGAAAACCAACAGGTTACTAAAGTTACGAAAATTCTCATATGACCAGGGCCTTTTTTATCAGAGGATAGGTGCAGGTACTCCCCCCTTTCTGGGTCATCCCTTGTCTCTGCCCCCTGTCCACCACCTAGCAATGTCCCTTGGTCCCACCCCCTTTAGAGAATACAGAACCAAGTATTATTTTTTGGTACTAAGCAGTTTGCATAGAATTTGCAATTTGCTAATGAAAGGCAGTTAAATAGGTCCTCTGCAGCCAGCAACAATAGACCCCCCTCCAGCAAGAATAGACTAATCCCAGCACCAATAGACCCCCCCCACCCCCATCGATAGATCTGCCCAGCAACAAAAAAATCCACCCCACAAACAATAGATCCCCCAGCAAAATAGATCCCCCAGCAAAATAGATCCCCCAGCAATAATAAATCCCCCAGCAACAATAGATCTCCTCATCAACAACAGACCCCCCAGCAACAATAGGAACTCCCAGCAACAATAGACCCCAAAAGCTACAACAAAACCCCTAGTAACAATAGGCACCCCCCAGAACAAAATCCCCCCCCCCCCCCAGCAACAATACTGTAGATCCACACTAGCAACATTAGACTCCAACAGCAACAATAGATCTCTCAGAAGCCAGCATTAATAGACCCCTCTCTCAACAGTAGATCTCTCCCATCAACAACCGACCCCCCCTCCCCCCAGCAACATAAAATCCCCTCACTGGCAGCAATAGACCTCTCCAGCAACAATAGATCCCCCAGCACATCCTAGTACCCCTTGGCATTATATACATCCAATGCTAAAGGTGCTGGCACTGCATTCCCCCATGTTCCCGCTGAAAAAAAACATATGACAGAATACAACTTTCGAAGTGATGTAATGTATTGTATTGTATCGTAATGTAATATTTAATTTCCGAGCATGCGCGATCTTAGTCATGATTATTTTTTTGGGAGGAATACTGTAACAATTCAACGAAAATAGTTTGTTCTGGTATTGTAAGAGAAAGATTTTCGTGTTTGTCCCTTCGGATAATTTCACATAAACTGCCTCGAAAGCGGTGTACTAACGATCGGATTTTCGCACGATCGATTCGAAAGCGGTATTTTTCGTAAGATTTTCTGATTTTGTTTACTAGGCTTAACAGTTACTTAGTATTATGGGAATGCTATAAAAGGATTTTTCACAGAACAATATTTTATTCTGAGAAGGCAGATATTTCGAGAATTACTGCATGCATAACATGAGGTAAATATTACATTGATACACTCATGAAGACTTGAGCATATTATAGATACTGTATGTTCTGCCATGTGCATTCCAGTGAAAGGTATTTGAAATTCAAGTGAACATGCATGCTACTACGATGACAGCTGTCTTCACGAACCTTTAAAACGTCTCATCCTGTTCTAGTGTTTACTACTGTACATTCGATCAATATAAACAGCCATAAGGAATCTCCTCAGTTACATAATGGAGTACATTTCCTATTTGCTGCGTCAGCCTTGGGCTCATTGACAAACAGCTGAGGTGATGCCTGTGGGAAGAACATTACTAATGTTCTCATGTTTCTTCAGGACAATACAGAATGTATTATAAATGCACTATACTCAGAGTCAGAT
This sequence comes from Lithobates clamitans, assembly GCA_037952925.1. Classification (NCBI taxonomy): domain Eukaryota; kingdom Metazoa; phylum Chordata; class Amphibia; order Anura; family Ranidae; genus Lithobates; species Lithobates clamitans. The sequence continues at coordinate 1,281,232 of JBBGZY010001470.1, forward strand.
TTAGACCTTGCGGGGTTTGGTAGGCCTCTCATACACAGGTATTAAAATACATGGCAAATCCCCAAAGTTACATATCAAAGTCAGTTTAATGCACGTCATTGGACTTTGACAAGTTTATATGCATAGAAATGTTAAATGAGTTACATAACAGAAGTAAATACATGCCAGCAAAACTCCAAGTAGATTTTAGGTAAGCCAAATTACAAGGAACATAGCTATGCTGCTTTGTACTTCATAGATAACAAAGGCTGACTCAAGAATTAACATAACAAAATTAAAGTAGAACTATAGGCATTTAAATGGAGACGGCACACGGATGGGATTGAAAGGAGCCACCGCTCCAGGTAGATCCACCAGGATGTATCCTTCGCCTCCAGAGAGAGAAGAGCCCCAGGTGCTGGCTAATGCATATGCAAATAGAAATGGGCGAAAAAAACTTTGGACAGCCGCACTGCGAAGAAAATTTCATATGCCTTTTTGTACCAGAAGGTACAACGTACAGGTCACAGCAGAACGATACAGGGAAAATCTAACGCGTTTCACGCTGGACTTTTCAACTTTTCTAACGCGACTTTTCAACTGGACTGGTCCGACGGAATGAATCCATAGGACAATCCGACCTTGTGTGGGCTTCATCAGACCTTCAGCTGACTTTTTCTGTCGAAAATCAGACGGCAGTGGCGTCGCTAGGGGGTGGCTTTTGGGGCTATAGCCCCGAATCTGGGGCCCATAGCCCAGAGTCCCAAGGGCCCCCCACCACAAGGCCACAACTGGGCTGTGGCCTCTCTGCAGCACAGGAGAGCCAGAGAGAGGGTAAGAGCAGAGAGATGACATCATCTCTCACCGCCCGCCCTGCATCGCTTCACCCTCACTGTGCAGCCGCGGGTAGCAGAGAGATTACATCATCTCTCACTGCCCGCCCTCTCTCTGGAGACCCTGATGTAAAGAGGGGCTCTCTGGGGACCCTGATGTAAGGGGGGGGCTCTCTGGGGACCCTGATGTAAGTGGGGGGGCTCTCTGGGGACCCTGATGCAAGGGGGAGGCTCTCTAGGGAAACTGATGTAAGAGGGGCTCTCTAGGGACTCTGATGTGGGGGGGCTCTTTGGGGACCCTGATGTAAGGGGGGCTCTCTGGGGACCCTGATGTAATGATAATATATAAAATGTAATATATATATATATATATCTACACACACACACACACGTGTATATTATATACACGTGTATGCCCGCACATGCGTATGACTTTCTTTACTTCGCTGCTATGGGCTCTAGCCCCAGATCTTTTGTAGACCCAGCAACGCCCCTGTCAGACGGACTTTAGATTTGGAACATGTTTCAAATCTTTCTGACGGACTCGAGTCCGGTCGAAAAATCTGTTCGTCTGTATGCTAGTCCGACGGACAAAAAAGGGCAACTATTGGCTATTAGCTATGAACTTCCTTATTCTAGTCTATTCGTACGTCATCACGTTCAAACCAACAGACTTTCAAACGGACTTTAGTCTGTTCATGTGTAGGCAAGTCTGGTAGTTCGAAAGTCCATCGTAACTCCGTCGAAAGTCCGTCGGAAAGACCGTCGGATATTTGATGCTGAAAAGTCCGCTCGTGTGTACGCGGCATAGGACTTTGTAAGCCGCAATATATTAAATTTGTGTTTTTGCAATTAAATACGTTTAAAGCCAAGTACACGCGGGCCAAATGTCGGGCATCATTAGGGTTGCCACCTGTCCAGGATTCACCCGGACAGTCCGGGTTTGGAATCATGTCTCCTGGTTTCAGGTGGACTGAAACACGGACACATTATTCAGACCAGGCTGTGGCTCCCCAAGTAACCAAGATAGTCACACACAAATCTGTTACCATCTGGGAGCTGCAGATGGGCGTCTGGGGACAGGTTTGGCATCACGGGGGGGGGGGTGATGTCAGCAAGAGCAATTTGGCCACACCCACTGTTCACAGTGGCATGCTATGCGCACCACTCTCCTTGGGGCACTCAAAGCTGTCCCAGGCCGCTAACGTTTTTGGGTTTGGCTTGAAGAAAAAGGTGGCAACCCTAGGCATCATCGGCCAGTTCAATAGAAACCGGCCGACATTCAGCCAGTTTCTGTTGAAGGGGCATGATCGAAAAAAGTCTGCTGATTGGCTCCCAATCCCTCGCTCTCAGCCAATGGCTGGAAGCGCTGACCCCAGTGTTCTGACAGGGGGGGGGGGTGTCCCCCTGTTAGAACACAATAGCGCAGCGGAGGAGATCACTGTACTAACATTGCGTAGTTAGTACAGCGGCTCCTCCAGAGCCCGCTGGGTTGAACGGAAAAAAAAAAAAAATAGTAGTGTGTACCAGGCTTTAAGCTAAGAACAGTAAATTTTATCAACTTACAGCTACGTATATGCATCACACTACAAAACCAATAAAAAGTCTTTCTATCTACATTTGGCATCCAAAAAAATCTTAAATGAACGCCTTAAACTGTATCATCTTTAGAATACTGTTCGCTACATCCAGTTGGCACAGAGAACTTAGTCCTTCATGGGTCATTATGGTCCTCAAAAAAAATTCTTTATAGGTACCAATATGCTGAATTATCTCTCTCCTGAACAACTAGTGACCGTTATGCCTAGATATACTGTGAGAACTCCATTAGTATGTGAAAAGGTGTCAGCGAGTTCCTCAATATATAGGAAAACCACCTGTTAAGATGGATTGAGATAGGACCTGACCTTGGCAAATTCTTCACATGACGCAATTTTGTCTATGATCACATTACTAAAATCACCGGGAAAGAAACAAATACATTTCAAAGCTTTGGTTCTCATCTCTGCATCAGGGAGACGCCTAAAGCTGGCCATGGATTAGTCATTTTTTTGTGTTCAACCAGTGGGTTGAACGGAAAACAACTGATTTCCCCATCCACACACTCAATGTGGATGGAGCAGTACTCCCTGCTGTGTCTTCATATTCTGACAGCGGGGGACTTCTCCATTGTCAGAATACATTGATCCAATGGGGCAGTGGAACAGAAGTTAATTGGAAGATTGACTTCTGTTCAACCACAGTGCCCATACATGGATCGAATTTTTGCCAGTCTCTGCTGAACCATCCAAATTTTGATCCATGTTCTGCTGAACCATTCAAATTTCAATCCATGTATGACTAGCTTACGTTAAAGCATTTGTTACTCCAGCACTTCATATTCCTTATATTTGCCTGATGTACCATGTACTTGTATGAGAAAGTATCCTGTTCTCTTTGTATTGCTTCCTTTATGTGAAATCCCTGGTGATCCTGCCAGACCCTCTGCTTTCCTATTAAAAAATGACCACGCTAAGCAGGAGAGCACACCGTGGTCAGTTCTCTAGCTATGCTGGGAACTCAGTGTGCTCTCCTCCAATGACCAGACTTGTTCTGACACGCCCCAGCTGCACAGACATTCACTGGGAAGCTCAGTGTGCTGCTGCTTCTCCTCCCCCAGCTCTTCTGCAGCTGAGAACAGAGGGAACGTGATCACTTATAAAAAAGTGAAAAAGGGTATTTATAATGTTTATTTTTTTATATATATCTATCCAAAAATGTTTTGCCTTTCATTTCTATTTTAAACTGAATGTTTTTACAAGGTGATCATTTACAATCACTTAAAAATCACTGCAAAATATTCCTTCCCAAGATTTAGGGGGCCCGGGGCAATTGATCATTCTGGGAGGCCTTGACTGTTGTATTACTTTCTTTTGCTGGTGGAGAGGTATTACTATTGATTTCTGTACCCTGGGCACAAAATTAGGAATAACAACCATATCTACAAAATATTTTGTATCTATTTTTGCAAAGCTACAACCATCATAACATGTCCCTACCACATGTTTTAAAACCACAAGCAGTGGAAATGAGGTCACAATGTACACAATGTCTACAGTATAAGCCAGATTTCTTTGTTAGCCCCATATATACAGTAAGTGTAATTGTATTTTTCCAGTGGGATGTGGCAGCCATGTTTGTTTTTGTCCTGACAGGTGTCCCTGCTCTTCTCCCCTAGTTACAGCTCTGGCAAGCACTAAAACGTGATTATAAGTACATGCTTGCAGGTAGCACATAAAGCAATTATGTGTAAAGTACAGTTATCCCCAGCAACTAATAGCTCTGTTTACTGAAGGTAGATAAGTGGAAAGCAAGTTCTCATTGGCTATATACATTAATGCAATTTGCAGATTGCTGTCTGCCTCATTAAAATGATTCTGTTGTTAAAGTGGTTGTAGACCCTGAACAACAACTTTTACCTACAGGTAAGCCTATATTAAGGCTTACCTGTAGGTGCTGGAAATATCCACGGTTTAGGAGATATTTACAAAAAATCTGTGCACCGACGTCTACGGCGCATGCGCACTTTAGAATGGGCAGATTGTGCCTTTTCTAAACTGGTCATGCCGTGACTGGCGGCTCTTGCGCGCATGCGCGGGAGTGACGTCACGCGTCTCCGGCCAGTCACAGAGCCGGAGTTTGCGGCCCCAGAAGGAAGAGGGGTAAAGATGGACGCTCGCTGCTAGTGGGGACAGCGGTGACATCGCTGGCTTTGGTTTCAGGTAAGTGACACATAATGGGCCACTATGCCATGCATTGTAGCTCATTATGCTTTACCTTTGCAGGGAAAAAAAATAGGAAGTAAAACCCATCAGGGTTTACTTTCCCTTTAAAAATGTAAATAAGGCACCATGTATAAGTTAGGGTGGCCAGACGTCCCTGATTTCTGGGGACAGTCCCCGTATTGAGCAGACTGTCCCGGAGGAAATTTGTCCCCGCTTTGCAGGGCCAGGGATATATGGTCACCGGGGCAGACTGGGCTGGGGGGAAGGGGGGAAATTGCCTCCTGCGCCGCTTTGAAGCACGGTAAAAGGGCCGTTCCCAGGACCAAGTGTTGTGCCGAGATCGGTTTCCCCAACAAAATATGTTTCCCCTGGCTCTCGGTTTCAGCTGAGATTGGAACTCCGCCCCTCCAGCCCTCTGCACCACTGCTCCTCCTACTCTCCCTTGAGAGCCAGGGGAAACAGATTTTGTTGTGTAAACCAAAATAATCTCACACCGCCCGCCCTCACTGTGCAGGCAGCTGCGGGCAGCAGAGAGATTACATCATCTCTCTGCTGCCTGACTCTGGGACACAGCAAAAGACCATGCCCACCTTAGCAGCAAGTGACAGTCCGCAAATTGTGGTAGGTGACGTGGCAAGTGACAGTCCGCAATGTGTGGCAGGTGACGTGTCAAGTGACAACCAGCAATGTCTGCCAGGTGACGTGGCAAGTGTCAGTCCATAATATGTGGCAGGTGACGTGGCAAGTGATAGTCCGCAATGTGTGGCAGGTGACGTGGCAAGTGATAGTCCGCAATGTGTGGCAGGTGACGTGGCATGTGATAGTCCGCAATGTGTGGCAGGTGACGTGGCAAGTGATAGTATGCAAAGTGTGGCAGGTGACGTGGCAAGTGACAATCCGCAACATGTGGCAGGTGACGTGGCAAGTGATAACCAGCAACCTGTGGCAGGTGATGTGGAAAGTGACAATCTGCAGCTGGTGGCAGGCAAGTGACAACCAGCAACATGTGGCAAGTGACAATCCGTAACGTGTGGCAGGTGACGCGGCGAGTGACAATCCGCATCTGGTGGCAGGCGACGGTGGCAAGTGACAAACTCGGGGCTCCCACTATATCTGCATTATGGTGAGTTTAACTATTTCATTTTAAATAACAATGTAATAATAAAATAATGCGCTTCAATCATCCTGACACCATAACAACCATGGTGCCGGGATGATTGAAGCGCCAACACCAGCCATTTCCCCGATAAATAAAAAAAATATTATTTTCTGGCAGTGCCCCTCCCGAGACTAGACTCTGGATCCGCCCCTGATTCAGACTGTGGAGTGGATCACTGTCTGTGCCTAAGCTGACCCGCCATGGCCGTGTCCCGTGGTCAGGGCCGCAGTGACAGCTACATTGTAACCATGTCTTTGCTCCTGCCTGATAATTAATGCAACGCTGGTTCAAGGTTCTCCCTTCCCTGTCTCCCCTCAGCACTCACAGTCAGTGTCCGATTAGTGTGCTTCAGGGCTGGCTGCAGACAGGACATGGAGGCCGAGCTCCATGTTGCCGACAGCTCTGACTGGCGGCAGAAGGGGCATGGAGGCGGGGTCACCCGTTTACGTAACCGGGTTGTGGGGATGAGGCCCTTCTCCCCATCAACATGGGGACAAGGTGCTTTGGGGGCTACCCCAAAGCACCCTCCCAATGTTGAGGGCATGTGGCCTGGTACGGTTCAGGAGGGGGGGTGCTCTCTCGTCCCCCACTCTTTTCCTGTGGCCTGACAGGTTGCATGCCCGGATTAGGGTTTGTTATGGATTTTTGGGGAGACCCCACGCCATTTTTTCTTTTCATTTTGGCGCGGGGTTCCCCTTAAAATCCATACCAGACCTGAAAGATCTGGTATGGATTTTGAGGGGGACTCCCATGCCATTTTTTTTTTTTTTTGGCACGGGGTTCCCCTTAATATCCATACCAGATATGAAGGGCCTGGTATGGAATTTAGGGGGACCCCCATGCATTTTTTTTTTAATTTTCGTTCGGGGTTCCCGTGGGGAAATTCCATGCCATTTTTATCAATGAACTGTTATGTGTATTGCCGGACTGACAATTCATTATAGCCGGCGCTAGCGATAGTAGTTTTACATGACTTTTTTTCCTTTAGAAATGTCATTTTGCTGTCAGACTGTTCTAAACACAGGAAACATGTGCCCCTTTACAGGCATACTATAGACACCCCCCAGGTACGAAATTTAAAGCAATATTACACTTTTATTGTTTCACTTTAAGCATTATTAAAATCATTGCTCCCGAAAAAACGTCCATTTTTAAAACCTTTTTTGCATTGATACATGTCCCCTGGGCCAGAACCCAGGTCCCCAAACACTTTTTATGACAGTACCATGCATATAAGCCTTTAAAATTAGCACTTGTGATTTCTCCCGTAGACTTTTAAAGGGTGTTCCACGGCTTTCGAACCATGAACATGAGCGGTAGGAAATGAATGGCTTGAAATACATGAGAATGTTTTATATTTTTAACGTTAATAATTTTTTTTTTGCCTGCGAGCCAGATGCAGCCATCAAAAGAGCCACATCTGGCTCGCGAGCCATAGGTTCCCGACCCCTGGCCTAGGCGGTCGGAGCATAAGTAGGAGCGGGTTCCCTTTCAAAATTGGGTAACCCCCCTTACCCCCCTTTCTCCTCAAAAGTGCCAATTCCTCCAGAGGAGCGGGGAACAAGTCCTTAAAGCAAAACTTCCCATTTTGGGTGAAGCTCCGCAGAAGAAGCAGTCTCATTTCTTTTATTATTTCAGTGTTCTGGCCCCAGGGTACAAAATACATGTAATACTTTCATCTTCCTATGGAAGGCTAGGTCCCCCTAGCCATCTGACAAAACAGCTAACAAGGAGTCGGCTACATTAAAAGCTAGCCTTTATCTCTACTGACATGCCCCCGCTTCCTCTGCATTCCTCTTGCTTGTTTGGGGAAAGTGCTTGGAGCCAAAAAAAAAGAACTGGCTATCAATTCAATTGTCCTCCTGCTACCAGGCTAGCTGCATTGTCTGTCAGCCATGGGGGAGGATGGGGTTATCCTGTCTGACCAAGTAGCTAGATTTCCACAGCACATAGAAAGATGGAACAAATGGGAGAGAACACATTATTTTTAAAAAAAAGTTCCATGTAATGCCTGCACAGGTTGCCCAATGCTTCTTCCTGCTCACATGGGTATGTACTACAAGGCTACAACCCCGTGATGGGACACTATTCCTCCCACTGACACCAGCAATTGGGGCAAAATTCCTCCCACTGATATAAACAATTAAGCACAATTCCTCCCACTAATACCAATGATGGGGTACTAGTCATCCTTCTACTGACTACAGGCACTATGTAGTCTTTTTACTCCCACTGACACTGGGGCATCTTCTACTTCCACTGGCCACTCTGGCCCCCCTAAAGCCTGAAACTGGCCCTTTGTTTAGAACGTTATCCCCTGCTCTAAAGCAATGAACAATATGCAAAGTTTCATTAACCTACAACAACCAATCAGCAGTAATCATTCACTGTAGCCAAGGCTAAAAGGTAAGAGGGAGACCAATAGTAGAGTTTAACCCCTACACATTGCACTTTATCATTCCTGTTTTATACATTTCTCAATGCCTAATGGCCTGTGTCCATGGACTTTAATAGGCAAATGCAGTGAGCTTTTGACATCAGCTTGAAATGCTTCTGAGATCAATTAGTATTCATTGCAAGTGCAGTTGACCTTTTTTAGTTGCTTTTGCATTTCCATAGACATATACAAAAAAAGAAGAGTTCTGAAGCAAGCAAAAACCCATGAACACAGGCTCTAACCCATCTAGTACAGGCTTTCCTATGATGTATATATATATATATATATATATATATATATATATATATATATATATATACACACATTATATATACAGCGTGTAAAATAAGCATTGAACACGTCACCATAAAGGTGCTATTGACATGAAATTTTCACCACATGTCGGTAACAAGCGATGCAATCAATACTTACAAATAAAAACCAAAAACAAATAAGTTCAGAAATTAAGTTATGTGTAATAAAATGGAATGACAAAAAGTATCTAACAAATGAAGAAAGGGAGGTGCAAAAGGTATGGAAAGCCAAGACATGAAATGAAATCTATCAGTAATTAGAAAGCAATCCTGCCCTGTGTCAGTGCAAATTATTGTCAGCTGGTTCAGTCTCAACTGATGGCCTATAAAAAGGTGTCTCATTACTAAGGTGTCACACAAGAAACATCTCTCTCAAGACCTTTGTAACCTTAGTGTTGCAAAACAAACTGATGGCATTGGTTACAGAAGGTTTTCTAAACTTTTGGAATATTCCAGTGAGCACTGTTGGAGCCAGTATCTGGAAGTGGAAAGAATATAATTTCACCATAAACTGGCCATGACCAGATGCTGCTCCTTGCAAGTTTTCTGACAGAGGTGTGAAAATAATTATCAGAAGAGTTGTCCAAGAGCCAAGGAGAGCTTCAGAAAGATCTGAAACTAGCAGGTACAACTGTTTCAAAGAAAAAAAAAAAAGTAATGCACTCAACCGCCATGACCTGTATGCAAGCTCACCATGCAAGACTCCATTGCTGAATAAAAAGTTGCTGAAGCTCGTTTAAAGTTTGCTGCACAACATTTAGACAAGCCTGTGAAATAGTGGGAGAATATACCGTATTTATCGGCGTATAACACGCACTTTTTTCCCCTTAAAATCAGGGGAAAGTCGTGGGTGCGTGTTATACGCCGATCCCCGCTATCGCTATGTGAATGTCGGCGATCGCCGCCGACATTTACATAGTGAGTAGTTTCAAATATGGCGCCGCGGACTTCGGAAGGACTCGGCGGTGCTGAACGAGCGCCGCCGAAATCACAGAGCCGAGATACACATAGTCGGGTGTATTCGGCTCTTTCCGGCGCCGCTCACTGTCACGCCCAGTCCCGCCATTGGACCTGTGTTATGTCCATCATAGGGCGGGACTGGGCGGGACTGTGAGCGGCGCCGGAAAGAGCCGAGAACCCTCGGCTATGTGTATCTTGGCGGCGTTCGTTCACTTCCGCCGGCGCCGAGTCTCTCCGAACTCCGCGGCGCCATATTTAAAACTACTACGTGTATGGCAGCGGCGGCAGGAGGCAGGAGGCATGGACACTAGGCTGCACTGGGGACAAGGCTGCAGGGACAAGGCTGCATTGATAAGGCTGCACTGGGGACAAGGCTGCATTGATAAGGCTGCACTGGGGACAAGGCTGCATTGACAAGGCTGCACTGGGGACAAGGCTGCATTGACAAGGCTGCACTGGGGACAAGGCTGCATTGACAAGGCTGCACTGGGGACAAGGCTGCACTGACAAGGCTGCCCTGGGGACAAGGCTGCATTGACAAGGCTGCACTGGGGCAAAGCTGCACTGACAAGGCTGCACTGACACTGAAAAGGCTGCAATGACACTAACAAGGCTGCAGATGAACACTGAGGCTGCATTGATGGGCATTTTAATGTAAGTTTCTTTTCCTTAAACTTCCCTCCTAAAAGTTTTTTTCCTTAAAATTCTCTTCTAAACTTGGGGTGCGTGTTATACGCCGGCGCGTGTTATACGCCGATAAATACGGTAGTCTGGTCAGATGAGACCAACATTGAACTCATTGGATGCCATGATACACACCATGTTTGGGTGTCAAATGGCACTGCACATCACCCCAAAAACAACCCCCATACCAACAAACTCTCAACGGGTTTCAAAGAAAGAAAGAAAATAAAGCTTCTAGAATGGCCCAGCTAATCGCCTGACTTGAATCCAATAGAAAATCTATGGAAAGAAATAAAGATTAGAGTTCTTAGAAGAGGCCCACGGAATCTTCTAGATTTGAAGACTGTGTGGAAGAATGGACCAAAATCACACCTGAGAAATGCATGCGACTGGTTTCTCCATACAGGAGGCATCTTGAAGCTGTCATTACCAACAAAGAATTTGGTATGAAGCATTAAACAAATTTCAGTTAACGTGTTCAATACTTTTTCCCTGCGTCATTCCATTTTTTTGCACATAACTTAATTTCTGAACGTATTTGTTTTGGTTTCTTTGCATGTATGGATTGCATGGGTTGTTACCGACGTGTGGTGAAAATTTCATGTCACTAACACCTTTAGGCCCCTTTCACACTGAGGTGCTTTTTGGGAGCTTTCACGCTAAAAAAGGCGCCTGAAAAGTTCACGAAAACCTATTTTCATTCAAATCAATTAATGCTTTCACACTGCGGCAGTGCGCTGGCAGGGTGGTGAAAAAATGCCCCTCTCTATTGAAATGAATGAAAAGCGCTTCAAAAGCACCTGAAAAGCTTGTCAAAAGTGCTCAGTGTTTAGAAATATATTTACCTAGAAAAATGGTGATGTGTTCAATACTTATTTTACTTGCTGTATTTACACACATACACTTAACAGTACTTTATCTTTCTCCATCTGCTCACCCCCCACAGTTATTACCTACTACATTATTGTAGCTGCCCTCATGTTGTAAAGTGCTGCGCAAACTGTTGGCGCTATATAAAGCCCAAATAATAATAATAATGTATATATATATATATATATATATATATATATATATATATATATATATATACATATACACAGACACTCCATACCATAGACATACTGTACATTGATGTGCATGTTTGTGAAAAGATCTTTGGTAAAGAAGATCTTTTGGGATTGGAATTTTCCAATCTCATATCTTTTACTAAACTATTTATGAAAATACTACCACTAATTTTATTGTAATAGTCAAATACACCACACATTATAAATATGAGCTCATACGAGTGTAGCACTCTCTAGGTAGCTAGGTGCTAGAGTAGTTTTTTTGTAGGTTAGGTAAATTTAAGCAGGCCTGGCTGGTAGCCAGGCCTGTTTGTTTTGATTTGGTCTGGGCAGAGAGTGGCTCAGGGTAGCAGCTGATGACTCACAGGCAGCATCACTGGGACCTCCATATTCTTTCCAGAAGGTTCTGGAAAGAGAGGAGGAGAGGAGAGGTGGAGCTGCCTGGGGTATTCTGAGGAGGCCTGACCAATCAGCCTTGACCAATCCCCAACTTGGATTGGCAGGGGGCAGGCCTCCTTATATACTCAGGGTCAGCCCAGCTGGGGAGGAGTTCGAGTTGTTCAGAGCTTGGAGAAGGAATACTAGGCTGTCGGGGCCTTTGAGGGAGCCTTCAAGTTTGGATGGGGGGTGACCTTGGGCCTGGGGCTCAGGTGCAGACGGGGACCTTCAAGAAGTCGTGAAGGTGTTCTGGACAGGAGGCACAAGAGGAGCAAGAGAGGACAGCAAGAGAGAGCATTACCAGGCAAGTCTCCAAGGAGAGGAACAACTGGTTTCAGCCAGGAGGGCTGGTGTGTGACATGCACAGTTAGGAGGACTGGGGAGGCACGCCTGAGAGGACTGGGAGCATGCAGTCTGGGATGGGTGCAGCAGAGTGGACTGTGGTGTCATGGACAGTGGAGAAGGGCAGCTACAGCCAGGAGGGCTGGCAGGGCCTGAAGATGGGTTACTGGGCTTAGTAACAGAAGTTGCGGCAGCTAGCACCAGGAACTTTCTATTGCTACACTAAAGGAGCCCGCGGTCCCTGCCTGCAAAAGGCAATTGCTAAGGCCTGGCTGAGCCAGTGTCAGGCCTAACCACTTTATGCTAGCTGTGCCTGAACATTAGAGAGGAAGCGATGTGCAGGAGGAGAGAGGAGTGAACATTAGAGAGGAAGTAATGTGCTGGAATGGAGTGTATATACCAGGGTGTATATAGTTGTCCCAGCAAGTTCTGCAAAATTCCATTGTGCATCCCATACTTCCTATACCCCATCCAAGTTCAAATCCCACAATAAAACATAAAAACAAGCGCATGGACTGTTTTCAGTCTTGGACTGTCTGAGAGGTGAACGCCAGGCTTGGCAGGGTGACAGGTGGACCACATCACTTAGCAGCCCTTACGAAGGTACCGCTACACTATATATTAACAGTGCATTGTGAGCACAAATAACTGTATAAAGGGTTGCATGCACGTAAAGACAATATTTAGACTACCATTGCTGAATTCTTCATCTGTAAATGCTGGTAGCCTGGCTATCACACTAATGCAATGAATTCATTACTTTCTGATTCCCTGCTCAGCTCAGGACTTTTGACTCCATTCTGACTTCACTACTTGCATGCTTGATCAGGGTCATGGATGGAGAACATACTGAGGCCAGAAACAGCAAGGCCACCAGCAGAAGCAGGTCAGCAAAGGCAGCCTATCTCTCTTAGGAGAAATGTCCTTTAGGTATAATTAATCACATATGCAAGAAAAGTCATTTGTCTAAAAACAGCTTCAACTAAACAAGCAGATTTGAATTAGTCAGTGTATGTTTCATCTATTTATACTGCTGCTAATTGGCAGTGTGACAACATTACACATAAGAAATTACCGATGAATAAAATGATGAGGCATTCTATGTCTTTTCATGTAAACTGGGGGTTTGTGCACCGTACTCTGCTATTACAAAGTGACATTCACCAGGCGACAAAATAAAAGCAGTATGCTTAGATTGCCAAGGCTGTTTAAAGCAATTCAGTATTTACATTCAGTGCATCTTGCCTATGGTTTCCTGTAAGCATCTGGTTTCCTGTAAGCATCTATCCAGTCAGTGCATTTGGAAAAACCTTATTATTATTATTATTATTAAATCTTATTTTTTTGAAGTAGTCTTCTGGAGAAATCCTCTGGAATTATTTCCCAGGAAACACAGCCCACAGAGATGTTATGGTAATCTTTCCTATGTCAATTCTGAGTAGCAGAGTTTATGAGAAATATCTGCATCACAAATATAATGTTAACTTTTTAGTTCTGGGGAAGCTAAAGGTTTTTTTTAAATAGCTTTAAAGTCATACTAATCTCTAGTTTTAAAACAAAATTCTATTCAGGTATGAATTCTTAACTCAAAAAATTCCTTCTAGTGCTCTCAACCTTTTCCAAATTTCTTTTTTTCAGCTGCTGTGATCCAGTGGCATCACTAGGGTTGGTGTGACCTGGTGCAGCAAGACATGGCGTCGCCCCCTCACCAATAGTTTTTTCCCCGTTTTATGAAAGTACGCCAAAGATGCAGCATACAGAATTTTGGGTGCACTTTCAGAAAATGTAGAAAAAACATGCAACCTTAAAGAAATCTATAGGACTGCTTTTACACCCTTTACATTAAACAGCCCATGCACCTCTGGCCCCCTTTACCTTACACAGCCCATGCACCTCTGGCCCCCTTTACCTTACACAGCCCCTGCACCTCTGGCCCCCTTTACCTTACACAGCCCCTGCACCTCTGGCCCCCTTTACCTTACACAGCCCCTGCACCTCCGGCCCCATTTACATTACACAGCCCCCTGTACCTCAGGTCCCCTTTACATTACACAGCCCCTTGTACCTTAGGCCTCTTTTAAATTACACAGCCCCCTTTACCTCTGGCCCCTTTAACATTACACAGCCCCCTGTACCTCAGCCTCAGGCCTCCATTTACATTTCACAGCCCCTTTTAACATTACAGAGCCCCCTGCACTGCAGGCCCTCCTTTACATTACACCCCCCCTGTACATCAAGTCCCCTTTACATTACACAGCCCCCTGTACCTCAGGCCCCCTTTACAATCCACAGCCCCCTGTACATCAAGTCCCTGCACCTCTGGCCCTCTTTACATTACACAGCCCCTGCACCTCTGGCCCCCTTTACATTACACAGTCCCCTGTACCTCAGGCCCCCTTTACATTACACACCCCCCTTTACGTCTGGCCACTTTTACATTACACAGCCCCATGTACCTCAGGACCCCCTTTACATTACACAGACCCCTGTACATTAAGTCCCCTTTACATTACACAGCCCCCTTTACAATCTGGTTTTATAATAGATAAATAAAATTTTTGGGGGAAATAAACATGAAGGTGGTAGTAGAAGCAGATAGATTTTCCAGTGTACAGCTGACTTGCTCTCCTTCATCCTATAGAAGAATTGTGTAGCTATTCACTTTCAAGGTTGGACATACACTCTTAGATTTCTCTCGTTCAACCCCAATTGGATGCAGCCACTGTTCGAGCGCCAATGTTTGAACCAGCTCATTTGATTTTCAGATCGAAGGATGTCGGGTGGGAGGGTGCCAAAATGACCGAATCTCAGCTGGTTTATCAACAACTGGATGAAATTCACTTTGTGTATGGTCAGCTTTAGTCTAAAATGACAGATAATACCAAACATCTGCTTCTGTGTAGGTATGAATGACACCCGCTGCTGTGTCTCAGCCAATCAGGAGGGAGAGTCTTGGACAGCCAAGGCTTTCCTGCAACATTGCTGGATAGAGATGGGGCTCGGGTATTAGGGGGCTGCTGTACACAGAAGGTTTTTTATCTTAATGCATACAATGCATTAAGATAATAAGCCTTCTGCCTTTAGAACCACTTTAACTATGAAAAATTAACTGGCTCAGCAACTGTGAATCATATGCATAGTCAGTAACAAAAATAAAGCCTTGCAATGCTACAGGGGAAGAATTGTAGTCTAATGATTAGACATGCTGCTGGCCATACATTATACAATTTTCGTATTCAGTTTTCTTTGGATTTAACTTCAACTATGCAGTGCAAGGGTCTGCCTGATTGCATACAAATTGAAAGTGTTTAGGTTTGACCTCCTATTATATATATGAAAGAATTTTATACCCATTCAATTTTTGGCCTTGCTACAATGCTGCTAAAAAAACCCTTGGGGGAACCTTCCCATATTGACCTCCTATTATATGGTTTTGGTAAATCTAAAGGAAAATTGTGCAAGAAAACTGTATTATATTTGCAGCCACCATAATAAGGCAAACCATAGATTTTGCAATCCCTCTCGTGGTACTAATGTGTTCTGCCAGTGGGGAGCCTTCCCTACTGGCAGAACACAATGAATAACTATAGCCAGCGGCACTAAGGCAGACCACAGATTATGCCATTTTCTTTCCTGCAACCACAGATTGCGGGAAAGAAAATCTCTTGATTCCCCCATCAGCGCAGTTAATGATTATTGCTAGAGGCTATAGCCGCTGGCAATAATCGGATGTGAAAATCTGACAACTGCCCATAGATGGATTGAATCTCAGCCGGTCCCTGCTTAACTGGCCGAGATTCAAACCATTTATGGCCAGCTTAATTGTTTGAGAAAAACCTGGCAGACTGGTTGTACACTAGTCGATTGATAGATCGACTCATGTACAACCAGTGTGCCCATACATGGATCGCAATTCTTTCGATCCATGTATGGCCGCCTTGCTAAAGAATGGAAAACACTTACCCTCAGTTTGGGAGCAGTTATAAATAAGGTAAACAGATATCATGATCAATGAAAAACTCACACCCATATTAGTGGATCTCCATACCCAATTTATCCACGTTCGCAACCCTGGGTATCCTACTCCCAGTCATCTGGGTTCACACTAGTCCGATGCCAGATATTGCGTGTGATTCCCACCGCATTGCTGTGCAAATCACATGCGATCTCTGTGCGATGTGAATTTAGCCACACTATATGGCTGAAATCACATCGCATTCGCACCAAAATAGTGCAGGACCCTTTTTTGGTCCGCACTGAAATTGGATTGCATGGGTGTTCACACCCATGCAATCTGATTCCTGTACGATTTCACAGTTTGCACTGCGATCTATAAACCGATTTGGCGGTGTCATTACCTTTACATTGACATCGGCAGCAGTTCGCAGATGTCAGTGCGGACTGCCTGTGATTTAGGTCCGATGCGGGAACCCCCACGGGATTCACAGGGGTTCCCACATCGCACCAGTGTGAACAGGGACTAAACCACTCCCTCTAATCAATATAGGACATTTTTTCTTTTTGTCTTATCCTCTCCCTTCTCTCTATAAGCTCTAACTGCAACTTTCTTTCTAGCTTCATATATAAGGATCTCACTATACTCTTTCTGGTACCATTTTGGTGAGTTATCTAACGTTATGCCTAAAGTAGTGTCAAATTCTCTTTTTATGCTGTCCTATTGTATACATGATGTATTCTTTTAAGTCCTTCCTGAGAATGTTCGGTCCCCGGCTTTACCCGTGGGCCCGCATGGGACAGGGCAAATGGCTGTTCCCCTGTTCTGTTCTCTCGCTTCTCTCGGCAGGTACTATTGGTGGAATCTCCCGAAGCAATAAGCTGCCATTGGAGGGATTTGGCGGGCTGTTCTTCGCGCCCTCTGCTTGCCTATAAAAAGCCTGATTTTGCCGCAGCTGCCAGCCACCTGAAGGGTACCGGTCTGCGCTCCCACCACCCTCCCCTTTTATTTATTTATGTTAAATGTCACAGTGCTATTTAGTGGGGGTTCGTCTTCCAGTATAAGTCTGGAGGGACATGGTGATTGAGATCTGGTATTGGATCATTTTGTTAAGTTTAAAACTATGCTGAAAGCTTGTTTTGGTTAATTTGAATGTGTTAAATTTGGGTTACCCTTGAATAAACACTGTGGCCATTATATGACCAATTAAATCTATTTTGGTGTCAGTCTCGTTTATTTTAGGATTAGCTACTTTGTACTGTCCCATGTATTTAACCATTGTACCTGTGGTCATATGTTTATTGTACAATTGATATATGTGTATCTATGTGGGCGGCACAGTGGTACAGTGGATAGCACTTTCGCCTAGCAGTAAGAAGGGTCGCTGGTTCGAATCCCACCCACAACACTACCTGCCTGGAGTTTGCATGTTCTCTCTGTGCCTGAGTGGGTTTCCTCCCACACTCCAAAGACATGCTGGTAGGGTAATTGGATCCTGTCTAAATTGTCCCTAGTATGTATGAATGTGAGTTAGGGACCTTAGATTGTAAGCTGCTTGAGGGTAGGGACTGATGTGAATGTACAATGTATATGTAAAGCGCTGCGTAAATTGACGGCGCTATATAAGTACCTGAAATAAATAAATAAATAAATAAATAAAAAATGCAAACAGTGGGGGAGATTTACTAAAACTGGAGCACTCACAATCTGGTGCAACTGTGCATGGTAGCCAAGTAGCTTCTAACTTCAGCTTGTTCAATTAAGCTTTGACAACAAAACCTGGAAGCTGATTGGTTTCTATGCAGAGATGCACCACATTTTGCACTTTCTAGTTTTAGTAAATCTCCCTCATTGCATCTTTATATTTTCTGATACTTTCTTTCTTGGATTTTCCAATAAAAGACTTGTAAAATACATGCTTTGTCTAGGTAACTTTGCAGATGTCTGAAGATTAAACACATGATCTGTTAGGACTGACTGATGACTGAAATGGTAATAAACTGTAATTAAAAGAAAAAAAAATTCCATTTTATAAAGGAAAAAGCTCCGATAGTGCCATCTAGTGGATAAAAGGTGGTATTCCCGTCCAGGTTATTTACAATCTGGACTATGTGCAACGAGGCAGTCGAAAGCTGTTTTTAATTTTTATAATGATAGAGCTAACCTAATCCTAAAATATAACTCTGAAAGTGGCTGTAAACCCTTAAAAAAAAAAAAACCTGCAAGACAAAGGCATAATGAGCTAGTATGCATAGCATACTAGCTCAGTATGAATTACTTACCTGAGACCGAAGCCCCCACATTCACCGCTGTGATGGCAAACATCTCTCTGGGGGGGTTACTTCCGGGTATCGCGGCTCCGGCACTGTGATTGGCCAGAGCCATGATGACGTCACAGTAACGGCACAGTACAACTGAAGCAACGGCACATACGTGTCATTACTTCAGTTTTCTTAAGTGCGCATGTGCCGATGACGTCGGCACATGCAAATACAGGGATATCTACTAAACTATGCAGGTTTAGGAGATATCCAGTGTAGCTACAGGTAAGCCTAATTATAGGCTTGCCTGTAGTATAAAGTGGTTGTAAAGTGTTTACAACCACTTTAATGCCTAACCTGATACAAAAAATAAACCCATAACCTAAACCCTAAACCTGTGCTGGAAGTTCATGATCCTGTGCCAAGAACTGGTAACTAGAAATCAACTGGTTTGTTAAATCAGTCAGTGGTACCATTATAAACATGCACTCTGTAGAACTACACTATACTATACCAGGAGGGGTCACAAAAGTGGTGTGTATCCCCATCCAATGCTCCAGCTTACTGTCAGTGTAAGCTGGTACGCCAACCTGGCCAGCATCGGGCTAGCTCATACTGTATATCCCATCATGGTGTATGACGGATTCTAAAACTTGAGCTGTACCCCTTGGAGAATCTTGGAAGGATATTACTGATACCTGTATCTCTATCCACACAAGCTTAGTCACCTGGCAGCAAATGAGATGGTGAGTGCGCACTACATGTAGGTGTTCTGGTTATCACAGTTTTTCAAGTTTTTCCCCATTTTTGTTTGGAGTGACTTGAAGTGGATGTAAACCCAATGTCATCCTTTCTAAACTACTTCCATAGGGGTTATCTATAAGGATATATATGCCTCCTGCATGTATCTTTACCTGTCAAATGTCTCCCCTCTGTCTGTTATTAGACCCGAAAAACTGCAGATTCTGTGGGTGGGTCTGTTGTCTGGAGCTCGGTGGGTGGAGTCGTGATGTCAGTAGACTCCCCGCCCACCTCTACACTCCCCTTGTCAATATGCATTTTCTCCTGTGTATTTCTAACTGAACTTCTGCTATGATCTCTAACATCCAGTGAGAAGACAGGAAAGTAACCACATGACTTCAGCATGCCAAATCGTGGTGTGGAACAGCCAATCCTTGCAGAGCTGCTGAAGAAAGGAGTGGGGGTGGGAATTAAAAAACAATGCATGTCTTAGGCTAGTGCAGGAGATGTAAACCACCTGTCACTCACAGCAAGGGGGAGGATTTGACAAAGTTTTTCTCAGTTTGTCAAGATTTATCTCACTGAACAATAAAAGAGGATTGCTCAGAGAGGGATTAACTCTGTGTGACAAGACTGGGCTCAAATGATAGGAAGCCTTATACTCTACATTATGACATAATTTTTTTTTTTTTTTTCGGGTTTACATCCACTTTAACACACATGGGTGTGATATAATATTCAGTGCAGATCTTTAACAATATCACAGCATATGGTCTTCTTTCTCTCCTGTTTTACCCGGAGCTTCAACTTCCCAGAGGAGGTCTGAGTCATCTGAAGAAGTTGTGTATATATGCGTTGTTGCTGCACTTAATTGAGCAGCCTGTACCTCTGGTGAGTCGGCCATTTGGAACGTTTGAAGATCTGGCATATTTAACATTTATGAACTTTCATTTATGGACTATTAACTTTCACATTGATAAATCTGACCTTTTGTTTAGCGCTGCAATTTTATATTCATTGTGATCAGGAAAGGTTTGAGTATATTACCTTTGATGTTAGCACCTATCGAATGGGTGTATAGAGCTGACCTTTTGTTTGTTTAATTTATTAGTATATACTAGAGCTGCACAATTAATCGTTAAAAAATTGTGATCTTGATTCAACCCCCTGACGATCTCTATTGCAGAGTTTGCCAATTCTTTCATATAACAAGTGGAGAGACTTATCTGCTCACTCAGCTGTCAAAAGAAAACATCTGGGCAGTCTGCGAAGTTTTTAAAATGAAACATTGTAACTAACTCTTCCTTCTTAGATCAAAGGGCTAAACTTCTGTGTGAAAAAAAAAATCCAGACAGTCTGCCAAGTTTTTAAACAACATGTAAATACAGGAAGTTTAACCACTTAAAGTCTAAATCTTTTTCTGACACTTGTTTCTTAAATTAAAATCAATATTTTTTACTAGAAAATTACTTGGAACCCCCAAACATTATATATATTTTAGCAAAGACCCTAGGGAATAAAATGGCAATTGCTGCAATATTTTATGTCACACTGTATTTGCCCAGCGGTCCTTCAAACGAAATTTTTTTGGAAAAAATACACTTCAATGACTTAAAAAAAAAACAGTAAAGTTTGCCCAATTTTTTTTTGTTTTAATGTGAAAGATGATGTTACGCCGCGAGAATCTTGACCGAAACGTGATTTATCTTCTAAGCAAAAAAATTGTGATTCTCATTTTAGCCAGAATCGTGCAGCTCTAGTATATACTGTATGTATGTATGTATGTATGTATGTATGTATATGTGGATGTTTGTATGTATGCATGTATGTACAGTATCTTACAAAAGTGAGTACACCCTCACATTTTTGTAAATATTTTATTATATCTTTTCTTGTGACAACACTGAAGAAATGACACTTTGCTACAATGTAAAGTAGTGAGTGTACAGCTTGTATAACAGTGTAAATTTGCTGTCCCCTAAAAATAACTCAACACACAGCCATTAATGTCTAAACCGCTGGCAACAAAAGTGACTACACCCCTATGTAAAAATGTCCAAATTGGGCCCAAAGTGTCAATATTTTGTGTGGCCACCATTATTTTCAAGCACTGCCTTAACCCTCTTGGGCATGGAGTTCACCAGAGCTTCACAGGTTGCCACTGGAGTCCTCTTCTACTCCTCCATGATGACATCACAAAGCTGGTGGATGTTAGAGACCTTGCGCTCCTCCACCTTTTGTTTGAGGATGCCCCACAAAAGTTATATAGGGTTTAGGTCTGGACACATGCTTGGCCAGTCCATCACCTTTATGCTCAGCTTCTTTAGCAAGGCAGTGGTTGTCTTGGAGGTGTGTTGGGGGTCGTTATCATGTTGGAATACTGCCCTGTGGCCCAGTATCCGAAGGGAGGGGATCATGCTCTGCTTTAGTATGTCAAAGTACATGTTGACATTCATGGTTCCCTCAATGAATTGTAGCTTCCCAGTGCCGGCAGCACTCATGTAGCTCCAGACCATGACACTCCCACCACCATACTTGACTGTAGGCAAGACACACTTGTCTTTGTACTCCTCACCTGGTAGCCGCCACACACGCTTGACACTATCTGAACCAAATACGTTTATCTTGGTCTCATCAGACCACAGGACATGGTTTTCAGTAATCCATGATTGCAAATGTCCCCCAGGTTTCAGTAATCCATGTCCTTAGTTTGCTTGTCTTCAGCAAACTGTATGCAGGCTTTCTTGTGCATCATCTTTGGAAGAGGCTTCCTTCTGGGACAACAGCCATGCAGACCAATTTGATGCAGTGTGCGGCATATGGTCTGAGCACTGACAAGCACTGATACGTCTATTTCCCAAAGACAACCTCTGGATATGACGCTGAGCACGTGTACTCAACTTCTTTGGTCGATCATGGCGAGGCCAGTTCTGAGTGGAACCTGTCCTATTAAACCGCTGTATGGTCTAGGCCACCATGCTGCAGCTCAGTTTCAGGGTCTTGGCAATCTTCTTATAGCCTAGGCCAGGGCTCAAAGTTTCAAGTCCTGAGCTACTCGCCAGGCCTTAAGAGTTACTTGCCACCAGTTGCCCAGCCCCTAAATGCCCTCGTAAATTATCATATTTTATCCAGATCATATACAGGTTTTGCCATGATTGCAAATGTCCCCCAGGTCTCTTACCTCTCACAAATGCCCCCCATCTCTCTCACCAATGCCCCCCCAGTTCTCTCACCAATGCCACCCTCCCAACTCTCTCAATAATGCCCCCCCAGCTTTCTCACTAATGCTAACTCCCATCTCTCTCACTAATGCTACTAGGAGTGAACGGTGCAGGAAGAAGGGGAAGATGGGAAGCAGGTAGGGAGGGGTCAGTCTGGGAAGGGGGTATTAGGAGTGAAAGGTGCAGGAAGAAGGGGAAGATTTTAGGGAGGGGTCAGTCTGGGAAGGGGAGTATTAGGAGTGAAAGGTGCAGGAAGAAGGGGGGTAGCAGGTTATCCAGGCAGGAGCCACAGGAAGGTCATTAGGGTAAGAGGTCTCTCTTAGTAAGATGTGTTTGTGGGTCCTCCAGGCAGGTGTGAGTTTAAAACTTATTGGGATGGGTAGAAGATGTCTTCACTGCAATGTTTTACACTATCAAGTTTGTAACAAATGTACATTTTATCTTTGAATACTAAAGAAAAATGACAACATTTACTATTTGTCTACAATACAGCCCATAAAATCACATTAAATCTGCTTGCCCATCATGTTCTGCTTTATTTAAATTGCCGTTATGTTTTTCCAGAGAACGGCAAGATACAATATTTCCTGTCCTTGTAGTAATAAGTAACCAGCCAAGAACTAATTCAATAGTGCAATACACAAGAAATTCAATGGAATGCAGCTTGGGCCCCTCCCTGCCTGGGCTAAAGTCTAGAGTTACACATTACGTTGCAACATGTCTGCAACATACTAATGTAGTCTCCAGGGATAGAAAATGAGTCACTGAAGAATGCATTAATTATTTACAAACTGACTTCCTCTATAGAAAGGTGATGCGACAATGTGGAAACAAACATGTGACACGGTTCATGAAGTATACCTATCCTACTACAGACATTGTAAATGGATGAAAAATGAATTAAATGCACAATAAAAACCTGACTCTTTTAGCAGGCCATATAATTAGTGATGTAAGGTGGTTATTTAATGTTTATTACATTTTGAGGTTATCTCTTAAGCACCATGGCCAATTTTTGACCGCTGACACTTTTTGGAGTGTGTGTGTCTCTTTATCCCCCAGGTGAAAAAGCGCATGATACTCTTGTTCCTTCTTCATAGGTGGTCCTGTTCCCGAGATAGCATGGTTGGCAGCCACCCCCCCCCCCCCCCCAACCATTGTAGGACCACACATAACCCAAGGAGATAAATATTTAAAGTGACACTCAAGTATACACTCAGCAACCACTTTATTAGGTACACCTTGCTAGTACCGGGTTGGACCCCCTTTTGCCTTCAGAACTGCCTTAATTCTTCAGAAATTAAACGAGATGATGTGGGATCCTCCGCTCAAAGAGGGGCTTAAACCAGAGTGCTTGTGTCTCATTACCTCCAGGAAGAGAAGAGCCCCGGGTGCTGGCTAAATGCTGATGCAAGTAGAAGAGCACAAGAAGACCTGGACAGCCGCACACCGGAATGGATAAATCCGTCTTTTTATTCAAAATACAGGATCATGGGGTACACAACACGAATGTGGGGTGGTACAAAAATAGTTGACGCGTTTCACACTTACACCAAGTGCTTACTCAGAGTAAGCACTTGGTGTAAGTGCGAAACGCATCAGATATTTTTGTACCACCCCACGGTCGTGTTGTGTACCCCATGATCCTGTATTTTGAATAAAAAGACGGATTTATCCATTCCGGTGTGCGGCTGTCCAGGTCTTCTTGTTCTCTTCTACTTGCCTTAATTCTTCGTAGCATAGATTCAACAAGGCATTGGAAATGGCATGATAGCATTATGCAGTTGCTGCAGATTTGTCAGCTGCACATCCATGATGCGAATCTCCTGTTCCACCACATCCCAAAGGTGCTCTATTGGATTGAGATCTGCTAACCGTGGAGGCCATTGGAGTACAGGGAACTCATTGTCATGTTCAAGAAACCAGTGGTGAGATGATTTGAGATTTTTGACATGGTGCGTTATCCTGCCGGAAGTAGCCATCAGAAGATGGGTACACTGTAGTCATAAAGGGATGGACATGGTCAGCAACAATACTCAGGTAGGCTGTAGCATTTAAACGATGCTCAATTGGTACTAAGGGGCCCAAAGTTTGCCAAGAAATTATCCCCTACACCATTACACCAACACCAACAGTCTGATCCGTTAATACAAGGCAGGATGGATCCATGCTTTCACGTTGTTTACACCAAATTCTGACCCTACCATCTGAATTCCATAGCAGAAATCGAGACTACTCAGACCAGGCAACGTTTTTCCAATCTTCTATTGTCCAGTTTTGGTGAGCCTGGGCAAATTGTAGCCTCAGTTTCCTGTTCTTGGCTGAAAGGGGTGGCACCCGGTGTGTTCTTCTGCTACTGCAGCCCATTTGCTTCAAGGTTTGATGTGTTGTGCGTTCAAAGATGGTATTCTACATACCTTGGTTTTATATAACTAGTGGTTATTTGAGTGGCTGTTGCCTTTCTATCATCTCTGCCCATGCTTCTCTGATCTCTGACTTTAACAAGGCATTTTCCTGCACACAATTCCAGCTTACTGAATATTTTCTCTTTTTCAGACCATTCTCTGTAAACCCTAGAGATGGTTGTGTGGGAAAATCCCAGTATATAAGCAGTTTTTTAAATACTCAGACCAGCCCATCTGGCACAAACAACCATGCTATGTTCAAAGTCACTTAAATCCCCTTTCTTCCACCATTCTGATGCTTTATTGGAACTTCAGCAAATCGTCTTCACCACGTCTAGATGCCTAAATGCATTGAGTTGCTGCCATGTGATTGGCTAATTAGCAATATGTGTTACCAAGTAATTAAAGCGGGGGTCCAACTATCTATCGTTTTTTTTTTTTTGAGTTCATTCACAAACTTTTCTTCTCAGCATTACATACTCACATATTGTGTGTAATATGTCCGCCTGTGTCAGATTTCATCGGAAAGAATAACTTATAATATTCACTGCAGGCGGTTTCCATCTTCATTGTGGGCATTTGAAGCCCACAAGCATTTATTTCCTGGATGTGGTGAATGCTGTGCTCCCAGCATTCACCGCTCGTTCCCGCACATGCTCAGTGGCATCCTGGGAAGCCTGAGACTAGCTCCCAGGACGCTGTGCGAAGTCTGGGAGAGGCTAGAAACACGCCTACTCCCACGGGAGGAGAACCAGGAAGTGCAAAGAAGAATAGAAAAATAAAAGGTAATTACGGCGATTTAAATTTTTTTAAACGGCATGTCAACATCTAGGCAAGGAAGAGAATACATACAGATATTGTTCAAAATTTGGGTGGAACCCCGCTTTAAACAGGTGTACCTAATAAAGTGACCGGTGAGTGTATATTCATAACTCAAAAAGTACCTTCTATGGCTCTCAGCTGCCTCCAAATATCCTAATTCCTTTTTTTTTTTTTGAGAATAAGTTCAGTAGCTCACAGAGGATGTTACAAGGAGGCAACAAAACACAATAAAAAACTATTTAATGAAATATAGATTACAGGGCCATTAAGTAGTGGATGCGTTTGGATTATTTTTGGAGAATAAGGATATTGCTTAGTGTCACTTTAATGAGTCTAGACTGACAGCACTTGCTTGAGACCAGCATGCTAGGTTTCCGAGACCCTTTAGTTTAGGGTTACATTTACAAACTAGGTTAAAGTGGTTGCAAAGGCTAAAGTTTTTATTTTAACCTTAAAGTGGTAGTAAACCACCCAACAAAAATTAATAAAAATTGAGCCTCCTGCAGCATTATGTCATAGTGTGCTAGTATGCACCGCATACTTGCACATTATGACAGACTTACCTGCACATGGAGCGCTGTCACTGCTCTCTGGCGTTTCCATCTTCACCCAGTCTTCCTTCCTGGTTTGTGGACTTTGGCTGTATGAATGGCTGGTTCCATGATGATGTCACTCCCGTGTTCATGACCCGGCACAGAGCTCTGAAAGGATGGCATGGGCATGCCATCCCATCAGAGCGCAAGTTCCGGTGACATCACCAGCTGCATTCCGTGTGGATATCTCCTAAACAGTGCAAGTTTAGGAGACATTCACTGTATGCCTATAATAAGGCTTACCTGTAGGTACAAGTTAAAAAGTGGACTTTACTTCCACTTTAATGCTTTCTCTGCACGAGGTAAAAAACCTTTCATGTTCAACTCCCCGTGCCCCATTAACGGCAATGTAACCGTGTTAATCAGTGCGACTCAAGTCGCTCTGACTTTGAAAAAGGTTCCTGGGGGACTTAAACATGACTTGCAATGACTTCTGTTAAAGAAGTCGTATGCAAGCCACTATGAAGTTGTGCAGGGATTTCGGCTTCAAAGGCGTGCTGGTGTGAACCATTACTTAGCCTGGTCCTAGGGCCTTCACAATGATGCAAAAATCCTTCAGATTTACCAAAACCATAAAATATGAGGTTAAACCTTTAAGCCCCGTACACATGATTGGATTTTCTGACGGGAAATGTTGGATGTGAGCTTGTTGGCGGTAAGTCCGACCGTGTGTATGCTCCATCGGACAATTGTTGTCGGACTGTCCGCCAACAAATGTTGGCTGGCATGTTCTCAAATTTTCCGCCAACAAATGTGTGTTGTCGGACTTTCTGATCGTGTGTACACAAGTCTGTCGGACAAAAGTCCAAAGTGCAAACACGCATGCTCGGATTTAAGGACGAGCCAGAAGCGCTCGGTCTTGTAAACTAGCGTTCGTAATGGAGATATCACGTACATCTTGTACGTCACTACGTTCGTAATTGTTGGCCAACATTTGTGTGTGTGAGCATGTGTATGCAAGACAAGTTGGAGCCAACACCCTTCGAACAAAATTCCACGGTTTTGTTGTCGGAAAGTCCGATCGTGTGCACGAGGCTTAAGAGTTTCAATTTGTATGCAATCAGGCAGGCCCTTGCACTACATGGTTTTGGTAAATCTAAAGGAAATCTGACAAATCTGTATGGGGTCTAACACAGATTGAATTTCAGCAGTTTTCTGCTGAATCTGCTGGAATAAATTTAGTAGGTGGACCTGTCGGCACCACCTGGCTTGCCTTGATGGGGCAATGGAGTGATTTCTCTAGCCAGAGGGGCTGAATGAGAGAAATGTTAGCTTGTATGGCCACCTTTACTGATAAGCATCCAATCAGATGTTCATGCAATTTGACAGCTGTGGGCACCAGCTGTAAGAATACAATAGCTGGCACTTCAGTTTCGTCCATTCACGCTGTTTAGCGTAGATGGGTAAGGGAGGGATTCCCGTAGTTTAGCCCACAGGGCTGAATAAAAGAAAAGTAAACATACAGTATATGACCAGCTGTACTAATAAGAATCACACGCTACCTGTATTGCAGCAGAATTGTTAATACTTTATTAGCCCCCCTCGGCAGGATGGTGAACCGTTTCATAAATTAAGCCTCAGTGTACAGCTGCATAGTAATTGTCTTTCTCAATCTTTTGCTATGTCCAGACATAATTCCTATGAGTAATGCTTTAATTTTCATATAGTCACCTTTAAAACTGACCTTTAATCATAGGGACTGCAGAGCTGTTTAGAACACAACGGCGATTTGAAAAGACAGAATTGCATGCATGAAAAGACGCATGTTGTTTACAGCTACTTATGCATATTTCACAATTATCTAATTAACCAGTTAAAGACAAATGCATTTCTTTTCCAGTGTAAACAAAATCATCATGAGAGCGTATTTAAAAGAAACCTTCTGTAAAAGAAAAATAACCCTCCTCAAAGCTCTACAAGAAATAGCATGCCTTCCATAGTTAGCTGCGCACCCATTTTAGCAGTAAACATGACAGTTGATGTCGCTGCTGCATTCATTTCTATATATATGAAAGGTAGGGTATGCTGTTTGTGACCTTACCTCTTCTGCAGGCCATGGCTAAGGTCAGGGTCTTTGTAAGCTTGGTTGAAGGGCAGAGGGCCAGGAATCTTGCTGCAGCCTGGTCAGTGGGATTCTCGGAGAAGGCAGGAAACTGTCGTATATGGTAATAGAAGCCTTAGTCACGTCACTTCTAGGAAGGGCTCTTAATGAAGAGACGAGAAGGAAGTTAGACTCTGTCTGTAGTCCACACACTGGTTTATACACAGTTATAGCTTTCACTCTCCAGGAAGAACAAAGTGGTTTTTTTTATAGAGAACTAGTATAAGAAATATAAAACGCATATATTAAAGTATAACTAAAGTCAAAACTTTTTTTTTTGTTTGTTTTAGAGTAGAGAGGTATTAGAACATCTGTCAGTTTTTATTGCTGTCTGTGTCCCCGTTAGAGAGAATCACCCTCTCTATTTGTCCTGTATCGTTGTCATTGAAGGTGAATGTTTACAAAAAAATCCCAAATTGTGGGTTGTCCCCAGAAAAGTAATAGAGGGAAAATCTTTTAATGGGGACACTAGTTCTTTGACCTGGGGGTCCCACAGAGATTCCCTTAATTTGCAGGGATTTCCTCTCACTTCCTGTTTTGGATATGGGACAGGAAGTCCCATTGTGACAAAAAGGGGCAAAAATAAACCTTACAGGGGTTAGAACCCTCCATTAAGCCTAGTACACACAGGCTGAATGTCAGACGGCATCACATGGTTCAATAGAAACCGGCCGACATTCAGTGTATGGCAGCCGGCTTCTGTCGAAAGCTCATGGCCGAAAAGGTTCTGCAGACCAACTCCCAATCAGCGATCTCAGCCTATGGCTGTTAGCGCTAACCGGAGTGTTCTAGCGGGGGGCTGTCCCCCTGTCAGAACACAGTAGCTCAGCAGGGGAGATCGCTGAACTAACGTTGCATAGTTAGTACAGCGTCTTCAACCTAAGCTGTAATTTTTTTTTCGCTCAACATGTTTGTTGTGTGTACGAGGTTTGACTCTATCAAAAATTAAAAAAAAAAGTTTTCCCTTAGGTTCTACTTTAAGCTATCTACTTCTCTAGGTTGTAGCAAAATGAAGACTCATGGGGTGAATTTACTATAACTGGAGAGTGCAAAACCTGGTGCAGTTGTGCATGGTGCCTAATCAGCTTCCATTTTTTTTTTGTCATAGCTTAATTGAACAAGCTGAAGTTAGGAGCTGAGGGCTACCATGCACATCTGCACCAGATTTTACACTATTTGTTTTTAGCCCCCTGTTCACATCGGGCCGATTTGACATGTCAAATCGCTGCCTATTGCCAGCAACTGCACCACTCGAATCAGTGCGACGCCGACTTTGCGGCGCCGCATTGATTCCCAAAAGTAGTTCCTGCACTACTTTTGGCGACTTAGGTGGCGATTTCAATAGACCCGCACAGATGTCTCTGAAATCGGTCCCGAAGTTGGACTGAAATGCAGGTTTGAAGTTGTACGAGTTCCGCTGAACTTGCATGAATATCAAACCAGCCTTCAGTATGAAAATAGGTAGTTGAGTCACGTTTTTAAAACTTTCTGAGCGCCTATTAATGTCACTCTAAATTGTTACAATAGGGAGCAGATGCCAGCTTTCACACTGCAGTGCTAGTGTTGCTTCGCATTACTGCAAGACAAAAATATCGCTGCCTGCAGGGTTTGGTTGTTGACACTTTGCAACTGCCTCCATTCACTTCTATTGAGACGCACCACAACCGCACCTTAAATGCACTGTAAAGCATCAAAAGTGATTATTTTTCATTTCAGCCTTGTAAAAAAAATAAACACACAGAGCAATTGAGAAGTGTTGCCTGACCCAACATGAATACATGTACAACACATCCTAAATGCTAATTAATACGTATATAGGTGTGTTAATGAGATTTTAGGCTACTTTAAACTTTAACGCAGTGTCAAAGAACCCTTAGTTAATCAACCCCAAGGTGTCCTAAATGACTCCTCAAAGAAAAAAATGTCAATCACACAGATCGATTTAAAGCTAGAACATGAAAGATGCACATAGCATAGGGCAATACACTGATCAATATAAAAATCCTGCAGCACTTGATCCGGTTAGTCGGGGGAAAAAAAATAATACAAAAAAAAATGAATCTCTTTCAACAGTACTCAGAATGTATTCTTTGCTATATACAGTATATGCACCAGGTTCTGCGCTCAAATTGTTTGGAGTAGAGCTGCCCACACACTGTTTGATTTCTGCTAGTTCCTGATAAAATCTCCTGCCCGACATCCCTCCATAGAAAGATCGAAGCAGCTGGGCAGAAAAATTGTCAGCCGAACAGCACCTGAAATCAAACAGATGCAGCCACTGTTTGGGTATTTTGAGAGCTGGTGTGGCCAGCTGTCAAAATACAATAGATACAGCAAGAGATTGGCCAACGGCTGAGTAATTGGGAGTCGGTCATCTGCTGGTTTTCCAGCATGCTCGTCTGACAGAAGCCGGCCGAACAGCCAGCTACTATCTAACCGGCTGTCATGCACACTGGCCAAATGTCAGACGTTTTTTATTAGACCGGCCGTTGTTGCCTGACATTCAGCCCATGTGTACTAGGCTTTAAGGTGGCCATATACTTAACAATCGGAATGATTGATTCTTTACAGGATTGGATCAGATCTCTGAATTACCAAAAATTAACATATAGGTGTGGATTTACTAAAGGCAAAAAGACTACTGTGCATTTTGCATGTGCAGTTGCAATCATTTTCCCCAGAGCTTAGTAACTGTGGTAAAGCTTCCCTTATAAAGAATACCCAATCAAGTGCAAAGAAAAAAAATAATTATTTTTGCTTGCATGCGATGGATAATGGACATTAGCAGAGCTTCACAGCATTTACTAAGTTCTGGGGAAATTGAGAGCTGCACTTGCAAAGTGCACAATCTATTTGTCTTTCGTAAATCCACCACACTGTGTCATCGATATTAGGGACCCCACTTTGCAGAAGTGCCTTGATTCAACAGCGTGGCTGATGTGTATTTGTAAATGTCTGTAACAAAAACCTATATTTGTATAAATATTGAAACAGTGAGTCTTTTTGGGCTGGTCAGCTGGAGTGCATTTGTTCAATCAGCTATCTAATCTCACCATTCAAGCTTCTTGGTCCATATAGCCTCTAACTTGTCCATATTCCAGAAAAGGAGCGAACAGCTGGAAACATAGGCATACTGAGATTATCATATGTAGCACCCTTGTGCCTAGAATAGGGCTACAGGTAAATTTAGTGCTGGGTGGTAGCCAACCTGGCTAATTTGTAGTGTTTAGTGATTACATGACTATTGTCCTTGGCTTCTCCCTTCTGCTACAGTACATTTCAGTTATGGATAAACATACTTTTCTCAGTTAACCTGTTCCCGTTCGCGCTATAGCCGAATGATGACGCGGACCTACATTGCCGGGAGGCAGTCAATAGACGTCCTCCCCTTTGCAGGCCCCCCGCACGCCCCCTGCAGGGGGCTGTGATCACCAAGTCAATTAGACTCGGGTGATCACAGATCAGAGTAAGGGGCCGATTCCAGCCCCTTACCACGTGATCAGCTGTCAGCAAATGACAGCTGATCACGTGATGTAAACAGAAGATCGGTAACCGTTTTTTTTTCCTCCTCACGCTAACAGCGTGAAGAGAAAAAAAGTCGAGCACCAGCTTCTGTGTAAGTGACATTGGTCTTGAAGAGGAAGAGGCACAGCCGCCTCATCTGTGCCCACCAGTGCCGCCTGCCAGTGCCCACACAGTGCATATTAGTGCCCACCAGTGTATATTAGTGCCACCAATCAGTGCCAGCTATCAATGCCCACGAGTGCCACCTATCAACGCCCACCAGTGGTGACAATGAATGCCTTATCAATGCCACCTAGCAGAGCCCATCACTGCCACCCATCAATACCAGTCACTGCCACCTATCAGGGCCTATTGGTGCCAACTATCAGTGCCACCTATCAATGCTCTTCAGTGCCGCCCATCAGTGCCACCTCTCAGTGCCCACCAGTGCCACCTCATCAGTGCCCACCAGTGCTGCCTATCAGTGCCCACCAGCGTCGCCTTATTAGTGCCCATCAATGCAGCCTATCGGTGCCCATCAGTTCAGCCTATCAGTGCCCATCAGTGCAAACACATCAGCGTACATCAATGAAGGAGAAAATTACCTGTTTGCAAAATTTTATAACAAAATAAAAAAACTGTTTTGTATTTTTATTTCAAATTTTTGGTCTTTTTTCATTTTTTTAACAAAAAATAAAAACCCCAGAGGTGATCGAATACCACCAAAATAAATCTCTATTTGTGGGAAAAAAATGATAAAAATTTAATTTGGGTACAGTGTAGCATGACTGCGCAATTGTCATTCAAAGTGTGACAGCGCTGAAAGCTGAAAATTGGTCTGGGCAGGAGGGGAGTTTAGGTGCACAGTAAGCAAGTGGTTAATCATTTTTTCTGTGAGGCGTGCTGGAAAAAGCTATTTAATGAAAAGAAGTCAGGTGATCAGAGTCATTCTTCCTGCCCAGGGCTTCGGCCTGGGTGGATGTGTGTACAGTTCCTGGCTACTAGGCCTGAAGCCTGAGGCCTATCCAGGTGGCTTCCGGCTGCTAGGCCTGTCCATGGCCTATCCGGGTGTTCAAGTTTATGCAGAGGAAAGCCTGCCAAAGATCCGGAAACGATTCTAGGGGAACAGAGTTCTAAGGGAGCGCCAGAGGGGACACTTCATGAGCTGGAGGCTATGAAGTGGCTGGGAGGACTTCAGAGAGAACTTATCCAAGGAAATCTGAGTGTATGAATCTGTGAGAAAAGTTCAGTTACTACATAGTTGCCAACATTGTAAAAAAAATTTTAGGGACACTTTTTTGGCTGTAGGCAGAGTCTTGTAATAATTAGGTGGTGGGGCATGTGTTTGTGGGTGTGGCACAGGGGAAAAGAAAAAATGCAGCGCGGCGAACAATGGGCGTGGTGTACGCGAAACAGTGGGCGTGTCTTAAATAGGCGTGGCTCAAAGGGGGTGTGGTTAGAGTCTGAGATGAATGAGGGATGGAGAGGGAAAGGGGGGGGGGAGGGATGGAGGGATAGCAGCCCTAGATCCTACACAACAATAGAAATATGTGTATTCTAGAAAGTTTAACAATCAGCATATAAAGATACTCCAAACACCTGGTGTTAGCACTTCAATCATCCTGGCACCATGGTTGTTATGGTGTCAGGATGATTGAAGTGCATTATTTCTATTATTACATTGTAATATAAAATGAAATCATTCAACTCACCATAATGCTGAATCAGTGGGATCCCTGAGCGTGTCACTTGCCACGTCGCCTGCCACCAGCCATCCGCCCTTGCATCAGGTGCCCCCAGCAGAGTCCGTCCTTGCATCAGGTGTCCCAGCAGAGTCATTCCTTGCATCAGGTGCCCCCAGCGGAGCCCCCCTTACATCAGATGTCCCCAGCGGAGCCCCCCTCACATCAGATGTCCCCAGCGGAGCCCCCCTCACATCAGGAGTCCCCAGCGGAGCCCCCCCTCACATCAGGAGTCCCCAGCGGAGCCCCCTTACATCAGGAGTCCCCAGCGGAGCCCCCCCTTACATCAGGTGTCCCCAGCGGAGCCCCCCTCACATCAGGAGTCCCCAGCGGAGCCCCCCCTCACATCAGGAGTCCCCAGCGGAGCCCCCTCTCACATCAGGAGTCCTCAGCGGAGCCCCCTCTCACATCAGGAGTCCCCAGCGGAGCCCCCCTCACATCAGAAGTCCCCGGCGGAGCCCCACCCCTCACATCAGGAGTCCCCAGCGGAGCCCCCCTCACATCAGGTGTCCCCAGCGGAGCCCCCTCTCACATCAGGAGTCCTCAGCGGAGCCCCCTCTCACATCAGGAGTCCTCAGCGGAGCCCCCTCTCACATCAGGAGTCCTCAGTGGAGCCCCCCCTCACATCAGGAGTCCCCAGCGGAGCCCCCTCTCACATCAGGAGTCCTCAGCGGAGCCCCCTCTCACATCAGGAGTCCCCAGCGGAGCCCCCCTCACATCAGGTATCCCCAGGGGAGCCCCCCTCACATCAGGAGTCCCCAGGGGAGCCCCCCTCACATCAGGAGTCCCCAGCGGTAAATCTGCCGCCATTACAGAAGGCCAAGGGAGCCGGCCGCATGGTTACAATAGAACCACCGCCCACCCCCGCCCCTTTCCATAACAGATGGGCAGTGGGGAGGAGTGGGGCAAAGCGGGGATGGGCGGAGGGTGGGCGGAGCAGGGCGGAGTGCGGGGGTGGGCGGTGCCGCAGTAGCTCGGCTTCTATTGAAGCCACCCAGCTCCACTCCACTTCTGGTCTTCTCAAAAATGGCGGCAGGCAGAGACATTGTCTCCGCCGGCCTCGGACCTCTAGCGGCAGCGGAGGCAGCGAAAAATCGGGAAAAAGTGAATTTCTCGGGACATTCCCCGGGAATTTATAAAATCGGGAAAAGAGTCTAAATCTGAGGAATGTCCCGGGAAATTCTAAGTATGTTACTATAGGAGACAGCTTGTCCTACAAAGTCCAGATGTGCTGGTTCAGCTTAAAGGTCCTTTTTCCTGTACTGCAGTCTACCTTATCTCACCTATTTTTGTCTAAGGAGTCTGCCAATCTGTCTGTTGCTAATCGTTATTAAGAGTGTCCTGTGCCCCTCTCTCCCACATTTTTTCCTGTTTGAGAAATAAACTTTTTTATTTAAAGCACCCTGAGATTGTATATAAGTCAGCCATCCCTACCCCGCGTAGCGACCATCAGGATCCCAGAAAATCGGGGTAGGCACTACACGCATATGGGTTTTGCATTTGGGAACATCATATACAGTGATGTACTCGACTACTCGTCTGGGTCAAAGACTTTGAAAGTATTCAAGGTATAGCATCAACTTGACAGCCAGGCGGCAACTAGTATTTTCAGAATGCAACCTATATAATTCATTCCCTAAAGAGAGCTGTAAGGAACCAGAAAGACCTCCACTAAATAACCGTAAGGTACAGCATCGCTTTCCTTAACTGAACGTATTTACTACCCATTCACCAGAAAAAGTGTCAAAAAGTAAAAACCACAAGAGACAGTTTTTGACAAGTCCTTTATTAAAAAAAAAGTGTCCTGCAAGGTAAATCCACCGTCAATCACGCCACCTGACGGACCCGAAAAATAGCAAAAATGCTTGACGTCAGAAGGGGGGGTCAACCGGTTATGTTACGGCGTGGCTCCGCCCTTGCCTATATAAGAGCTGTCAAAGTGAAGAGACAGCAGTCGGCAGGAGGCCTCCCACGGAGGCGGATCGTTTTGCATGTTTGCTATTTTTCGGGTCCATCAGGCGGTGTGATTGATGTGGATTTACATCGTGGGACACTTTTTTTTTCTTTTTAAATTAAGGACTCAAAAACTGTCTTTTGTGGTTTCTACTTTCTGACACTTTTTTGGTGAATAAGTAGGGGTACAATGTACCCGATACCCATTCACACAGGAGGGGGGGCAGGATCTGGGGGGGCCCCCTGCCCCAAAGCACCCACCCCCCTATGTTGAGGGCATGTGGCCTGGTACGGTTCAGGGGTGGGGAGGAATACGGTTCTCACTCGTTCCCCCCCACCCCCTTTTACTGACCCGCCAGGCTGCATGCTCAGATAAGGGTCTAGTATGGATTTTGGGGGGGCTGGTACGGACTGGGGGGGGACCCCAGACCATTTTTTTTATCTGTATTGCCGGAAGCCGGTAATACATTACGGCCGCAAGCAAGTTTAAATGACATTTTTTCCTTTAGAAATATCATTATTGCTGCAGCATGTTCTACACATTGCACAGAAATGTATTGGAAGGGTGACATTAGCACTATTAATAGAATGTTTCAGGTCAATGTCCAGACAGACCCTAAACCACGTATATTGGGCATTTTGGATGACTTTACAACTGAGGATAATTCCAAACAGACTATAGCAAGAGCGCTCTTCCTGGCTCGCAAGATTATCCTCCGACACTGCAAGGCGATGGAGCCTCCTTTGCTGAAAGAATGGATTACACAAATGGAAAAGTATATTTACCAACACAGAGGGTGCCCTGGCAAGTTTAATAACTTATGGTCCCCATGGACAGACTACTTCTTTAATACAGTAGGCTGAAATTCTTGGGAGCACATAAATACCTAAGTATACAATGCCTTGAAAAAGTATTCATACCCCTTGACATTTTCCACATTGTGTCATGTAACAACCAAAAACGTAGATGTATTTTATTGGGGTTTTATGTGATAGACCAACACAAAGTGGCACATAATTGTGAAGTGGAAGGAAAATGATAAATGATTTTAGAAATTTTTTACAAATAAGGTGTGGCGAGCATTTGTATTCAGCTCTGATACCCCTAACTAAAATCTAGTGGAACCAATTGCCTTCAGAATTTACCTAATTCGTACCTAATTAGTAAATAGAGTCCATCTGTGTGTAATTTCATATCAATATAAATACAGCTGTTCTGTGAAGCCCTCAGAGGTTTGTTAGAGAACCTTAGTGAACAAACAGCACCATGAAGGCCAAAGGAACACACCAGACAGGTCAGGAATAAAGTTGAGGAGAAGTTTAAAGCAGGGTTAGGTTATAAAAAACCATCCCAAGTGTTGAACATCTCACGGAGCACTGTTCAATCCATCATCTGAAAATGGAAAGAGTATGGCACAACTGCAAACCTACCAAGACATGGCCGTCCATCTGAACTGACAGGCTGGGCAAGTAGAGCATTAATCAGAGAAGCAGCCAAGAGGCCCATGGTAACTCTGGAGGAGCTGCAGAGATCCACAGCTCTGGTGGGAGAATCTGTCCACAAGACGACCATTAGCCGTGCACTCCATAAATATGGCCTTTATGCAAGAGTGGCAAGAAGAAAACCATTGTTGAAAGAAAGCCATAAGAAGTCCTGTTTGCAGTTTGCGAGAAGCCATGTGGGGGACACAGCAAACATGTGAAAGAAGGTGCTCTGGTCAGATGAGACCAAATTTTAACTTTTTGGCCTAAAAGCAAAATGCTATGGGTGTCGGAAAACGAACACTGCACATCACCCTGAACACACCACCCCCCACCTTGAAACATGGTGAGGCAGCCGCAGCATCATGTTGTGGGGATGCTTTTCTTCAGTAGGGACAGAGGAGCTGGTCAGAGTTGATGGGAAGATGGATGGAGCCAAATACAGGGCAATCTTAGAAGAAAACTAGTCTGCAAAAGACTTGAGACTGGGGCAGAGGTTCACCTTCCAGCAGGACAACAACCCTAAACATACAACCAGAGCTACAATGGAATGGTTTAGATCAAAGCATATTCATGTGTTAGAATGGCCCAGTCATTGTCCAGACCTAAATCCAATTGAGAATCTGTGGCAAGACTTGAAAATTCACGGACGCTCTCCATCCAATCTGTTAAAGCTTGAGCTATTTTGCAAAGAAAAATGGGCACAAATGTCACTCTCTAGATGTACAAAGCTGGTAGAGACATCCCCAAAAAGACTTGCAGCTGTAATTGCAGGGAAAGGTGGTTCTACAAAGTATTGACTCAGGGGGGCTGAATACAAATGTACGCCACACTTTTCAGATATTTATTAGTAAAATATAATGAAAACCTTTTATCATTTTCCTTCTACCTCACAATTATGTGCCACTTTGTGTTGCTCTATCACATAAAATCTCAATAATATACATTTACATGTTTTGTTGTAACATGACAAAATGTGGAAAATTTCAAGGGGTATGAATACTTTTTCAAGGCACTGTATTTTGATAAATATATACAGTAGACAGCCTCTTCTGAGTATATTGTGTATGATTCTCATGGTGGAAAGTAATTGTTTTGTCAGTATGCTTGTGTATGTATTAACTGGAACCTGCATTGTTTGCTCTGTTATTTCTTTTTCTCTACAATAAAAATTCTTTGAGATAAAAAAAAAAATTGCAGGCATTGGCATGCTAAGCATAGGCACAATATGCTACAATATCACTATGTACAGTACACGTCATACATGGTTGATGCCTCTGGAAGCTGGATATCACAAAAGCAGACTTCAGTGATCTCCACTTATTTCCAGGTCTGAATGCACAGCGTTCTCAGATTGCACAAGGTGGGGAGTGTGATGTCAATGCTGCGCCTCTCTATCTCGTCCAATCAGAGAAGACTATGCATACATTCAGAAAATGCAAAGCATTCTCTGAATGGCGCCAGTGCCGAAAAGGTCAACCCGGTGTTCACAATGCAGCAGGGTAGTTGCTTGGTGCAGGTCACAGAAGCAAGTCACTAGTAGCGGTGTTTACTTCAGTTATTTCCAGCTTCCAGGGGAGTGGTTCAAGTATGATAGAGGGAAGAGTCCTCCAGAAAAAGAAGGTACCAAATTCTATATACTGTATATACAGTAGTTACATTGGTCCAAGCTGGACCAATGCAACTATGTATACCATGCTGATGTCTGGAATTATTATTTACCATGGAAAATGTCTGAACAATGATGACACTTTGTCAGGGAATGTAATATGAGAGTGGTACTAAATACATGTGTTACATTATCACATTAATAAGCATGTATACAGTTAAAACATATATCTAATTCTAAGTCCAACTTTAAAGAGTGACACCAAAAATATGTAATCTCATTTGATAAAAGGGCAAAATAAAGCCTCCAACAGATTTGCGAGATGAGAGTCAGCGGTTTGCAATCTTTGTAACCACTTGCCTACCGGGCACTTTCACCCCCTTCCTGCCCAGGCCAATTTTCAGCTTCCAGCACTGTCGCACTTTGAATTACAATTGTACGGTCATGCAACACTGTACCCAAACAAAATTTTTAACATTCTTTTGAGACAGATAGAGCTTTCTTTTGGTGGTAATTAATCACCACTATGTTTTTTTATTTTTTGCTAAACAAACGAAAAATAAATGGAAATTAAAAAAACAAGTTTTTCTAAGTTTCTGTTATAAAATTTTCTAAATAAGTAATTTTTCTCCTTCACTGATGTGTGCTGATGAGACTGCACTGATGAGGAGGCATTGATAGGCAGCATTGACAG
Organism: Lithobates clamitans; assembly: GCA_037952925.1. Lineage (NCBI taxonomy): Eukaryota > Metazoa > Chordata > Amphibia > Anura > Ranidae > Lithobates > Lithobates clamitans. The sequence continues at coordinate 1,320,292 of JBBGZY010001470.1, forward strand.
GCATCATTGATGGGCACTATCTTGTTTACACTGTGATTGGACACATCTGGTCACATGGTAAAGAGCCGCTGTGATTTGCTCTTTACCCTGATCTGTGATCAGCTGTGTCCTTAGGACACAGCGATTACAAATCCCTGCCGATGCACTCCGCGGGAAAAGGTTAAACCCTAAAAGATCTTTTCCCTGAACAAGATTTTCACAGACATTGACTTTGTGAGCTCCCAAACCTCAAATTTTCTCGCTCACTTCTGTTTGTAATAAGCAATGTCTGTTACTTGCGGTCATGTGCACTGCTCTATGCACACTACAAATCCCATAGTCCATGCCGGGAGCAAGCAAGGGATGGCGGGCTACGGTCCTACAGACAGTGGGACCATGAACAATAAAAGGTAGCCACCCTCTAACAGGAAGTCAGATCACAGCAGCAGAAAAAGGAAAAAAGACATTTGGAGGAGACAGAACAATAGAAGTTTTTTTGTTTTTGTTTTAGTTTAAATGCATACTTGAATAGATATTTTTTTTTAAACCAGGGTTTAGTGTCACTTTCATGAAAGACGCATCTTTAAAAATGGATTAGCCAGGTACATAGTGTTTCCGGATTCTGGAACAGTAACGAGGCATGGCCATGATAAAGTGAACAGCAGAGACTTGAACATAATGTTCTATCACTTTTTATAGTTGAAGAAACACCTCTACTGGAAAGTGTATCCACGGGGAATAAGTGGCAGTAAAATACAATTAACTTCCCCACTTTAGCACAGAATAGATTGTACTTACAAATTGGTGTGGTTTATCACATTTTACAGTGATGGCACGATCACTCTCAGTGTCAGTGATGTCATCAAGATTAACGGTGCTGTCTCTCTCAATGGCACCATACGAGAAGTAGTCTTTTCATTTATACACATGTAAAATTCATACACTTATTGCTATATAGCTTTTGTACATGGGGCAGAGATATTTGCTTATTGCATATGCAGGCTAAGTGTTCTGAGCGCCGGTCTCTGCTGTTATCCTCTGCAGTGTCTGGTACCCCCAAATGTCTGAGGGGCTCATTATCAGAAGTGCCTGGAGTTTGCATGATCTCCCTGTGTGGGTTTCCTCCGGGTACTCGGGTTTCCTTCCACACTCCAAAGACATGCTGGTAGGTTAATTGGATCCTGTCTAAATTGGCCCTAGAATGTATGAATGCGAGTTAGGGACCTTAGATTGTAAGCCAGGGACTGATGTGTGCTTTATAAGTACCTGAAATAAATAAATAAAATATTTAATCACAACCAATGCTTGAACCCAATAACCATGATTTGCTTTTATTGATCTACGTACAAGGACCTGAGCCATGAACTGTTTAGTCCTGCAGCCCAACATAATATCTGTGTTGAGGATCAGGCCTCTATAAGGATGGGTTCACACTATTGCGAATTGAATGTGGGTTTTACCGCATCCAATTCGCATGTCAGGAGCCTGTGACCGGCTCGCAATGGAGCCGGTTCGCACAACTCCTGGACCGCTGTAGAGAGAATTGCACAGGAGTCCTGCACATCTTCCGGGCTGTTTCAGGTCCGAATTCCCCCCAAAAATTCGGACCAAAATCAGACCTGAAACGGTGAACAGGGACGCACCAGTCCCCCTGCTGTGACCCGCTCCGCACAGAGATGTGAACCCAGCTAAAAGCAATAATTATCACATTGGACATTAATTAGGCTAGGTTCACATCGGTGCGATGCATGTCAGCATTTTTTTTTTAAATCAAGAGTTAAAGACTATGGCAGGCTGCGGCTGGACGGAGCTGAACTCTTTACCGAGTGGCACTTGCATTTAGGGCTCTATGCATTCAGGGACGGATGCCTAGATCGCAGGTCTTCTGCATACAGTGCATTTGTTACTGAGCTCATAGGGTCCTTAATGCGAATACCCGTACAGGTTTCAGCTCCATCTGCATGACTGGTCCCCCTGAAAGCCCTCATTTTCGAAGTCCTGCATTATGAGGACACCAGGAGTCTTCCCACAAATGTATAACTGCTCTTTATGCTCTCCCCAGACACAAAAAAAGCACTTAACCCTTGCAGTGGAGGGGGGGGGGGAAAGGGTATGTTTTGAAAATATTTTCAGTTATGGAGTGTCCATAAATAAAGCATTGAAATCCCTTAGTAACATTAACACCTTGCTTACTGGGCACTTATACCCCCTTATGGCCAAGGCCAATTTT